>CM056054.1:209741215-210395509 GCA_029574335.1 Rana kukunoris | reverse complement strand
TTTTTTGTTACCAAAAATATGTAGAAGAATACGTATACGGCCTAAACTGAGGAAAAAAAAAAGTTTTTTTTATATATTTTGGGGGATATTTATTATAGCAACAAGTAAAAAATATAGCTTTTTTTTTTCAAAATTGCTATTTTTTTGTTTATAGCACACAAAATAAAAACCCAGAGGCGATCAAATACCACCAAAAGAAAGCTTTATTTGTGGGAAAAAAAAGAAGGTAAATTTTTGTTTGGGAGCCACGTCGCATGACTGCGCAATTGTCAGTTAAAAAGCGGCGCAGTGCCAAATCACAAAAAGCGCTCTGGTCAGGAAGAAGGTAAATTCTTAAAGTGGTTGTAAACCCCAAAAAAATGTCCAACCTAGATCTGTAAATAACCTGTCACTGAAAGCAATAACAGAGAAACAGACTTATATAATTGGCAGGTTTTTTATCTAAATTCTGTTAACTTTAAAAGAAGATTAACTCAGCGCTGGATTAACTCTGTGTGGCAAGACTTGGCACTGATGATAGGAAATCTTATACTCTACATTGTGACATTAAAAAAAAAATTTTTTGGGGTTTACAACCACTTTTAGAGGCTGAAGTTGTTGTTAAGTAGTAATTTTGTCTCACTTCCTGTCCAATAAAATTCTTGCAAAAGGAAGTGAGAGTAATATGTCGGCAGGGGTCCTAGTATCTACTCTACTGAAAGAAAATGCATTAAACAATTTTTTTCCCCTTGCCTTCTTTTGCCTTGATTTAGCTTATTATGTTTAGCTACCATTTTAAAATATTTTAATAAAGCAAATATTAAATATTAAATGATCACATCTAATATGTACCATTTGCGGCCAGTAGTTGGCAAACTCAAACCATATTCCCAGCTGTCTACAAGGTGGTTTTTTCAGACTGTGGTTGTTAACCTCTTGCTGCCATTTTAACACATAATGCACGGGGCCGAAGAGGGGGGTCTTAACACACATGGGTCCATGGGGGGTTGTTGTTTTTTTGCTGAGAGCATGCTCCCTGCGCACTCAGAGCACAAAGACCAAGCTGTCAAAGAGACAATTCCCCCAATCTCTTAGTAATGATCGGAAGCCATTTCCCTCCTGTCTTATAGCCCAGTTAAAGATGCCGGGGTGGGAAAACAATTCAAGAGGAGAAGAGTGTGAAACATTCATGGGCAACAATTCTTTGTATATTCAATAATTGGGCGAATGCCATTCGAAAATACTTCAAAATGTTGTTTGCTTACAACATTTGCTTTTGTAATGGAGTGCAACTTCCTGAATGAAAACCACATTCACTGTTAGCAATTCATTGGTTTGAGAAGAATAATCCATCATACTGCTTTAATTTTTCTCGTCACTGTGGCCAAAAACCAACATCTAGTAGTAGTAGAAAATTGAATGGACGTTCTTAAATTGCCAAAATTTTTAACAAAATTCTACTAGTTTATAGACAACTTTAAACAGTGGACATGCATCCTCTTGGTTTTCTACTAAACACCAGGACGCCTGGTTTATACTAGTCAATAATTCTCTGTCATTGGCAACAGTGGCAGCCCATCCATAGGGGACACAGGCAGGGGCGGGACTGACCATTGAGAAACTCGGCACTGCCCGAGGGCCCATGCCACTAGGGGGCCCCATCAGGGTTGCCAGGCTCATTAAAAACCTGGGACAGTAAGTAAAAATCTGTGTTTTTTTTACATCTATCCCTGATATGTCCAAAACCTACATGCTTTTGATGTGAAAATCCAGAGATTTTAGCTGCCCCGCCTCTGTACTGCCACCTGGCTTGATGGCCATCTGTAAGCCCGGGGGCCCCATAATCTTCTATTGCCCGGGGGCCCCATGAGTTTTCAGTCACCCCTGGACACAGGGGTACCACCCCCGCAAATCTAGTTGTAGAATCTGGTTACATACTGGTGCTAGTTAAATTTAGAGGGAGATCAGAGTGGTAGTTAAACTCTGATCCAAATTGTTATGTGTTAAACAGGGTCTCTGTCTCAGCGGCTGTGCTGTGGGCTTATTCTGTTGCTGGTGTCTTCCCCATGCAGAGACAGCAGTCAGGTTATGGGTCCCAACGCAGGAAAGACCTTGCTGTGCATGCTGGAGGGTTTATTATATGGGACTGACATCATTGGTTCTGGGTCCTTTCTTTCTTCTTCGTGTGGCACCCCACCTTTAGTGGTGGACCACATCATGGCACTCGGGCGTTATGGCCTACCTGGCTGGGGCATGGCGTGCCACGCGGTGTTCCTGGTTTTCGGGGCCACAATAGCCCAGAGCATCTGAACAGTGACGGGGGGTTCCTTTTAAGTGTGTGCAGGGCACCGGACACAACAGGTGTCTATGGGAAGCATGACATTTTTTAAATCAGGTAATTGTGGGGCTGAGAAGCCTTATTGTCTTCCTTTAGAGTGTCCTGGGGCGCAAAGCGATGTGTCCAGAATGTTCCCACTGTAGAATTTGGCTTTGTGTGGGTTTATGATTGGCGGAGCCACAGCATTTTTAAGCACCAACCGCCAACGATTTGCAATATGATTGGAACTTTAATGAAGCAAGCAGTTGCAATAAATGTCAATAGTTTGTTTAAAAAACCTGATTATTAATTCATGAAATTCTGTATATAACATGATAAAAAATGTAATTTCATAATAATAATACATATCTTAATATATATTATATACCCTTTTTCGCCATTATCCTATGAAGTCACTCCCGACTGCCTAACCAGCAAATGTTCAGTTCCTCCCTCAGTAGTGATCGAGTTCAATAGTGCTGTGGGCAGAGCTGGAGCAGTTTACAGCCATAGGCGTGCGCACAGGGTGTGCCAGGTGTGCCTGGGCACACCCTAATCACCCCATGTGGTGGTGCAGGTCCCCCCTGTTTAGAGTCCGGATATTTTACCAAAGCCCCTAAAACAATTGTAAAAAAAAAAATTTAAAAAAAAGAAATTGTAAAAAATAATAATAAAAATAAAACAATACAAATAAAAACTACTGACACCATCCTCTGCCCTACTGACACTGTCAGTATATATACTTATGCACACACACTCATATGTGTTTGAGCTTTGGGGTGCACACACCTAATGCAATAGGCTGCGCACGCCTATGGTTTACAGCTATGATCACAGTGGCAAGAGTTCATTTGACATGGCTCTTGGCCAATTATACAGAGGCTGCCAACAAGCATTCAGGCAGTACTATGATTTCCAATTGCTTTACAATCTAAGAATCAAAGTTGCACTCTTTGTAAAAAAAAAAAGTTACAGAAAAAAAAAGATTTTGTATAAACATCAGTTTACAAAAGAAATAGCAAAAAATATACATTTTTATGTGTCCATTAAGCCTCACTAACACAAAGGAGTTGGGTAGTAAGAGATAGAGAATGGAAGGGTTGCCATCTGTGTTCTTTCACTTTAAGTGAAGTTGTCCTTTAAGCAACCAGCCTTCCTTTGTTTGGGGAAATGACATTCATTATTGAACCCAAAAATGAAAATGTTTTAAATTGCAGGTTACCTATTCTTAGATGTGATGGCTGCTGCATTCATTTTATTTTTTAGGCTTTTTTCCTTTATTTTCACCTAGTGATTCGATCAGTAAGTCTGTTATTTTTCACCTTCCTTTAAATTGTTACTAAGCCCACAACAGTAAAATAAGTCTGTATATGCAGTAAAAGCATAGGGCCGATCAGCACTGTGCAGACAGAGGGTCAGGTGTCATGCAGCCTCATAGGACAGTCAGATTGGAATGAAAACTCCTCTTAGGCCACGTACACACGATCAGACATGTCCGAGGAAACATGTCCGATGGACTGTTTTCATCGGGCAAGGCTGAAGTGGTCTGAAGGTCTGATGTGCGTACACACCATCGGACCAAAATCCCCTCGGACCAGAACGCGGTGACGTAGAACACAACGACGTGATGAAAAAACTAAGTTCAATGCTCCAAGCATGCGTCGACTTGATTCTGCGCATGCGCGGGATTTTGGTCCAATGATTTTGTGTACTAACCATCGAACTTGTCCGACGGACAGGTTTCCAGCGGACATGTTTTCAAGCATGTTTGAAAATTTTTGTCTGCTGGAAAACGGTCCGATATAGCCATACACACGATCGAACATGTCCGCTGAAACTGGTCTGCGGACCAGTTTCAGCAGACATATTCGATCTTGTGTACGCGGCCTTACAGGCTTTAACCAGACATTGATTGAAGTCACAAGACTGCTATATAACAGCTGATGAGAAAAGGTTATTTAGCAGTTCATATTTACTAAAACAATTGCGTTTTCATGTTCTGTGTACTGTTGGAGACCAGATATAGTGAATGCAGACTCCTGGGTTTAGGACACGTTAAAAAAAGCATGTCCAAAGTCCGGCCGGTGGGCTAATTGCTGCTCGTGTTTTGGTTTCATACTGCCCCACTGGTAATTTGGATATATATCTCTTTTGTGGCCCCTAACGAATCCCTGATTGCCCTTTCAGGGGAGAGGGGGCAGTGGGTACCCATCGTGGCAAGGTCCCTCAGAACTTCGACCCCCCTCCTCCTTCCCCCACTGCCGGACCATTCACAAAGCTCAGTCCACTTTGCGCATGTGCATTAGAGAACCAGCTGTGAAGTCTCAAGGCTTAACTGCCGGTTTCCCTTACAAGGAGCCAATGGGGTGCCGACATAATGGGATCCCTGGACAAGTAAGTGTCCTAATATTAAAAGTCAGCAGCTACAGTATTTGTGGCTGCTGACTTTTACATTTTTTGTAGGGGACTGGAGGTCCTCTTTAAACCACCGCCTTGTAATTTTGTCCTGTAACAGAAGAAGCAGCTTCTTTATACCAGAAGACTTCCTGCTATTAATGTCATGCTATTTCAGAATTGATTTCTGCTTTATTTACGCAACAGTCAGCGAGCTAAATGAAGCGAATACTAGCACCAGGCATGTTGTTTGATCCTAGAAATATTACGCAACATCACAGCTAATTGCATACTATTAAGGATAATGAAGGTCATTATATCTTCTTTCCGATCCCCTCGAACAAAGCATAAAGCCATAGTGGGCCTCATGTATAAAATAGTGCTGATGTTAATTTCATTTTTCTAAATAGACTAGTAAACTGGTGCTAGAGGTAACACATACACTTTTTCCTCATTTCTTGTCCATGTGACATCATTGACATTCATGTCACTTCCTGTCCCTGCAACACTATTGTCACTATGCACTATGGTGACAGGGTCTCCTTTATTTATTTATTTTATGTAGCGGCCTGCTACTTTCTGTCCGGCACTGTTTTAAATTTAGGGGGTAGTCTGAGAGTTTAATCAGACTGTATGTTTTTTTCACAAAATTTGGGCCTCTGTTCCAGCCATGGCTGTACTGTACTGTAAGTGACCACTAGTGTTGTCTGGCGTGTTGTTATCACTCCAGGCCAAGGATGGCAGCAGTCAGGTCTAGTTGTTTTGGTTGTTCCCCTTCAGCAGCCAATCAGAGGGAGTTGCTAGGGAGGAGTACTTAAGGGACTGACGTCATTAGTTTGGGGTCGTCGTCGCCGATCCTGGCCTGTCGTCCCACCACCCTCTTGTGTGGCCCTCCTGGCCACGTTGGCCTGGGGCGGTGATCTACCAAGTAGGCCCAGTAGTCAGACTGGGTCTACGCTTGCAGAGTGGTCCTGTGCTGTCCGTCCTGAGGAAGGAAGCCACTCGATGAAAAACCTGTCTTGAAGAGCACCGAGCAAAAGGCTGGTATCGCAGGAGAGGCCTTGAACTTCATCGAAGGACGCATGATTACTGAGAGGCTGAATAATGGTCGTCTGTCAGTTCTGAGTTCACAAGTTTATTCAAGAGAGATCCAGGTGCTTAATCCTATACTGAGAGGATTCTGGACCTAATATATATCCATCTTTGGGAAGGTCTGTGGCAGAGACTTTACTAAAGTTTCCGTGTAACATCCTGGCTGCTAGGGTAGTGAGAGAGGCCTATCCAGGTGCACAATACCCACTCTGGCTAGAGTGGCAACAAAAGCTGTGTTTATGGAAGCAGGAGTGTTTCCGAACAAATGTTATACACCTGAACCTATTACCTATTACCCTTCCACCTCTTCAAATG
Source organism: Rana kukunoris (assembly GCA_029574335.1). NCBI lineage: Eukaryota > Metazoa > Chordata > Amphibia > Anura > Ranidae > Rana > Rana kukunoris. Next base: position 210,389,412 of record CM056054.1, on the reverse strand, counting down.
CTACTTTTATTCTTTTACCACGTTGGGTAAATAAAGCAAAGAAAAAGAAGCTAAAAGTGTGGACATTGACGTTTTTCTCAACCCTCATCTGATACCTTAGACGGCGAAGGAATATAGAAAACATGCCACCCAAAACAAACCAGCAGCTCATTCTGGGGTAGTGCTACATTTATATTTAATATTTATATATTTTTTCCCTCAATATATAAATACTCAAAAAGGACCAGTCACAAATATCAAACCATGTTACCATTTTCCCCTATGCCCCCCTCCAACACCCCCTCTCCCCTCCCACTCCTGTTCCCAAATCTCCCTTCCCTTCTCCCCCTCCTCCAAGTCTCCTCCTTTTATATATATATATATATATATATATATATACTCAACTATTTTAAACCACTCCCTTATTGAGGGTCTTTCTGGGTCTAGCAATTTTGTTTGAATGATGCCTCGTAGACACGACCGTTTTTTTCTGGCAGGAAAACTGCCATGAGAGCTTTTGGCTGTGAATCCCGGCCATGTGTATGCTCCATCGCAGTTTTCCCAAAAAGAAAAACCACGGGAATCCCGGTGGGAAAAAAAAGAGAACATGTTTTTTTTTCCCCACCGGGATTCCTGTTGGTTTTTAAGCCGGCAGTTTCCCTATGGGGGAAAACCGGTGGTAGAGCATACAGACTGCTGGGTTTCCCAACCAAAGCTCTCTTGGCAGTTTAGCACATTCGTCACGCTGTAACAGACTGAAAAGTGCAAATCGTCTCTTACCAAACTTTTACTTAACACGCAGTAACATGAGATTAGCAAAAGCAGCCCCAAGGGTTGTGCCAGTGGAATGAACTTCCCTGCCGTTGTATGTGTTGTACGTCACTGGTTTTGAGAACGAGAAGATTTGGTCTTGACTGTGTATATGCAAGGAAAGCTTGTCAAGTTTCTCGACAAGCCTAACAAGGAACTCGTCGAGGAAAACGATGTGTCTTTTACGACAAGTTCCTCGGTCGTGTGTGCGAGGCCTCAGTCCATTCTACTATTCGTGCTAATATTACTGTATCATGGTATCTTTTAATGTCTGGTGCAACTAAACCCCAGTATATTTTATCTTTGCTTAATATTGAGTACTGTATTCTTGGTTTCTTGTTTTGCCATATGAACCCTAAGATCATTGACTGTAATGTTCTAAAGTATGTCTATGGGGTATTGATACTGGCAACATCTGAAATTCCTACAAGATTTTCAGTAGTATTACCATCTTTTACATTTTTTTCTTATAGAAAGTTGCTCTTACTTACTCGAACAATTTTTTTAAGTTCTATTTTATTCACATTTAATAGTGGGATATAATTTTCTTGGTAAAATTATCTTAGCAATGGTGTTTAATGTTATTGACAGGGTCTCTTTAGATATACATTTTACCGATTTACAATTTTTTCTTATAGAAAGTTGCTCTTACTTACTCATACAATTTTTTTAAGTTCAATTTTATTCACATTTAAGTCCCCTTTCACACTTATACGACTTGTCTCACGATTTTGGACTGCAAAATCGTATGACAAGTCAATCTCCATTATTTTCAATGACTACCATTCATACTGGCACGACTTTAAGTAGTGCCGACTTCAAAGTAGTCCTTGCACTACTTTGGTCCGGTTTTGAAGCCACTTACACAGGCATTCATTGAAATCGCGGCCGCGAATCGCGGCAAAATCGACTTTGAAGTCGTACAAATGTGAAAGGGACCTAATAGTGGGATATCATTTTCTTGGTATAATTCTCTTATTAATGGTGTTAATGTTATTGACAGGTTCTCTTTAGATGTCAATTTTACCCATTTACTATTTATTCTTATAGAAAGTTGCTCTTACTTACTCAAACTTTTTTTCCTGATCTTTCTAATTTTTCATGGTCTACAGGGTTCCATGTATGTGCTGCTGGGTGGCTTCACAAAGGAAGAGTTGGTTATCCAATAGTAAAACCTACACATAACTGTGGATTTGGAAAGAAAGGCATTATAGATTATGGCTTCCGGTTAAACAAAACTGAAAGATGGGATGCCTACTGCTACAATCCACATGGTAAGAAGTATATATCTTACAGTCCATCTTTTTCTGGCAGAGACGATTTAGTTCGCATGTGCCGCGCTATATACGTTTTTCATTCATTCATTCATTCAAGTTAAAAAATGGAGGAACATTATGACTGATAGTTATAGGCAAAAAAGGATAAAATTATTTACTCTGAACCTTGGCTGAATGTGCATTTAAGTGTTCTTTCCATATTATTTGCCTTCCTTCTAATCTCTTAGGAGAGGAGCCCACTCCCATGCCACTACTGCCTTACCATTACTTAAAAAGGTTGTAAATTTGCTAACAGGGCCGACATCTTTCCCGGAGTTACTTCCGGGTTCATGGGCTCCGAAGCTGTGATTGGCTAGAGCCACGATGACGTCACTCCCACACCTGCGCGTTGGAGCCGTCTGTCACGGCACGGGCCCTAAAGACAGCACGTCCGTTCCTTCAGTGCGCATGCCCGGATGACGTCGGGGGCAGAGTATATAGTAAATATCTCCTAAACAGTGCTGGTTTAGGTGTTTTTTTACAGTACCTACAGGTAGGCCTTATTATAGGCTTACCTGTAAGTACAATTAAAGAGGAAGACTTTACTTCCTCTTTAAAGCAAAGCGCCACCCAATGCCGACATTTCTGGATCCCTGGACAGGTACGTTTTGCCCAGACTGAAGCTCCTCTTTAAATTAACCCCACTTTCATAAAAAATAAAAAAATAAAAATAATAACAAAATAATATAGCATATATAATTGCGACACAAGTCGTATTGTAATTGAATTTTATAATATCAAAAATTACCTTTCCTTTTCAATCTGCAGCACTGTAATTTTCTGTAAAATGCAAGGCAACATGGCAACCTGGAAACGTTCTGTACACATCTGGTGTACAGAACGCCCCTCAGAAATGTCACTTCCTGCTTGTGTGATTGGCTCACTGATTTACCCAGAAGTCTGCACAAAGATACAAGTCAGTCACCTGCAACATAAATGTATTTTTTTGTGAGATACTCCCAAAGGAAAATCACCCTTAAAGGAATGCAGATCCTGCCGCTTTCCTTATTAGAGCCCTGCAAGTCCAGCAGTTGATTGATAATTATAAATCACTCCCATTTCTTTTGTACATGAACACAGACAGACAAACATTTATTTCTTTAGAAAAGCAAAAGGTAGGAATTTGCAACAAAGTTTGTTAAAATATGGATATTTCTTAAGCCGCACTTCAAGGCAAGCCCACTCGTGATGGTATGTGACAGACCACATCTCAACGTGTTTCGTTCTGTCCCTCCAAGCATAATAATGGGGATGAAGAACCCAAGCACGGGGGGGGGGGGGGTGGTTGCATCATTTGTTGCCTCAACCAAAGAGAGAGAAATATTTGGTGTGCATGAGTCTGGCCGTGGAGCCCTCTAATGAAGTCAAATAATTGAGCAACACTGAAATCAGAGCTTCAAAACAAAAAAAGGAGAAAAATGAAAAAAACAATTAAAAATCAAGCAAAAAGCAATGATGCGTGGTGTAGCCTAAATTTTAAGCCAAATCCTATAAAAGCCAATCTTTATTAAGTCACTAAGTAAAAACAACTGAGATACAGATAAAAGAAAAAAAAGGGGGGGTTTTGTTAAATGCATTGAGGGGAATGTTTACTTTCCCAACAAAAATGGAGCTACTCTTTAAAGTGAACTGTTCATGAACTTGGTCAGCATTCAAACCCCAAAAAACAAAGCGGGGGTTACCCTTAATTGAATTTTAAATGTTTCCTTTAGACGCTGTGCTTAGCTCCATTTCCTCTCCCCATTGCTTAGGAAAATCACCCGACACACCTTTTATTAGTAAAATATTTCTATAGTTATGAGGTCCTATTGTACCTATTGTACAAGGTCCTTCAATACCCGAAAAAACGATCCAAGCGGAAGTGGGGCGGGGGCTCCTGACAAAACTAGGTAACTGTGCCCTCCTCCCAAAAAGAAAAAAAAGATTTCAAAGATGGCAGAGGAGGGAAGAGGATGAGGAAGAAGTGTGGAACGCTTTAAATACATTACCACCTGTATTGCAGAGCAAGTATGCAAAAATGCGAAGCCCCAAAAAACAGCTTCTAAAGGAACCATCACAATAAGAATCCAAAATAGAGGCTTACCCAAAAATGCGCTATACCTTCTCATCACCAATGCTGATTGTAATAATAAAGTGTAAAGGCGCAGTTGTACATAATATGCACCCCCCCCAAAGCTTAGCTTCCCCTACCAGACTTATACTTACCTTTCATTTCATTGTTAATGTAAAATTCTCTGTGTATATTGGAGAGAAATTAAATGATATTCTTTTAAAAATTAATACACATCTTATATAACTCAATTTCTTAGGCCGCGTACACACGATCAAATCTATCTGCTGGAAACGGTCGGCCCGACCGTCCCAGCAGACAGATTCGATCGTGTGTACGGGCGAGCCGACGGATTTGGCCAGCCGACAGATTTTAAAGCATGCTTTAAAATCTGTCGGCTGGGAATCCGTCCGCCCGATATGTCTGCTAGTTAGTACGCTAACCAGCAGACATATCTTCTCGCACATGCGTTGAATGGATTCGATGCATGCGCGGAATTAATTCACTTCCTGGTGCGGTGACGTGGCGGCGTCAACGTCACCGCCACGTCACTGACACGTCAGCGCGCCGTCTGCCGGCGGGGATTTTGGTTTGATCGTGTGTACACGATCAAACCAATACATCCCAGCAGACAGATTTGTTCAAATCGGTCTGTCCAACCGATTTGAACAAATCTGTCTGCTCGTGTGTACGGGGCCTTACTGTTATGCCTCATACACACGTCCGTTTTTCCAAAGGGAAAACTGCTATGAGAGCTTGTCATTGGGAATCCGTGTGTATGCTCCATCACAGTTTTATAGACAGGGAAACTGCAGGACAAAAAAAGAAAGCCGGATCTTTTTTTTCCCGTCAGGAAAAAATTCTGGCGGGAAAACCGTTCGTCTGTATGCTTTTCTGAGGGGGAAAAAAACGTGAATTCTCGGAAACAATTCGACGCATGCTCGGAAGCATAGAACTTTGTTGTATGCTCGCCGTACTCTTTTACGTCACCGCTTTCTTGGCAGTCAAAAGATCACCGGACTTTTGTGTGACCGTGTGTGTGCAAGGCAGGCTGAAAGGAATTCTGTCGGGAAAACCATTGTTTTTTTATCCAATGGAAAAAATGGTCGTGTGTACTAGGCATTATTCTTTTATAATGTATTTTGAGGGGAATCTGTCATGAGAGACATACTGTACCTGTGCTACTGTTCCCATCTCCATTCTGGCTGTTAACCTGTATTTCTAACACTAGTATTATTCATGGACCTGAAACAAACCTGTACTATAGGTCACGAGTTCTGACCATGTCTTGGTTCAGTGACTCAGTGAAGACAGGGGATCAGCATGACATAACACAGCTAGCAATGTAAGAATCAGATTGGAAATAGTTGTACAGGTTTCTTGTAAGGAGGGTTCCTTCTAAATCATGGATTTCCTACATTTCAGCAAAGGAGTGCGGAGGAATATTTACTGAGCCAGAAAGGATATTTAAGTCTCCAGGATATCCGAATGAATATGAGAATGAACAGATCTGCTACTGGCATATCCGTCTTCAGGTCGGCCAGAGGATTTTTCTACAGTTTTTAGAAATGGACATTGAGGAGGACATGGACTGTGTGTCTGACTATTTAGAGGTTTACGACAGCTATGACGATGTTCACGGTTTAGCGGGACGGTGAGTTATAACTAATCTATGTTGGGTCAGTTTCGTTCTATGTCGGTTTTAAATATAACAAATACGCGGAGATAAGTGGAGTTCCACCCAAACATTTAACTTCCCCTTTTTGGAATCCCCCCCTCCGGTGTCATATTTGGCACCTTTCAGGGGGGAGCAGATACCTGTGTAATAAAGATAAGTGTCTATTTATTAAAAGTCAGCAGCTGCAGTGTTTGTAGCTGCTGGCTCTTAATATTTTTTTTTTTTTTTAGGTGGAACTCTGCTTTGAGGTGGCCATACACCAGTAGAATGCCATTTGAAAGCTTTCATTTTAGGAAAGTTTTTAATGGTTAGTCGGGTTAAATAAAAATAAAATTCTATCTGGGAATGTGGTTTTTGTTCAGGAGAAATTATACATATTGTAATGAAAGCTTTTTAATACATCTGATATTGTATTCCAAGTAGCAGAAAGCAGGTCTGGAACATTTCATAAAAAATTAGTTGACTTAAATTTTTAAGAATTTCCATACCAGCGGACCAGTCAGAGTGAAAAGATTTGACATTATAGAGACATTGTGAAGAGTCGATATAGAGAGTAAAGATTCGACATAGAGAGAAAAGATTTGACAATATAGAGACATGAAGATTCGACAAAGTAGCTAAAACATACAATCGCCGCGAGCGGACATTTATGGTGAAATGCTCCGCCCATAGGCTATAGAAGAATTCTAATGTTGGTTGACTAGTAATAATAATTGATAAATATAATTATTACTAGCATCATACAACATTATAATTCTTCTATAGCTTGTAGGCGAAACATTAGACTGGAAATGTACGATTGCGGCATCGTACAGTTTTGTTGCTCTTTCGAATCTCCTTTTTTTTTTTTTAAGATTCCGTAAAATCTTCTTTTTTATTTAATTTTTTTAAGATTCCGTTGAATCTTCTTTTCTTTCTTTTTTTTTTTTTAGATTCTGTCGAATCTTCTTAGAACATTCGACAGACACCATAAGCCTTCAATGACAGATTTGACCTTAATTAATTTGGATTTTTGGACTAATGCATTTTTTTACGAAAAACAAAATAAATAAAAAGCGAATTTTGGGATTAACTAAATAATTGTATTTTTCGGACAAAAGTGAAATATTTCACTTGTGCACATGTCTAGAAAATATTACATAATATTGATTATTAATAATACTATCATGACTACAAATATATTAAACTAGCTTTGTTTTTTCTTCCATTTATGTATTTAACTGTAAATATTATAGATGAAAGCAAACTATTCTTGTTTTTACAGATTTTGTGGTGACATGCTTCCAGATGACATCATCAGTACAGGTATGTATCAGAATATGGCAATTAATTATTGGTAATTAAAAATGTTAAGGGCTACATTATACAACACATGATCTGCAGTGTTTTTATCTGACCCATTTTTTCACCTTGTATTACAAAAAAACAATTTATGCAATTAGATAACATATTTTAGATTAAGATTTTTCTTTTACTCTTCTCAAACCTAATGTCCTTGTGTAGTCTACTGAACCCTTTTGTCAGACAGATCCTTCATCTCTACTGCAGCAGCTGCACTGCATAGTCAAAGCACACCCCTGTCTGCTGATTGGACAGTGAAGGAGCAGCAGCAGACTGATAAGGCTGTCCTTGTTTTTACACTGTTCTCTCCTCCAGTCTGCACATTCCCTTTTCAGCACATGTGTATGCAGCAGAGTTTGGCTAGCCCATAGTGTTACCCCTCCATCTCCAGCTGGATTGCTACTGTGCAGGGAATTATTGAACGTTAAGACAAACTCAAGTACTTTCACTATTTGCATATAATACCTTTATTTGTTTTAACTGAATTCTTAACTGTTTGACCACTTACAGACTGGAAGATTTTCCCCCTAATGACCAGGCAATTTATTGCGATACGGTACACTGTCGCTTTAACGGATAATTGCACGGCCGTGCGATGTTGCACCCAAACAAAATTGATGTCCTTGTTTTCCTACAAATAGAGATTTCTTTTGGTGATATTTGATCACCTCTGCGTTTTTTTTCATTTTTTTGGGCTATAAAGAAAAAAAGAGCAACAATTTTGAAAAAAATCAATATTTTTTTACTTTTTGCTATAATAAATATCCCCCCCCCCAAAAAAAAAACGTAAAAAAATGAATTTCTTCATCAGTTTGGGCCGATATGTATTCTTCTACATATTTTGGGTAAAAATAAAAATGCAATAATCATATATTGGTTGGCGTAGAAGTTATCTACAAAATAGGAGATCGATTTATGGCATATTTTTTTTTACAAGTAATGGCAGCAATCTGTGATTTTTAGCAAGACTGCGACATTGCGGTGGACAGATCGGACACTTTTTTGGGACCATTGACATGTATACAGCAATCAGTGCTATAAAGCAGTGGTCATCAACCCTGTCCTCAGGGCCCACTAACAGACCAGGTTTGCAAGATAATTGAAATACATCACAGGTGATATCATTTGCTGCTCAGTGATTTGCAGTATTCTAGTCTGCATCTCCCCAAGGTAATACATAAAACCTGACCTGTTAGTGGGCCCTAAAGACAGGGTTGATGACCACTGCTATAAAAATGCACTGATTACTGTGTAAATGTCACTGACAGGGAAGGGGTTAACACTACGGGGTGATCAAGGGGTTAAATGTTTCCTCATGTGTGTTTCTAACTGTGGGGGGGTGGGACTGACTGGAGGAGGAGACATATCGCTGTCCCTAATTACTAGGAACAGCATATCTGTCTCTCCTCCCCTGTCAGAACGGGGATTTGTCTGTTTACAGACACAGATCCATGTTCTGGCACTCGTGCCTGTGATCGTGGGTGGCCGGGAGACATCCACACATATCGGGTGCCAACGGCGCAAACAAGTGCACTCCTGCTATCGCCCTTAAAGGTGCCGATGTACACCTACAGTGATTTGCAGGAACAAGCCGCCTGCCGCAGCATAATGATGGCGGCTGGTCGCAAGTGGTTAAACTATGTTTTATTTTTCTGCCTGGAGTTCCGCTTTAATGGCCCAGACCTCCCAAAATTGGTATTCTAGTTTTATGCATTGTGTTTTTTTTATATGTCTGCCTGAGATTCTGCTTCAGACCACCCAAAATGTATAGAATTGTTTTTAGTATGTGCTGGAGCGTTAATCCACCCAACAGTTGTTCATAGCTCTGAGACTCTGGATGTGAAATCCTTGGGCTTGATTTTCCAGTTCTGTCTACATGTGGCAGCAGTTTTGACAAAATTCTAACCTACTTGTTGGATTCTTCATTTAGTCCATACTGTGTGGAAACACCCCTTTTGCAGTAGTGTGCCCGAAATCAAATTTCTAGCTGGCATGGTATGTCCATGATCCATGGAGTTATACTTTAAAGAAGAAAAGTTTATATTTATCTGGTCTGAAAACTGTAGACGGAAATGACTGTGATGTAAGGAGGAAGCAGAGGGATTGTGTCCCCTACTTTCGACAGCCACTGTATAAGGTAGAGCCAGATATATACAATGCGTAGAGAAAAGAATGACCCCCACACCCTCCTTTAAAATAATCAAATTTTGTTGCTTTGCAGCCTGAAATGAAGGCAGACACAGTTTTTGTTTTATCCAGCTGTATTTACGAATGCAACTTATAACATCCAAGTGAAAGATATACACCAACATGTCAGAAAAAACACACAGTATCACTGAGTTGGAAAAAGGATCACCCCCCACATGTCAGTCTTTTTTTAGACCACCTTTTTCTTCAATTACAACCTTTAGTCTGTTGGAATATGCCTCTATTAACTTTGCACATCTAGGGCCAGATTTACGTAGGAGCGCGTATCTTTCTGCAGGCGTAATGTTTCATATTTACGTTACGACTCCGCAATTTTTACAGGCAAGTGCTGTATTCACAAAGCACTTGCTCCGTAAGTTGCGTTGGCATAGTGTAAATGGGCCGGCCTATCTGCGCGCAATTCAAATTAGCAGGTAGGGGGGGTGTTGTATTGTAATGAACGGTGCCCCCACGTAAATGACGCGCCAAACGAACTGCGCATGCGCCGGCCGTGGACGTATACCAGTGCCCATGCTCCAAATCACGTCGCAAATAGTAAAAAAAAACGACGTGAACGTAACTTACGCCCAGCCCCATTCTGAATCGGCTTATGCAAACGACGTAAAATTAAAAAATTTCGACGCGGTCCCGACGTCCATACTTAACATTGGCTGCGCCATCTTTTTGTTGGAATAACTTTACGCCTGAAAAAGGCCTTACGTATCTTACTGCGACGGCCGGGCGTATGTTCGTGAATCGGTGTATCTAGCTAATTTACATATTCGACTCGTAAATCGACGGAAGCGCCACCTAGCGGCCAGCGTAAATATGCAACTAAGATACGAATGTGTAATACAATTACGCCGCTCGTATCTTAGCTCAATCCCGGCGTATCTTATTTTCTGAATTCAGAAAAAAGATACGCCGGTGCATTTTAGAAGTTACGCGGCGTATCTCGAGATACGCTGTCGTAACTATTGATGAATTTGGCCCCTAGATCTTGCAATATTTCCCACTCTTATGCCGCGTACACACGATAATTTTTCGGCATGGAAAACAACGTTTTTCCAACTTCATCATTAAAAACGATGTTGCCCACACACCATCGTTTTTGAAAAATGATGAGCAAAGCACGGTGACGTACAACACGTATGACGGCACTCTAAAGGGGAAGTTCTATTCGCCTTGGGGCTGCTTTTAGCTGATTCATTATTAGTAAAAGACGATTCACGCTTTTCTGTCTGTTACAGCGTGATGAATGTGCTTACTCCATTATGAATGGTGGTTTTATCAGAACGAGCGCTCCCGTCTCATAACTTGCTTCTGAGCATGCACGGGTTTAAAACGTCATTTTAGCCCACACACGATCGTTTTTTCAAACCCGAAAAACAAACATTTTTAAAACGACATGAAAAAATGAAGCATGTTCAAAATTTTTTTTGTCGTTTTTCAGAAGATGAAAAACGATCTGAAGCCCACACACGAGCATTTTAAATGACGTTTTTAAAAACGTCATTTTTTTTCGTGATGAAAAATGATCGTGTGTACGCGGCATTATTTGCAGAACTTCTCAAGTTCAGTTAAGTTTGATGGTGACTGTTTGTGGACTACAAGCTTGTGACTTTAAAGGAAAATAGTGCACTGCGTTGTATTTCATTTCCTTCTCTTTTTAATGTTGATATCATGATATTCATGAATTTAAAATATAGACTTTTGAAAAGAATAGATTCTTCTTTTTTTCTTTCTTTATTTGTCAATGTTAATTCATTTTTCAATAATCACCTCTAAAACCCCAAGCCCTTTCCCTGGTTACGGGGGTTTTCACACATATATTTCTCTCTCATAGGGGTGTAGGTGTTATTGAACAAACAAGAGCAGGGGTGTCCAAACATTTTTCAAAGAGGGCCAGATTAAATGAAGTGAACATGCGTAAGGGCCGCCCAACAAGAATTCTCTTGCCTTTGTGGCTGTGTGTGGTGAAGAGATGAGCTTGGGCGTGTAATTTGAATATACCGTATTTATACTTTCTCTTTAGGAGGGAAGTTTTAGGGAAAAAAAATTAAATAAAGAACTGTGAAGCAAAATAAGGGTCATTCCCCATCAATGCAGCCTAATCAGTGCCCATATGCAGCCTCTCCATTGCCATGAATGCAGCCTCTCCATTGCCCGAATGCAGCATGATTGATGCCCATCTGCAGCCTCGAAGGGGAGGGGGGCAGGACGAGTGCCAACAGATTAAATACAGGAGAATCTCCTGTTTACACAGCAGCCTCTTTAATACAATGTCCCGCCTCCTATGATAGACAGAAGAGTCATCCAATGGCAGCCCAGTAGATGGGACTTCCTATTACAGATGCTGCCGAGTAAACAGGAGATTCTCCTGTATGTAATTTGACAGCACTCATTCACCCCTGCCTGTCTCCTCCGAGGCAGCGCCAATAAATACAGTATATATCCAAATTACCATGGGGGCCACATTAAACTGGAACAGGGGCCGCAATTGGCCCCCTGGGCTGGACTTTGGACATGCCTGGCCTAGAGGCTATAGAAGAATTTGAATGTTGGTTGACTAGTAATAATAATTTATAAATATAATTTTTACTAGTCATACAACATTAGAATTCTTCTATAGCTTGTAGGCGGAACATTCGACCGGAAATGTACGATTGCGGCGTCGTACAATTTAGCTTCTTAGAACATTCTACAGACACCATAAGCCTTCAATGACAGATTCAACCTTAATAAATTCAGATTTTTTTTACGAAACAAAATAAATAAAAACAAATTTCGAGAGTAACTAAATAAATGTATTTTTCGGACGAAAACAAAATTCCGAAACAAAATATTTCAGTGTGCACATGTCTACTTTTGACTCATCATTCCAGTGCAGCTTACTGCACACAAAAAACATGACCCTTTTTTATTATGATATTAATTTGTATTATTGAATGTGAGTTAATATTGTGATGTGTACCATTCAAACTTAATGGCATTGCGCCATGATTAGTGTGTTAATGTGTGTTGTGGGATCATGTGTTACCATAATGCATCTGGGTACTTGGGATATTAGGCCGCGTACACACGGAGGGACATGTCCGATGGAAACGGTCCGCGGACCGTTTTCATCGGACATGTCTCCTCTGGATTTTCGTCCGGCGGTGTGTACACACAATCGGATCTAAATCCCCGCCGGCAGACAGCGCGGTGACGTGGCGGTGACATTGACGCCGCCACGTCACCGTACCAGGAAGTAAAAAACTTCCACGCATGCGTTGACGCTTGTGCGGGCAGATATGTCCGCTGGTTAGTGTACTAACCAGCGGACATATCCGACGGACATGTCGCCGGCGAACAAATTTTAAAGCATGCTAGCCCATACACATGCTAGCCCATACATGTCCGCTAGCCCATACACACGATCGGATTTGTCCGCTGAACTGGTCCGTCGGACCAGTTTCAGAGGACAAATTTGATCGTGTGTACGCGGCCTTAGACATTATAAGCCACCAGTGAAGTTCTCTCTTCTTCTGAGTCTTTATCGGCTCTGCAAAAGGGAAGGATGCCTATGATATAAAGTATACAGATCAGAGGTATCTTATCCAATCATGAGCCAGGCCACCTCCGATCCATATACTTTGTTACAGGCACTCGCCTCTTGTTGGAGTGGATGAATTGTAGTGGTATAAAAAAAAGCATTTTTTTGTGCTGAAAATGCCCCCCTCGGCTTATACTTGAGTCACCTTTTTGCGCCTGATCTCCCAGACTTTGGGGACCCGGTAACTTGGCACACATATCGCCCCACTCTTCCTCTATAAGTGTGCAAAGTTTGTTGTCCAGGGAGCACTGATTTTTCAAAGCCTGGCACCCCTTCCATAGACTCCCATTTTAAACGGTCATTTCTCTGGTGACGTTGGGGACCCGGTACCGGGTCACCAGGTCACCAGGTCACCTGGACTCTGAACTTGGCTCACATGTAGACTCCCATGTTAAATGTCAGTCTAGTCATGGGCACAGTGGGGCATGGGCACAGTGGGGCATGGGCACAGTGGGGCATGGACACATTGGGGCATGGGCACAGTGCAGCATGGACATGGACACAGTGAGGCAAAGTGAGGCACAGTGAGGCATGCAGATGGACACCCTAGGCTTATACTCAAGTTAATGAGTTTTCCCAGTTTTTCGAGTATATATGGTACTTTTCCTTTACAAATAAAAAAATCACAATCAGTTTTTTTCCCCCCTAACATTGAGTTACAATTTTCCCTTTACACAGTCTGGAATTTCACATTAGTTGTGGTGGATTCCTAGAAAAAAATAGGATATAACATCTTGACTTGTTATTTTAGAAAGAGTTTAACCCAAACAGAATTGTAAAATTATTACAAGCTCTTAGTGACACATCTCTTAAATCTGTGTTTTTCTTGTTTTTAGGGAATGTCATGACGTTAAAATTCTTGACAGACAGCTCCATCGTGGGAGGGGGATTCAAAATCAAGTACTCGGTTATGGAACCACCTTCCGAATTTAAATTTGAACCGAGCTTCAATGCGACGTTGGAGGACGACCCTGACGTTGAATAAAAACATTAGCACACAAGTTGTTGTGAATGCAGAAATCAAGCGGAATGGTTCAGGCGGTGACTCATCCATCTTCGCTCTGGTGAACGTAGACTGCACTGGGCAGAGCGCCAACCCACTTGAATGAGAGATGACTGAAACACTTAATGTCCAAAACGACTTTGATAAATGACTTCTTTCCATGTAATACAGTTATGATGTTGATTAATTACTGAAAAGCTGGTGCCTTCACATCATCATTACATATACTGTTATGTTAAAGGAAACCTGTCCTTAAATGAAACCTGTCCTGAAAGAAACATCTGGGTAGCCATTGGTGGCCTACTTCTGAAATGATTGTTGTCCGGTTGTTATGATGTTTTTTTGACTCCAATGATTCTGCAAACAAAAGAAAAAGAAAATGGCACTAGATTTGGATTTTCTAAGGTTTGCCAGCACGCCATAAAACAGGAGACCACCCGTAACAAAAAGGGAAAGAACCCAGAGTTGAGAATCAACACACATACAATCCAATGAGCGGGCCAAACAAATGCCCAAGAGTCCAAGGTAATTTTATGATAAAATTGTTTCATAGCCAAATAAAGCCTTCTGCTTTGAATCAATTATATCATTTGATTACCTTGGACTCTAATGCCGCGTACACACGGTCGGAATTTCCGACAACACATGTCCATCGGACATCTGCTGTCGGAAATTCCAACAACAAAAATTTGAGAGCTGGTTCCCAAATTTCCCGGCAACAAAACTTGTTGTCGGAAATTCCGAGCGTGTGTACATAATTCGACACACACAATTCCATGCATGCTCGGAATCAAGCAGAAAAACCGCACTGGTTATTAAAGTTCATTTTTCTCGGCTCGTCATACATGTTGTATGTCACCACGTTCTTGACGTTCGCAATTTCCGACAACTGTGTGTATGCAAGACAAGTTTGAGCCAACACCCGTTGGAAAAAAAACAACGGTTTTGTTGTCAGAATGTCCGATCGTCTTGATGCGGCATTAGACATTTGTTTAGCGCTCTCATTCTGCGTTACTGACTCAAAACTAGTATACAGCCAATAAGATCGGAACTGCTGGCCTGTATATTGAGTGTGGTCCAGTGACTAAAACTATTGAAGTCAGAGGATATGAATGACACCCAGGCAACAAGCTGTTAGGCCGTGTACACACGACCGAGGTTCTCGCTGGAAACCAGCGAGAACCTCGCTGGAAGCTGCATTCCAGCGAGGACCTCGGCCGTGTGTACACTCTCGGCGAGCTTCCCGTCGGGAAGCCCGTCGAGCAGAAATAGAGAGCACGCTCTCTATTTGCTCGACGGCCCGCCTGGAAGAATGGCTGGTTGCCATTCCCGACGGGCGGGTCGCCGATTTCGACGGTCGGCAGGGAACCTCGACGGGTGGAACGATGTGTTCTGCCCGTCGAGGTTCTCTGCCGTGTGTACACGGCCTTAGAGAAGGGGGTCAACTATGGTGGAAAATACATTTTTCTACTGATGAATTTCCTTTATAAAAAACCTTAACTAAGCAATGATTATATCTAAAATTGCCGTTTAACATAACCAGAGTATTGCTTAAAAAAAACTACAATAATTTTTGGTAGGAATAACATATCCCATAATCACCACACCATACACACACATTGCATCTTTTTTTCATGTTTGTGGCCATTCTTCTTTCTCAGCATGCTAAACTTTGGTAGGAGTTTTTCTAGGAGGCTTTAAACCTTGGTACTTCACATAAGGAGTATTTGGAAAACGATATCTAACATTTTCTGATAGCCTCATACACATGGTTAATTAGGGCCATAGTGCGGCAAGTAAGTGTGTAAATCAAAAACTGTCTGCACCTAGGACTGTTCGCCCATCTATAATTAAAATTTAACCCAGTGGGCAGCATTTAGTATAGGTGATGGTGGAAATTACCTCAGGGGGGCATGATAAGCATATGAATACTGCCTCTATTTACACATGCATGCGGCTGCTACTTGCATATCAATGCCAGTATTTACATGTAAACACAGGGTCTACAGAAGAGTCATCTGTACACAACAATAGGGCAGAGCTGGGCAGCATTAGTAATAGAACTTCACACTGAGATATCAGGACACATCACAGGACAAAAACCTCAAGGAACGATGGAATTTAAACTGGGAAAGTTGGCAAGTATGATGCAGCTGCTTTGGGTTCCACAACAATGATGGGACCCAGGGCAGCTTCCCCTTTTTCCCTGCTTTAAAAAACGATCCTGATTTAACTGCACATTGAGCAAAAAGCCATGCACAGATCTAAAATCTGTAATTTTAGATCTTTCTCCTGAGAAAACCATGAGAAGTGTGGGTCGGTGTGGATGTGTGTACTAGAGACTCTGTACAGGTAGCACCTACAACATGAGCAACTGCTAAGGTAATAGGATAAGCCACCTAAAGATTGTAGTAGAATGATAGATTTGTTAACACACATTGATAAGCTATACAACAAGCTGATCACATTTCCATAAACATAGTGCCATAGTACCAAATATACATTTACAATATTATAAGTACCAAAAATTTCATCTAGATCTTTATAATATGGATGTTCAGAACACCCACTAAACCTCTGAATCATGAGACAAATGATGATGTTTATGACCAGGATGACCACATAGGAAGCATGGAGTGTTTTGCTCATCTGAATGTATAATGTTAGGGGTTCTGGGGTTCATACATGGCCAAATAATCTGAAGATTAGGTCTTTAACCACCTAACCAGTCTACGTATCAATAGGCAGCTTAAAAGGGACCCATGTAAAGAGATAATAAGGAACTTCTGCTGTAGGCTTGCCTTTAACGGGTAAATAGAGTTTCAAATAAAGATCCCCTCCCCCATATTACAATATTCAAATTCTTGCAGTTTTTGTCTTCCTGATGTACACATGTGTGCGGCAGAATTCCTATAGATGTCAATGGGTTTTATCACAATATGAGAGACTTGAGGGGAGGGGGTTGGTGAAGGCTGCTGGTAGGGTAAGTACACCTTTGTTTTAAAGTTTACTCTCCCTTTAATGCTGCAGTATCCTGGGCTGTTATTCTGATCCTTACTTTACCACCAAGTGAGACACTGAGGTTGATTTACTAAAACTGGAGCACTCAGAATCTGGTGCAGCTGTGCATGGTAGCCAATCAACTTCTAATTTCAGCTTGTTCAATTAAAGGGGTTGTCAAGGTAAATGTTTTTTCACCCAATGACGCGGCACGCCGGGGGGCGGGGCCGAGTGATACAGTGCGCGGCAATAGCCGTCGGCTGTATCACCGGAGTGCGCCCACAGGAACTCAACACCATGCAAGCTCGCATGAAGGTGTTGAGTTCTTGCGGGGAGGAGTGAAACAGCCGCCGAGGGACCCCAGAAGACCAGGTTCGGGGACACTTGTCTTTACAGCCCCTTTAAGCTTTGACAATAAAACCTGGAAGCTGATTGGTTTCTATGCAGAGTTGAACCAGATTGTGCACTCTCCAGTTTTTGTAACTCAACCCCAGTGACCTTGTTTATATATGCAGAATGGGAGTTTCATTCTTCAGCCTTCACTGGTTGGCTACTTTTTCCAAGTTAAGTCCTCGCCAAACAGTGAAGGGAGGATCGGCTTGACAAATTCATAATTTTCATCTTGAGTTGATTCAACAACAGCAGCTTCCATATTTCTCCTTAAGCCTTCCATATACAGTAAAGCCTTGGATTGCGAGCATAAGTCGTTCCAGAAACATGCTTGTAATCCAAAGAACTTGTATATCAAAGCAAATTTGCACATAAGAAATAATGGAAACTCAAATGATTAGTTATACAACCATTTATTCATAAATCCTTCCATTTATAGTCCTTATAAAAATAATATAGCAATGTGATACATTGTGTAACCATAAAATATCCATCTACAAATAGAAAGCCTCCACAAGGGGATTAGAAGCAAAATCCAGCAGGAGCTACAGAGTAAAAAAGAGAAGAGAGGCGCCTCTAAGTGTAGCAATATGTTGCTAAATGTTGTACCTTCATTAAATGTAACCATATCGCTACACTTAGAGGTGCCTCTCTTGTCTTTTATACTCTGCTGTGGTGTGTTGATACTTGTATATCAAGACATCGCTTGTATATCAAGTCAAAATTAGTTAAAAAATGTAGCTGGTCTTGCAAAGGGCTCTCAAACCAAATTACTCTCAAACCAAGGTTTTACTATATAATGAAAGAAGATTTTTGCGACATCAAAATTAACGTGAGGCCCAATCGGCTTTTCTGGTTTGTTATGGTCTCTGCCCACCAGCAAACTTATTTCTAGAGTATAATGAAATGCCTCTGCCCTGGCATCTTCTAAACCACACAAAGAACATAAGTAAACTATTCTGTAAGCACCTCACTTTCATGTCTGTATTATCTCTAGAAGTCAGTGTTAGAAAAGGTAATTTATGTTATAAAGTTGGATATTATTTAATAAAACTATTTCAAATATTTGAATCTATTGTTAATTAGTGGGAATGCTCAATAGCATTCCCAGTATTGTTATTCGTTTTTTATTAGTGGGAATGCTCAAAAGCATTTTTTTTACTACTATTTATACTTTTTAAAATATTACATTTTTAGACACTTTTTTTTAACATTGAAGTCAATGAGAGCATGCTTCAAATCCTTAAAACATTCTTCCACTACCAGAAGTTTTAGCTCCTTTATACTTTCACCTACAGACATCAAACAAACTTTAAAATGTTCACAAAATATTCAGCTATCCGGCTGTATCTTTTCAGTTTGATATCTTTTAAAGTTTTTGTGAAAAACCTGTTTAAGTTTAGTGATTTTTTCAGGACATTTTATCAATTAAGAGTGTCTATGGGGCTGGTTAGAGTGGATGATGTCATCGCTACAGCACAGAGCTTTAAAAAAATTATCTTTATAGAGAAGGAACAAATTGCTCTCACGCCCACAACATCTACAATTTATACATCAAAACGTAGGTATTTTTGTCTAGTTTCAAGCAATGTGCTCAGTTTTGTGATACGCCCTTCTTTACTTTTGGCTGGTTGAGCTTCCAAATTACAAGAGTTCCACACTTTCTTCCATTGACTGTCCTGTAAAAAATTCTTCAGATTTCCCAGCGAAACGCACAGAGAACTTATTTTTTAAATCGCTGACATGCCCACATTCTTAAGTTTATCAACATAAATTTCATACCGATACGTTCACAAAGGCCGTGTGTCTCTAACGGTGAAGTCACTGTTTCGATAGCATGTACTGTTGTGGTTTGTTTGAAGGGTTCTCAAAATCATTAGGTGTGGAGATTGTAAAGGTACATTTTTTTTCCCACAAAATAACTTCCGTTACCTTAGTGCAGTCCTCCTTTACTTACCTCATGCTTCCATTTTGCTTTTAAATGTCCTTATTTCTTATGAGAAATCCTCACTTCCTGTTCTTCCGTCTGTAACTACACATAGTAATGCAAGGCTTTCTCCCTGGTGTGGAGAAAGCCTCTTGAGGGGGAGGGGAAGAGCAGGCAAGTCAGGACACTCTCTACTTTGCAGATAGAGAAAGGAGCTGTGTGTTAGTGGGCATCCTGCTCGCCCCCTCCCCCCTCAAGAGGCTTTCTCCACGCCATTTTTTTGTGCTGAAAATCCCCTTTTTTGGGTATGTACTCGAGTCCGTGTCTGCAGCCGAACGCTGCCTCCTCCTCCAGGCTGAACACTGACTCACACCGGCAATCATTGACATTCTATTTCCCCATCCGTCCTCTCTTTCACAGGATGAGAGAGGACACACAGCTGATCTCACTGCTCCCACTTCTCTCCCTCCCCTCTCCTGTGTGAAGGGGAAGCAGTGAGATCAGCTGTGTGTCCTCTCTCATCCCGTGCAAGAGAGAGGACGGATGGGGAAAGAGAACGTCAATGATTGCCAGTGTCTCTGTGCTACTGTTACATGACAGACACGATCTCTGCTCAGAGCCGTGCTGTCCTGAGAAGGTAGACATTAATAGCATTCACTGATGGACACTGAGAGAAGGTACTGATGGACACTGATAGGAGGCACTAATGCTCACTGATAGAAGGCACTGATGGGCTCTGATAGGAGGCACTGATAGGAGACACAGTGAGATGGACACAGTGAGGCTGAGGCATGCAATTAGGCACAGTGAAGCTATAAATGGGCATTATTTTCCACTTACAGTAGCTGCTGCATTCTCACCCTAGGCTTATACTCGAGTCAATACATTTTCCCATTTTTTTATGTTGTAAAAGTAGGTGCCTCCTGTTATACTCGAGTATATACGGTAATTACTTTGAGCACAATTCCTGCTTGGTGACCCTCCAGTAGCTGTCCTGTTCTATTATCAGACTTGGAGTGGCATTGCATACTTATTAGGCTTCATTCACATGGCTGTAAAAAAAAGCATTTAACCACTTGCAGACCAGGAGCCATCATTATACTGCGGCAGGTCCCCATGATCCAGTAAACCGGTGGCACGATTCTGTGAATGTCAGCTCCTTTAAGCAGGTATAGCAGGCACGTAATCGCTGCACTGCGGGGGTGCCGATACATGTGGCCGGCAGTCGCTATGATTGCTGGCTATGCGTAATCGTGGGCACGAGAGCCAGAAGAGGGAAGTTTGTGTGTAAACAAACAAATCCCTGTTCTGTGAAGAGAGGAGTGAGAGAGATTGTGAGTCCCTACTAGCTAGGAACAACGATCTGTCACCTCCTCTAGTCAGTCCCATCCCATTACAGAACACACACTAGGGAACACAAGGAATCGCTTGATCGCCCCCTAGTGTTAACCCCTTCCCTGCCAGTGCCATTTATTCAGTAATCAGTGCATTTTTATAGCTCTGGTCGCTGTATAATTGTCAATGGTCCCAAAAACGTGTCAAAAGTGTCTGATATTTCCGCCATAATGCCGCAGTCCCGATAAAAATTGCAGATCACCACCATTACTAGTAAAAAGAAAAAGAAAACCAATCAATATACACTTATTGGGATTTTTATTAACAAGAATATGTAAAAGAATATATATCAGCCTAAACTGAAAAAAAAAAAAAATGGGATATTTATCATAGCAAAAAGTACAAAATATTATGTTTGTGCTCTTTTTTTGCTTATATGCAAAAAATAAAAACTGCAGAGATGATCAAATACCAACAAAAGAAAGCTCTATTTGTAGGGGAAAAAAAGGGAATCACATTTTGTTTGGGTACAGCATCACACGACTGCTCAATTGTCAGTTAAAGCGACACAATGCCGTATCTCAAAAAATAGCCTGGTCATTGAACAGCCAAATCTTCCAGGGCTGAAGTGGTTAAAACAGTTTTTATTTCTCTGATCTAAATGCAGCTGCATTGATTTCAATGGAGGCATTAACACGGGTGCTTAAAGGGGAGTTCAGCCTGGGATTAAAAAAAAAAACATTTAAGTCAGCAGCTACAAATACTGTAGCTGCTGACTTTTAATATAAAGGACACTTTCCTGTCCTGAGAGACCGCAATGCTGGCACCCGAAGCTGACCTGTCCCTCAGATCCGGGTTTAGGCGCCGTCATTGTTACTAAGGGAAACAGTGCGTGGGTCATGCTGCATGTTCTGAATGGTTCCTGCTGTCTTCTGGGACCTGCGTGTCTCCCAAAAGACAGCAGGGGGGCGGACATTGTGTAGTTCATCGATCTTTCGCTGGATATGGAAGCAGATACTTGGATTTGACAGGTATCGCATAGCCCCCAACTGTCCCTTATTTGGAGCAATGTCCCTCTGTTTTTCTTTGCTCCTCATTTGTCCCTCATTTTGGTCTGATCTATATAGTTGTATATAAAATGCACTTTTTATCTTTCAGAAAGTGTTTCCCAGTACTAAACCTTTCATCCAAATTCTATCTGCTGAATTTCTCAATTTTAAAAGCCAATAAAAATTGTGGGGTGGGTGGGTTAGTTGGAGGAGAAATCCGATCAGTTCCATTTCTGGGAGGAACTCCGCTTTAAAAATGCACTGTCTTCAGATTCGTAACACAAAATAAAAAAATCTGCATCTGAGGATATGCATATACACGTATACCATTAAAAAAAAAAAAGATCTATTAAGGTTAATGTAGTAAGGTCAAGTGAAAATACCTTGGGAACTGCTATAATAATTAGAAATACTTTCTAGTGATGCTTTGATGGTAAATCACACCATCTAGTGGTCAAAGCAAGTGGTACATCGGCATTAAATGTGCCAGTGAGTAAGCAGGTGGTGGTAAAATCACTCCATCTAGTGGTCAAAGCAAGTGGTACATCTGCATTAAATGTGCCAGTGAGTATGTATGATCAGAAGACTTTCTTCAAGGAGCTCTTTCATCTATCTTTCTTTTGGTGGTATATGATCACCTCTGCAATTTTTTTTGATATATAAAAAAAAATATATATATATTTTTTTTTACTTTTTGCTGTAAAACATTCCCAATAAAAAAAATAAAAAAAATCGAATTACTTCATCAGTTTAGACCAATATGTATTCTGCTACATATATGTGTAGGTGCCTTTTGAACAGGCAATCCTTTAGACCCCTTTCACAGTGGCAGGGCCGGCCCTTAGCGCTAAAGCGCCACTCGTTTTTGCAGCGCTTTAGCGGTGCTTTTGCAGTGCTTTTCAGGCGGTAGCAGGGGCGAGGCGTTTTGGGAGTGCTATTTACAGCGCTCCCAAACCGCCCCAAAGGTGCTGCTTGCAGGACTTTTTCTAACGTCCCGCAAGCGCACTGTCCCAGTGTGAAAAGACACACTGCAATAAATGGCAGGTTTTCTGCCTCAGTGTGAAAGTAGCCTTATTCTTTAGAAAAACAAACATTTTCTATACAGTATCTCACAAAAGTAAGTACACCCCTTCACATTTTTGTAAATATTTTATTATATCTTTTCATGTGACAACACTGAAGAAATGACATGTTGCTACAATGTAAAGTGGTGAGTGTACAGCTAGTATAACGGTGTAAATTTGCTGTCTCAACACACAGCCACAACAAAAGTGACTACATCCCTAAGTGGAAATGTCCAAATTGTAAATATTTTGTGTGGCCACCATTATTTTCCAGCACTGCCTTAACCCTATTGGGCATGGAGGTCACCAAAGCTTCACAGGTTGCCACTGGAGTCCTCTTCCACTCCTCCATGATGACATCATAGAGCTGGTGAATGTTAGAGACTTTGTGCTCCTCCGCCTTCCGTTTGAGGATGCCCCACAGATGCTCAATATGGTTTAGATCTGGAGACATGCTTGGCCAGTCCATCACCTTTACCCTCAGATTCTTTAGCAAGGCAGTGGTCATCTTGGAGGTGTGTTTGGGGTCGTTATCATGTTAGAATACTGCCCTGTGGCCCAGTCTCCGAAGGGAGGGGTTCATACTCTGCTTATGTCACAGTACATGTTGGCATTTATGGTTCCCTCAATGATCTGTAGCTCCCCAGTGCCGGCAGCACTCATGCAGCCCCAGACAATGACACTCCCACCACCATGCTTGACTGTAGATGAGACACACATGTCTTTGTACTTCTCACCTGGTTGCCGCCACACACGCTTGACACCAAATATGTTTATCTTGGTCTCATCAGACCACAGGACAGGGTTCCAGTAATCCATGTCCTTAGTCTGTTTGTCTTCAGAAAACTGTTTGTAGGGCTTTCTTGTGCATCATCTTTAGAAGAAGCTTCCTTCTGGGATGACAGCCATGCTGACCAATTTGATGCAGTGTGCGGCGTGTGGTCTGAGTACTGACAGGCTGACCCCCCCCCCCCACCCCTTCAACCTCTGCAGAAATGCTGGCAGCACTCATATGTCTTCTTTCCAAAGACAACCTCTGGATATGAGGGCTGAGCAGGTGCACTCAACTTCTTTGGTCGACCATGACGAGGCCTGTTCTGAGTGGAACCTGTCCTGGGAAGCCAAGATTTTTTGGGGGATTTCAGGCTTCCCAGCCTAGTGGTGAGATGTGGGATCTTATTGACCTCATATCTCACTGTAACAAGGTCCTGTCATACCATATTCCTATTAGGCCCCGTACACACGAGGACACATGTCCGATGAAAACGGTCCACGGACCGTTTTCATCGGACATGTCTCATGCAGGATTTTGGTCCGGCGGTGTGTACACACCATCGGACGAAAATCCCCTCGGACAGAGAACGCGGTGACGTTGACGCCGCCATGTCACCAAACCAGGAAATAAAGTGTTTCCGCGCATGCGTCGAATCCATTCGACGCATGCGGGGGATTTCTGTGTGCTGGTTAGTTGTACTAACCAGCGGACATATCCGACGGACATGTTTCCAGCGGACAAGTTTTAAAGCATGCTTTAAAACTTTTGTCCGCTGAAAACCTGTCCGCTAGGCCGTACACACGATCGAATCTGTCCACTGAAACTGGTACGCAGACCAGTTTCAGCAGACTTGTTTGATCGTGTGTACGCGGCCTTACAAGGGATGTTTACATTCCTTGTAATGGGAATACAAGTGATCAAAATGTTTTAATTTTTTTAAACAGTTACAAAATAAGTGTCAAAAGTGTCAAACTAAAATTAACAATATGTTTTTTTTTTTAAAGTGCCCCTGTCCCCGCGTGCTCGCACGCTGAACGATCGCATATGTAAGTCCCGCCCACATATGAAAACGGTGTTCAGACCACACATGTGATGTATCGCCGCAAACTTTAGAGCGAGAGCAATAATTCTAGCCCTAGACCTTCTCTGTAACTCAAAACACGTAACAAAAGTAAAAAAAATTCAAGCCTCGCCTAAGGGTATTTTTAGGTACCAAAGTTTGGCTCAATTCCACGAGCGTGTGCAATTTTGAAGCGTGACATGTTCGGTATCTATTTACACAGCGTAACTTCATCTTTCACATTATGTAAAAAAAAAATTGGGCTAACTTTGCTGGGTTTTTTTTTTTAAAGCATGAAACTTGCCTGGTTGGTAAGTGTTTAAAGTTCATTTGCATGTAAAGGCAGGCGTCCCAATACTTTTGGTAATATAGGGCCAGATTCAGGTAGATGAGAGTATCTTTCCTCTGGAGTAACGCTTCTCATTTACGTTACTCTGAAGACCCTTTCAGCGCAAGTCCTGTAATTCACATAGCAGTTGCGCGTAAACTTGCGCCAGAGTAACGATAATGCGCTGGCGCAACCCGACGCAAGTGAAACTGGGTGTGATCATATGTAAATGATGGGCGGAGCCCAGCGCAGAGGCTTACGTTCAGCGCATCATCCACGGAGCATGCGCAGTGAGTGCGGCTCCACTCGCCCCCTTGTGCGCATGCTCACAACTTCCGTCGGCACCACTTCCTGGGAAACGTCAGCGCAATGCGTTCCGCTGGGCGCTTAAAAGCGCTGGCGGAAACGCCATTCCGGCGCAAAAGTAGTTCCATTTCCCCCCACCCCAGGGAAGATACTTTTGCCCTGTAATGGCTGCTCCCGCTGCCCCCAAAGAGAGGAGGAACCTAAATTATAATGCCCAGGAGGTCACAGTGATAATATCGGCTATGGAGGCATTTAATGATTTTCTCCATGGTAAAAAAAGCAGGAAGACCAGCCGGGAGAGAAAGCAGGCCATCCTGGACACCATAGCTGCCAGGGTCAATGTGCTGGGGTACTCCACCCGGAGTGCTTCAGACATTCGAAAAAAAATCAATGACCTGCGGCGCAAGGTGAGGGGCAAGGTGTCCACCATTAGGAGCCATGAGAGGGGCACAGGTGGTGGTCCCCCATGTCCTGTCACCCTGACCGCGGAGGAGGAGGTGGTCGCCCGCTGCCTGGACAGGGAGCAGTTGGAGGGGGTCCCAGGCTATGATTCCGTAGAGGAAGGCTCCAGGACAGGTAAGTGATTTTTACCCCCTTTTTGGTGTGTTGCATGTGGGGCGGGGGTGGGTACATGTGCCAAGTGTGTGGGACCACCAACATGTGTCTGCTTTGTGTCATCCACAGATGACGGTGCTGGGCCATCTCGTGCCGGCCAGTCCACCCCAACCCCCCAACGGGATGCTGAAGACGAGGCCCTGGGTGCTGGAGACACCGAGGTGGAGGAGGAGAGTGCCCACACCACTTCAGCAGAGGTGGTTGTGGAGGAGCCTGTCCCTGAACAGGAGTTCATTTTAATGTTGGAGGAGTCCTCCTCCTCTGCAGGGCCCTCTGTGATCCCCTCCCCCATCCTAGGTAGCCCCTCAAGGGCGACTCCATCCCCACGGGGACAACCTTCCTCTGCCCCCAGGAAGGCCACCCGGAAGACCAGGGGGGTGTGTGATTTGGTCGAAGACCAGGTGCTTTTGGACCACGCGAAACAGACCCAGCAAATGGGGGAGATGGCTGGCCACCTAGACAGGGTCGCAGACAGCCTGGGCTCTATGTCACAGCTGCCCAGTCGCGTGCAGGGCGTTGTGACCAGCCTGGGGGAGGTGCAGGCTGATATCCGGCACTTGACAGCAGCTGTTCGAGACAACACTGCTGCCATTCGGGAAGAGGGGAGGCAGCGGCAACGTGACCAGCGGCATCAGATCACCCGCCAGCTGAGGATGCAGGCCCAAACAAATTTGTATCTGAGCCGTATCGCTGTGGCATTGGAGGGCATGCAGCCAACAGCTCCCAGGAGTGGCCCACCCGGGGATCAGCCTCCTCCTGATGCCCCCCCACCACCACCACCACCCACTCCCTCCAGGCAGATGAGGAGCCCGAGAGTGCCCCCAAGGAGGAGCCCCCGTCATCCCAGATGAGGGTTTTTTTTTTTTTTGGTTGTTATATATTTTTGTTTATACTCAGGACATGAGTTTATTTATTTTATTTATTATTATTGTTTATACTCAGGACATGAGTTTTTGTTAATTTTTTTGGTTCTCAGGTTATGAGATTTTATTTTTATTTTTTGATACTGCACACGTTGCAGTGTGAATGGTGTGTGAATGTGAGAGGGTGGCACTCCTGAAAGTAAGGGGTGTCACCCTCGGCCGTGGTGGTGAAGTTAACCCCACAGCTGAATGAATGACGTGTGAAAGGTGTGTGAATGGACAGTGACATCATTGGGGCCTTGACGCGGCGTTACTGCTCCCAACTCCTACATGCTGGACTTGGGCTAATCCAATGCGATGTGCATGTGATGTGTGTGATCTAGGGACATCAGTGGTGTACATGCGTGCACTGTCTGTGTTAGTAATGTTTTGGTTTAGTGTCCAAAGATGCCTACGGCGAGGACCCTCCTGACTGCTCTTCCATCAGCAGACTGGGTGTCCTCTGGCAGGTGGGGACTGTGTGGGTCGGGGGTCAGGTCATCACGTATGTCAATCTGCAGGCCTTTTTTCATAGCAAAGTTATGTAGTATGCAACATGCACCGATGATCTGACACACAAAGGTAGGGGAATACAATAGGGTCCCCCCGGACTTATCCAGGCAGCGGAAACGGGACTTCAGGAGCCCAAATGTTTGCTCCACCACTCCACGGGTTTTGATGTGTGCTTCATTGTATTTTCTCTCTCCTCTGGTTTGGGGGTTCCGGAAAGGAGTCATTAGATGGGGTCCCAGTGCATATGCAGAGTCACCTGTAAGGTAAAAGACAGGAGAATGTTAGTCATGCATGTGCGACTTCTGTTGTGCATGACGGGAGGGGATAGTCATGCCTGACTCCCATGTCACTCACCAACCAGCCAGCTGTCCCCATACATGTTCTGTTCGAATTCTGCTGGGATGGGACTCTGACGGTATATGAAGCTGTCATGGCTGGACCCGGGGTGTTTGGCACGGACGTGCCATATGAGGCGTTGGGCATCGGCTATCACCTGTACGTTGATGGAGTGCCAATGCTTCCGATTGCGGTATATGTGCTCTGTGGCACTGGGGGGCTGTAGGGCCACATGTGTGCAATCAATGGCCCCGATGGTGCGTGGGAATCTGGCAATGTTGTAGAAATCTGTCATTGCCTTCAGCCGCAGCTCCTCAGTGGTGGGTCTGATGAACTGGTTGGACATGCGTCTGAGGATTGCAGGGACAACCTGGTGCACACATCTGCTTATGGAGGACTGTGACATCCCAGCCACCACTCCACTTGTACGCTGGAATGATCCACTGGCAAGGAAATGAAGTGTTGCCAGGACCTTCACCAGTGGCTGCACTGCTTGTGATCGGTGTGTCTTGCTGGTGATGTCATCCTGCAGGGTTGTGGTTAGTTCAAGTATTACATCAGGGCTGAATCTGAAGAGGCGATACACCTCCTCATCCCCCATGCCAAAGAGGTTCATACGAGTGCGGTATATCCTCTCACGTGCCCGCCTCCTCCGTAGCGAGGGACCCAGTACTAGTCTTAGGACCACGAGTGCCCCTGGCATGTTGGCACACAGAGGTTTTGTTCTTGCTAGTGTTGTTGTTCAGCTTGCTAGTTTCGTCGGTAACGCTGCTGTAGCTGCTCTCCTGCTGACCTGTGACCGTCTGGAGTAAAGATAAAGCAGCCTTTTGTAGAAATAACTTTGCGCCGGACGGACCAGATACGCGCGGCGCATGTAGCCAGCGTATGGTGCTAATCCGATCGTGAATTGGGAAAAATCCCTCATTTGCATATTTGCAGGGGAAATCAATAGGCGCGACTGATGCGCCCAGCGAAAATAAGCGCTGACGATACTCTGGCGTCGGAACGTTCCGCCGGTCGCAAATGACCCGTTATTGGGCGCATCTAGTTTGGTGGGTACGGGCACATAGAAAAGACGGCGCATCATCACAGTTACGCGGCGCATATCCAAATACTCCAGCGCAAGTGTTCGTGAATCTGGCCCATAGTGTATATCCCATAGTTTGTAGATGCTATAGGTTTCACACAAACCAATCAATATACATTTATTGTTTTTGTTTTGTTTTTACCAAAGACACATAGCAGAATACATGTTGGCCTCTGATGTGGGCGCGACCTCCTGCTCTGGAATGGCAGGTTTGGCAAGCAAAGGTCAAAGGTTGCCGAACCGCCATACCACAGAATCAGTGTTGCGATGTGAAGCTGGTGGTAGAGGAAGAAAGCGGCAGCAGAACCCCATAAGCTGATGCTTCCTTCCACAGGTGGAGTCTACCAAACCACCTATACCAATCCCGGGACAGGGGTGGGACAAACCACCTATACCAATCCCGGGACAGGGGTGGGACAAACCACCTATACCAATCCTGGGACAGGGGTGGGACAAACCACCTATACCAATCCCGGGACAGGGGTGGGACAAACCACCTATACCAATCCCGGGACAGGGGTGGGACAAACCACCTATACCAATCCCGGGACAGGGGTGGGACAAACCACCTATACCAATCCCGGGACAGGTGTGGGACAAACCACCTATTCCAATCCCGGGACAGGGGTGGGACAAACCACCTATACCAATCCCAGGACAGGTGTGGGATAAGGTGACCAGATTTTTTAAATGAAATCCGGGGACATATTTTTTCTTTACTAGTAATGGCAACAATCAGTGACTCTCTGCCCGTCGCCGCCCGCCTCACAGCCTCTTAAGTCTTACTCTCCGGGCCCCGGCTACTACTGGATGGGGAGCAGAGGAAGATCACTTCGCCAGGGAAGGCAAGGAGATAGGCAGCTGGCCAGGATTTGAGCCAAGGCAAAAGAACATGCGCCCGAAACTGAAGAAATATTCCCTCCGCTCCGACCAGCACATTATCATCAGAAAGGGGCACAGATAATGGAAAAAATACAACCCCCCTATACTAGTGGGCACAGAGGGGGGGGGGTGTAATTCTAATATTTTTTTTTAATTCTGCACTGACTGTCTTTGAAATTGCCCCTGCCCCTTATTAAATCCAATCTGGGGACAAAACCAGGGACAGACTTGGTCCGGGGACAGTGTCCTCAATCAGGGGACTGTCCCCTGAAACTGGGGATGTCTGGTCACCCTAGTGTGGGACAAACCACCTATACCAATCCCGGGACAGGTGTGGGACAAACCACCTATACCAATCCCGGGACAGGGGTGGGACAAACCACCTATACCAATCCCGGGACAGGGGTGGGACAAACCACCTATACCAATCCCGGGACAGGGGTGGGACAAACCACCTATACCAATCCTGGGACAGGAGTGGGACAAACCACCTATACCAATCCCGGGACAGGTGTGGGACAAACCACCTATACCAATCCCGGGACAGGTGTGGGACAAACCACCTATACCAATCCCGGGACAGGGGTGGGACAAACCACCTATACCAATCCCGGGACAGGGGTGGGACAAACCACCTATACCAATCCCGGGACAGGGGTGGGACAAACCACCTATACCAATCCTGGGACAGGGGTGGGACAAACCACCTATACCAATCCCGGGACAGGGGTGGGACAAACCACCTATACCAATCCCGGGACAGGGGTGGGACAAACCACCTATACCAATCCCGGGACAGGGGTGGGACAAACCACCTATACCAATCCCGGGACAGGGGTGGGACAAACCACCTATACCAATCCCGGGACAGGGGTGGGACAAACCACCTATACCAATCCCTGCCACCTATACCAATCCCGGGACAGGGGTGGGACAAACCACCTATACCAATCGTGGGACAAACCACCTATACCAATCCCGGGTGTTTTGTTTTTACCAAAGACACATAGCAGAATACATGTTGGCCTAAATGTATAAAGAAATCAGATTTTATTGGATGTTTTATATCATAAAGTAGAAAATATTAGGGGGGGGGGGGGGGTTTCCAAAATGTTTGGTATCGCAAAAAATAAAAAAAACCCTAGTGGTGATCAAATACCATCAAAATGAAGTTCTATCTGTGTGGGGAAAAAATGATATAAATGTAATTATTGTAGAGTGTTGCATGACTGCGCAATTGTCATGTAAAGTAGCGCAGTGCTGAATAGGAATATATGGTCCGGTCATGGAGGAGGTAAATGGTTAATAAAAGTAAAAACAAAGTCCTATCGCAGAACGCAGCACAACACACGCGTTTTCCTGCGCTCATTGCACACATTGTACTGTAAATGAAATTGCACACAACGTTTACCTGAGATTCACACATTTTTCACCTAAGATTCTCTCATTTATGCTAAAAGTGTGTGAGTCTTGGGGGAGAAGAATGTCTCTGGTTGGTAACACACTGCAGCCTGTGTATGGCAGATACAGTCACTCTCATCGATCAGCTCGGCGCTCGGCTAATGGCTTGTCACTGACAACTTCTCCATGCCTTCAGTAAGGGGACTGTTTCCTCCGCTGTACATCGATGAGCTCGGCGCTCCATTCACCAGGCGCTCTGCTCTTGTCCAATCCGGTGCCATTTGAGTCGGTGGTAGCGGGAAGAGGCGGGGTCGGCAGAGCGCGGGGAAATCTGGAGGTGGCGGGAGAAGGAGAACTGAGGTGCTGTGTCCGGGGCGGCGGAGTGTGAGTGGAGGTAAGAGAGAAGTGACACCGGGATAGGTGTGTGTAAGAGAGAGGTGACACCGGGGACGGTGTGTGTGAGGAAGATCCCTCCGGCCCTCAGCTGTGGCCTGGACGAGGCTCCCAGATCAGTGGCCCTCCTATAGTGTGTGCGGGCTGTGCACCCGCTGAGAGGCCTGTGACAGGAATCCGGGACTACAGGCCTCTGTCCTGTCACTGCTACCCTGAGTGACAGGGGGAGACCCCCCACAATACCGGGACAGGGGGAGACCCCCCACAATACCGGGACAGGGGGAGACCCCCCACAATACCGGGACAGGGGGAGACCCCCCACAATACCGGGACAGGGGGAGACCCCCCACAATACCGGGACAGGGGGAGACCCCCCACAATACCGGGACAGGGGGAGACCCCCCACAATACTGAGATGGTAATTCCAGAGGGACACTTCTAATACCGGGACAAGGGGGACCTCACCTATACCAGGGTGGGGGGTGCACATTCCCTATACCAATCCTGGGATGGGGGGGACACATTGTGTACCAATTCTGGGGGGGGGGGGGGTGACACACACTTCCTATACCAATGGTGGGGGGGGGCGACTCACACTTCGTATACCAATGGTGGGGGGGGCGACTCACACTTCGTATACCAATGGTGGGGGGGGCGACGCACACTTCGTATACCAATGGTGGGGGTGGGCGACGCACACTTCGTATACCAATGGTGGGGGGGGCGACGAACACTTCGTATACCAATGGTGGGGGGGGGGCCACGCACACTTCGTATACCAATGGTGGGGGGGGGGCCACGCACACTTCGTACACCAATGGTGGGGGGGGGCGACGCACACTTCGTATACCAATGGTGGGGGGGGCGACGCACACTTCGTATACCAATGGTGGGGGGGGCGACGCACACTTCGTATACCAATGGTGGGGGGGGGCGACGCACACTTCGTATACCAATGGTGGGGGGGGCCACGCACACTTCGTATACCAATGGTGGGGGGGGCCACGCACACTTCGTATACCAATGGTGGGGGGGGCCACGCACACTTCGTATACCAATGGTGGTGGGGGCCACGCACACTTCGTATACCAATGGTGGTGGGGGCCACGCACACTTCGTATACCAATGGTGGGGGGGGCCACGCACACTTCGTATACCAATGGTGGTGGGGGCCACGCACACTTCGTATACCAATGGTGGGGGGGGCCACGCACACTTCGTATACCAATGGTGGGGGGGGCCACGCACACTTCGTATACCAATGGTGGGGGGGGCCACGCACACTTCGTATACCAATGGTGGGGGGGGCCACGCACACTTCGTATACCAATGGTGGGGGGGGGCCACGCACACTTCGTATACCAATGGTGGGGGGGGCCACGCACACTCCGTATACCAATGGTGGGGGGGGCCACGCACACTCCGTATACCAATGGTGGGGGGGGCCACGCACACTCCGTATACCAATGGTGGGGGGGGCCACGCACACTCCGTATACCAATGGTGGGGGGGGGGGCCACGCACACTTCGTATACCAATGGTGGGGGGGGGCGACGCACACTTCGTATACCAATGGTGGGGGGGGGGGCGACGCACACTTCGTATACCAATGGTGG
This sequence comes from Rana kukunoris, assembly GCA_029574335.1. Taxonomy (NCBI): domain Eukaryota; kingdom Metazoa; phylum Chordata; class Amphibia; order Anura; family Ranidae; genus Rana; species Rana kukunoris. The sequence goes on along the minus strand of CM056054.1, from coordinate 210,356,474 downwards.
GGGGGGGGCGACGCACACTTCGTATACCAATGGTGGGGGGGGGGGCGACGCACACTTCGTATACCAATGGTGGGGGGGGGGGGCGACGCACACTTCGTATACCAATGGTGGGGGGGGGGGGCGACGCACACTTCGTATACCAATGGTGGGGGGGGGGGGCGACGCACACTTCGTATACCAATGGTGGGGGGGGGGGGCGACGCACACTTCGTATACCAATGGTGGGGGGGGGGGCGACGCACACTTCGTATACCAATGGTGGGGGGGGGGGGGGGCGACGCACACTTCGTATACCAATGGTGGGGGGGGGGGCGACGCACACTTCGTATACCAATGGTGGGGGGGGGGGCGACGCACACTTCGTATACCAATGGTGGGGGGGGGGGGCGACGCACACTTCGTATACCAATGGTGGGGGGGGGGGGCGACGCACACTTCGTATACCAATGGTGGGGGGGGGGGGCGACGCACACTTCGTATACCAATGGTTAGGGGGGGGGGGGGGCGACGCACACTTCGTATACCAATGGTTAGGGGGGGGGGGGGCGACGCACACTTCGTATACCAATGGTTAGGGGGGGGGGGGCGACGCACACTTCGTATACCAATGGTTAGGGGGGGGGGGGCGACGCACACTTCGTATACCAATGGTTAGGGGGGGGGGGGGCGACGCACACTTCGTATACCAATGGTTAGGGGGGGGGGGGGCGACGCACACTTTGTATACCAATGGTGGGGGGGGGGGCGACGCACACTTCGTATACCAATGGTGGGGGGGGGGGGGGGGGGGAGACGCACACTTTCTGTACCAATGGTGGGGGGGCGACGCACACTTTCTGTACCAATCCTGGGACAGATCATGGGGGGGGGGGGAAGACCCCACCTATACCAATTTGGAGAAGGGGGGACACCACCTATACGAATCCCGGGACGGACAGGAAGGGGACACCTCCTAAACCAATCCCATGGCGGATGGAGGATACACCTATACCAGGGGGACGACACCGCCTATGCCAAGCCCTGGACGGGACACACACGCACTTCCTATACCAATCCTGGGGGGGGGGGGGGGGGGTACACACATTTCCTATACCAATCCTGGGACGGGGGGCAGGGACACTTCCTATACCAATGATGGGGGGGGCCACCTACTATACCAATCCCGGTCAGGGGGACACGCTTCCTATACCAATCACGGGACGGGGACATACTTCCTATCCCAATAACAGGTGGGGGGGGGGCACCTACTATACCAATTTGGGGGACGACGACACACACTTCCTATACCAATGACGGGGGGGGGGCACCTACTAATCCAATCCTGGGACAGATGGATAGGGGGGGAGTGAGACACCATCTATACCAGGGGTGGCCCTCGGAGCCCTCTGATGTGGCCCGCGACCTCCTGCTCTGGAATGGCAGGTTTGGCAAGCAAAGGTCAAAGGTTGCCGAACCGCCATACCACAGAATGTGTTGCGATGTGAAGCTGGTGGTAGAGGAAGAAAGCGGCAGCAGAACCCCATAAGCTGATGCTTCCTTCCACAGATGGAGTCTACCAAACCACCTATACCAATCCCGGGACAGGGGTGGGACAAACAACCTACACCAATCCTGGGACAGGGGTGGGACAAACCACCTATACCAATCCTGGGACAGGTGTGGGACAAACCACCTATACCAATCCCGGGACAGGTGTGGGACAAACCACCTATACCAATCCTGTGACAGGTGTGGGACAAACCACCTATACCAATCCCGGGACAGGGGTGGGACAAACTACCTATACCAATCCCGGGACAGGGGTGGGACAAACCACCTATACCAATCCCGGGACAGGTGTGGGACAAACCACCTATACCAATCCCGGGACAGGGGTGGGACAAACTACCTATACCAATCCCGGGACAGGGGTGGGACAAACCACCTATACCAATCCCGGGACAGGTGTGGGACAAACCACCTATACCAATCCCGGGACAGGTGTGGGGCAAACCACCTATACCAATCCCGGGACAGGGGTGGGTCAAACCACCTATACCAATCCTGGGACAGGGGTGGGTCAAACCACCTATACCAATCCTGGGACAGGGGTGGGTCAAACCACCTATACCAATCCTGGGACAGGGGTGGGTCAAACCACCTATACCAATCCCGGGACAGGGGTGGGTCAAACCACCTATACCAATCCCGGGACAGGGGTGGGACAAACCACCTATACCAATCCCGGGACAGGGGTGGGACAAACCACCTATACCAATCCTGGGACAGGGGTGGGACAAACCACCTATACCAATCCCGGGACAGGGGTGGGACAAACCACCTATACCAATCCCGGGACAGGGGTGGGACAAACCACCCATACCAATCCCGGGACAGGGGTGGGACAAACCACCCATACCAATCCCGGGACAGGGGTGGGACAAACCACCCATACCAATCCCGGGTCGGGGTTGTGGGACAAACCACCCATACCAATCCCGGGTCGGACAGGGGGGGGGACAAACCACCTATACCAATCTCGGATGGACAGGGGGGGGGCACAAACCACCCTTACCAATCTCGGGATGGGGGGGACACACAAACCACCTATACTAATTTCGGGATGGACAGAAAGGGGACACCACCTATACCAATCTCGGGACTGGCGGGGGGGTACACCTATACAATCCCTGTGACGCGCGGGGGTACAACATTTCCCATGATGCTCAGCTTCACTGCAGAGCGCCTGAGCATCATGGGAAATGTAGTTCCAAAAAATCTGGGGTGCCAAGGTTCACCATCACTGGAATATACCAATCTGAGGAGGGGGGGGGGGGGGTTGTATAATTGGATAGAGTGGTGAAGGTTTAGGACCATGAAAAGTTTGAATCCAAAATGAAAAAAATAAAAGGTTTGGCTTTACATATACTGTGAAGTGGAATTTAACCACTCCTAATGCACCACTCCAATGAATTTGTAACTGTACCATGTGATTGCTGTGACCAATCAGTTATCACATTTGTAAACAAAGGCTGCCTGATGCAGCCTTTGAAGGTTTTTATCTCGCAGCAATCGGTTATAAGAGGAAAGGGAGCATTTAAAGCGGATGGTTCACTAGAAAAAAATATTAAAAGCAACAAATACTGCAGCTGCTGACTTTTAATATTAGGACACTTACCTGTCCTGGAGTCCAGCGGCGTCCGCAGCAGAGGATGAGCGATCGCTCGTCACCCTGCTGCTCCCCCCTCCATCCACGGTGAGGGAACCAGGAAGTGAAGCGCTGCGGCTTCACTGCCCGGTTCCCTACGGCGCATGCGCGAGTCGCGCTGCGCCCGGCGATTGGCTCCCGCTGTGTGCTGGGAGCTGAGAGTTCCCAGCACACAACGGGGGGGGGGCGACGGGATGTCGCCAAAAAACCCGTCTTTTGCCCGAGACTGCGGGCCGGAAGTGGTTGCAGATACCTGTCTTTAGACAGGTATCTGCACCCCCCTTCCCCCTGAAAGGTGTCAATTGTGACACGGGAGGGGGGAGGGTTCCGATCAGCGGATCTTCACTTTAGGGTGGAGATCCGCTTTAATATTGTCCTTAGTTTGGTGCAGACAGTCCCATTGGGAGGAGTCTGCATTTGGGGCCCCAAAACCGCATGGATCTCAAACTGGAAGCAGCAGCAGCAGCAGCTGTGTCTGGCTCTCACACAGGTACCCATTGGTACACCCCGTGTGAGAGAGGTCTGATTGTCCAGCTACTCGGTGTCCCCAATTTAGTCCCAGTGTCACCATAAGGCTTAGTTCACACCAGGCTTATCAATGTGTACCCCATGTGAGGGCCGTGTGTACCCACAAAGGGATGCACAGGTGTTCCGTGCATGCCATGCAGGCACTTCTATACATGTCTGTTAGGACACAATGGATGCTGCTCCCAATATGAAATCCATGCAGGTCTCTAAACTCGCACTGTCTGTGTTCGGGTCTCTGCACCCCCATGGTTAACACATTGCGAGCAGCGTCTGTGTCCGTGTTTTGTTTTACAACTTAATTATTTTTTAATTTTCAGTCTTTTTCTTTTTGTATAACAAAAAAAACATTGGCTAGATGCCACCAAAAAAATAAAAATAAAAAATGTATTATGGTATTGCATGACTGAGTAATTGTCATTCAAAGCATGGCAGTTCTGAAATCTGAAATTTCCTGTGTTGAAACGGGGTGAAATGGTTCCCACTTTGGCTCCCTCTACTCTCCCAGCAGTCTTCTGGAACACTTCACAGGTCCCAGAAGACTACAGCCCATCCACAGACCGTGGCAAGCTTTGCATGTGCAGTAGGAAACCAGCTGTGAAGCCCCAAGGTTTCACTGCTGGCTTCCCTTAGTCAGGTTGGTGGCGCTAGCACCTGATACCAGATTGAAGAATCTGCTCGGGTAAAGACATCGCAGGATCCCTGGACAGGTAAGTGCCCTAACATTAAAGGTCAGCAGCTACAGTATTTGTAGCTGCTGACTTTTAGGCCCCTTTCACACTGGGGCAGGATGTGCGGTGGCGGTATAGCGGCGCTAAAAATAGTGGTGCTATACCGTCTGAATTGCGGCGGTATTCGGCCGCTAGAGGTGCGGTATTAACCCCCACTAACGGCTGAAAAAGGGTTAATACCGCCCACGGGCGCATTGACGGCGGTATTACCGCGGTTTCCCATTGTTTTCAATGGGAAGGAGCGGTATACACACCGCTCCAAAGATGCGGCTTGCAGGACATTTTTTTTCCTCCCACCAGTACATCGCCTCGGTGTGAAAGGGGCCTTAATGTTTGTGGCGGGGCCTGAAGCTCCTCCTTTAACGTGTGCAAAAATTCTCAAACAAGGCGAACGTTCTTTCTGGTATATGGTTTCTGTTCGTTGTCACCACCTTCCGGGTCATTTTTTGCTTCTGATAGTGATGTTGCTATTCGATTATTTCTGTACTGTAACCCAATCGGATGTTTTGTTCACGTGCGTTTTCCAGCTTGCTCCTTTTTTTTTTTTCTGTCCGAACAGTCAATTGTCTGTCAAAAGCACTATACTAATGGACAGAAAATCAACCGATCGTATAAAAGTCAGCATCTACAAAAAGTGTAGCTGCTGACTTGTATTAAACGGACACTCGCCTGTCCCAGGTTCCAGCGATGTTGGCGTACGAAGCCACACAGGTCTCCCCCTCCTCTCGGCGGCATCGTGACTGCGGGCGCCCGGCTGTGGTTTCTCAGCCAGACTCGCGCTGCGCATGTGCACCGTGATTGGCCAGGCGAACATCTGAGGCCTTAGACATGTCCCAGATGATTGAGGGGGGCAGAGGTGAACTTCCTACCAGCGCCGTGGAACCCCGAGAGGAAGTAGGAGCTGGAACCCCCAACCAAAAAAGTGACATGACAAATCATGGGGTCACCTTTCCTTTAAAGTTCAATTTTTGGGTAGAACGCCGCTGTAACTTTTTTCTTTTGTATCTATATCCATGTGCCAAGCATAAAGTGTATACACTGCCCCTGCCTATTAAAATGAATGGGCAGCGCTTCAGATGGACACATTTAACCCCTTTGTCTGCTAGCGGGGGTTAAAAGCGTGCTGCTAAAACTAGCAGGGCTTTACCGCTATTGGACCCGCCGCCCCAGTGTGAAAGCAGCCTAAGATAATAAACGTTAATTCCTACTGCAGAACACTAGGCTGATTCTTTTAAATGACTTCTCATTTCTTTTCAGTTTTTTGGGAATATGGCTGCTAATCCAGAAAACGCTCAACTCTCGCCTTTACTAGAAACCTTGGAGGACACATCTACCTCACATACAGAACAGACGGATGCTTATCTCTCGATTGCCAAGTGAGTAAAATTGCATTTTGTAACTGGAAATATTCCAGATTCTGCGATAAGAATTATTGCAGTGGATGCAGGGCTTTGGATTACGAAGGACTTGGGGCTGTTGAGCTAACCAAATAAATGTTGGTAAACAAGGGAAGCTGTTTTCACCATGAATAACTGTGAACCACCACTCTGCTAGGTGAACAGCCTCTTGAAGTGTATAAAGGGCCCAAAAAATGTAATATATTGCAGCGTTCCAGTCCTTGGATGTGGTGGCTGCATTAGTTTTCTTTTGGCTTTTTTTTTTTTCTTTTGTACTTATTGATTCTCCAGGAACACAAATCCTGTCCTAGGATGGCAATGTTTGTGATTCCTTTCTGTAGTAGCAGAAATGAGACAAGACTGCAGAAATGCCCTTCTCTTATTGTCCATACCAGAGGGGAGTCGTTCTGTAATCTATAGCCATAGCTGTAAACAAAGCAACTGTCAGTTGGCAGAGTGCACAGAAAGTTATCATCTCATAAAAATTCTAGCAAAATCAACAGGTATTTTTTGCACTTCTCAAGCAGGAATAACAAAACACATTCAATGGTATTTTTTTTAAGACCAGAGGTGATCAAATAGGAGAGGTCGGGGGTTTGCATACACTTCAAGTAAATCAAGCCCATGGTGTTCTTCCATGATAAATGTTGCACTAATTAGAATATCATATTCCACAATAAAAATATTTAGGGTGATCTATACCAGTTTTGTGTATAAGTTGACATTTGTCCTCTTTTGTAGCCGTCTTAGTGGAGAAGATGGAAAAGTTTTCAATGTCTTGGTTGGAAAGGAGTTCTCCCGTCTCATTAACATTTTTAAGGTAAGAAGAAAGTCTTTCCTGTGTGTATGATTTAACTTGGCATAAAAAGTTTGATTAGTGGGGGATGAGTAAAAAGAGGGTTGTAAAGGTACAATTTTTTATTATTTTTCACTAAATGGCTTCCTTTACCTTAGTGCAGTCCTCTTCACTTACCTCATCCTTCAATTTTGCTTTTAAATGTCCTTATTTCTTGTGAGAAACCCTCACTTCCTGTTCTTCTGTCTGTAACTCCACACAGTAATGCAAGGCTTTCTCCCTGGTGTGGAGTGTCAGATAAATTAGCTGTGTGTTGGTGGGCGTCCTGATACTCCTGCTCGCCCCCTCCCCCCTCAAGAGGCTTTCTCCACCAGGAGCTGTGGTGGCTCAACGTGATTGGCACTGCGCTGACAAGCCATTCACCTCTGCAGCCAAGGGTTCGGATCCCGGTCTCGGCTACATGTGAATTGAGTTTGGTGGTCTCAGCCCGGCTCCCGGTGGGTGTGCTATGCAAGGTACGCCTGTGCTTAGTACGCCCACCCCCCCCCCCCCCCACAAAAACCACCACACTTGCACACACACAAAATTGGTTTAATACGCACGCACTTTGGCCATGCGGTCTCCTAAAGAGAGGCGAAGGACCTACGGGGCTGGCTTGGTGGGTCGGGCCCCCTCACTCCCTCATAGGGGGAGTCCCTCTGCCCCGATGGGGTCCTGTTGGGCCCCAGTTGGGCTCCCAAGTGGAGCAGGTAGGGCGGGGTGAGTGGGAGGCCCCCCCCTCACACCCGCCATTGCCACCGGGGGCATGGAGAAGGATGGCGATTGCCTCCGGGGGGGGAGGGTCTGCCTACTCCCAACTCCTGCGGTCTGGCTCCTCTCTCTCGAGTTCACGCACAAAATACACTTTAAAAAAAAAAAAAAGAGGCTTTCTCCACACCAGGGAGAAAGCCTTGCATTACTGTGTGTAGTTACAGACAGAAGAACAGGAAGTGAGGATTTCTCAGAAGAAATAAGGACATTTAAAAGCAAAATGGAAGGATGAGGCAAGTGAAGGAGGACTGCACTAAGGTAAAGGAAGCTAATTAGGAAAGAAAAATTGTACCTTTACAACCCCTTTAACTGCTCGCTTAACGTATACTGTGTGTATATATCCGCTCCTGCTGTGATTGGACCCAGCGGGAGCGAATCGCGGGTTCCGATGATCGTTCGGGGAATGTAAACAAGGCAGATTGCCGTTCTGTGAGAAGGAAAGGTTGTGATTCTGTGTTCCTGCAAAGCTGGAACATGGATCTGTCTTCCCATAGTAAACCTCCCCCTCAGTTGGCACACAGTTAACCCTTTGCACGTCCCTGAGGTTAACCCACTTCTTTGCCAGTGTCGGTAGTAGGGCTGCAACTAAATTATTTTCATTATCGATTAGTTGGCCGATTGTTTCGATTAATCGGATAATGGCTTAAAAAAAAAAAAAAAATAGCATTTTAAAAATGTTTTGGGGCAATTTGTTGGGCAGATTGCAAAACACAAATTGTCACAAAAACACATTACATGCTTTTCTGCAGCTTCTCCATTGAAGTATATTGAACCAAAAAAAAAAAACTGTTTTGCATTAAACTCCTTGCCCTTTCCAAATACGCAGCAGCTGAAAAAAAATCATGAATGTGAACGCGTCCCATAGGAAAACATGTAAATGAACTGTATTGTGTTTCTGCAAAAAGCACCAAAAACCAGAGGTGTGACCCCAGCCTGAGATGTTTGGTAACATAATGGGGTTAAAAAACAAAAAAAGTACAAAAGGAGCGAATAATCGCTACTGTAAGGGTTTTTTTTTAATGTGGGACAGTGAAAGTAATATTTACAGTAGCAATTTGCTTTTTTGTACTATAAAAGGCTAATTTTAGTTTTAACCCCATTATGTTACTGGCCGATTAATCGTTTATGAAAATTGTAATCGATTAATTTCATAATCTATTAGTTGTTTCGGCCCTAGCCAGTAGTACAGTGCATATTTTTAGCACTGATCACTGTATTGGTGTTGCCGGTCGTACAAGTGCATCAGCTGATGCAAAGTATTACTCCTGTCGATAATACATTTTGATTGTTTGCAGTAAATGTCTTTTTTAGTTTTTCAGGATTCTCTTCTGTTTTCTTTCTTTGACATGCCATTAACATAGCATTTTATTTTGCAGACACACATTTCCCACCAGAACTCAGACCTCAGCAACGCAGCACTTCAAGCAATGGGATTTTGTGTATTTTACAGTAACATAGCATCCAGCTTATCAGGTATTGGTTACTGGTAATGATGATCATTTTTCTCCTGAGGGAAGTTTACTGCTGTTTGTGATATTTTTGTGCGGAGTGGGGGGGCTTGTTTTGGGTTCTTAACTTTGATCCTGTTGCTTTCACCTCTTTCTCCCTAGCCAAGAAATAAGGGGAGTGGTTGTCACTTTGCTAATAAGACAGACACTATTGATAATCCAATAGAATTGGAAAGCCTTCCTTATTATATTGTATGTGTTCCCAGGAACACATTCTCTTCACTTCCTGTCCCAACAAGGGAAGATTTCCTTTCATAAAATTCAGGGTACTACCCCATAGGGGACCTCAAGAGGGAGGTGCCCTAAGGATAGAAAGGGGCTACTATTGGTAAGGATGGACAACGCTCGAATATTGAAAAAATATGAAATTATTTATTTATAAATATACCACTACAAAAGATAAAAATTAGCAGCAGGGTGCTAATACAGATGGTAAACAAGACAGAGAACTAAATATTCAGATAGTATTCATCCAGTAAAAGTTACTATGTGCCAATGGTTGGATAAACATAGTGAACATTAACAAACATATAACAAATACACAAACAGTCCGGACACTGTACACACACCTGTTGTATGGACACTGTACAATCACATCTGTTGTAGTTCCCAATGGAAGATACCGTAATACGTGATAAATAATAATCCCAAAGGGAGAATAATGGGAACAGTACAGCAAGTGTGACCCCACGGGGAGGTGGGGGGATGGACGGTGTTGAAAAAGGATGGTAAAGGGAAGTAACCACATATATATTATAGTTTGTGGACAAAATGAAGGAGCCCACCACTCAGGGTGAATTATGCTCTAAACAAATGTGCAATCACCTGTACATACTGTATTTCCATCAGCAATAAGTAAAGGAAATGGGGAGAATTTTTTTTTAGCCTCTAGGGATGCACCAATGCCGTTTTTAACAGCAAGTACGAGTATTGATACTTTGCAGTGTGATTTGCATCCATACAAAATGGGCACATTTTTACGAGTACCGTATTTGCCGGTGTATAAGGCGACCAGGCGTATAAGACAACCCCCTAACTTGACAGTTTAAGGTTTATTTATTTATTTTTTGCCTGTACTCACCGTATAAGTTGACCCCCCCCTTCCAAGGCTTTTGACGCTTCATATTTCTTCCTTCTGGAGCCATATTCTTCTTCCTTCTTGCTGGATCACAGTGATTGATGTATTCTATTAATGAATACAAAGCATGCTTGGTTTGGCAGAGGCTGTAACATCAGCCCACACCTCTCTGACTCTCAAAGCCAATCCGAGCAGGCTACTGTATGTAGCCTGCTCAGATTGGCAGAGGTTGTTATTCCAATCCAAGCAGGCTCTGTATTCATTTGAATACATCGCTCACTGGGATTGGCCAAGCGGTATGTACTGTATGTAGCCGATGCTGCATACAGTATTACTGCACATCCAGCAGACATCCGAGAAGCTGACCCGGTGTATAAGACGACCCCTGCTTTTTGGCCAGTTTTTCTCACCTCGTCTTTCAGGACAGCACTTGGAGAGAGCGCAGCTCCACCCACTTTCCCAGGAAACACTGCAGTCACTTTAAATTCCGCCCACTTCCACCATGACCTCAGTTGTTGTGTTTCCTCCGGCCATGGTGGAAGCGCTGCAGGGAACCAGGGGTGTGCTGTACTCTCTCCAGGTGGAGGTGGCTTGGGCATACCGGCGGCGGTTATTTAATACTCACAGGCAGACCCAGCACCCCCCCTGACGGGTGGGGGGTTCTTCGGTGTTTTCCCCTCTTCGAGTCCGGCGAGGGCAGAGGCCGCTGAGGGTTTTTTCTTCCTCCATAGGCGGACAGCGTGGGCTGAGGGAAGAGGTCAGGTGCCTCTTCCGGGTTCACGAGGTTCCGTTCCGGGTGGCGGGCGACGTCATTTCCGGGGGGGAAGAGCTTTCGGCGGCGCGCGGCAGCTTCCGGTTCCAGCTGCTGGAGCGCAGGAGGGGAGGCGGCCTTGGCGGTGCATTTCCGGGCCTCGTGGCGACGAGTTTGCCGGGAGTTTTAAAAAAACGATCGGACGGCTGCTGCACTCTGAAGGAGAATGGAGCCAGAAGAGGAATCAGCAGTGGTGGCGGGAGCAGGAGCCACAAGCACCAGCCCGGCCCAGGTAGGAGACGGCGGTTTCCATGTTGCCTGGGGTCTATATGTGTCCCTCCTGTTGCCCCTCTAGGGGGAGGGGAGCCTGCAGCATTTCTTTCCCTAGTTATGTCTTTGGGAGTAATGCTTTCATGTTTTACACAGCGGTGATGGGATTTTGTCTGTTTTGTTCACTGCTGTTGGTGTCAATGGGGTTGTTGTCTGATACACAAAAAGTTAAGCATTGGGTTGTTTGTTTATTGTGTTTTTCAGAAATGCAAAGAAAAACTTAATGTTGCATTACCCCCACCTAAGAAGAAGTGTGCTATTTGCAAAACGTCCCTCAGGGGTTCATGGGTTAAACCCTTATGCAAAGCTTGCATTGCTGCAGTAATTACAGAGGAAGCCTCTGTTAGTACACCCTCTGAACAGCCCAAGGAGATAATTTCCTCCTTCAGGAAGGAACTACAGGAAACATTTCAATCTTTCCGTTCCTACCTAGACAAGCGTCCGATCTTTCAGTCAGCCCCTAGAGCCTCCACTAGTACCCAAGGGGGGGTAGTTAGTGAGTCTGAGGACGAGGAGCCTAGGAGTGTGGTGTCAGGGTCTGAGGCAGAGGAGGATGAGGAGAAAGATGCATCCTCATCTCGCTACAAATTGTCATTAGAGGAGGTAGATGATCTCCTGAAACAGATTCATGCTACCCTTAATATTAAGGAGGATAAGACCCAGTTGTCGTTACACGACAAGATGTACCAGGGCTTAGATGAGATTAAGCACAGAACCTTCCCAGTACACAAAGTGTTGTCTGATGCTATTAAAAGGGAATGGAGGGAACCTGAGAGGGCCCCCTTCTTTTCTAAATCTTTAAAAAGGAGATTTCCTTTTGAGGAGGACGAAGCACAAGTCTGGAATAAAAAACCCAAACTTGATGCAGCCTTTTCTAAAGTCTCACGGAACACAGACTTGGCCTTTGAGGACATGGGTACCTTGAAGGATACCATGGACAAAAGGGCTGAGACGCTTTTGAAGAAAGCTTGGGATTCAACACTAGCCAACCTCAAACCTGCTATGGCGTCTACGGTAGTAGCCAGGAACCTGGAGCATTGGCTGGACAAGCTTAAAGCCCATATTGAGGCAGGGACTTCTCGCAGAGAACTACTTGACTCTCTTCCGGTTCTGGGGAACGCTGTGAGTTACATTGCAGATGCATCAGCAGAGTCGGTAAGGATGTCGGCTCGTTCCTCGGCCCTAATTAATTCGGCCAGGAGAGCCTTATGGGTTAAAACTTGGTCAGGGGATGCAGCTTCAAAGATTAAGCTGTGTGGCCTACCTTTTGAGGGTGACCTGGTTTTTGGTTCTGGTCTAGAGGCAGTTCTAGAGAGGACAGCGGACAGGAAAAAAGCTTTGCCAGTGAAGAAAGTAGTTCCACAAAACAAAAAGAATTTTCGTTCTTTTGGACAGCCCCAAAGTTCGAAACAGACACAAAGAGGGGGAAAGTCCTGGCAGCCCCAAAGGGGACGAGGGAAGCCTGGGGTACTATTTCGTTCCCCCAGCCAACCCGCAAAATCACAATGACATCCTCCCGGCGGTGGGAGGACGTCTTCGGTTGTTTCTTCCTCAGTGGAAAGAGGCAACGTCCAGTGCGTTTGTCCTGAAAGTTATCTCGGAGGGATACGCACTGGAATTTTCGGAGAATCCACCGTCTCGTTTCTACATAACCGAGTTGTCCCGGGACAGGGAAAAAGCTCTGGCAATGATGTCCTTGATAGAGGAGTTCCTTCAACAAAAGGTGATCACTCCTGTACCGCAGCAAGAGGAAGGTCTAGGGTGTTACTCCCACGTGTTTTTAGTGAGGAAGTCGTCAGGAAGGTTCAGATTGATCCTGAACTTAAAGATTCTAAACAGGTCCATTCGGTACAAAAAATTCCGGATGGACTCCATCTATTCGGTGAGGAAGCTGCTTCCAGCAGGATGCTTTCTGGCCTCAATAGATCTGAGGGATGCATATCTGCATATCCCAATAAGAGCCTCATCACAACGCTATCTACGCCTAGCGTTAAGAACAGAGAAGGGGGTGAAGCACTTTCAGTTCAGAGCACTTCCCTTCGGCCTCTCCTCCTCCCCCAGGGTTTTCACGAAGGTCGTGGCGGAGGCAATAGCACCTCTCAGACTGGAGGGGGTGTCTCTTGTCCCATATCTGGACGATCTCCTTCTGTTTGCCAAATCAGAGGATCAGTTGTTCAGAGACCTGAAGAGGACTCAGACCCATCTAGAGGATCTGGGCTGGGTTCTAAATCTAAAAAAATCGAACTTGGTTCCATCTCAGGTGATAATTTTTTTGGGTTATTCCATAGACTCGGTCCAGGGAAAGATTTTCCTGCCAGAGGAAAAGATAATCAAGATACAAGGGGCGGTAAAAGCAGTACAGACAAACCTGCCAGTGACCGTCAGGACAGCAATGTCCACCCTGGGTCTACTCACCGCTTCTATACCAGCAGTTCAGTGGGCCCGCCTCCATGCAAGGGATCTTCAGCAGGCAATCCTACGAAACTGGTCTTTCGGGGAGTCGCTGGAAAAGCAGTTCAGGATTCCATCTCAGGTAAAAAGGAGGTTGTGGTGGTGGAGGACTCGAGCAAACCTGAGTCTGGGTCTGTTGTGGTCCTTCCCCACAACAAGGATCCTTACGACGGACGCAAGTTCCTGGGGTTGGGGCGCCCATCTCGAGGGTCAGATGACCCAGGGGTCATGGTCCAGGGAGGATTCCAGGAGGTCCTCCAACTGGAGGGAGCTAAGAGCCATTTTTCTGGGGCTAGGGGCCTTCAGCCAGTCTGTCCAAGGACAACACGTCCAAATCCTATCGGACAATGCCACAGCAGTGGCATATATTTCAAAGCAAGGGGGCACGAGAAGCAAGTGTCTTTTGGGCCTAGCTTTACAAATCCTGTACTGGGCAGAGGAAAATGTTGCGTCCCTGACTGCGGTACACCTGAAGGGCAACCTGAACCATCTGGCGGACTTTTTAAGCAGGAAGAGGGTTCTGGAGTCCGAATGGAGTTTAAACCAAGAAGTCTTTCAGGAGTTGGTAGACAGGTGGGGAACTCCCCAGATAGACTTATTTGCATCTCAAGCCAATGCAAAGGTCCCGCGGTTTTTCTCCCTCAACAGGTTGGACCAAGCGGAAGGACTAGATGCGCTAGTCCAGCGTTGGTCCTTCAGTTTGTGTTACGCCTTTCCCCCAGTTCAAATGATACCATTGGTTCTCAAGAAACTGCGGGAGGAGAGGACAACGCTAATCTTAGTTGCCCCATTTTGGCCCAAGAGGCCCTGGTTTTCGGGCCTGTTGGACCTAGCGATAGAGGCTCACTGGCTACTACCAGTCAGGAGGGACCTACTGTTCCAGGGTCCTCTTATTCATCCAGACGCACATCACCTGAAGCTTGCGGGTTGGCTACTGAGGAACAAATCCTAAGAGGTAAAGGGTTATCCAGGCGTTTAGTTAACACTTTACTTAGTAGTAGAAAACAAGTCACCAGGGCCATTTACTTTAAAACCTGGAAAGTTTTTAATTCTTGGTGTGAGTCCAAGGGTAGTCTTCCTTTAAATAATTTTTCAGTCCTGGAATTTTTGCAGGATGGGATGGACAAGGGTCTGGCAGCCAGCACCCTAAAATCTCAGGTTGCTGCACTTTCTGTTTTTCTAGAGAGGAGGTTATCTCTGGATCCTTATATAATTAGGTTTTTTAGGGCTTTAGCCAGGGCTAGGCCGGTACCTTTTAAGTTTTTTCCCAAATGGGATTTATCGGTTGTTCTGAGAGGTCTGACAAAAAGACCCTTTGAACCTCCAGTAGAAGCCTCACTTAAATTTTGGACGTTAAAACTGGTGTTGCTAGTAGCAATCACTTCTGCTAGGAGAGTCAGTGAGCTCCAAGCACTATCTATTACTGAACCGTTTTTGAGTATCTTTCCAGATAGGGTTGTATTAAGGACAGATCCAGGCTTTTTACCAAAAGTAGCATCAGCATTTCATAGAACACAGGAGATAGTTCTACCTACATTCTGTCCAGCTCCATCGGGTCCGAAAGAAAAGGATTTTCATACCCTAGATGTTAGAAGATGTTTAGTACATTATCTGGAGATTTCTAGCGAATTTAGAAAGGACAATTCTCTTTTTGTGCTGTTCTCAGGGTCTCGGAAGGGCTATAGAGCCTCTAAGAGCACCTTAGCCAGGTGGCTTCGTATGGCTATTCATGAAGCTTACAAGGCTATGGATATGGAACCTCCCACTGGAGTGGTGGCTCATTCAACAAGGGCAGTGGCAACATCCTGGGCGGAACGAGCTGGGGCTTCACCAGAACATATCTGCAAGGCAGCCACGTGGACGAGTTTTTCCACATTCACTCGCCACTACAGAATGGATTTGCTCTCAGCAGCGGAGCAATCGTTTGGCAGGAAGGTCCTGCAAGCGGTGGTCCCACCCTAGAGTAAGTACTCGGTTATCATCTCCAAGTGCTGTCCTGAAAGACGAGGTGAGAAAACCTTAGTTAGACTTACCGGTAACGGTATTTCTACGAGTCTTTCAGGACAGCACCGATAACCCTCCCTTTGTTTTTTAAAGGACGATGTATAAATACTATGTATAAATACTAACGTGTATAGTTGCTATGTTTTGCTTATCTAATTCCAGCATGTCCGGAGGTACTCGTTAACAACTGAGGTCATGGTGGAAGTGGGCGGAATTTAAAGTGACTGCAGTGTTTCCTGGGAAAGTGGGTGGAGCTGCGCTCTCTCCAAGTGCTGTCCTGAAAGACTCGTAGAAATACCGTTACCGGTAAGTCTAACTAAGGTTTTTTAAGTGTAAAAGGTAGTCTTATATGCCAACAAATACAGTACTTGGTTTTCGGCATCTGTGCATTCCTAGATTTAACCATTATAATCTCGAGTAGAAAATGTCGTGGACCTAATTGTCTTTCATCAGATATAAAACTTCCCTTAACAGTAAAAAATGTAGCTGCAACAGTAAACATCAGGTCCATTACCATACAGGTATATCTGTGTTTAGACTTTTTAAATAGGAAGTGGTTTCATTTTTCTGTTAGCAGTGTTGTACTCTCATGCTGTCATAAACCTTTGTCTCCTGGTGTACTGCATTTTAAAACATGTCCTAGTACAGTAAGTGTGCTTCCTTTAGTTATACTTGCATATGGAGCTTCTGAATAGCTTATATCATGGTGTATGATTATTGCAGTTTAACTGGAATTAGTGGAATGTAGTTGCAGAGAAATTTTTTAGCTCCCTTCATTGCTAGGCCAATGATTTGAGATGATCTAAAAATTGACACGCTAAGCCTTCATTCCAGGTCTTTTCTTTGTTGTTTTTTCTCAAATTCCATCAGATGTTTAAGGATAAAATGTATGGTCCTGGACATCCCTGGAATTGCGGGGTGTATGTTCAGCTGACTCATAGGTTTGCGCATTCCTTTTTAAAGGAGAGGCCTGTATGTTCTGTGCACACTTATAGACATTTCTTAACCATTTATGCATGTTTTTCTTTTAGCAACTGAGGTACAAGAGTTGCTGTCATCACTTAACAGTATTGCTGTAAAATCAGATGATAAAAACACATGCACAAGAGCACTTTGGGTGATGTCAAAACAGCACTTCTCTGCAGAAGATGTTGGAAAGGCGGTGAGTTCTCCAAAAATGTATTTTGCCAATCCATCATTACACAAAAAGTTGAATTTGCTGATCTCATTTGGGAAACTTTTGTTTATTTATTTTTTTATTGGTAGTGCCCTCAGAGTGTCTTTAATGGTTCCTTTATAAGCCTGCCTCCAAACTCGTACCCCAGAATTTGACATCAATCTGTTTAAACCTGCTGTGTAATTTGAATGTTGACATAGTTTTCTTGTTTTCCAGGTACCGTCAATTCTTTCTACATTAGAAAACATATTAAATAAAGATGTGCAGTCAGTTGTCATTGCCTATGAAGCACTAAATGTTGTTATAAGGTAACAATTTTCTTTTTATATTAAGAGTGTTTAACCACTTCAGCCCCGGAAGATTTTACCGCCTTCCTGACCAGAACAATTTTTTTACAATTTGGCACTGCGTCGCTTTAACTGACAATTGTGTGGTTGTGCAATGCTGTACCTAAACAAAATTTGGAAGGATGTACCCATATGGGTTTTTGCCCAGGGGAGACATTCTGCCGCTGTAAATCTGCGAGAGCCGGTCGGGAACCAGTTTACAAATAGTAATTTAGCAAAATACAGAGTAAAGGATAAGTTCACTTTTGCAATCAAATAAGCCCCCCCTTTTTTTGCAGGTAAAAACATGCAGGTTTTAATTTTTCTCGGCAGCCTGCAGAGCATTGCTCTTCTGATCTGCCTAACGCATTCAATGTCGGGCTCCTGCAGAGTCCAGCTTTGTGCCTATTTCTCCATACAGGGTTTCAGTTAAAAAGCTTGAGGAAGAGCGAACGAACTAAGTGGGTGTCATTGCCATCTTCGCAGTCCATTGAGAACTACAAGCCATCTGCTGCTGTGGCAAACAGATCTTGTAGTTTTTTTTTTTGTTTTAATGATATGGCTGTGCAGGTGGAGCCGCTTTTAAAATGTGACAGTGGGGAGTGGATTACCTGCCCGGGGAGGAGGGCACTGTGTAACTTGTCCTTTAAAATTATGATAGTGTTGATACAAAGATTTACCACAGGCTCTAGGATTGCTAATATATATTTATGCTGTGATGTCAATTGAGATTTGGTTCAGTGCAAATTTGAAAAAAAACTTTTTTGTACATTTTTGTGTGTGTGTGTGTATGTATATATATCTCTAACTGTGTTGGAAGTGCTCTTATACTCAAATGCTGTGTTATCAGGCTAGAAGGGGTAATATGTCTTCACTAGAAATCTTGGCTACGTTAAGCCCCATCAGTTTTCCTGCATGTCTCTCTGAATGAATGAATAAATGAAAAACGTATATAGCGCGGCACATGCGAACCAAATCGCCTCTGGGCGCTTGTTGTTTCTGTCTCTCTTGACATCAAAAGAGCAGAGTTTTAATCTGTCTTCTGAAGGTCAGGTGGTTTTCCTCCAACCGAATGCTGGTTGGTAAAGCGTTCCATAGTCTGGGACCTTGGACAGCAAACCTTTCTCCTTTGGACTTGTATCTGGCTTTGGGTACCTTGACCAGATTTTGGTCGGTGGATCGCAGAATGCGATTGGAATTGTGGGCTTCTATCTTTTCGCATAGATATTGCGGGGCCTTTCCATGGATGCACTTATGTGTCAGACAGAGTGCTTTGAAAGCAATTCTGTCCTTTACTGGCAACCAGTGAAGGCATCTCGGAGAAGGTGAGATTGATTCCCAGGGTTTTTTCCCAGTCACAAGTCTGGCGGCCGTATTTTGAACGACTTGCAGACGAGCGATTTGGTACTTTGGCAGTCCGAGGTAAAGCGCCGTTTGCATAGTCCAATCTGGAGTTTACAATTGTTCCTACCACGACTGCTACGTCTTCTTTGGGAATAAATGGAGTAAGTCTGCGTAGTAGGCGCAGCAGATGGTGTGATCCGCTGACTACTGACCCTATTTGTGCGTCCATAGTCATGTAGGTGTCGAAGATGACACCGAGACTCTTGACTTTGGAGCTAGGGGTGATGATTTGGCCCAGAATGGGCGGGGGTATCCAGGTTTTTTCCCGTTGACTTTTGCGACTGGCGTGAAACAGAAGAATTTCTGTTTTGGAACTGTTGAGTTTAAGATAACTCTTGGTCATCCAGTTTTCTATCAAAGAGAGACATTTCTCTAAACTGAGATGATCCTTTTTGTTGCAGATGCGAAAATACAGTTGCGTCGTCTGCATATGAGTGATAAAGTAGATCTTGGCTACTGATAATTTCAAAGAGAGGGCGAAGATAGATGTTGAAGAGCACCGGTGACAAAGGGGATCCTTGAGGGACTCCACATGACACCGTGCGTTTTTCAGAGGTGAAAGGTCCCAATTTCACTGTTTGTGATCGGTTTTCCAAAAAAGGAGGAAAACCATGGTAGATCACCTTCTGCGACTCTGGCTACCTCAGCCAGCCGAGTCAATAAAAGTTTGTGGTCTACAGTGTCAAAGGCTGTGCTTAGGTCCAGCAGAACCAGGAGAGAGGATTCTCCTTCGTCTGCGGCCTCGAGGGTGTCATCCCATATTTTAAGTAATGCTGTTTCCGTTCCGTGTCCGGGACGGAAGCCTGATTGAAATGGATCAAGTAGATTATGGGTATCTAGATGCTGTTGCAGCTGTTTTACCACTACTTTTTCCATTACCTTGGAGAGAACGTTAAGGCCTGTAATGGGACGGCGGTGAGCTGGGTCCTTGGGATCCAGGGTAGGCTTTTTCAAGATGGGCTGGATTGTGCCCTCTTTCAGCAGGGAGGGCACTATGCCTTCCTTAAATGACTGGTTTATAAGCTGTGTGATAGGTGGTGCCAAGATGTCGGCACATTCCTTCAGCAGTTTAGTGGGGATAATATCATTAGGCGCTGTGCTGTTTCGCAAAGTACCGATGATATTTTTTGTAGCATCGATGGAGATGGGTTCCAGAGTGAACAACATTGATTGTCGATGGTTTCTGTGGATGTTATGTGGTTGATTGGGACGGGGGTTGAGAGGGGTATTGATTTGCCGAATGCTTTCCCGGATTCCCTCAATTTTATTAATGAAGAAATCCGATAGTTCATCGCAAAATTCTTGGGTATCTAAATTGGGGGCTTCCAGGCAACCTGGATTCATGGTCTGAGTGACCAACTTGAAGAGTTCCCGGGGGCGATTTAAAGCGCTGTTGATAGCCACAGAAAAATGATGTTTCTTGGCTTTGAAGATTTCTTTATGGTATTTTCTTGTTATTTCCTAGTAGATGATGAGGTTCTCCTCTGAAGCGCTTCTTTTCCAGGCGGCTTCCGCCCTTCTGCGCTCTTGCTTCAGTAGTGACAGCTAGTTGTTGAACCAGCCGGACTTGTTTTTCTGGATGCGGGTTTTGTGTTTCGGTGCTACTAAGTCGGCTGACTGTAGTAGAGCTGCATTTATGGCATCCAGTGTTTCTGAGGCTGTTAGAAGTGGTTGGATTATTTTTATTTTATTTCCCAAGGTAGATTTGAAGAGTTCCGAATGGAGCCTCTTCTGAGATCTAGTCCAGTGTATTGTCACCGGCTTGGGTGTTTTTATCAATGGGGGGGATTTTGGGAATTATGAATTTAATTGCATGGTGATCTGTCCATGGCAATGGTTCATTTTCCATAATGCTTATTTTCAGATTTTGGCTGAAAATTAAGTCAAGCGTGTGACCTGAAACATGTGTGGGCCCACATACTAGTTGTTGTAGCCCTAATCCTTCCAGGTGGTCAATACAGGCGTCGGCAACAGGATCCTGAGAGTAGTTTGCCCAGAGATTGGAGTCCCCGAGCAGCAAAAGGTGTTTGCTGTTAAGGGTATAAGTGGAGATAAACTTCGTCAATGATGTGAAAAGCTGCGATTTTGGCCCGGGTGGCCTATAGCAGAGAATGCGGATGGTCTCCTGGGGGTTTGTTTGCAGTTGTAGAGTAAGGGTTTCCATAAATGGAAGAGGATTTTGAAGGACTGGTTTGGTGATCGTAAGATGAATCCTGTGGATCACCGCCAGGCCTCCACCTCTTTGCCCTATTCTGTTTTCCATTATAATGCGGTAGTTTTCTGGCACCAGTTCTCCTAGAATGGTGTTAGTCGGCTGTAAGCCGGCTTTCTGTAATAAAAAGGCAGTCTAAATCGTATTGCAGAATGAAATCATGGATTTCTGATCGGTGTTGATCAGAGCACAGATCTGGTTTACCAAAACCATGTAGTGCGAGGGCCTGCCTGATTGCATACGAATTGAAACGCTTAAGGTTTGATCTCATATTATATGGTTTTGGTAAACCTGAAGAGAGAAACCTGCAGGAAAACAGATGGGGCTTATGGGGTGTTTTTTGGCCACCTAAAGCCTGGGCTATTGTTGCTCTCTGCTGAAAAGGATCATCAAAGCTGAGCTTTGATCTACTCCTTCATCATGCCTTTGCTTTTGGCCACATGAACACTAAATGTAGCCAGGAACAGATTTTTCTTAAACGTGTGCGTTGCAACATTTCTATTTTTATTTTAGCCATTCTGTGAAAGACCCTTTAGCATTGTTTAACCACTTAAGGACCGCCTCCTGCACATTTACGTCGGCAGAATGGCACGGCTAGGTACGTGCTGTGCTAGTACCCAGTCGCGGGCGCGCGCCCCTGACCCGGTCCGACTCTCTGGGACCGGGTTTTGCGGACCCGATCGCCGCTGGAGTCCGGTGATCGGTCCCCGGAGCTGAACGGGTAGAGCCGTGTGTAAACACCGCTTCCCCGTTCTTCACTGTGGCGGCAGCATCGATCGTGTCATCCCTTTTATAGTAGGGGTGTTGAAAATGATCGCCGCATCGATGCATCGAGATTATTCCTTTCCCGATTCTGCATCGATGCGGGGATGCAGCATAATCGATTATTAATGACGTCATTTTGACCCCTCCCCCTCGCCCGGACAGCAGTGTCTTTTCCGGTCATGACACTGTAGAGATTGGCTGGCTGCGTCTGGCGCCGTTCCCCCTGTAGCCTCTGCACTCACCCACGCTCTCCCCCTCTTCAGGATTTGTAGCTGTGTGGACTGTGGAGTGACACTGGTCATCTCCTCAATGGGCGGGCGCAGATCACTGCACGGAGCTGTGAGACAGATCACAGCAGCTCTTATCACACATGGGATAAGGCACAGCGTTGGCTTCAGAAAGGTAAACAAGCTGTGAGGAGAAGAGGGGGGATGGTAGAAGTGCTCCGGAGGTGAGATAAGTTTGCCATGCTTTGATTTATGTGAATGTTTCACCAGTGCTATTGAATTGCTGTACACAGAGCACCAACTGGGAAAAGTGACATGCTAATCTTTTTGCTCATTCCTATTACATATAAACATGTACTGGTCCAGTCCCTTCATGGGTTCTATCAAATAAACAGTTTTTCTTTATTACTGTCACTAATGGATTGACTTCATTCTGGTCTTAACCCATTGGGCGCTGACTCACATTGGGGGATGCACAGTGCACACTCTTTCTGTCTAATTTCTTCCAAAGATTTCCCTATCACCTCTCCCCTCTGGAATGCACTGATCTTCAAGCAGTATATTATTTCTTGCTGATTGGAATGTCTTCCCCCTTTTTTTTTTTTTGCACTGATGTTGACCTGTTTACTAAGTTGCTGCCAAAAGACTAAAGGGTATTATTTTTTCCTTAAAAATAAAAAATATCATATTTACCTGCTGACTGTCTCCTGTACTATGTCTGCAGTCTCTTGACTGTCTCCTGTACTATGTCTGCAGTCTCTTGACTGTCCTGTACTATGTCTGCAGTCTCTTGACTGTCCTGTACTATGTCTGCAGTCTCTTGACTGTCTCCTGTACTATGTCTGCAGTCTCTTGACTGTCTCCTGTACTATGTCTGCAGTCTCTTGACTGTCTCCTGTACTATGTCTGCAGTCTCTTGACTGTCTCCTGTACTATGTCTGCAGTCTCTTGACTGTCTCCTGTACTATGTCTGCAGTCTCTTGACTGTCTCCTGTACTATGTCTGCAGTCTCTTGACTGTCTCCTGTAGCATGTCTGCAGCCTCTGACCGTCTCCTGTAGCATGTCTGCAGCCTCTGACCGTCTCCTGTAGCATGTCTGCAGCCTCTGACCGTCTCCTGTAGCATGTCTGCAGCCTCTGACCGTCTCCTGTAGCATGTCTGCAGCCTCTGACCGTCTCCTGTAGCATGTCTGCAGCCTCTGACCGTCTCCTGTAGCATGTCTGCAGCCTCTGACCGTCTCCTGTAGCATGTCTGCAGCCTCTGACCGTCTCCTGTAGCATGTCTGCAGCCTCTGACCGTCTCCTGTAGCATGTCTGCAGCCTCTGACCGTCTCCTGTAGCATGTCTGCAGCCTCTGACCGTCTCCTGTAGCATGTCTGCAGCCTCTGACCGTCTCCTGTAGCATGTCTGCAGCCTCTGACCGTCTCCTGTAGCATGTCTGCAGCCTCTGACCGTCTCCTGTAGCATGTCTGCAGCCTCTGACCGTCTCCTGTAGCATGTCTGCAGCCTCTGACCGTCTCCTGTAGCATGTCTGCAGCCTCTGACCGTCTCCTGTAGCATGTCTGCAGCCTCTGACCGTCTCCTGTAGCATGTCTGCAGCCTCTGACCGTCTCCTGTAGCATGTCTGCAGCCTCTGACCGTCTCCTGTAGCATGTCTGCAGCCTCTGACCGTCTCCTGTAGCATGTCTGCAGCCTCTGACCGTCTCCTGTAGCATGTCTGCAGCCTCTGACCGTCTCCTGTAGCATGTCTGCAGCCTCTGACCGTCTCCTGTAGCATGTCTGCAGCCTCTGACCGTCTCCTGTAGCATGTCTGCAGCCTCTGACCGTCTCCTGTAGCATGTCTGCAGCCTCTGACCGTCTCCTGTAGCATGTCTGCAGCCTCTGACCGTCTCCTGTAGCATGTCTGCAGCCTCTGACCGTCTCCTGTAGCATGTCCGCAGCCTCTGACCGTCTCCTGTAGCATGTCCGCAGCCTCTGACCGTCTCTTGTAGCATGTCCGCAGTCTCTGACCGTCTCCTGTAGCATGTCCGCTGTGTTTAGACTTTGCTACAAGCAGGAAGTGTTGTGTGTGTGTGTGTGTGTGTATGTTTGTGTGTGTCTTTTTTTTTTTTTAAGAACAGATAGAAAAAAAAAATGGAGGAGTACTTAATTTTTTTTTTTTTGATGAAAGCAATGCGCACTTGCGCTGCAATCGTGATGCATCGCGGAATCGAATCGTGGACTTGATAATCCTAATCGCATCGAATCGTGAGACCGGTGAAGATGCGCAGCCCTATTTTATAGGGGGACACAATCAATGACGTCACACCTAGAGCCACACCCCCCTACAGTTGTTAACACACTTCGTCACACATAATCCCATCAGCGCCCCCTTGTGATTAACTCCCAAACTGCAACTGTCATTTCCACAGTAAACAATGCATTTTAAATAAAAAATGTGTCAAAATTGTCTGAAGTGTCCGCCATAATGTCGCAGTCACAAAAAAAATCACTGATCGCCACCATTAGTAGTAAAAAAATAATTAAAAATACAATAAAACTATCCCCTATTTTGTAAACGCTATACATTTTGCGCAAACCAACCGATAAACGCTTATTGCGATTTTAATTTGTTATATATTTTTGGGGGATATTTATTCTAGCAAAAAGTAAAAAATATTGCATTTTTTTTTTTCAAAATTGTCGCTCTATTTTTGTTTATAGCGCAAAAAATAAAAACCGCATCAAATACCACCAAAAGAAATCTATTTGTGGGGAAAAAAGGACGCCAATTTTGTTTAGGAGGCACGACCGCGCAATTGTCAGTTAAAGCGACGCAGTGCCGAATCGCAAATAGGGGCAAGGTCATTTAGCTGCATTTTGGTCCGGGTCTTAAGTGGTTAAAGAAGATAAGTTGAGAATATGAGTTCTTAGGTTTTAAATAATAATTTTGCAAGTATATGTAAGCTCTCCTTTAAAAGCAAGCTGAAATTGAAATCTAACTTTTATTTTTTTCCCTAGACTGGTGGAACAGACACCTGCTCAGATGACAGATGAGGCAGTCCGATGGGCAAAGATTATTATCCCATTGGTTGTCCACTCTGCACCCAAGGTTCGATTAAGAGCCGCAACTGCATTAGAACTTGGTGTGCCACTCTTGCTTCAGAAGCAACAGGAGGTGTCGGCCTTAACAGAACAGCTTATGACCTCTGTAAGTATATCAAGACTGCATGCTTGTAAGTTGGAGGTATTTAACGTTTACTTTTGCCTCTGGAAGTATTAGCTTTGCAGTAACAGAATGTAAACAAACTCGTACCTTTTTTCAACTGGCTCTGTGCTTGCTGAAAATGGTGGCATTTTTGTGTTTATATAATAATAAAAAATTTTTTTTCCAGTTTTACTATGTTGGGTACAATCCTGTAACTAATTTTTTTTCACACATTAAATTTCCTTTTGCATATTGCGTTTAGTGGGTTTGGGAATTCTAGCGTATTCTAGAGAATGTGTGAGGGATTTACACGGAATGTGTGAGGGATTTACACGGAATGTGTGAGGGATTTACACGGAATGTGTGAGGGATTTACACGGAATGTGTGAGGGATTTACACGGAATGTGTGAGGGATTTACACGGAATGTGTGAGGGATTTACACGGAATGTGTGAGGGATTTACACGGAATGTGTGAGGGATTTACACGGAATGTGTGAGGGATTTACACGGAATGTGTGAGGGATTTACACGGAATGTGTGAGGGATTTACACGGAATGTGTGAGGGATTTACACGGAATGTGTGAGGGATTTACACGGAATGTGTGAGGGATTTACACGGAATGTGTGAGGGATTTACACGGAATGTGTGAGGGATTTACACGGAATGTGTGAGGGATTTACACGGAATGTGTGCGGTCTTTACACGGAATGTGTGCGGTCTACCCACACTGTGGGTGCGGCGCAGTGTTCATGTGGTGTTTTTTTTTCCCCCACCAGTTAGCTGCACTTAGCCATAGACGTCTATTATAGCCTGCAGGTGCGGTGCCTTTTCTGAAAAGCCGCTTACTTCCTCTACTGCCGGCTTTATTCACAACACTGATGCTCTGAGGTGGCAGGTCGCAACCTGTTATCCGGGCTTATCAACCAGCCATTCCATAGCAGTAGGTCGCAGACCACGTGGCCCCAGGGCCACTGGTTGGGCACCCCTGCTCTAGACTAAAACAAGCAGGTTATCCATGCAGTGCGGGTGCAGCCCCTCTGCATAGTTAAAAATTACCCAGAGTTCTGCTATAAACTAAGGTCTCTTAGATTTAACCGATTTCCAAATTCATTGTGTGGCCACATGTCATCTCTAAACTGCTACAGTTCTTTACTGTTAATGCGATAAGGATGTTGAAACACCCTTCCACAGTTGGTGTGAACAGGGAGTGTAGATGAATTCAAAAAACGTTTAGATTTGTTTCTTGGTGAACAGTGTACAGGGATATTGAATATGGTAGCGAGGCACACACTGAACTGGTGTCTGTACTCTGCCTTACCAACTATGTCCAAAGTCAGAAGTACAAGCTCATGGTCGCAGTAGTACCATTTTCTTCAGCTGTAAAGTGAAAGTGATCTGGGTAGCTGTACATCCCACTCGGAAACTGCTTGGACAACCATACGCCTGGGGGAGAAAAAAAAATCACGGAAGTAAATTGGACTTACTAAATTGTGAAAGAAGTCAAAAGCCCCATACACACCATCAGATTTTCTGCAGATTTACCAAAACCATGTAGTAGAAGTGCCTGCCTGATTGCATACAAATTGAAATTCTTAATGTTTGACCTCCATATTATATTTTTGGTAAATCTGAAGACAAAAATCTGCAGAAAATCTGATGGTGTGTATGGAGCTTAAGTTTAGTGAGTCCAATTTACTTCTGGGATTTTTTTTTTTTCTTCAGGCGCATGGTTGTCCAAGCAGTTTCTGTGTGTTGTGTGTTTTTTTTTTTTTTTTTTTCCCACCAATTAGATTTTCTTTCAATATTTTCAGTTGGGGGTGGGGGGTTTGTGTTGAGCAGGGTGTGGGTGCCTGCTTTCTAACTTCAATTTATTTGTGATCATTTAGAAGTTAAACTCACAGGTAGTTGTGTTTTACAGACCCCATTGCTAAATCCTCAATTTTGATTGCATATTAATGCCAGTAGGAATTTGAATGTATTCTTTCCTCTACTCTTAGAAAATTATTGGAGAACTCAACAAGCTGTTTAATAGCAAAAATGAGACCTACGTTTTGAAATTGTGGCCTTTATTCGTCAAGCTGCTTGGCAAGGTAATCTTACAGTATCCATTCTCTTGCATGTGATTTTGTGGGCCCTTGCCTGTTTTCTCACAAATTGAATGCCCTTGCAGACATTGCATCGCAGCGGCAGCTTTATTAATTCCTTGCTGCAACTTGAAGAGTTAGGTTTTCGAAATGGATCCCCTGCAATTAAGAAGATTGCATTTATTGCCTGGAAAAGTCTCATTGATAACTTTGCACTAAACCCAGGTACATTTTATTGTATATCGAAATATTTTGTACAAGTTTTGGTGGTTCTACTGTGCTTTATGTAGATATGAAATGTTGCGTTTAGTTTTTTCACTCCCTTTTCTCTTTTTTTTTTTTTTGTGATTTTTATTCGTACTACCCTGAAATTGTCAAAGGAGAAACCAAAGCTTTTTTTTTACTACACTTCTCATATGGATCACAAGAGTGCATGTCATTCTGCACTCCTGCGACCCGTTTTCAGCAGACAGTGGGCTAAAGCCTGCTGTCGGCTGAGGTTACAAAGCCGCTCCAGGCTTGGGAAAGATGCTGACCATATGGTCGGGATCTGCTCACATGCCTGGACTTGCATCTGGCTCAGCTGTGATCTGCCGAAAGCCTGGGTCAGCTGCTCCCTCCACAGCCCAGTGCTCTAGTGCGGGCGCTGGGTGCAGAGCAGACAACGGTGACTGACGGTCACTAGCTCTGCTCAGGAAGCCCTGAGATCCGAATATTCAGTGGTGTTTGCTCGATTCGGTGGGGGCAGATGCAGCATCAGACCGATGCTGCATCCACCTAGGCTAGGCAAGTATGATTCCAAAACCAAAACAATTCCTTCTCACTTAAGACATTTAGCACAATGTAATTCTTGCAGGTCTTGAATATTAACGTTTAAGTTGTAAAGCATTAGGTGCAGTTCTGTGCTAAATACCAAGTGGCCTGCACTTTAGTGCCTATTTATCGATTTAAGCCCTGGTCCACATAGCCATCAATTTGACATGCTGCAATTTCCGGCAATGTCACCTTCCGAATCGGTAGAATGCTGCATTTGCAGTGCAGCACCGATCCCCCAAAAGTTTCTGTACTACTTTTGGTGACCTCAGAGTGATATTTCCATTGACATCTGTGTGGGACTGACGTGGGAATGAAACTGCGAGTTAAGTGGAACTTGCACAATTTAATTCCCGTTGTCAGTGTGAACCTGGGCTAAAGCAGAGCTCCACCTAAAAGGGGAAGCTCCGCTTGCTTGTGTGTCCTCCTGTCCCCACTTCTGGGAGACCTTGCTGCGGCAAGATCGCTCAGAAGTTCAGGCGCCCCCCTCCTGTCACAGCAGCCGGGCCATTCAGAAAGCGTAGGGCGCTTCGTGCATCTGGTTTCACGTGCAAGGAATGGCAGCGGCAGCAACTGACTGAAAAATCATATGGGGTGTTGACGTGGCGTGATCCCTGGACAGATAAGTGTGCTAATAAAAGTCAACGGCTTCAATATTTGTCGCTGCTGACTTTTTTTTATTTTTTGGATTTTTTTTTCAAAGTACATGCCTTACAGTTTCTGATGTGTATAAATAAAATGCAATAGATACAGTACACCAATAATGATCTAGTCCTTAACAAGCAATGGCCTTATGTGTCCACAGACATTTTGTGCAGTTCAAAGAGACTAAAACTCCTAATGCAGCCATTGAGTTCTATCCATGTAAGAACAGAAGCTCTGGCTTTGACTAAAGTAGAAGTATGGTGGTATCTCTTGATGCGTCTTGGATCTCAGCTGCCAATTCACTTTGAACAGGTATTTAGTGTACTGTATGGGTTTGTTAGCTTTATTTTACTTTCTTTCTCGTACATCACGGGACACAGAGCGGCATATTCATTACTATGTGGGTTATATGGAGTACCTTCAGGTGTGGACACTGGCAATCTCAAACAGGAAGTCCCCTCCCTATATAACCCCCTCCCCTGGAGGGAGTCCCTCAGTTTTTTCGCCAGTGTCTTAGGTGTTGGTCACGGAATAGCTTTGCTCCACATCCTTGGGATTAAGGGCGGGCTAACCGGATCTGTCCAAGGAGCCTCAGTGCCAAAGTGGACAGTACCCGGGCCCCAAGCCGTGGGGTTTTGCCTATAATGCTCCTCTTTGGAGGGCTGGACCCTGGGCCCAGGACTTGGAGTTTGTAAAAACCATAAGTTCCTGTTTGCCAGGGTGCTATATAGGTCCAGGACAGTGGGTACCTTCATAGGACCCCAGGGCCTGAAGGTCTACTACGCTACCCACGGAGATGGGAGAAGATTGGATCAGTTTGCTGGACAAACATCCTGCAGCATGGAGCAGGTAAGGGGGAGCCTGCGGGACTTTGTTCGACAGCAGGCTCTCCGGGGTAACCTAAAAAGGGGGATAGCCTAAGTATGCTCTGCATGGGCAACCTTGCTCACTATGTCTAAGAGAGACAGGATGACACCCTTTTCTCCCCCATCACTAGGTCCCCCTGTCTAAGAATGTGTTGCTAGCTAACCTGCTGCTTTCTTCCTAGGACTAGTAAGGATCCCTATGGGGCCTTTTGGGAGTCCTACCTGGCCGGGGGTTTGAATCTGCCGCCTGATACTGCAGTCCTGGGTCTCCAGCAGCGCGGCTCCTCCATGTTCCTCCTGTTCCGACATACGCACGCCTTATTGACGTTTTTCGCGCCGTCCAGACAGGAGGGCGGGGGGGGGGGGCGTGCCTGCGGCGTCATACAGGGGCGCGCCTTTGTGCTGTTATAGACAGCAGGCATTGTCAGTGCTCAGTCTGAGGCTGATTTTTAGAGGAGAGGACGCAGAGCGGCAGAACAGTGACTCCCGGTGGCGGAAGAGGGGTAGTACATGTGGACTTTGTTCCAATGCCTTTTTGTTAAGCCAAGAAATCCCCCTTTTTTGCAGCAGGTTGGAGGCTGGCAAACTTAGTTTGGGGTCACTGTATGTTGTCAAAAGAAAATATATAATTATTTAAGAAAAAAAAAAAAAAAAAACATACGGGATCCCATCAGTTTTTGGGCATTAGTGATCTATTGTCCCCTAAACTCTGATTTTTTTGTACTCCTGGCCACTACAGTCGGTTGTGTGGGCGGAGTCCCTCGATTTTGTATTATGGCTTCCAAAGGTTCGGGGTCAAAGGGTACAAAAAAGACCAAAAAACAAAAGGGTTCCCTTTCTGATTCTGATATGCCGATACTTTCCCCGCAACTTATTAACATAAGAAGTGCCTTGGATGAGCCATTAGGGGGGGGATCTGGTGCGGAGGCTGGCCCAGATCAGCCCAGCCCTGTGTTTATCACAGAGGAGATGCTAGCCGTATCCCTAGGGGGGCTAGAAGAGAGAATAGCAGCATTGATCGCTAGAGCTATTCCTGGTAAGAAACGGGTTAGATCCCCATCGCCAAGAAGTGTATCCTCAGATGCTGAGATTCTCTCTCCGGAGGAATTGGAATCACAGGAGGATCAACTAGACCTGAACCAAGAGGGTTCAGGGATTGAGGGGTCTACCTCTGAGGAACCATTTTCAGACTCCCAGACAGAGAGACTGTGGGTACAGTCTTTGACGGACATGGTCCGCTCGGCATTTAGTTTGCCATTGCCAGAGCCTCAGGTTCCTCCGGTATCCTCTCTGGGCTCTTTGAAAGCTCCGTTAAGCAACGCAGTTTTTCCGGTCCATCCTCTCTTGGAGGAATTGATCTTTCGGGATTGGGTACGGCCGGACAGGATTTTTCTGCCACCGAAAAGATTTGCGGTCATTTACCCCATGGAGGAAAAATTCTCCAAGAGGTGGAGGCTCCCAGTAGTGGATGCAGCCATCTCATGTGTGAATAAATCACTAACTTGCCCGGTGGAAAACATACATATGTTTAAAGATCCGGTTGATAAAAGATTAGAGACACTTTTAAAAGCATCCTTTGCTACGGCAGGAGCAGTGGTGCAGCCAGCGGTGGCTGCAATTGGAGTTTGTCAGGCATTAAAAGACCAGACAAAGGAAATGTTAAAGGACATGCCTACCCAACAAGCAGAAGAGTTTTCTGACATTCCCAGAGCTCTGTGTTTCGCGGTAGATGCTATAAAAGATTCCATCCAGCAGGCCTCTCGTTTATCACTATGTTTGGTGCACATGAGAAGGCTCTTATGGTTGAAGAACTGGGCGGCGGAACCCCCATGCAAAAAGCTTCTGGCAGGGTTTCCCTTCCATGGAGGACGACTCTTCGGAGAGGATCTGGATAAATATATTCAGACTATTTCAAAT
Organism: Rana kukunoris; assembly: GCA_029574335.1. NCBI lineage: Eukaryota > Metazoa > Chordata > Amphibia > Anura > Ranidae > Rana > Rana kukunoris. The sequence continues at coordinate 210,325,280 of CM056054.1, read as the reverse complement.
GGCAAGAGTACCCTTTTACCGGTCAAAAAGACATTCCGGGCTCCTACATTTAAAAGGCAGCTCTTTCCTGTCTCGGGGCCCTCTAATTCCAGGCAGTATCGACGGCCGCCTGCACGATCCAACGTTAACAGTAGATCGCAGGGACAGACCCCTGGGGGTAAGAGGCCGTGGTATCGCAAGCCGTCAAAGACAGCCCCTAAGTCTGCCTTATGAAGGGGCGCCCCCACTCTCACGGGTGGGGGGAAGGCTTCGTTTCTTCTCAGAAGTTTGGGAAGCCAAGATCCCCGACAGGTGGGTCCGGGCATCTGTAACCACAGGTTACAGACTGGAGTTTCTAAGGTATCCTCCGCCTCATTTTCAAGAATCAAGGCTACCAAGGGATCCAGCAAGGAAGGCCTCAATGCTGGCAGCTTTGGATCACCTGCTTGGCCAGGACGTAATTATAGAAGTGCCAGCCCAAGAGCAAGGCCTAGGTTTCTACTCCAATCTCTTTGTCATACCAAAGCCCAACGGCGATGTCAGGCCAATCTTGGACCTAAAGAGGTTAAACGGTTACCTAAGGGTGCGTTCCTTCCGGATGGAATCCATCCGGTCAGCAGCCGCCGCGCTTCAGAAGGACGATTTTCTGGCCTCCATAGACATAAAGGATGCTTACCTTCATGTACCAATCTTTCAGTCGCATCAAAGGTTTTTACGCTTCGCGGTGGGGCAGCGACACTTCCAATTCAGGGCGCTCCCCTTCGGGCTGGCCACGGCCCCCCGGGTATTCACGAAGATCCTAGCCCCAGTTCTGGCCAATTTAAGGATCCAAGGAGTCACAGTCCTAGCATACTTGGACGACCTTTTAATTATAGATCACTCACGGCCGGGTCTGCAAAAGGCAGTAAACCTCACGGTTCGGTACCTCGAAGAATTCGGCTGGGTCCTAAACCGGGGAAAGTCAGCGTTCCAGCCTACAAAGCAGTTGGAATACCTCGGCATGAGGTTAGACACAGAACATCAAAAGGTGTTCCTGCCCCTTGTAAAGATCGAGGCTATCAAGGGGTTGGTTCAGTTGGTTCTAAACAAGAAAAAACCAACTATTCGCCTGTGTATGCGATTACTAGGCAAGCTAGTGGCCACATTCGAGGCAGTACCATACGCTCAGATCCACACTCGCGTCCTACAGGCAGCCATTCTAGCAGCCTGGGGCAAGAGGGCACATGCCTTAGAGTCCCCTTTGACGCTATCATCAAGGGTCCGACAAAGCCTGGCCTGGTGGTTGAACCCTCAGAATCTTCTAAAGGGAAAATCCTTCAGCCCTGTTGTCTGGAAGGTAGTTACCACAGACGCCAGCCTGGCAGGCTGGGGGGCGGTCTTCGAGGGGTTCTCCCGCCAGGGAACTTGGGTGAAAGCAGAGAGGCAGCTCCCCATCAATATCTTGGAAATCAGAGCTGCTCGCCTAGCCCTTCTGGCATGGACCTCCAGATTAAAGGGGTTCCCGGTGAGAATCCAGTCAGACAATGCCACGGCGGTGGCATACATAAACCACCAAGGGGGAACCAGGAGCCAGGCTGCTCAGAGGGAGGTGAACTTGATTTTTCAATGGGCAGAGGTTCATGTACCCTGCATTTCAGCGATATTCATTCCCGGAGTGGACAACCTGCAGGCAGACTTCTTAAGTCGCCAGAGTCTGTTGCCAGGGGAGTGGTCTCTGCATCCCCAGGTCTTTCAGACAATCTGCCAGAGGTGGGGAATGCCGGACGTAGATATAATGGCATCCAGGTTCAACAAGAAACTAGACAGTTTCGTGTCACGGGCGAGGGATCCTATGGCCTGCGGAACCGATGCGTTGGTTTGCCCTTGGCATCAATTCAAACTTCTATATGCATTCCCTCCACTACAGTTACTCCCGCGCCTGTTGCGCAAGATCAGAGTGGAGAACAAGCCAGTCATTCTAGTAGCTCCGGCTTGGCCCCGGAGGACTTGGTACTCACTAGTCCTGAAGATGGCAGTGGGAGACCCTTGGACTCTTCCTCTACAACCAGACCTACTCTCACAAGGCCCGATCCTCCACCCTACATTACAGCGTCTAAATTTGACGGCCTGGAGGCTGAATCCCTGATTCTCAGGGGTAGAGGTCTGTCTAGGCAGGTAATTCCTACCCTGATTAGGGCTAGAAAGCCGGTCTCCAGGGTGATTTATTACAGGGTGTGGAGGAACTACATAGGCTGGTGTGAATCCAAAAGATGGAATTGCCGCAAATATACTATTGATAGGGTGTTAAGTTTTCTCCAGCTAGGAGTGGATAAAGGCCTGGCACTAAGCACAATCAAGGGACAGATCTCAGCTCTGTCAGTGTGGTTTCAGAGGCCGCTGGCCACCCACTCGCTGGTAAAGACCTTCTTACAGGGGGTCTTGCGTATTAATCCTCCTGTCAAGTCACCAATTTGTCCTTGGGACTTAAATCTTGTCCTGTCCACTCTACAGAAACAGCCTTTTGAGCCGTTGGCTGAGATTCCTTTACTCTTACTGACAAGAAAGTTGGTTTTCTTGGTCGCCATAGTTTCGGCCAGGAGAGTGTCAGAATTAGCAGCCTTATCGTGTAAGGAACCATATCTCGTTCTGCATAAGGACAGGGCAGTTCTCCGGCCCCATCCTTCCTTTCTACCAAAGGTTATATCCAAATTTCACTTAAACCAGGATTTGGTACTTCCATCCTTCTTTCCAAAACCTACATCTAGAAAGGAGGGGTTGCTGCATACCTTGGATATTGTCCGGGCCATGAAGGCCTATCTTAAAGCTACAGAAAAGATCCGGAAAACAGATGTGTTATTCGTTCTACCAGATGGCCCCAAGAAGGGGCAAGCAGCTGCAAAATCCACCATCTCGAGATGGATTAGACAATTAATCATTCAAGCCTACGGGTTGAAGAGGTTGCCTCCTCCGTTGTCGGTAAAGGCCCATTCTACCAGGGCCATGGGCGCCTCTTGGGCAGCACACCATCAGATCTCCATGGCTCAGATATGCAAGGCGGCAACGTGGTCATCAGTCCACACGTTTACAAGGTTTTATCAACTAGACGTGAGAGGAAATGCGGATGCTGCCTTTGGTCAGGCAGTACTACAGGCTGCAGTTTGAAATCCTCGGGATCAGAAACACCCTTGGTTATAAAAAAAAAAAAAAAAGGTTTTTTTCTTGACTAAGTTGGAATTATTATTATGATTTGAGTTTATCTCTAAATTGAATCCTTCTTTGGAAGATGTCTCCCTCCCCTCATTAAAGCATTGCTTTCGGACATCCCACATAGTAATGAATATGCCGCTCTGTGTCCCGTGATGTACGAGAAAGAAAAAGGGATTTTTAAATACAGCTTACCTGTAAAATCCTTTTCTTGGAGTACATCACGGGACACAGAGCTCCCACCCCTCTTTTGGGTGACCATTTTGGGAGGCATACTGCTTGCTACAAAACTGAGGGACTCCCTCTAGGGGAGGGGGTTATATAGGGAGGGGACTTCCTGTTTGAGATTGCCAGTGTCCACACCTGAAGGTACTCCATATAACCCACATAGTAATGAATATGCCGCTCTGTGTCCCGTGATGTACTCCAAGAAAAGGATTTTACAGGTAAGCTGTATTTAAAAATCCCTTTTTTTTTTTTTTTTAAGTTGATGTCTGTCTTTTTTTTCTGTGTAACATTATGAAGATAAGTACCTTTTTTAATTAAGAGTACATAGACAAATTGTAAAGGCTGTTTGTTTGTCTGCAGGTGTGTTTACCTTTGATTCAAAGTGCTTTATGTGTAGATGCAGCTTCACCACAGGCACATCAACTGCGTTCTGCTAACCTGGTTGCCTCTACACCCAATCAGAAAGGTATAGTGTGATTCTTCATTGCAATTTGATCATGGATGTTCACGCCACTCTTCTCTGCTGTACATCTTTTGAAATAAATTATAGTGCATCTATCATCTTTATCCCGGTACTGTGCAAAAGTTTTTAGGTCTGAAAAAATGCTTTAAATGTAATAATACTTTCAGAAATGTTCTCAATTAGCAAAATGGAAAGAAAATGAACAGAGAAATCCTTATCAAATTGATATTTTGTGTGACCACCCTTTACCTTTAAAACGGCATTAATTCTTCTTGGTATGCTTGCACATACTTTTCTTTTCTTTTATGGAATTTGGCACGTGGGTTGTTCTAAACATCTTGGAGATCTAACCATAGATCCTCAGTAGAAGAACCCATATTTCTGTTCTTGTGGATGTACTTTAACTCTTTCGCTGCCAGGTCCGTGTGTTGTGCGGACCTGACAGTTGGGAGTATTGCACACAATCAGGTGGCTGCAGCCACTGGAATTGTGTGTGAAACTGTCAGGCGAAAGAATTTGTGCTGCTTATGCCTGTTTGTTCTCACCCCCCCCCCCCCCCCCCCTCAAAACATTTAGTGGAGCACAGGGGAGACATGCAGGGTCATTTAGCATATGTCGATAATGAAAACCTGTCGCCCAAAAAATCACATGGGGGACATGAAAGGCTATGCCTCCTGGGATATGTGATGTAAACATCATGAGAGGCACAGCAGGCAGTGTGCACGTCATTCACCTAAGGCAAGTGACATGCATGGGGAGGCAGGGCTGACAATACATAAAAGAAAAAAAAAATGATATGCTATTCCTGCAGAGGAAGGGAGGAGGGATCATCCCAAGGATGGTGAAGATCCACTTTAACCACTTCAGGCCGGCACTATCGTCAAGATGTCTACAGCGCCGACCTGAGATGCCAGGTGGACGTCTTTGGACGTCTTTTGTGTGCATTACCCACGCGCGCCGCTGGGTGGCGCGCAGCGGATAAACACTGTGCCGTCGCATCTCTGGGAAGCCGTTGCGTGTGCCTGGCGGCCGCGATGTCCGCGGGTGCACGCGATCGGCAGTGACAGCAGGGACGTGGAGCTCTGTGTGTAAACACAGAGCTCCACGTGCTGTCAGGGAGAGAGGAGACTGACCTGTGTCCCTTGTACATAGGGACACAGCGTCGGTCACCTCCCCCAGTCACCCCCCCTCCCCCCACACAGTTAGAACACACCCAGGAGGGAGCTGTGGTGGCTCAACGTGATTGGCACTGCGCTGACAAGCCATTCACCTCTGCAGCCAAGGGTTCGGATCCCGGTCTCGGCTACATGTGAATTGAGTTTGGTGGTCTCAGCCCAGCTCCCGGTGGGTGTGCTATGCAAGGTACGCCTGTGCTTAGTACGCCCACCCCCCCCCCCCCCCACAAAAACCACCACACTTGCACGCACACAAAATTGGTTTAAAAAAACACATGCACTTTGGCCATGCGGTCTCATAAAAATAAAGAGAGGCGAAGGACCTTCGGGGCTGGCTGGGTGGGCTAGGCCCCCTCACTCCCTCATAGGGGGAGTCCCTCTGCCCCATTGGGGGCCCCAGTTGGGCTCCCAAGAGGAGCAGGTAGGGCGGGGTGAGTGGGAGGCCCCCCTTTTCAAACCGCCATTGCCACCAGGGGCATGGAGAAGGATGGCGATTGCCTCCGGGGGGAGGGTCTGCCTACTCCCAACTCCTGCAGTCCGGCTCCTCTCTCTCGAGTTCACGCACAAAAAAATAAAAATAAATAATAAAAAAAAAAACACACCCAGGGAATACATTTAACCCCTTCCTCACCCCCTAGTGTTAACCCCTTCCCTGCCAGTCACATTTATACAGTAATTAGTGCATTTTTATAGCACTGATCGCTGTATAAATGTGAATGGTCCCAAAATTGTGTCAAAAGTGTCTGTCCGCCGCAATATCGCAGGCCTGACAAAAAAAAAAATCGCAGATCTCCGCCATTACTAGTAAAAAATAAAACTTAAATCTATCCCCTATTTTGTAGGCGCTATAACTTTTTTGCGCAAACCAATCAACGCTTATTGCGATTTTTTTTTTTTTAACAAAAATATGTAGAAGAATATGTATCGGCTTAAACTGAGGGAAAAATATTTTTTTTAAAAAAAATTGGGATATTATTATAACAAAAAGTAAAAAATATTGTTTTTTTTTTTTTCAAAATTTTCTGTCTTTCTGTTTATAGTGCAAAAAATAAAAATCGCAGAGATGATCAAATACCACCAAAAGAAAGCTCTATTTGTGGGCAAAAAATGATAAAAACATAATTTGGGTACAGTGTTGTATGACCGCGCAATTGTCATTCAAAATGCGTCAGCGCTGAAAATTGGTCTGGGTATGAAGGGGGTTTAAGTGCCCAGTAATGAAGTGGTTACGCATGATTTGACTGGCCCATGTAGTCTTGGCTGTCGGCATGTTGGAGCTGAAGGAAGTCACAAAAGCTTGAGATTGTCTTTATAGATTAAGGATGAAAACTTTTCAGAATAGCTATTGCTTGATTGCGTTCAATTCCATAAAACTGCAGCACTCTACAACCTGCTGACTTGCATTCTGTCACTCCACCTATGGCTTGGTATATATGGAAAATCACACACCAATGTCTTCAGAGGCTTTATTCAATCCGACAAGCTTCCTCAAATGGTTCCACCCCCATGACTACTCCTCTGATATGTTGCACAAATTGGCTTAATCATGGAGGATTAACTAGCACCATTTTCCATTTTTTTGGGGGCTTGCAGGAAATATGTCATTTAATTATCCAGTAACTCCAATGACTCCGATGACTCCAAGAATGAACTTGAACTCCAGTCTCTTGGCATCTGTAGCATTTCCATCTGTTCATCTCCTGGGTGTAGAGATGATGCTTCATTTCCTCCTGGGTCCAGAAGTTGAGCAGTTTGCCAGTAAGCACAAGCTTGTGCTCAGTTTAGGTATGTTGTAATTCCCTTTTTTTGTGCTTTATACTATATTAAGAATACATTAATAATCAGGACAACATGTATACTATTCTGCAGAGCCTCTCCAACATCCATTGATCAGCAGCTCCTCTTTCTTCAGTAAACATGCCAGCACTTTGCTGAGTGCAGTACAAGATGGATTTATTACCATTGGAAAGGAAGCTTCAGGTAAGCTTTACTGATGCATGGGGGGACGGTGTGTGTGGCCGAGCTCTGCTACACAGGCCTCTGCACCAAAGAATCATGGCCCTTTGTACATCAAGGTGGTTATTTGTCATTCTGACATTTCTTTTCCTAGGTGCTGTGCTTTATGCTGTGTGGAAAGACATGATCGAGTTTGTAAAGGCAGCTATGGAGACAGGTAAATTAAATGTGTAACAATTACGGTGGGGGGGGGGGGTTAGTTAAGTGTTAAAGGGTAAAGGGAAAACCGCCGCTCCAGACGACACTCTTCAGTGGTGAGTAAAGTTCAAAAACCCAAATGTGTGCAGGCAATGCGTGGTGCAATATAAGGAAAGAAAAATGGACAGCCGCACTCCAATGGATGAAAAGACTTAAAAATAGTGCCTGGTAATTCCAGTCAAAAAAATAAAACGGCAAACAGTGGGGTAACAAAAGCTGACGTGTTTCACATCGACAACCGATGCTTAGTCATAGCTAAAGGGCATCTACACTGCATCTGAGCACCACAAACACCATTTAATTTACCACCTCGCGTAAGGGTGCGACGTCCCATTCTTGCGCTTGCGATTGAAGGTGCTCTGTTCCTGGGATGTGGTGCATCACGATCTCAGTAAAGAGCCCTTTTTCAAATTCTTCAATGTTCCAATAATATGTAATCTCCTATAATATATTACAAATTTTTTTTTTTTTTAAAGTGTATTTTTGTGCGTGAACTCGAGAGAGAGGAGCCGGACTGCAGGAGTTGGGAGTAGGCAGACCCTCCCCCCGGAGGCAATCACCATCCTTCCCCATGCCCCAACGGGACCCCAATGGGGCAGAGGGACTCCCCCTATGAGGGAGTGAGGGGGCCTAGCCCACCCAGCCAGCCCCGTAGGTCCTTCGCCTCTCTTTATTTTAGGAGACCGCATGGCCCCGGGAGCCGGGCTGAGACCACCAAACTCAATTCACATGTAGCCGAGACCGGGATCCGAACCCTTGGCTGCAGAGGTGAATGGCTTGTCAGCGCAGTGCCAATCACGTTGAGCCACCACAGCTCCTTAATATATATTACGAATTTAACGCAATTCCTTGACTAGATACAATAAAAAACCTATTCCTACATCAATAAGGCTCATTCTTGTTTTAGCAAATAACCACCAATAATGTACTAGTGCTTGCTCCTATGGACCCTTCAGCGCTCCCATTTTTTTTTTAATCCAAGAACAAAAAGAGGGGAAAAAAAAAAAAACCAGAACAAAACTACAAACAAACAAAAAAAAAGGGGAGATAACGGGGAACAAGGACAAGTTCCAGAGAAGATGGGTTACTTGCGTGGATTAATAAATTATGGCGGGAAGGACCTCACTCCCCAGTACAGCTCCCTAGTAATATGAGGCTCTTTACCCATGTGATCAGCTGTGTCCAATCACAGCTGATCAGATATCAACAAGGAAATGCAGTTTTTTGCCATTCCTCCCCTAGCTGACAGCGTGTAGACAATCAGCGGCATACCTCACAGGGGAGATCTGCACTGATCATCAGTGCAACCCAGCAGTGATGCCAGTCAGTACTGCTGCACATTAGTGCACCCTGATAAGCGCCCATCAGTGAAGGAGGAAAGTTACTCATTTATAACATTTTATAACCAGCTAACAATTTTTTTTTTGTTCTAAAAATTTAAAAATAAAATGACCCAGTAGTGATTACATTTTTTTTTTTTTTAAAGTGTATTTTTGTGCGTGAACTCGAGAGAGAGGAGCCGGACAGCAGGAGTTGGGAGTAGGCAGACCCTCCCCCCGGAGGCAATCGCCATCCTTCTCCATGCCCCTGGTGGCAATGGCGGGTGTGAAGGGGGGCCTCCCACTCACCCCGCCCTACCTGCTCCTCTTGGGAGCCCAACTGGGGCCCAACTGGGGCCCAACGGGACCCCAATGGGGCAGAGGGACTCCCCCTATGAGGGAGTGAGGGGGCCTAGCCCACCCAGCCAGCCCCGTAGGTCCTTCGCCTCTCTTATTTTAGGAGACCGCATGGCCAAAGTGCATGTGTTTTTTTTAAACCAATTTTGTGTGCGTGCAAGTGTGGTGGTTTTTGTGGGGGGGGGGGTGGGCGTACTAAGCACAGGCGTACCTTGCATAGCACACCCACCGGGAGCCGGGCTGAGACCACCAAACTCAATTCACATGTAGCCGAGACCGGGATCCGAACCCTTGGCTGCAGAGGTGAACGGCTTGTCAGCGCAGTGCCAATCCCGTTGAGCCACCACAGCTCCCTATTAAATACCACCAAAAGAAAGCTCTATTTGTGTGGAAAATTCTAAATCTAGTTTTGGGTACAGCGTTGTATGAGCGTGCAATTGTCATTCAAAGTACGATGGCACTGAAAATTGTCCTGGGCTGGAAAAGTGTAAAAGTGCCCAGTAGGAAAGTAATATAAATATTCAAAGCAAACTGCTCCATCCATCTATGTATTTTGTTCAGAAATCACTTGAAAACAACCCCTCAGCATTTCTGACAGTGGCTTGAGTAAAGGCAAATGATTCATATAGCATTTACTTCCTGGAATCCATCTGCCCTTATCACAACCATGGCATTGAAAACCTTTATGGTACAGATTTAAACATTTTGGAAAATTGTGGTTCCTTTTACAGTTTACTTTGGGTGTCTTAAGTACAAATTTGCATGTGTACAGTTAACACAACAGTTTGAATCTAACCTTAAACTTGTGTGTTTATCTATCATTTTTAGGTAGTAAGAAAGAACGGCAAGGCTCAGAGGTGTTGACCTGCTTGCTGCAAACTTTGAAAACTATAATAGTTTCAGATTCCCTTCAGGTGGAGAAGTGCTTGGTAAGTACATGGCAATGGTTGAGTACAGCAGGAGATATTTGTGTTAAATGTTTGTATTTTTCATAGTGATTTTGCTTTCTTTAGAGTCTTCTGGAGTGCACCGTGAAAGGACTACCTCAAAAAGTACTGGGATCTGCAGCATATCAGGTGGCAAATATGGATCTTCTTAATGTAAGATTTAGTATAAGATGTTTGCCACTGCAGCACTAAGGTGCTGGGATTAATCTTTTGCACTTCTGCTTAAAGACCTGTAAATCTAAAAAGATATGTTTTTTTTCTAGGATTAGGTCATATTTTTAGTAAGCAGGATTTTTGTAAAGGTGTCAGGGGAGAGAGGCAAATATTTATGAAATGCTTGTTTCTGTGACTGATGGTTCCATATCTTTTTTTAAAGGAATAAGGTAAGCCTCGTACACACGATAAGATTGTTGGCCAACCGAGCGTCTGATTTTTGTCAAAAGGGCGTGTGCCAGGATCTTGTCTTGCATACTAACATTACACAATTTTCATGCCACAAACACAAATGTAGTGACGTACAACAAGGGATTTCAGCTCTTGAGTGTCACCCGTTGGGCCTCTTCTGCTTATTTCGTGTTTGAGTATTGGTTCCGAGAATGTGTGTTTGTACTTTTTGACTTTTGTGTGACGGATTTGTGTACTCACCATCCGATAATCTGACCTCAAACCGTCCGCCAAAAACGTACTATCCTGTCATCCAGCATTTGTTGGTGGAAAATTGGACAACAATTTGTCAAAAGGAGCGTACTAATGGTCAGATTTTAGGACAACAGTCTGTCAACAGAAAATCCCCTGCCAATCCCTTCGTTAGTCCCTAACATTTGGGCTAAATCTCAAGCTCTTGCTTACCATTACGTTTTCTACTTCATTTTTAGTAGCTAGTTACTCTATATGGGACTGTAACAGCCAGCGTTCAAGCTTGTGTCGATGACATAAGTTTGAGATGAAACAAAGAAGGGAATAGGGATTATAGCAGTGCCTAACGACCCAACAGTTGCCATTAAAACCTATTTTTTTTATTTCATCAATATTATAGATTTACAATACATTCAAGGTTAAAAAAAAAAATAGACCAGTTGGAGAGTTGACCCCCAACTTTAGTAGGCCATCAACATTCTGGCCATTAGTAAATACCATATGCTCCACTTGGTATTGTTTTTTAAACCTTGAATGTAATGTATAGCTATAATATTGATGTAATAAAATTTAAGTTTTAATTGCAACTGTGTATGGGTCATTAATCCCTATTCCCTTTCTCTTTGGTTCTACACATTACTGTTATGAGGTGCCGTATCTAATAAGGACATATCGGCCACAATTTTTTCATAAGTTTGAGATGCTTCTGGGGTAATTTAGGATTTGACAGGTGCATTAACCTGCTTAGGTCTGTCCTGTAGCAGTTGTACTGTTACAGGGCGCAACCTGTGCGCAGACGTGATCCACCTCTTCTGGGTATGGCACACCAAAAGCCCAGCGGCGGGTAACGTGTACACTGTCTGCCGGCACCTGCCAATTGTTCCGTACATAGGCAGAATGTAATGTAAAAAAGGCAGATTGCCGTTCTGTCAATATTGAAGGCATAGATCCTGCGTTCCTGCACAGCAGGGACATGGATTCATGCCTTTCCCTAGTAAAAGCACCTCCCACATTTCACTTAAACACACTGGCTAGGCACGCAGTTAATCCTTTGATCACCCCTGTTAACCCCTTCCCAGCCATTGTCGGTACAGTGGAATTTTTATTATTTTTATTTTGCACTGATCATTGTAATAATGTCACTGGTCCCCAAAGTGTTGGTGTCTAATTTTTATTTTATTTTTGGCAGGTATGAAAAATTTCTGTAAATTTAATGATGCTTTCAAAAGTGTTCGTTTTTAGGTTAAAGAGGAAGTAAACCCTGATGGGTTTTACTTCCTCTTTTGCTTGCTGCACATGAAAAGCATAATGGGCTAGTATGCATCGCATACTAGCCAGTTATGTGCCACTTGCCTGCAAAAGAATCCAGCAGTGTCCCCTGTGTAGGCACCGTCCATCTTCTGGCCTCTCTTCCGGGCCACAGACTCCGGCTCTATCATTCGCCAGAGCCGTGTGACGTCACTCCCGCACATGTGCACAGGAGCCACGCACATACCTCTCTCTGCCTCATGCAGCCCCAGTTTTTTTCTGTCTAGTGTTAGAAGACATGGCCTTTCTGAAGCCCATGCGCTCTGAGGTTTTTGGGATTTTTTTTTTTTCGCCCTTTATTTTATTGTTCCTGCATTTTTGGATCCTGGGATCTACAATCAACTGCCGACTGGGTGACAGGCTGGATCCTCGATCCTTGTAGTCCCCCCCCCCCCCCCCCGTTCGGCCATCGAGCGTGTGCCGGCCTTTAGCTACGCGCTGGGCCATCCACGACATGCCTAGTTGCTCCAGGGGGTGGCCGTTGAGCTCTACGCTCCAGGGCACGCATATGACCAGTCTCTATGGCCGTGTCACAGTGTTCCGGGCCAACAGCCATGCCGTATCTGAGCGGACGTTGGGTCTGTCTGGAATGCCTCCAGCCGGTGGTCGCAGGATGGGCAAGTAGTTTCCCCTTCCCCCGGCAGGGTCGTTTTGGCTGATGCATTCCTGGGAGGTCAATTGAGGGTCCGCCCTGCTTTCCTCTTCCCCCTTCCTCTCCCTCCTTCCCCACGTTCTGCGTGGCGGCCGTGAGGTGGGGGGGGTCCACCTGGGGGGCTCCTTCCCTGGGGGCTGTGGCTGCGGTGGGTTGCTGTGTGCCCGTTTATGCTATCTGGTGTGCGGGGGGTGGGGCCAGTAGGGTCTGGTGGCGTGTTGTTTTCTGGCTTGTCACTTTGTGTTTTAAAAAAATTAAAAAAAAAACGTGTCGGCTGCTTCTATGATCGGCGGGCATTTTCCTGTAGCCCACATGCTGTTTTTTGCATGTCGACGGCCATCTTGGAAGATATTTTTGCCTCTAGTGACCAAAATAACGGCGCCTACGATCCCTGCTCACTTCCTGAGGGACGGCACACCACGGGCAGTGTTTTCTAGCTTCTCAGCAGCATTACAGCCTGTTCGGGTGGTGAGTCCTCTGGGGGGTCCCCTGCTCTCTGTAGCGGCCGGGAGGGTGGCCTTTGGGTCTTGCCTTGCAGTACAAGGGTGGCAGTTGCTGTGAGTCAGCATGGCGTCAGAACCGGAGGCTTCTCCCCTGGACATGCCAGAGTTAACCCTTAGTGCCCCCTGTTCCTGCGGCCTCAGTGGATGCTATGACGGCAGACCTTGAGGCGTTTGTTGCCAAGATTGAAGCTGCGAGTGGCCAGAAGTGTAGTATTTTAGATGTATTGGTCTTTAAACAGAGTGCTATGTGGCTTATTTTGTGTGAATCAACTTATTTAAACTTGTTGACCTATTGAAGTTTTCATGCATGACAGATCATCCATCTGATTCAGTATCTTTTGTTTACCTAGGGAACTCCAGCACTCTTTCTAATACAGCTTCACTTTCATGCTGGAATTCTGGAACATGGCGTTACTGAGGAAAAGTAATTATTGTAGTCTCTAGTGCATTACATTTTATTAATGGAAACCATGTATGGCAGTTAAGTTATGTGATTTTTTTTTGGTAATTTTCTTCTGTTTTTTGTTTTTCCCCCTGAACTGAACAGATTCTTTGTAAACTTTGAAACACTTGTAAGTTATGTCTTCTCTGGTCCTACATCACCTTTGGCGTTTTGCGAGTCTGTTCTTGGAGAACTGAATCACTGTGCCAAGTTGCTAGAAAACAAAGAATTGCTTTGGCGCATTTGGAGTATTCTGATTAATCCACTGACTGAAAAAGTTAATCAGGTAAAATTGAATGGTGTATTATCCTTGGCTTACAGTTAACTTTTGGTATTGGGGTTAAAGTAGAATGCATACAGTATTTTTGGGTTATGCATGTATCTGTTACTTTGCCTGGATTTGTGTGCTTTTTTTTTTTTTTATTAATTTTTTTTAATATAGTTGTATTGTTACCTGTCCGGAAATCGTAGACTTGGTGGTATGGGAAGTCAGATCAGTAGAAGTCTGCTTTTAAATCCTGTAGTATGTGAAACTTCAGGATAATAGCCCCTTGACATTGAGACAAGCATTACTCATAGAACTGACTAAACTGATTTTCACCTGATGGGGGCTGTGTTCCCCCCCCCCCTCCCCTTTTTAAGGCCTGCTGCAGGTTAGGTGTTCATTTACACTGGGGACTACATGTGAATTGTTTAACGCTGTTCAGTTTCAGATTTACATGCAGTCCGATTTTTCTTTTTCTTTTTTTCACCCCATTAGAAATGAATGCACTGCACCAAAAGTAGTGCTTGTACTGCTTTTGGAAACGCAATGCAACTGGATTGCATGGTACTATTGTACCATGTGGGCAGATGCACTGCGTTTTTGCGACTTGCGTTTAGGGTAACTATTTGTACTGATATCTGCTGCAGATTGCAAAAGCATTGCAGGAAACCAACAAACGAAGGTCTCCTGCACCACAGGCCTTAAATTCTTGGCTTCTGTTTGCAGAACAATACTGCTTTTTTGAAGGGATGAAGATAATGCAGACAATCTGGAGCAGATGCCTTTTTTAGTTTATGTTAATTTTGAACAAATTTAAGTGCATATCTACAACGTGCATTTTTCCAAGTTTTATCCCTTTTTAAAAATGCTGCAAATAAAAAAAAAAATCAGTCTGCCTGTAATCTAGTGCGCTTATTTGCTGTTTGATGTTGGATCCCCCTCCATCATCTAATGGGAAGGTTTTCTGTAGCCAATCTTATTGTATCTCCAGGGAAGCCATCCAGGCCCTGGGATTTCTAGGGAGGGTGGCAATTGCATTTGCGGTTTTGTCCCTAGTCAGAGAAGCCTTCATTGTTAATCACCAATGGTTAGGTAATTGAGAAATCAATTTTTGGATGCATATACACTTAATCCTTAGTCTCCCAAGAGTGTTCTCATATTTTTATTTTTGTCATGTTTTCATAAAGATAATAAAATGTTTTGTTTTTGTCCTAGCAAATCCAGATTGCATTAATAATTGTGTATTTTTTATTTTTTCAATGTCTTGTCTTGCTTTAGACTAATGAGGTAAACCAAGGTGATGCCCTAGAACACAACTTTAGCGCCTTGCTCAGTGCTTTAATGCTACCTATAAATCACATCTTCCCAGTCTCTTCCTTTCCACAGGTAAGTGGTACAATACATTTCCTATTAAGTGAAAACATCAGCTGGTACACTTATCGTGATGCAGGAAGTAAACTGACATGTTGATCACTGTTGCAGCCCACTGTGAAGACTTTGATGCGCACTTGGTCTGAATTGTATAAAACATTTGCCCGCTGCGCTTCATTAGTTACTACAACAGATGAGAATGGGTGCTGTGAGGAGCTCTGCTCTCGGATACTTGCAGCACTTGAGGATCAGTCAGTGGTAAGCCTGATGCATTTATCTTTGCTATTTGTATTGATGCGCAACCATATTTCGGTGTAATATAGTACAACTTCTATCTACATAAGTGGGGTGTGTGATTTTGAATTTGTGTATTGTGGTTTAATTAATGTAAATACTGATCAGGCATTTCTCATTTTTAGAGTTTCTTCCTGCTGGAAAGGATTGTTCAAGTTGTTACCATTATTGTGGATTCTATCAACTTCTCCCCTTATAGCACTAAATTCCAACCCAAAACAAAAGGTGAGATCTGGCTTCATGCAGTGGCCACCATAAAGGCTAAAGAGTTAAAGTTTGTTGCTGATTGTATTCTAGAAACCTTAATCTGCATGTAACTGGTTTATTTACTAAAACTGGACAGTGCAAAATCTGGTGCAGCTCTGCATAGAAAGCCAGATCGGCTTCCAACTTCATCTTGTTCCATTTTTAATGTTAAAACCTAATTGAAGCTTATTAGTTTCTATGCACAGCTGCACCAGATGTTGCACTCTCCAGTACAGAAATGGCGATCTGTGATACCTGCACGATTCTGGATAAAATGAGAATCACAATTCATTTTTATTTTTTCTTGGACCACATACACCCTATTAGATTTTCTGCAGATTTTTGTCTTCAGATATGGTTTTGGTATATAAATAATATAAGGTCAAAACTCAATTTGTATGCATTCAGGCAGGCCCGTGCACTACATGGTTTTGGTAAATCTGAAGACAAAAATCTGCATACAAACAGTCAGCATCTCTCCTGTTCTGATCCTTTATGCTCATTGGAGCGATGAGCTGTGGAGGGGCAGGGAGCGACCGATGAGACACCTATCAGTCTAAACTTGGCGCGTCATCCCGACTTGCATTCTTGACTGATAGCAGTGACGACCACTCTCCGCTGAAAATGAGTCACAGGAATGCAAAACTAGATAGAAGCGCAGCCTATAAAGCTTAGGCTGAGCTTCTCCTTTTAACCACTTAGAGGAAGGGAAATCCTTGGTATTTTTTTTTTTTTTAAATACACCTGCAAGGCATAATAAGCTAGTATGCACAGCTTACTAGCTCGTTATGTGGCACTTACCTGAGATCAAAGCTCCCGAAATCTGCCTTGGTCCCGTCCACCGCTGCCGCCTTGTCCCCTGGAGCTTCTTCCTGTTTTCGCTGCTCCGGCGCTGTGATTGGCCAGAGTGGCAATGATGCGCGAAAATGACATTAACCCCGCTAATGGCTTTCACAAAAACGATACGCTCAGTGCGTGGTAGACAGCGGTGCCTGTTTTTGGGAAAATCTCTTAAATCGTGTAGGTTAAGGAGATATTTCTTGCACCTACAGGTAAGCCTTAATCTAGGCTTACCTGTAGGTGTTAGTTGTAACAGTCGGTTTACAACCACTTTAAGGACCAGGCCTATTTTTCAAAATTACTGTGTGTGTGTGTTGAATTGTAGAGGAGGTCTAGTGCTGAACGCTTCCGTCATCCAATGTTATGGAGCTGAATGGTGGTCCTCTTTCCCTCACTCGGCTTCATGCTACTTAGGGGACAGCATTGGGTCATCTCCGTCGATAACTGTGGCCCTGGTAACCAAATCCACCACAGAGACCACTAAAGAGGACCTCCTGCCGTTTCAGAAAATAACAAGGTTATGGAAGCTGGCCAATGTTGAACTTTGCTTTTTTTTATTCTTGACAGCTGTGAGCAGAGAACGGCTCTCCATGTGCATGCATCGTGGAAATGCTGTAATTAAGATCATTAGGGGGCCGAATCAAGATCAGAATTTTTTAACGATTAATCGTGCAGCTTTAGGTGATCTATAAAATTGTAATCTTGTCTAATTTCAGCCCCTCACACTCCAACTGATTGGGCGAAGAAGAAGAAAGGGCCTCTGGGAAATCTAAATTCTTTAATGCAATTACTTATGAGAGTAACTGAAGAATTTCACACTTTGTGCTCTGATCAGTCCCAGATTGAGGCAAATGCTTCAACGTTGTCATCGATGGGATCTTCTATTCTGAACACCTTGTCTGTCTGCATCAGCCATGTCAGTTTACCTTCCATACTAAGGACAGTATTTTTACTACTGACAAAGCCTATTGCTGTGTTCTATGCAAAGACAAAGTGAGTGCAAAATACATGTTGTGCTTAATCTGGTTTACATTGGTTTGTTTTTTGTTCTTTAAATTGTAGCTGTAAGAAATGGCAGAAAAAATGTCCGTCAAACTTTTGCAGTTTATTGACACTCTGTACTTTTTGATGTTCACTGAACCCCCCCCCCCCCCCCCCCCAGTATCCTTGTATTTTGACAGAAGACATTTTTTAGTGTCTGGTTTTGTAGAAAAGCTAGTTTTCCCTAAAGGCTGCATTCACACCTGAGTTTTCAGCTCGTTAAACGCACAATACCATTCATTTCGATAGCCCCATTTTTGTCTCCATGAAGTTCAAAAAAATTATGAGCACCTCTTTTTTTTTTTTTTTTTTTTTTTTTTAAGTTTTATGTGCTTTTTACATTGGTGACCTTTTTGACCTGTAAAAAATCGAGGCAGAAACGACTTTCTGCCTGAAAACAAAATGCTGAGGTGTGAATGCAGCTTAAAGCTTCCTGTTTTTGGCAAACCCATCTGGGCAATGCTTTTCTATGTATGTCACCCAAAGACAAGGTCTTCACCACCACCACCCCCCTCAGGGTTTACACATGCTGTAGTAGTACTTTCCTATACTAAATTGACTTCGAGTAGGTATAGGTTCAGTGTTTTTATTGTCTGGTTGTCATTTGTAGGCTGGTTTGTTTTTGTCAGGCTTGTGCAAAAAACAAAAGCTTTCATCTGTCCTGTAACATCGGTCCAGTAAGCTGTCATCCTTCAAAATCTGTGCAAATTATGAAAATTAAGTGAAAGCAATGATTTGCAGCTCAGGATCTGTTGAATAAATTAACCAAAAAAAATTCATTTTGTAAACACAACTGTTTTGTTCTCTAACTAAATAGTATCTTTTTTTTTTAGGTCTGAATCTCCAAAAGTGTACAGTTCTCTAGGCAGTAAGGTGAAGTGCTATGGTTTATTTCTCTCTGTTGGACTAGTACAGTGGTTCTCAACCTGGGGGTCAAATGATGATTTGCCAGGGGTCACCAAATCATGGGCTGTTTCTGAAGCCCGCACCGCTCTCCTAATCTTTTTGCAGCCACCCAGCTGGGCTGTCCCTGGAGCCTGCGGCCACCCACTCAGCCTCTTCACAGCCACCCGGCCAGTTCATGGCATGGCTGGGGGGCAGAGACTAGAGGTCAGCTGACCTCTAAAGAATGAAGTGTAAGGGGCTGGAGGAGACCCTATCTCCTGATTTCGGCATAGGTGTCAGACACAGTGAGTAACACTACCTGTGATTATAATTGCCATTAAACAACAAGATAGACGGCTAGAGAGAGTGATGGGGGGGGGGGGGGGGGGACAAAAAATTAGGATGTAAACGAGAACAAAGCGAAATGGTGGTGCATCCTAAAATGTAGCATAATGGGATTTAATACTGTATGAGTGGAAGTGACTCGGGGAGTGCTAAATGTCCATGGGTTAGGGCATGGGTGCCCAACCTTTTGAAGAACGAGGGCCACTTAAGCAACTTGGTAACCAGTCAAGGGCACAATGAGCGGAGCGGGCGGATGACAGGTCACAGCTACTCTATAGGCCCTCCGATCCACAGAGATGGAAGGGGAAAAATTCCCTTCTGTTTTTCGGATTGGAGGTAGGCGGGCGTAAACAAACATCTGACGCTCTATAGAGGTGAATTGAGGGTCCCATTTGGTCGGGCTGATTATGTGAAAAGGGCCTAATACTGCATTCACACTGATGTGCTGCAGTTTACCTACACTGCGGGTGCAGCGTAGTGCACCTGCGTCTATCCTGCGGGTTAGCTGAACTTTGCCATAGACACCACCTGTGGCAAAAATCCAGCACTGTAGAGGAAGCATCGGCATATGGGGCTCTGCTCCACAGCCGCTTTCTTCGTCTACCACCAGCTGCATTCACAACACGGATGCTGTGATATGGTGGGTTGGCAACCTGCGATTTGGGCTTGCCAGCCCATCATTCCAGAGTAGGAGGTCGCGGGCCACATTAGAGGGCTCCACGGGCCACATGTGGCCCCCGGGCCACTGGTTGGCCACCCCTGGGTTAGGGGCACAAATTACTTGTCTTGCCTTTGGTGCCGACAACCCAAGCTACAAAATAATTTTACTGTTAGGGGTCCCGACAACTTGGGGAAATGTTATCAAGGGTAATGGCACAAGAGGGTTGGGAACCACTGGACTAGTATGTCTGTCATTCACGATCTTTTATAAGAAGCTCCAATATTTTGTCATCGGTGTACTGAATGATATCCTCTTTCCTAGTTGGATAAACTTCTTGGCGAGTTGCTCTCCTGTTTAGGCTCTCGATACACTGGATCCTATGACAACGATCTGCTTGAAGCGCTTTCACCTTTGCTCTGCGCCATATTTCTACACAAGAACAAGCAGTTCCGCACTCAGGCTGCACAGTTTTGGAACGGGTCGTTTGCTAAGGCAGCCACGTTGGTTTATCCAGATGAACTCAAGTAAGCATTTTAAGAGCTACTTCTCACCAGCTTTGTTGAGCAACGTTGCCAAATGCAGCCCTAATGCATAGCCAAAGCAATTTTCTTTGTTCCATTGCACATCGAGCAAAAAAAGGGTTGCATGCTTATGCATCTTTTAATGTGCTCAATTTAATTCTAATGGTCTGCCCACCATGAATGTTTCTCAGCTAGGCACACACTCTCTTGCATGCTGGCTTGGCCTAAAAGCAGATGCATTCCAAGAAGTAAAATTCTACATTAATCATTTGCCCTTAGGGCAATCCTGCATGCAAGAGGATGTGCTTAACTGAGAAAGCTCCTCCTTTCCTCCTGTAGCCTTCCGAGGATGTATGTGACATTTTATTTAGACTTGAACCTAGAAAGTCACTGAAAAACCAGCTGTTGACCCTAAAAAATTTCACATTATTTAGCTTCATTTTAATGTCATAAAAATTTCATTCCTAATCTGCCTTCTTCCTATTCCACGGTGGTCCTACTCTTCTTCCTGACTTGCCTGGCCTCCTGGGAAATGACTGTCATAATTTCCCAGGAGTCTGTGGAAGGTTAGGGAGTAGTTTTATTTGCATACTTTGTCATAACAATGGGGAGGGACCTTCTTCTGTCGCCGACCGTTATAGCAACTATACAAACTAACGGCGCTACAAGCGTAGTTTAACTGTGCATGCACGAGATTGAGAGGTGCATGCTGGTTACCCAGCATGCACCTCTCAGGAAAACCCTGAAAGATAAGCTATGGGCATGGAAATGGACAGAAGATCGATTACAACATATTCTGTACGTTTTTTTTATTACTGAAGAGTATTTATCTTTTATTGCATATATATATAATTATACACATTTTTGAGATTTGTTAAAAAAAAATAAAAATATGGCCGGAACAGCGCTTTAACTATAATATTCCTTACTATCTTTTGACTAATGCAAGCCGCATAAGGATTAAAAATAGTCAGTGTTGGTCATGGTGCAGTGTAAGACTCATGGGCGGTTTTCTTCTTGCTTTGTACCCATATCTTTCTACAGGGCTTCCTGTTACAAATCTAGGGGAAGAATGAATGGCCTATGAGCATGCTGAGCATGTACATCTGCCGCAGTGGTAGACAAGAATTGTAGTTTTCCATTCAGAGAGTGGGCGGAGCCCTGCACGGCAACACTGTTTTGAAAAAGTGACAGCAGGTGTGGGGAGAGGTTCCCCTGCCTGCTGTCACCGAAGGCAAATTTATCCTTTATAGTACTAGGAAAGCTGTCATCCCATGTAAATACACCTATTAAAATTGTTTACTTTTTACTTTGTTTTTGTTTTTTTAAATAGACCTGTTTTAAGTCAAGTTAAAGTAAAAACTCCCCTCCTGTTACCCGGCTTCACCTTTACTACTACAGCTGAGGAGTCAAGTGGCCCCTATTCTGATAATGTAAGTATGAACTGCCTATTCAAATGTTTTCCTTATGTAAACTAGCCATGTAGTGGAATGCCCAGGTTATCCAGCACCCTTTTTGTACACCGATTTAAATTGATAATCCATACAGTAATGTTTTACTGCTTTTTATTTTTGCTGTAGATGGAAAACTCTCAGCTGGGAACAAAGGTTAGCGGTATTGAGATGAAATCCACTGGGAAAAGAGACTCCTTACTGGCCAGAGCAGAAGAGATTAAAAATAAAAGCACTCCAACAAAAATTTCATCTGCTAAGGTAAGGCATGTATATTTTTATTGGCCATGGTCTGTTTTGCTGACAGACTAGAAAGCAGTTGCAAAGATGCAGTCCCTGCATAGCATTTAGGCTCGGTTCACACCTATGCAAATTTAATGCGTGTTTCCTCACATTCAATTTGCATTGCAGGAGAATGTGACTTGTTCTCTATGGAGCCGGTTCACATATTTCCGCAGCAGGTCTAGTGCGGTGTGCAGGAAAACCGTGTGCTTTTAATTTTTTGGTGCGTTTCAGGTCTGAATTCGGCCCAGAAATCAGACCTGAAACTGTGAACCAGCACACACCGGAGCCTTACACACACAAGTACTAGTAAACGGTCATATTCATTGCACAATAGAGACAGGTTTTAGCATGTCTGTCTTCAGGCAAAAAAGTGGTTGGTTAAAAACGTTGTTTTGCAAAATTATATCGCTGGGCAGTTTGTGAAGCCAGGAGTTTTGTCTGCCTCAACATTCCACGAATGCACTTGTATACAGTATTCTATGTTTTCTGCCTTTATAACCAAGGTTTATCCGCTTTGCTTGCCAAGATCCTAGTTTTGTTAGTGTCTTTAAATGGTGTAGTATTACATACAAAGTGACACACATAGTAATAATGCAGCGTACACACGACCTAGTCTAGAAAAAACGTGTTTTTTTTTTTTTGTTTTGTTTTTTCAACTTGATTTTTTGTCAAGCCTGCCTTGCCTACACACAATCGTAAAAATAAATGCTCGAGCAAAGCGTGGTGATGTACAACGGCGCTATAAAGGGGAAGTATTATCCGGATGGCGCCACCCTTGGGGCTGATTTCGTGAAAGACGATTCATGCTTTTCAGTCTGTTAGTGTGATGAATGTGCTTTACGAATGGTAGTTTTACCAGAATGAGCGCTTTTGTCTTATAACTTCTGAGCATGCGCGTTTTTTACGACGTTAAAAACGACAATGTGAAAAACTAAGCAAAAATTTAGAGCATGTTCGACATTTTTTAATGCCCGTTTTTAACGTCGCAAAAAATGCTCGAGTCCACACAATCCTTTTTAATGACATTAAAGTAATTTTTCACATCGTGAACAATGGTCGTGTGTACGTGGCATAGGAGTGCTTTTTCATTGAAGAAAAATAAAATGCTGCTTCTCATAGTTGATGCATCCAACTGGTATGATGGTTATACTGACTTAAAGTGGTTGTTCATATTTCATGCCTGAGGTTTACAAAGCATCTCCCCTCTATATAGTGTGTACTTGTCTCAACTATGAGCACTAAGTGTAATTTCTGTCTGCTGCTTTGTTTGACTGTTATCCGCATGAATCACTTATGACAAGTTATCCTGACACCAAGAGAAAAAATGTGTCTGGGGGGGGGGCACCGCCAGCTGATTGTCAGCCTCAGCTCTGTTCCTGTGAGCTGTGTCTAGGGGGGGGGGGGGGGGGGGGGGGGTGTCCTAAATGTCCTAAATGTCCTAACTGCCTTCTGCAGAGTAACTTGAGGTCTGCACTCTGACAAGCTTTATAAATTCAGCACTTTTGAAAGAATGTAGAGAAGCCTGCAGATAAAGTACAACCTATGTAGGAGGATTTGTTTTAATCTGTTTATCACCTGAGGTCATTCACTTCACACTGGGTGTATGTAAAGGTTTACAACTACTTTCAAACATTGACCTAGGATACACATGTAGATATGAGTTCTGACTTTTCTGGTAGGCATGTTTTGTTTTTAGGACAGCATCTTAGCAAGTTCAGAACCAGAGGGTCAGTGTAACAGCCAGACAACAAGCATTCAAAAAAGCCAGCAATTTTCTATTAGAAAAGGGACTGACTATATCGAATGCTGATCCTTTTGTTGAATGTTTTAAACCGGTTGCATTATATTTTAAATAGTTAAAACTGGAGTTTTCGTCTCCGAATACCAAAAAGAAAATCTTGGAAGAGGAGCAGTCGTCTGACTTTGTATTTATCCCTCCTGAAGCTAAAGAGAGAGTTCTTACAGAACATCAGAAGGAAGTCCTTCGCACAAAAAGGTTTGTTCCTGGGGTATGGACATAAACGTACATGTGAAAACTGGTATGCAGACTTCTGCAATGGGGTCAATTTACTAAAACTGGAGAGTGTAAAATGTACTCTGCGGAGAAACCGTTCAGCTTCCAGGATTTTTATATATTTTTTCAAAATGTAATAAACAAGCTGAAGTTGGACACTGGCTAGCATGCAGAGCCTGTGTGTCATGCCAGCATATATTCTGTGAATGCACCACAGCAGTTAGCCAGGTTTCTGGTTTCTTAGGTTCGCAAATTTTTTTTTTTTTAAATAAGTGAACTTCTTTTCACTGCACTTTCTGTTCATTTTGTGGTTATGTAAAGGAATGTAAAAGTCTTTTGTAGGACATTTTATCTAGATTTGTAGTGTAGGTCGTTTTTAGATGCCATTTGCAACAAATGTTATGGGTATTTACCATTGCTATGATTTTTGCCCATTGCAACCATTCTCTTGCCCTTCTTTCAAAAAGGTTAGCATGGCAGGCTAGCATAGAATGTCATAGAAATATGCCATTCAGATGATCTATCCATAAAGGTTTTGTGTTTTTAAATATATGAACGTGTTGAACAATGTGGCCTTAACCCCTCCGTTTTTTTTTATTTTTTAACCAGGGTGGACATACCGACCATGTATAACAATTTAGATGCATCGCAGGACACCACTTTGTTCACACAATATACTCAGAGCCAGGAACTTTCATTGTAAGTACAGTTAGTTTACTACTACACTATTGGACATAAAATTGTCATCTCCAATCTTGCCATTCATTTTTTATTATAGGGACAAGCCAGAAGTAAAGGTGGATGCTACAGAAAATGCTGCTCAATCCAAGGTAACAATATTATCCTGCCCCACCTTATATTTTGAAAATGGTATGTTACACAGATACTATATTGCTTGCAACTATTTGTAATGCTCGTATAACCAAAGGACAATTAAAGTGGTTGTAAAGGCTGAAGGTGTTTTTTTTTTTTAATGCAGTAAGGTAAAGATCACCTGTGTACAGCAGCCCCCCCCCCCCCCCACACACACACAATATTTAGCAGAGCCTAATCACGATCCAGTGATGTGCACCAGAGCCGAGGATCACCTGGATCTCTCACCCCCTCATTGGCTGAGACACAGCAGCCGGACCCATCGGCTGCCGCTGTCAATCACAGGCAGTGTGAAGGGTGAGCCACACTGCGTCTTACGGACACACAAAGGCAGCTTGATAACGAGCACAATTAAAGCAAGTTGCTTGCAATGGGGACGCTTGACAAGGGGGAGGGACCAGTTGTTCAGGCCCTGAAAAGGAGGGTCGGGGCTACTCTGTGCAAAACCATTGCACAGAACAGGTAAGTATAACATGTTTGATGTGTTTTTTTTTTTTTTTTTTAAGAGCCTTTAATATCACTTTAAATATACGTTTAATAAAATGATGATGGCACTGTTTAGTATTTTAGTTTGTAATTGAGATAAAAGGCCATCAGGGAGCATTTAAATGGTATTGCTGTCTGGGCAAATGTTGGCGACCGACAACTCCTGGCTTTTTTGGACTTTACACAAATTATTATTATTTTTTTCTACAAGAGTTATTGCCTTTAAATTACTCTTGCATATTATGGCCTTTACATAGGGATAATTTACCAATATGTTTTTACATTATAAATGAACAGTATATTTTTTTTTTTTTGGGTTTTCCAGGAAGAACATACACCTCAAAAGGGAAGAGACGTAAAGGAAGATGAACCCGACGCGAAAGAAGTTGCTGATATTGACTTGTTGGAGGATAAAGTCGAAGTGCCAAAATCTTTGAATGACTCTTCCGTGTTAAACACTTCAAAAGAAGTGCAAAACTCCTCAAACATCAGCAATAGTTCTACCTCTTCGGATATGGTGGTAGGAACACCGCCGCAACCCATGAGCAGGAGACAGTCTTTTATCACCTTGGAAAAGTTTGACAGCTCTGAGAATCGCTCTTTTAGCCCTTTGTCAGAAGCAAAATTTCCAAAAGCAAAAGAGGTTATTTTAGTGCCAGACAGTCAAGAAGTAAAGGATACAAACCCAAAGCGCAAGGAAAAAGAAACAAAAAGAAATAAACTACAGGCAGAGACCGAATCCCAAAATGATAAATCAAGACCTGCATCCAGAAGAAGATCAAGATCTTTGCGTCAAGCTGAAGACACAGAGAAGAAACTTGAAGCACCTGAACAACCTAGTCTGAAATGTGGAAGTGTTGCTGGTGCGGCACCTGCAGAGGAAATGGAAGACAATGAGTGTGTTCCAGAATCTCAGCTGCCTCAGCAGGAAGAAAATGTGGACCACGATAAGGAAAATTCAGCACCAGAGAATATTGCAGACTTCAAAGAAAACACTCCACCAGAGACTAGTACAGCAGTAAAGGAAGACTCTCAACTGCCTCAGAAAGCACCTGGTAATTCAACTTTGTTGAGACGCTCTTCCAGGAGGCAATCGGAAATAGTGGAAGCTGTTAAGGAGGCTGCAACAGAAAAACCATCCCAGGGGAAAGAAGAGCAAAAAGTTAATTTGAAAACTATTCCTCCATCTAAAGAAACTCCTACTAAGCAACAAAGTGAAAAGCTTGTGAAAACGGTAGAGAAGGAAGATACTGATTTTGCTAAAAATCTTGAAGAAAGTTCACAAGTTAATAAAACTTTGAAGAACGATGAGGAGCTTCCAGACTCCAACTCCAGTGAGAAGACGATAAGAGGCAGATCTAGATATCAGACACGAAGGTCTCTGCAGGCTCTTCAGACTGCCAATGAAAATTCAGAGTCTGATAATTCTGAACCTCGTGAACCAATAGGCAAGCGAAAACGAGGCAGACCTAAGAAAGTGGATGAATCTGAAAAGAAGGAAAAAGAGGAAAGCTCTCAGGAGTCACAGATGAGTGATGCAGCTAATTTCCACATGGAACCAATCAAAAGTGAGTGTGCTTCTGATGTGATCTCTGAGGTGGATTCCCAACCCGAAATGGATGGAGAAACCTACATGATTTCTTCAGATAACTCTGAATCGAGGGCAAAGTTTCCAAGGTTGGAGGGTGGCAGGAATACAGAGTTGGGCTCTACTGTGGAAATTAACAAAACCTATGACGTTTCCAAACTTGGCAGCAAGGCGCAAAGCTTAATGACTGAACCTTCTGCTGGTGACTTTTCCACAGCAGTTACTGATGTATTTAAAAACTCTGAAAACACCTCAGGGTTTGACTGTCCCCATAAAAGAAGTCGGCGAGTCAGAAGGTCCAAGGGCTGTGACTGTTGTGAGGCCTCAGGAAGGGAAGAAAAGTCTTTCACGGAATTAAAATCCGAAGAAGCGGAAAGTAAATACAAGACTATCGACTCGTCTTCTGACATGCAGTTTAACTGTACTTTCTCAGGGCCGTGCGCTGCTAGCACACCACTCTTTCCAGCAAAACAGCAACCATTTTTCAAAGTCTCTGCAAATGAGATTAAATCGGATACTGAGTCGGAGCTTGAACAAACAGTTGAAATTAGTAAGAGTGAGACGGAGGAAGTAACAGAAATTTATGTTCAAACAAAAACAATAGAAGCTTTGGAATCCTCAACGGAACCTACTAAAGAGGTGACAGAAATTCAAAAATATGCACATGACGGTGTAAGCATTGAGGATCAATGTGTTCAAGAACCAAGTGCAGAATATAAACAAAACAATGTTGAGGCAGAAAAAGAAAAACTCTGTAAGACTTTTGATGTAGAGACCATTAAAGCATCTACAAAGGACGAGACTTGTGTAAAAGCAGAGGAGGAGCTGGAAGATGCTCAGGTTATAGTAGATGAGGGTGATGATGTGGTTGAAGTAAAAGATCATTCTGCCACACCAAGCCAGGATTTTCCTGAGGAGAACAATGCGGTGATGGTCAAAGCTCCTGCTAAAGACATTGAAACAGTAGACAATTCAGCTGCAGAGATTAAGTTGCCTACTGCTGAGGAAACTGAAGCAGAGATGGACAGAGCTTCTGCAGAGGAGATTGAAGCAAGTGTGGGTAAAGATTCAACTGAGTTGACGGAGCCCAAAGAAACTATTGCTGAGGTGACTGACGCAGAAATGGGCAAAGTTCTTTTTGAAGAAACTGAAGGACAGGTAGAAAACGTTTTTGCAGGAGAGTTTGATGTAGAGGTAATAGCAACTCCTGGGAAGTCTGAAGCAGAGGTGGACAAAGCTTCTGCTGAGGAGACTGAAGCAGAGGTAGGCAAAGTTCCTGCTGAGGAAACTGAAGCAAGGGTGGAAACGGCTTATCCTGAGGAGATTGAAGCTGAGATGGACACAACTGCTCCCAATGAATCCGAAGCAGAAGTTGACACAGTCCCTCCTGGGGATATGGAAGAAAGCGCTGTCTGTCAGGAATCAAGGGTAGATGAGGTTGCGGAGACTTTAACAAAAGAGAAAACTTTGAACATAAATGAAGAAAACATTCACCTTGAGGAGGAAAATTCTCAGAGGACTTGTGGGGAGAATGCAGAAACTTGTATATTTCCATCTGACACATTGCCATACAAGGTCACCTTGACTGAAGGAGCAAAAGTGGATGAAGATCTGACAACTGCTGCAGAGAAGTGTGCTGCTCCGAGAGGATCTGAAAATATGCAAATAAATCTGGGTGAAGGACATTCCAGCACAGATTCACCACCTAAACTAAAAGGCTTGACCTCTATGGCTCTAGCCAATGACAGCCCCAGTGGAAGCTTCAGCTGGTCTCCATCTGCATCGCCTTCAACCAGCATTCTAAAGAAAGGGCTAAAGAGACACCAGCAGGAAATGGACTCCCCCTCTTCGCTTAACAAGGTATACTTTCATATCGGTTGCATCTTCGTCACAGAATTAGAAGCATGTTTAAATGCATGTTAACTTTGTACAGTTTTATCAACTTTGCATTCTGGTTTACTTTTAATGCCATCTTTGTAAGTATCTTAAAATCTTCTTCTTTTTTTTTTTTTGTCATTTTCTGTGAGCAGATTAGGAGAGTATCGTTTGCTGATCCAATATATCAGGAAGGATTGGCAGATGACATTGATCGCCGTAGCCCTGTGATTAGAAGCAATTCAAGTAACTCCCCATCTTCAAGAAGTCTTAAAATGCTAACGATGACTCAGCCAAAGGTAATATTACAATGCTTGCTTCTGACACATTTTTAGAGGTGTTGAATTTTAGTAGTCACTAATTTTGACACTACCTTCAATTCACTAGATTATCACCACCCCAACCAAAGGTTTTGTCTCTCCTGGGTCTCGTGTTCTTGGATTTAAGAGTTCAAAGAAGAGTTTGGTAAGCTCAGATCATCACTTGTGTCATAACAGGTTCCTTTTTTTAAGCCCCATCCCTAGAAGTTTGGATTGGTATTAAAATTAAATCATTTTAAACTTTTGTTTTAGATCTCAGAAATGACCAAAGAGTCCATGCCATCTCCTAAAGAGAGCGTCTACCCAGCCCTAATGAACTGTGCAGCGTCCATTGATGTCATTCTTCCACAGATTACCTCCAATATGTGGTGAGAGATTTGCTTAACACATTCTGAAGAGCTTGTCGTCTTGTACATACACATATACATGATTATTTATTTTTATTTTTTAAACAGGGCCAGAGGACTTGTACAGTTCATCCGTGCTAAAAATATAAAAACAATTGGTGACCTCAGTACACTTACACCTTCTGAAATTAAGACCTTACCAATCCGATCACCAAAGATCTCTACTGTGAAGAAAGCTCTGAGAACCTACCATGAGCAGCAGGTGAGTTGGTTGTGACTAAGTTTGGGCAGTTATATGCCATAGCCTTTGCATCTCTTACACAAGTCTTTTTTTTTTATTTTTATTTTTTTATAATTTATAGACTAAGGCAAAGGGATTTGATGAATTTGCTGCCCTCGATGAAGCTGAAAAGTCAATTAATGGGCTTGATGAGAGACCGATATACATTGAAGAAAAACTTGAAACAGGTATTGTCTTGTTTTCTGGGAAGACTTCCCACTCAATACCAATAGATTGTGAGGTGTGTGTGTGTGTGTGTGTGTGTGTGTGTGTGTATGTGAAAATATGTGTGTGTCGCCAAGAATTGATTAAGTCCCAATGTTAAAAAAAAAAAATGTCCATAAAAAGTCTAGTAAAGTGCTGGGAAGAATCCATCACCAAGAAGGAAAGGTTCACACAATGAGTGGACTTCTTGATCAAAATTAGTCAAACACGCTTGAAAATCCTCCACTTAGATTTCACCATACATGTGGGAAGATGGAGTGCATGAACACCAGTAGGATCCTTAGACTCTCATCACATCATGTAAAAAGGTATAAAAAAAATTTCATTGCGCAGTATTACTGACAAGTACCTTTTTCTTTCTCGTACATCACGGGACACAGAGCGGCATATTCATTACTATGTGGGTTATATGGAGTACCTTCAGGTGTGGACACTGGCAATCTCAAACAGGAAGTCCCCTCCCTATATAACCCCCTCCCCTAGAGGGAGTCCCTCAGTTTTTTCGCCAGTGTCTTAGGTGTTGGTCACGGAATAGCTTTGCTCCACATCCTTGGGATTAAGGGCGGGCTAACCGGATCTGTCCAAGGAGCCTCAGTGCCAAGGTGGACAGTACCCGGGCCCCAAGCCGTGGGGTTTTGCCTATAATGCTCCTCTTTGGAGGGCTGGACCCTGGGCCCAGGACTTGGAGTTTGTAAAAACCATAAGTTCCTGTTTGCCAGGGTGCTATATAGGTCCAGGACAGTGGGTACCTTCATAGGACCCCAGGGCCTGAAGGTCTACTACGCTACCCACGGAGATGGGAGAAGATTGGATCAGTTTGCTGGACAAACATCCTGCAGCATGGAGCAGGTAAGGGGGAGCCTGCGGGACTTGGTTCGACAGCAGGCTCTCCGGGGTAACCTAAAAAGGGGGATAGCCTAAGTATGCTCTGCATGGGCAACCTTGTTCACTATGTCTGAAGAGAGACAGGATGACACCTTTTCTCCCCCATCACTAGGTCCCCCTGTCTAAATATGTGTGCTAGCTAAACCTGCTGTTTCTTCCTAGGGCTAGTAAGGATTCCTAGGGGCCTTTGGAGAGTCCTACCTGGCCGGGGGTTTGAATCTGCCGCCTGTTTCTGCGTTCCTGGATCTCCAGCAGCGCGGCTCCTCCATGTTCCTCCTGTTTCCGGCATACGCGCGCGCACGTCTTATTGACGTTTTTCGCGCCTTTCAGACAGGAGGGCGGGGGGGGGGGGGGGCGTGCCTGCGGCGTCATACAGGGGCGCGCCTTTGTGCTGTTATAGACAGCAGGCATTGTCAGTGCTCAGTCTGAGGCTGATTTTCAGAGGAGAGGACGCAGAGCGGCAGAACAGTGACTCCCGGTGGCGGAAGAGGGGTAGTACATGTGGACTTTGTTCCAATACCTTTTTGTTAAGCCAAGAAATTCCCCTTTTTTGCAGCAGGTTTGGAGGCTGGCAAACTTAGTGTGGGGTCACTGTATGTTGTCAAAAGAAAATATATAATATATTTAAAAAAAAAAAAAAAAAAGAACATACGGGATCCCATCAGTTTTTGGGCATTAGTGATCTATTGTCCCCTAAACTCTGATTTTTGTACTCCTGGCCACTACAGTCTGTTGTGTGGGCGGAGTCCCTCGATTTTGTATTATGGCTTCCAAAGGTTCGGGGTCAAAGGGTACAAAAAAGACCAAAAAACAAAAGGGTTCCCTTTCTGATTCTGATATGCCGATACTTTCCCCGCAACTTATTAACATAAGAAGCGCCTTGGATGAGCCATTAGGGGGATCTGGTGCGGAGGCTGGCCCAGATCAGCCCAGCCCTGTGTTTATCACAGAGGAGATGCTAGCCGTATCCCTAGGGGGGCTAGAAGAGAGAATAGCAGCATTGATCGCTAGAGCTATTCCTGGTAAGAAACGGGTTAGATCCCCATCACCAGGAGATGTATCCTCAGATGCTGAGATTCTCTCTCCGGAGGAATTGGAATCACAGGAGGATCAACTAGACCTGAACCAAGAGGGTTCAGGGATTGAGGGGTCTGCCTCGGAGGAACCATTTTCAGATTCCCAGACAGAAAAACTGTGGGTACAGTCTTTGACGGACATGGTCCGCTCGGCATTTAGTTTGCCATTGCCAGAGCCTCAGGTTCCTCCGGTATCCTCTCTGGGCTCTTTGAAAGCTCCGTTAAGCAACGCAGTTTTTCCGGTCCATCCTCTCTTGGAGGAATTGATCTTTCGGGATTGGGTACGGCCGGACAGGATTTTTCTGCCACCGAAAAGATTTGCGATCATTTACCCCATGGAGGAAAAATTCTCCAAGAGGTGGAGGCTCCCAGTAGTGGATGCAGCCATCTCATGTGTGAATAAATCACTAACTTGCCCGGTGGAAAACATACATATGTTTAAAGATCCGGTTGATAAAAGATTAGAGACACTTTTAAAAGCATCCTTTGCTATGGCAGGAGCAGTGGTGCAGCCAGCGGTGGCTGCAATTAGAGTTTGTCAGGCATTAAAAGACCAGACAAAAGAAATGTTAAAGGACATGCCTACCCAACAAGCAGAAGAGTTTTCTGACATTCCCAGAGCTCTGTGTTTTGCGGTAGATGCTATAAAAGATTCCATCCAGCAGGCCTCTCGTTTATCACTATGTTTGGTGCACATGAGAAGGCTCTTATGGTTGAAGAACTGGGCGGCGGAGCCCCCATGTAAGAAGCTTCTGGCAGGGTTTCCCTTCCATGGAGGACGACTCTTCGGAGAGGATCTGGATAAATATATTCAGACTATTTCAAATGGCAAGAGTACCCTTTTACCGGTCAAAAAGACATTCCGGGCTCCTACATTTAAAAGGCAGCTCTTTCCTGTCTCGGGGCCCTCAAATTCCAGGCAGTATCGACGGCCGCCTGCACGATCCAACGTTAACAGTAGAGCGCAGGGACAGACCCCTGGGGGTAAGAGGCCGTGGTATCGCAAGCCGTCAAAGACAGCCCCTAAGTCTGCCTTATGAAGGGGCGCCCCCACTCTCGCGGGTGGGGGGAAGGCTTCGTTTCTTCTCAGAAGTTTGGGAAGCCAAGATCCCCGACAAATGGGTCCGGGCATCTGTAACCACAGGTTACAGACTGGAGTTTCTAAGGTATCCTCCGCCTCATTTTCAAGAATCAAGGCTACCAAGGGATCCAGCAAGGAAGGCCTCAATGCTGGCAGCTTTGGATCACCTGCTTTGCCAGGACGTAATTATAGAAGTGCCAGCCCAAGAGCAAGGCCTAGGTTTCTATTCCAATCTCTTTGTCATACCAAAGCCCAACGGCGATGTCAGGCCAATCTTGGACCTAAAGAGGTTAAACGGTTACCTAAGGGTTCGTTCCTTCCGGATGGAATCCATCCGGTCAGCAGCCGCCGCGCTTCAGAAGGACGATTTTCTGGCCTCCATAGACATAAAGGATGCTTACCTTCATGTACCAATCTTTCAGTCGCATCAAAGGTTTTTACGCTTCGCGGTGGCGCAGCGACACTTCCAATTCAGGGCGCTCCCCTTCGGGCTGGCCACGGCCCCCCGGGTATTCACGAAGATCCTAGCCCCAGTTCTGGCCAATTTAAGGATCCAAGGGGTCACAGTCCTAGCATACTTGGACGAACTTTTAATCATAGATCACTCACGGCCGGGTCTGCAGAAGGCAGTAAACCTCACGGTTCGGTACCTCGAAGAATTCGGCTGGGTCCTGAACCGGGAAAAGTCAGCGTTCCAGCCTACAAAGCAGTTGGAATACCTCGGCATGAGGTTAGACACAGAACATCAAAAGGTGTTCCTGCCCCTTGTAAAGATCGAGGCTATCAAGGGGTTGGTTCAGTTGGTTCTAAACAAGAAAAAACCAACTATTCGCCTGTGTATGCGATTACTAGGCAAGCTAGTGGCCACATTCGAGGCAGTACCATACGCTCAGATCCACACTCGCGTCCTACAGGCAGCCATTCTAGCAGCCTGGGGCAAGAGGGCACATGCCTTAGAGTCCCCTTTGACGCTATCATCAAGGGTCCGACAAAGCCTGGCCTGGTGGTTGAACCCTCAGAATCTTCTAAAGGGAAAATCCTTCAGCCCTGTTGTCTGGAAGGTAGTTACCACAGACGCCAGCCTGGCAGGCTGGGGGGCGGTCTTCGAGGGGTTCTCCCGCCAGGGAACTTGGGTGAAAGCAGAGAGTCAGCTCCCCATCAATATCTTGGAAATCAGAGCTGCTCGCCTAGCCCTTCTGGCTTGGACCTCCAGATTAAAGGGGTTCCCGGTGAGAATCCAGTCAGACAATGCCACGGCGGTGGCATACATAAACCACCAAGGGGGAACCAGGAGCCAGGCCGCTCAGAGGGAGGTGAACTTGATTTTTCAATGGGCAGAGGTTCATGTACCCTGCATTTCAGCGATATTCATTCCCGGAGTGGACAACCTGCAGGCAGACTTCTTAAGTCGCCAGAGTCTGTTGCCAGGGGAGTGGTCTCTGCATCCCCAGGTCTTTCAGACAATCTGCCAGAGGTGGGGAATGCCAGACGTAGATATGGCATCCAGGTTCAACAAGAAACTAGACAGGTTCGTGTCGCGAGCGAGGGATCCTATGGCCTGCGGAACCGATGCGTTGGTTTGCCCTTGGCATCAATTCAAACTTCTATATGCATTCCCTCCACTACAGTTACTCCCGCGCCTGTTGCGCAAGATCAGAGTGGAGAACAAGCCAGTCATTCTGGTAGCTCCGGCTTGGCCCCGGAGGACTTGGTACTCACTAGTCCTGAAGATGGCAGTGGGAGACCCTTGGACTCTTCCTCTACAACCAGACCTACTCTCACAAGGCCCGATCCTCCACCCTACATTACAGCGTCTAAATTTGACGGCCTGGAGGCTGAATCCCTGATTCTCAGGGGTAGAGGTCTGTCTAGGCAGGTAATTCCTACCCTGATTAGGGCTAGAAAGCCGGTCTCCAGGGTGATTTATTACAGGGTGTGGAGGAACTACGTAGGCTGGTGTGAATCCAAAAGATGGAATTCCCGCAAATATACTATTGATAGGGTGTTAAGTTTTCTCCAGCTAGGAGTGGATAAAGGCCTGGCACTAAGCACAATCAAGGGACAGATCTCAGCTCGGTCAGTGTGGTTTCAGAGGCCGCTGGCCACCCACTCGCTGGTAAAGACCTTCTTACAGGGGGTCTTGCGTATTAATCCTCCTGTCAAGTCACCAATTTGTCCATGGGACTTAAATCTTGTCCTGTCCACTTTACAGAAACAACCCTTTGAGCCGTTGGCTGAGATTCCTTTAGTCTTACTGACAAGAAAGTTGGTTTTCTTGGTCGCCATAGTTTCGGCCAGGAGAGTGTCAGAATTAGCAGCCTTATCGTGTAAGGAACCATATCTCGTTCTACATAAGGACAGGGCAGTTCTCCGGCCCCATCCTTCCTTTCTACCAAAGGTTATATCCAAATTTCACTTAAACCAGGATTTGGTACTTCCATCCTTCTTTCCAAAACCTACATCTAGAAAGGAGGGGTTGCTGCATACCTTGGATATTGTCCGGGCCTTGAAGGCCTATCTTAAAGCTACAGAAAAGATCCGGAAGACAGACGTATTATTCGTTCTACCAGATGGCCCCAAGAAGGGGCAGGCAGCGGCAAAATCCACCATCTCGAGATGGATTAGACAATTAATCATTCAAGCCTACGGTTTGAAGAGGTTACCTCCTCCGTTGTCGGTAAAGGCCCATTCTACCAGGGCCATGGGCGCCTCTTGGGCAGCACACCATCAGATCTCTATGGCTCAGATATGCAAGGCGGCAACGTGGTCATCAGTCCACACGTTTACAAGGTTTTATCAACTAGACGTGAGAAGGAATGCGGATTCTGCCTTTGGACAGGCAGTACTACAGGCTGCAGTTTGAAATCCTCGGGATCAGAAACACCCTTGGTTATAAAAAAAAAAAAAAAAAAAAGAAAAAGTTTTTTTTTCTTGACTAAGTTGGAATTATTATTATGATTTGAGTTTATCTCTAAATTGAATCCTTCTTTGGAAGATGTCTCCCTCCCCTCATTAAAGCATTGCTTTCGGACATCCCACATAGTAATGAATATGCCGCTCTGTGTCCCGTGATGTACGAGAAAGAAAAAGGGATTTTTAAATACAGCTTACCTGTAAAATCCTTTTCTTGGAGTACATCACGGGACACAGAGCTCCCACCCCTCTTTTGGGTGACCATTTTGGGAGGCATACTGCTTGCTACAAAACTGAGGGACTCCCTCTAGGGGGGAGGGGGTTATATAGGGAGGGGACTTCCTGTTTGAGATTGCCAGTGTCCACACCTGAAGGTACTCCATATAACCCACATAGTAATGAATATGCCGCTCTGTGTCCCGTGATGTACTCCAAGAAAAGGATTTTACAGGTAAGCTGTATTTAAAAATCCCTTTATTAACTCTACGCGGTAGAAAACGCATTTCAATCTAAGAATGGCAATCAATGTTTCCATCCAGCTGTTGAGCTTGACATTGTCGCATAACCCAACTCTTTATACCGAATGACCAAACATCATCATAATATAGCATAAGAACTTTGTGACAAACCAACCCAGTCTACTAAGAACATGCCCAACCCTTATACAATTTTAGCATTAAAAATAAGGAAAAAAATGTATATTGATATCTTTAACCACTTCAATACCTAGGCCGTCAATTGACGTCCTGGCTTTCAGTGGGGATATCTGAATGATGCCTGCAGCCACAGGCATCATTCAGATATCCATCTGTTCAGGCGGCGAATATGGAATCTGTGCACCATAAGAACGATCATAGCGGCGGTTCCGCCGCTTGATCGTTCTAGGCGGCGGGAGGGGACGCCCCCCCCCCCCCCCGCCGCCATCCGGTGCTTCTCCGGGCTCTCCTTTGCCATCGGAGACCCGGAGAAACGATCCGCCGCCGTCCGTCAAACCATAGAGTAGACTGGTGACCAGATGGTCACCAGTCATCTCTATGATCGTTGGAGGCCCGGGCGCGATGTTATGACGTCACGCCCGGGTCCTGGAATGTAAACACAGCCGCAACAGCGGCTGAATGCATTAGATCTGTGAAATTTTTTTCACGATCTAATGCTTTCCAGCCTGGAGGAGAGATGTTGGGTCTTATTGACCCTGCATCCCTCCATAAAGAGTACCTGTCGCACACATTCCTATTACAAGGGATGTTTTCATTCCTTGTAATAGGAATAAAAGTGATCAAAAAAAAAAAATGTCAAAAAAAGTTTAAAAATAAAAGAAATTGTGTAAAATAAAAAAAAAAATAATAAAAAAAAAATTTTTAAACGCCCCTATCCCCGGTAGCTCGCCCTCAGAAGCGAACGCACGCGTAAGTCCCGCCCACATATGTAAACGCCGTTCAAATCACACATGTGAGGTATCGCCGCGTGCGTTAGAGCGCCAGCAACAATTCTAGCACTAGACCTCCTCTGGAACTCTAAATTTGTAACTTGTAAAAAAAAAAATAAGCGTTGCGTATGGAGATTTTTAAGTACTGACGTTTTGGCGCCATTCCATGAGTGTGTGCAGTTTTAAAGCGTGACATGTTAGGTATCTATTTACTCGGCGTAACTTAATCTTTCACGTTATACCAAAAAATTGGCCTAACTTTACTGTTTTGTTATTTTTTTAATTCACAAAACCATTTTTTCCCCAAAAAAAGGCGTTTGAAAAATGATTGCACAAATAATGTGCGAGATAAAAAGTTGCAATGGCCGGATTTTTATTCCCTAGGGTGTCTGCTAAAAAAAAATATATAGTGTTTGGGGGTTCTGAGTAATTTTCTAACAAAAAAATTATGATTTATGCATGTACGAGAAGTGCCAAAATAGCCCCGGTATTGAAGCGGTTAATATCTTCAACCAACAGATTAGACTCTGAACATAGGGAGCACAGTGCCTGTGATCATTTGATCACTATGGGCTTAATAATAACGGCTATCATATGGTACATGGTCCAACCACAGCACCCTGTACCATGTGATTGGCTGTACCCAACCAGAGATCAGTAGTGATCACATCTGTAATGAATGTGACCCATTCATGATTGACAACTTTTCTCTTACAATGCTCCATGTAAAAAGCAGAACATCCCTGATCACTGCCATAGTAGTACAGTGTTGTATAAAACTTGAATGCATATTTTATACATACATACTGTCTGTCCCTGATCACCGTCACACCAGTTGTCTGATGTACTGCACTGGTGACCGTATGCTTAACCACTTCAGCCTCAGAAGTATTTACCTCCTTTCTGATGGCCCTTTTCTGCAATATGGCGCTGCGTCTTTAACTGACAATTGCATGGTAGTGCACAATGTACCGAAATAAAATGTGGGTCTTTATTTTTTTCACAAATGGAGCTTTCTTTTGGTGATGCTTAATCACCACTGCAGTTTTTATTTTTTGCGGTATAAACAGAAAGCGTTTTTGAAAATAGAAGCCATTTACTTTGTGCTATAAGTATACTAATTTAAAAAAAAAAAATCTTCATCAGTTTAGGCAGATTATGTATTCTTCTACATATTTTTGGTTAATGAAATAAGCTTGTATTAATGGTTTGCATAAAAGTTAGTGTCTACAAAATGAAAAATAGATGTATGGCTTTTTTTTTTTTCTATTGATGGCAGCGATTTTTTTTATTTAATTGGGGCTGTGACATTGCAGAGGACAGATCGGACGTTTGACATTTTTTTTTTTACCTTTGACATTTATACAGCGATCCGTGCTATAAAAATGCACTGATTACTGGTAGTAAATGTCACTGGCAGGGAATGGGGTTAACACTAGGGGGTAATCAAGGGTTTAAATGTGTTCCCTCAGTGTGTTCTGTGAGGAGATTAGACTGACAGAGGAGGAGCCAGTGCCTACTGCGGCGATTTGACCTTTACCCCAATCTGTGATCAGATGTGTCTGAAGAAAACAATGGTCACAGAGCGTGCCTGATGCGCACCGCAGGAGGTGCATAGAGGTGGGGTTCTGGGAGGACACCCTCCTATAACTGGATGGCAAGTGGTTAAAGATTGGGAATTGTACCTATTCTGTTATTTTTGCGCCATCTGATTCAGGCTGCATAATGACATACATTCTGAGCCTGCAGATATTTAGAAGATTGCTGCAATTTGGTTCCACCGTTCCTCCCAAGCTCTCCTCATTCCTGTATTTTCCAGTTGAGGCATGTATGGCGGTGCTGTGCTAGTATCACTGATATTGTATTACAGCTGAGACTTTTTCCCAGTAATGGGCAGTGATCACTGCGTTTGTCACACTCGCCCCACATGTTACAATATTATGCTATCCCCTTTGGATGTGCCAACCATGTAGTGCCAAGGGCCTGATTGGAAAGTTTAGTCCTTATATTGCATAGTTTGTATATCTAAATTTTATAGCATCGTCAGAGATTGTAAGGTGTATGGTAACCCCTCGAGTTCTGGCTTTTTCCCTGAGTTGCTTCACCAGAACTGTAATCCTTTCTATTTCAGACCTGCCCGAGGCATCTGCCACAGCACCTGTGGAAACTGCTGCAGCCGCACCAGACCTTCCATCACAGATTAATGCACTATCTTTGCTGATGACTACAGAGGAACTCGGAAAATATTCAGGAAGCCAGCTTTTTGAAATGCAGGAAAAACTTGGGACAATATCAAGTGGCATTCTTCGACATCTTCAGTCACGATGGAGTTCGCCGCCTCACAGCGTCTCTGTTTAGTTCAGCTCCGTGCGTCTCGAGCAATTGTCATTTACAGGACATTTTTACTTCTTTTCTGATGAACATTTTTTAATACAAAGACTGGCAACATTTTTAAGAGATCCATCATGTGGTGGTCATCTTTACTTTGAATTGTACTTCTCTATACACGGCTTCAACTAGATAATTAAACATAACATTCATTATTCTAGGTTTCAGATGAAGAATTAATGTGTTTTTTTAAGTACCAGTCTTGTAGGGAACAGGTTTGGGGGGGGGGGGGGGGGTCAGAATGCTGATATTTCTATGGCACCGGTAGCTCTGTGATTGGTCACCCTCTGGGAGAGTATTATCTAGAATTTGAAGAAAAGAGATGCATTTGCACGTCCAGTGTGACCACACAAGTCGCTTGGCGTTTTCAAGGTTCAAAGGTGAAACGTGTGTGTTGTGGGCAATATGGTCATTTTTTTTTTTTTTTCTTCCCTTCAGTTTTATGAAATTGTAGTATACACTGCTGTTTTTAAATGTCCACTTTTGACCACCTTTGTTTTCTGCTTATGTACGTAATATTGTAAATTCCTTTTGACATGTTTACTTTTGGACTGGAAAAAGTATTTTTGGTAGATTTTTGCCTCTGAAAGCTTTACCCAAAACAAGTCTCGGAGGATACCACTGTATACTAATTTTCATGTTGCCCGTGTTGTGCCCATACGCTTTGTCCGTTTTTTGTAAATTCTGTATATAGCCTCACTGCAGGTTACTAGTTTCGATAGTAATCCACTCTGTACATATAATTTAAA
The DNA here is from genome assembly GCA_029574335.1 of Rana kukunoris. NCBI lineage: Eukaryota > Metazoa > Chordata > Amphibia > Anura > Ranidae > Rana > Rana kukunoris. The sequence goes on along the minus strand of CM056054.1, from coordinate 210,285,143 downwards.
CAGTTGGTTCCACCAGAATTCTTAATATTCACTTTGCTGCATGTGCTCCTATTTTTTAGATCTTAAATGTAAAATAAAAACTATTAAAGTACTTTTTGAAGTTCGCAGTAAGTGTTTTTCATTAGGAACTGTTAGTATGTATTTGTGGTGTCTGGAAATGGGTGGCTTTTAAACTGCTTTTTTTTTTTAACCATTTAAGATCCGGACCAAAATGCAGGTAAAGTACCTTGCCCCTTTTTGCGATTCCGCATTGTGTCGTTTGAACTGATAATTGCGCGGTCGTGCGACGTGGCTCCCAAACAAAATTGGCGTCTTTTTTCCCCCACAAATAGAGCTTTCTTTTGGTGGTATTTGATCACCCCTGCGGTTTTAATTTTTTGCACTATAAACAAAAATAGAGCGAAAATTTTGAAAAAAAATCAATATTTTTTTACTTTTTGCTATAATAAATATCCCCCCAAAATATATATAAAAAAATGTTTTCCTCGGTTTAGGCCGATACGTATTCTTCTACCTATTTTTGGTTAAAAAAAATCGCAATAAGCGTTTATCGGTTGGTTTTCGCAAAATTTATAGCGTTTACAAAATAAGGGATAGTTTTATTGCATTTTTATTATTATTTTTTTTACTACTAATGGCGGCGATCAGCGATTTTTTTTTCGTGACTGCGACATTATGGCGGACACTTCGGACAATTCTGACACATTTTTGGGACAATTGCATTTTTTGCTGTGAAAATGACAGTTGCAGTTTGGGAGTTAACCCATACAGCGCCCCCTTGTGGTTATGTGTTCCCTGTGTGTTTACAACTGTAGGGGGGTGTGGCTGTAGGTTCCCCTATAACAGGGATGACGCGATCGATGCTGCCGCCACAGTGAAGCACGGGGGAGCCGTGTTTACACACGGCTCTCCCCGTTCTTCAGCTCCGGGGACCGATCGCCGCACTCCAGCAGTCACGGAGCTTCGAACCGGGTCACGGGAGCTATGCGGAGCAGCGGCGGATTGTAAAATAGCAAGTGACCGTATATATATATATATACATACATCAAAAATACACACACTAATATATATATATATATATATATATATATATATATATATATATTTTTAATTTTTTTGACCAACAGGGAGGTTCAATACCCAGCCAAGTTATACTTTAATAAGAGAGTCAAGGTGTGTGTAATACACATACACACACACACACACACAATCTCTCACTGTCCTCAGATTGAATCCCAGCCAGGACATTGCATGGAATGTGTGTTTTTCTTATGCCCATGTGAATTTCCTTTGGGTAGTATGCTTTCTTCCTGCACTTCGCAGTCATCTCTATGATTGTCGGAGGCCCGGGCACGATGTTATGACGCCACGCCCGGGTCCTGGAATGCATCTAATGCTTTCCAGCCTGGAGGAGAGATGTGGGATCCTATTGACCCTGCATCTCTCCTTAAAGAGTACCTGTCGCGAACCATTCCTATTACAAAATATTGTAATAGGAATGTAATAATGTAATATTCCTATTGTAATAGGAATAAAAGTGATCAAAAAAAGTGTAAAAATAAAATGAGTCAAATTTTTTTTTCTTTTTTTAACGTCCCTATCCCCGGTAGCTCGTGCTCAAAAGTGAACACACACGTAAGTCCCGCCCACATATATTCTAGCACTAGACCTCCTCTGTAACTCTAAATTTGTAACTTGTAAAAAAAAAAAAAATAAGCGACGTCTATGGAGATTTTTAAGTACTGACGTTTGGTGCCATTCCATGAGTGTGTGCAGTTTTAAAGTGTGACATGTTGGGTATCTATTTACACGGCGTAACTTCATCTTTCACATTATATAAAAAAATTGGGCTAACTTTACTGTTTTGTTATTTTTTTAATTCACAGACCGTTTTTTTTTTTTCACAAAAAAAAGCATTTGAGAAATGATTGCGCAAATACTGTGCGAGATAAAAAGTTGCAATGGCTGGCATTTTATTCCCTAGGGCAGGGATCCTCAAACTACGGCCCTCCAGCTGTGTCGGAACTACAAGTCCCATGAGGCATTGTAAAACTCTGACATTCACAGACCTGACTAGGCATGATGGGAATTGTAGTTCCTGAACATCTGGAGGGCCGTAGTTTGAGGACCCATGCCCTAGGGTGTCTGCTATATATATATATATATATATATATATATATATATATATATATATATATATATATATATATATAGTGTGTTTGGGGGTTCTGAGTAATTTTCTAACAAAAAATTATGATATATGCATGTAGGAGAGAAGTGCCAAAATAGGCTTGGTATGAAAGTGGTTAAGTTGGCACCAGTATATTCATAGTGACCTTAGATTGTAAGATCTGTATGTAAAGTGCTGTGTGAATTGTTGCTATATACAGTCTTGGCCAAAAATATTGGCACCTTTTGCAATTTTTGGCAGCTAATGCACCACTTTGCCTAGAAAATTGTTGCAATTACAAATGTTTAGGCACATTCATGTTTGTTTCTTTTGTTTGCATTATGATGCAAACAAGGGGATAAACTAAAAGCTGAATCTGACACATTCCACACAACTCCAAAAATGGACTGGACAGAATTGTCACATTCTCAAAATTGTAAGAAATAATTCCAAGTTTGATGTTCCTGTAATTTGTGATTAAATTCACCTGTTTCAATGAACAGGTGCTGATAATATAGAAATCACACCGGCAACCAGTTAAAAATGGTCAAAAATGTACTCAAGCTGTTTTTGGTGATCACGGAGAAGAGAGAAAACAGCAAACAATTGTCTGAGGATTTGAGAACAAAAATTGTGGAAAAGAATGGACAGCGCTTAAAGCGGAGTTCCACCCAAAAATGGAACTTCCGCTTAATCCACTCCTCACCCCCTTACATGCCACATTTGGCATGTATTTTTTTTTTGGGGGGGGTGGGAGTGGGACTTCCTGTCCCACTTCTGCCGAGGGGCTGGTTAGGCGATTAAGCTTAATCGCCTACAGCAGACCCTCCCTGTAGGTGACCGCCTAAGACACTGGCAGGTTCTAGACGATCGCCTGTCCAATCAGCGGCGGGCTGTGCGCGCATGCGCAGTGGGTGCACGGCCGTGAAGCCGAAGGCTGTCACGGCCGGGTGCCCACAGTTAGAATAAGAGTTAGAATAAAGACGCCGGCCGGAGAGGAGCGGAGCCCCGGCCGGCGCGTCGCTGGAACGCTGGAGCAGGTAAGTGAATGTTTATTAAAAGCCAGCAGCTACACTTTTTGTAGCTGCTGACTTTTAATAAACATAACATTTGGCTGGAACACCCCTTTAATGTTCCTGTGTCCACTGTCCACAACATTGTTAAGAAGTTTACAGCCCATGGTACTAGCTAATCTTCCTGGATGTGGTCGAAAGGATGGGGGTGCGCATCGGCGCACGATCGCACCTCAGAGAGCCAGAACAAGGATCTTTTAACCACTTTGCAACCGCCCTATGCCGAAAGTACGGCTACAGGGCGATTGGTTCTAAGTGGCCGTTAATTAACGGCCTCTCAGAATCGCGCTCCCGCGCGCCTCCTGAGGCGCGCACACGGGAACATCCGTGACCGCCGGGTCCGAGGACCCGGCGGATCACGGTAAATCGCAGCTGATAGCGGCGGTTTACCACGTGATCGCTCCGTCCAATGACGGAGCGATCACTTGTCAACAAAGCGGCGTCATGTGATGACGCCGGTTCCTCCCTCCTCTCTCTGTACCGATCGGTACAGTGTGAGAGGGGAGGGAGCGGATGGCAGCGGTAGTGCTGCGGGCTGGATCTGTGACAAATGTAGTCACAGATCCATCCATCCCTCCCTCCCTGCTCAGCCATCCCTGCTGCAATACTGGGCAATAGTCACCTGGGCATACTCTGGCAATACCCTGGGCATACTCTGGCAATACCCTGGGCATACTCTGGCAATACCCTGGGCAATACTCTGGCAATACCCTGGGCAATACTCTGGCAATACCCTGGGCAATACCCTGGGCAATACTCTGGGCAATACTCTGGGCAATACTCTGGGCAATACTCTGGGCATACTCTGGGCATACTCCGCAATACTCTGGGCAATACTCTGGGCATACAGCGCCCCTGTCCCCGCGAGCTCGCATGCAGAAGCGAACGCATACGCAAGTCCCGCCCACATATAAAACGGTGTTCAAACCACACATGTGAGGTATCTTTATATAATGTTTTGGTGTTCTATGTATTTTTCTAGCAAATAAATGATGATTTTTACATGTAGGAGAGAAATGTCAGAATTGGCCTGGGTGCTCCCTGCATGTTGGGCCTCTGTATGTGGCTGCACTGTGTAAAAGTCTCACACATGGGGTATCGCCATACTCGGGAGGAATAGCAGAATGTGTTTTGGGGTGTAATTTATGGTATGCATATGCTGTGTGTGAAAAATAACCTAATAATATGAAAATGTTATGAAAAAAAAAAATCTTGATTTTGCAAAGAATTGTGGGAAAAAATTACAACTTTAAAAAACTCACCAGGCCTCTTTCTAAATACCTTGGAATGTCTTCTTTCCAAAAAGGGGTCATTTGGGGGGTATTTGTACTTTTCTGGCATGTTAGGGTCCCAAGAAATGAGAGAGGCTGTCAGTACATCAGGTGTGATGAAATTGATCAATTTTCAGTAATTGGTACCATAGCTTGTAGACCCTATAACTTTCACCCAGACTAAATAATATCCAACATTTTTTATTTTTTTTTACCAAAGATATGTAGCAGTATACATTTTAGGCCAAATTTATGAAGAAAAATTACTTTTTTGCAAAATTTTATAATAGAAATTAAGAAAAATAATTTTTTGCAAAATTTTGTTCTTTTTTCATTTATAGCAAAAAAAATAAAAACCGCAGAGGTGATGAAATACCACCAAAAGAAAGCTCTATTTGTGGGAAAAAAAGGACACAAATTTCATTTGGTTATAGTGTTGTATGACTGAGTTATTGTCATTCAAACTGTGAGAGCACCGAAAGCTGAAAATTGGTCTGGTTATTAAGGGTGTTTAAGTGCCCAGTAGTCAAGTGGTTAATGTAAACAGATTTCTGTCAGGAAAATGGAGATCTAGTAGAAAGCAAAGCCAAGCCGCTTCAGGTGAGTGATGCCACGCTTCAACCTCATGGTGCAGGTCTATTCCACAATTTTATATAGAAGCCACAGGAAAAGGTTTAACCACAATCACAGGTTTGAAGCAAAAGTGAAGGCTTTATTGAAGATAATACTGTAGACATCAATGCAGAGATTGTTGATCTCTGCCAGGTCTGCATTGCTGTTATTTTTACGATGTCTGATTTTTATCTTCAATGAAGTCTTCACTTTTGCTTCAAGCCTGTGAGGCCGCGTACACACGTACGAGAACCTCGTCGGGCTAAACCCATCGTTCCGCCCGACGAGGTTCTCGGCCGGCCGTCGAGTTCGTCGACCAGTATGTCGAAAAAGGCGTCGAGCCATTAGTCCCGATGGCCCGTAGAGGAAATGGAGAACCTGCTCTCTATTTTGGCTCGACGCCTTGCTCAACAGTTTGCTCGGCGAAAACGTACACACGATCGAGCTTCTCGGCAGAATATATCTCCCAGCGAGCTTCTTGCTGGATTCTGCCGAGAAGCTCGGTCGTGTGTACGGGGCCTGAGTGTGGTCAAACCTTTTCCTGTTCAAGTAGAGAGATTGTCTGTTCATAGTGATTAGGAACAATGATCTCTCTGTACTCCATCAGCCCCCCCTACACAGTTGGCATCACTTCTCTAGGCCAAGCCCTACCCCTTGATCGCTCCCTAATGTTGACCCCTTCCCTGCCATTGTCATACAGTAATTGGTCACTATTTTTTGCTCCCAATTGCTACAAAAATGTCAATGATCCCAAAAAGTGTCTGATCTCTCCACCGCAATGTCACAGTCCCGCTAAAAATTGTTGATCGCCGCCATTACTTGTGGGGCAAAATATATTTTCTCTTCCGTTCATGGACGGACACAGCAGCATCTTGGCCTTAGGGTATTATCTTCCTTCTAGGAGATTGACTAGTCAGAAAACGGCATGTTAAGTGTTAAAACACATCGCACAGTACAGTACCTCCCAGGGGGCGGTTCCCCCGGTTACGTCCCCCCCTCTTTTTTGCATCTGCAGCCTCAGTTTTTTTCTGCCTAGCACAGGAGAATGACATGGCTCCTATGGGCCCATGTGGTCTGGGGATTTTTTTTTGCAATTTTCTTGCTTTTCTTTTTTGTTTTTCTGTATTTTTGGATCCTGAGATCTAGGATCAAATGCCGACTAGGTGACAGGCTGGATCCATGTAGTCCCCCCCAGTTTGGCCATCGAGCATGTGCCGGCCTTTTAGCTACGCGCTGGGTCGTCTACGTCATGTCCCGTTGCTCCAGGGGTGGCCGGTGAGTTATACACTCCAGGGCACCCATATGACCGGGCTCTATGTCCGTATCATAGTGTATTCCTGGGCCGATAGCAATGCCGTAACCGCACGGACGTTGGTTCTGTCTGGGATGCCTCCAGCCAGTCATCACAGGATGGGTAGTAGCAGTCCCCTTGCTTTGTCAGGGTGGTGCGGCTGGGGAGGTCGATTGAGGGTCCGCCCTGCTTTCCTCTCTCCCTTCCTCCTTCCCTAAGTTCTGAGTCGGCCTGTGAGGTGGGGGTTCTGTCTGGGGGGGCTCCATCCTGAGGCTGGGGGCTGTGTTTGCTCTCTGGGGGGGTGCTCTAGTTTGCTGTTTGTGCGGGGGGGGGGGCCCGCCTGGGGGTCCCAGGTGTTTGCTGCTGTGTGCTTTTTTTTAATGGGGTATCACTCGCGGCCGCCATTTTGGCGGCGGCAGGCGCTTTTATTGGAGATCGGCTGCCATTTTCTTCTTGGCCGAGGTGTCAGAGGATGCAGGCCCAGTCCACACAAACAGTGAGGACGACTTTGCATCGGGTCAGCGTGCAATAGGGCGCTGGTGGGGAAGCTCTTATCACTGCGGTGCGGGATACTCAAAAAATCAGAGACGTCGGTCTCTTTTGGTTTCCGTAAGCCGGCCTGCACTGCAAAAGTGTTTCCTTGCCCCTAATTCCACCCCCTAAACATGCCATTTTAAACCATCTCATATAATGACACTGTCAATGCAGCAGGGAAGAATTGGGAGGCTTGTCGGCCGGATCATGCAGAGCTGGGATCTCACACTGCAACACAGCTTGGAGATGAAACGCCAGCTGCTGTCAAACAACAAAGCTGTCTCCTGGACCAACATTGGATCAATGTGCTGTCTATCTAGAAGGTGGGACTTTGACATTATTTTTTTTTCATCTTCAAGCTGTGTTACAGCAGGAGATTCCCACTCTGTGTGATCCGACGTGCTCTCCTCCTGACAGTTTCCATCAGAGTGGCCCAGGGGGCAGGGAGGCAATTCTCTGATGCCCTGTAAAAAAGGCCTTCTGCCAGAAGCATATAGCCAGGAAATTGTTGGCCCAGTCCGCCATTGATCCATGTTCTCCCTCAGCTAATTACCACTCGCCGAATGCGAGTGGAAATTTTGTGGAGCAGTGGGTGCTCCTGCTGACTTGTTTGCTGACCAGGATTGAGACAGGACAGTCAGTCATTTTCAGATCTTTGGACTGGCTCAGGTGGATCTTGTTTTGTGACAGATGCTCCATGGGCTTATCCTAATCCCAGCCAAATATTCTGTGTCATGCAGTAAGTTACCATCCTGCACCATGGCATCTGGCTTAAACATCATGGCTGTTGAAGCCCTGGTTCTGGGGAAGAGAGGCATCTCCAAATCAGTGATCCCCACAATGTTAAAAGCTAGGAGTCTACTTCCCACAAGGAAGGCGTACTTTGCTGGGTGCATGGCAAGGAACTTTCACCCCAGGATCCTGCCCTTTTTATAGATGGTCTGAACCAGAATTTGACCTTTAACACCATTAAAGCTTATGTTTCTGTACTTGTGACGTTGTTCTAGAGACTGCTGGCTACTCATTCCTTGATTAAGAACTTAGTGTAAGGTGTCTTTTATGCAGCCATGCGTTATCCCCTGTAAATCCATTGGATCTACAGTACGCTTAGTTCTCTTGCAAAATATGCTTCCTTGAACAAATCAGGAACATTCCCTTCTACGCTGTCACGTACCCAGTTATATTTTTTGTTACTATCACCTCTACAAGGCAAGTGTCTGCGCTAGCTGCCTTATTCTGTATCTGGTCTTACACAGGGAGAAGGTGGTAATAAGGCCCAGAACCTCCTTCATTCTAAGGTGCATTCAGCTTTTCATTTTGAGGACCTGGTTCTTCTGTTCCTTTGTCCAAATCCAGTACTTCAAAAGGATCCTTCCCTCCATTGCCTAGCTGTAGTTAAAGCTGCGCATGACCATTTCACAGCCACTGCTTTCCCTAGGAACATTGAATCTCTCCTTATCATTCCTAATAGTGCCATTAAAGGGGAAACTACTTCTCTTCCCACCATTTCTTAGTGGATCAGACAGACCATCACCCAAGCTTAGTCTCAAGGGTGGGGTTCCACCCATTGCAGTCAAGGTGCAATAACGTTCATTTCTTGGAGTTCACTGAATGACAAATGTCCCACCCTTGTGTGTTTATGACCATGCTTATTTTCTACAAGGAAGCAGTTAATGAGTTTGGGGTGAAGGAACTTGAGTGGTCTGTTTGGAGCTCTGACTTCAAACCTTAAACATGTTTGGGATGAATTGGAATGTAAATTAGGTCTTATTTTTCTCTACCAGCTACTAGTACCTGATCTAACAAATGCTCCTTTGTCTGAATGAGCACAAATTCCCACAAAGACACTCCACAATCTTGTGCAAAGCATTCCCAGTAGAATAGTTATAGCTGCAAATGGAGGACTACTGAAACCTTATTTGGCTGATTGATAGTTAATTCCTGAACTTTTAATAGACCTTTGTAATCATTATTTATGAAAAAAACAAATTCTGCAGAAACCCCAGCTTTATTGATCGCTAATGTACAGGGATTAAATGTTTTTGACCCTAGAACATAATGTTATGCATGCAGCGTTCACAAGCAGAGGAGGGGAGAGGCTCTTCCATCATTTCATATCCTAGGGCAGTTGATTAAACCAGTATAAACTGGTGGATTTTACAACACCAGGAAATATGCTATGTCAGTGTACAGTAAGAAAACATATTGAACATACATATAGCAGGTAAGATGCCTATGGCATTGTTCAAGTCGTAAATTGAGACATATATGAGTTTAGAATTAATTGGTAACCAAAGACAATCTGGCATTAGCTGATGTTATTTTCAAGAAAAAGAAAAAAAATATCTCTATAAAGTACAGTCAGGTTGCAGTCCGATGTTACGAAATTGCTGCTTAAGATGTTATTTTTTTTAATTGCTTTTATTTCATATAAGGTAAGTTGACAGAATAATAAAAACGGCTGCTGCCATTCAGTGTTGTTTTTTTTCTATGGTAGTGCCGAATCTGTCAATTATGAAGGATTCATTAAACGGTTTCCAAATAGTTAGCTGGTAGCATGCCAGTCTGGCCAGTTCTCTGAACTGTCCCGTACATCCATCCTTCATCTATGGTCTGAACGTTCATAATGGTGTCCCCATCCTTGAAAGAGACTTCATCATCGTCTGCTGCCCGATAGTCATACATGGCTCTGAATGTTTTCTGAAACAGAATTATATGTTTACTTTTATACAAAACAGATTGCTGCATCTATCTTTTGTATACAATGAATGAATCAATGAATAAAAAACTTATATAGCGCGGCACATGCAAACTAAATCGCCTCTGGGCGCTTGTTGTTCCTGTCTCCTTTGGTATCAAAAGAGATGAGTCTTGATCTTTCTCCTGAATGCTAAGTGGTTCTCTTCCAACCGAATACTGGCTGGCAAAGCGTTCCATAGTCTGGGACCCTGGACAGCAAATCTTCTATCTCCTTTAGACCTGTAGTTGGCTTTCGGTATCTGGAGTAGATTTTGATTGGTGGATCGCAGAACGTGATTGGGATTATAAGCCTTTATTTTTTCACATAAATAATGGGGAGCATTCCCATGAATACATCTATGCGTTAGACAGAGAGCTTTAAAAGTAATTCTGTCTTTTACTGGTAACCAGTGAAGGGATCTCAGTGAAGGTGAGATGGATTCCCAAGGTTTTTTCCCAGTCACAAGTCTGGCGGCCGTATACAAGTTCAATCTTTGATGTCTTGAAGCACTCCAGGCACCACGGCTATCCAACATTTTCAGGTGTGTCCGACAGCTTCTACCTATGGGGAGCTGCTGTTCTTCCTGCTACAACACCACTGTGTCCTGTAGTTATGTAGAAAGTGTTGGATAATAGGGCACCTGTCGATCTTCAAGACAGCAAAAAAAAAAAAAAAATGCAGCCCATCTGCTTCTTACAAAGTGCTGCCTAATTTTTTTCTTTTGGGCTACGTGACAGGATCACTTTAAGGCAAATACAAACACCGCTGTTCATAACCATGCAATGCATTGTGCTGGTATACACCATTCGTATAAAGTATGATTTGTTATGAAAAATCTTTGCTTTAATATTCTTGTTGTTTTTTCATTAGTCAAGTGGCTTTTCCTCCCTCACTGTCTGCAAGGTTAGAACTGTGACCATGAAGAAGCCAAACAGTGCCTTTTCAAGCCCCTGCTGAACAACAGCATGCTGACTACCAGACTCTCACAGGAATTGTTGTCAGTCAAGCACTGCCTGACAGTACAGTTTGTGGACCTGGGTTGACAATAGGGAATCTATCAGGCACGCCATGCATCAACATGGCTGCCTGTGGTTCCCCAGCAGGAGCACACGTAGGGGTGACAAAGCTAACATTACACTGGGAGTTGCCAGCCTATCACAGCAAGCCTAATGGAGACAAAAGAAAGGGCAGGATTAATAGGCAATTACTTTTTAACTGGATAAATGGAGTGTTGCTTGCTCAAAAGCAAATTATGTTCTGCAGTATATTTTTGCAGCAAGGGAGTGCTGCCAGAGCTGGCGAGGGAACAACACATACTGTATAAAGCAGATGATAGTTCTTGCTGCATATTTTATGGATATTGCCACTTGCAAATTCTCATCTGTGTCAGGCAGGGCCAGGACAATGTGTGGGGGCAGGAGGGTCGGTTGCCCTGGAAACAATGGATTCTTCATTCTGTTGCAAGGCTGACAAGAGAAGTAACAGCGGCAGTGATTTTAACAAGTGAGTGGCTGCTGGGTGTAGGATCCCCAAAGCTTGAACATCATTAATGAAGAGTGGGGCGCAGTCTGGCATCTTGGTGCTGGATGACCTTGTCCTGGCACTGGTGTCAGGATCGTTAGTGTGAAATTGTCTAAAATGTATGTACAGTAAGTGATATGATCACTCTTGATTACTTACTCCAGTTGTGGAAGGGTGTGATGGCACAGATGAGGCAGTTGTTTGTTGAGTTGCTACAGAGGAAGACCTTTGTTGTGGAAGCTCAGTAGTTTTTGCTTGCTTGTATCCTAGAATATGAAAACAAAAGTTTACTTAAGGCTAAGAAATCCAGAGCCTTTGCTGTAAGCCTTAGTTTGCTGCTAAAAGCTGTTATTCAGTGCCAGATGCTAATGAGGCTTGTTGGGAGGCTTAGCATAGTTCTTGTTCAATTTGTTCTTACCTTGATAAAACAGTACATGTGAACTTTCCTTGTGGCCTATAAGTATTTTAGAACAACAATAGTGGGTAAGTGCTGAACTATGGCACTCTAACTATGAACTTGATGTGGTCAATAATTTTTACTATACCTGTTACAGTGGTGGTAAACAGACCTCCATTGCTGTAGTAGGAATGGTGATGGTCAGCCGCCTCAGAAAGTTCTGATTTTTCATCCCCAGCACTCAAGCTAAGTGCACTAGCGGAACGGGAGTGCTCACGGCTTCGACGGGCTTGAACTAAATGAAAAAAATATTTAATACCATTACTGTTAAAAAAAAAAAGAGAGTGTTAGTCTTATTAAACTTTTTTTAATAAAAAGTCTGTGCGTTCACTTTTTATCTACTTCGCATTGATTAGTGGGATGGCTGGCAGAGGGGCTTATGACTAATGGGGGAAAGGCCAAGTCCTAACCCTCGGTTCACATCTATGTGTTTCTGCGGGCCACGTTTTTGCAGGCACGGCAGCCCATTAATTTCAATGAGCTGATGTGCCTGTGTTTTCTGCAAAAAAAAAAAGTGCATGCAAATTTTCCAAAATGCAGCACGCAGGGAAATTCAGAATGAATGAATGGCAGCCCTGTGCATTTTCACTGAAGGTGGTTGCGGGTGCAGGAATCACTGCGATGCCCGCACTCGCAGCTACGTGCATAGGTGTAAACACAATGGACCTGATTAGAGGGATGTGCAGAAAAGGGTGTTCTGATTAAAAGAACACAAAAAAAAAACAGAAGGTGCTCTGTGGTACCTTTTACATTTAAAAAAAATGATAAGTTCCCCCCTAAGGTAGAACTGTGCCAAGACTATACAGTAAACATTTAAACATTGCCATATCCTTAGAAAGTATTAAATTACATTAAAAAGAAGCACTGATTGACATCTGTACCTACCGGCACTCTGGAGTAATTAATTCTCAACATTTACAACAGAACAACTTTCACTTCAGTAGATCATAGAGGAAAAAAATGAGGAGCTCTCACAAAAAATAGGGATTTTAATGGGAGACACCAGTTCTGTTTTGAAGGTGACCACACTAAGACAATAGATCAATAGATTATCCAATTACTTTTTACATACTTCTGTAGATCAGTTAATTTTGGTTCCCCCTCCCAACAACGGAATGGCAGCCTGCCAGCCTATTATTCTTTTATATAAACACAGAAAAGAAGGTCAAAAAGAAAGGGAAAGCTTTTTTGGCTGGGCTTCTCCTATGGGTCACAGGTACAATTAGTTTTGCACTCCTGTGACCTGTTTTCAGCAGAGAGTGAACTGAAGTCACCAATGTAAGTCCAGGCACTGTGTCATCCTGACTCTGGGAGTCTGGATCCTCCAGGTGACCGGACTAATAGCCCTCTCAGTGAGCTTCTGAGATGGCCGCTCCCCGCCCCTTCACAGCTCAGCGCTCCAGTGAGCGTGGAGGAGCAGAGCAGGAGTGCTGCTGATTGACAGGCAGCAGCTCTATGCTCGGGGAGCTGAAAGAACCGAGCCATCGGTGATGTTCAATCGCTTGGTTCTTAGTGTAGAGGCGGCGGGGGACAGATGCGGCATCCACCTAGGTAGGTATAACTTCATATAATGGTCTCTCCTTTGTACCAATAAGCCTTTCCTCTCCATATGTTTAACTATCTGCAACTGTTTATTAACAAAAGCATTACGTTTGTACAAAAAGGTTATGATAGTGCTTTTGTTAATGAACAGTTAAGGATAGTCAAAAATATGGACTTACTGGTGACAAAAGAAAAAGTGGGAAGTAAGGAGGGAGATGAATTTAGGATTGTGTTGGGATACAAGATCCAAAAGAATAAGGTAGAAAATATAATTAAGAAGCATTGGAATATACTGTTGAGGGATAAGGTTTTAGGGGGTGTTCTTCCCCCTGCCCCTCATTTGTATATAAAAAGGTACAGAGTTTAGGAATATTGTGGCCCCTGGGAGATCTGGACCCCCCTAGTAGGAAAAGTTTTTTTTTAATTTAAATGTTTTATTTCAATCTTAATAAAATGTTTTTTTAACCACTTCAGCCCCAGAAGGTTTTACCCCCTTCCTTCCCAGGCGAAATTTCAGCTTCCGGCACTGCGTCGCTTTAACTGACAATTGCGCGGTCGTGCGACGTGGCTCCTAAACAAAATTGGCGTCCTTTTTTTCCCCACAAATAGAGCTTTCTTTTTTGCGCTATAAACAAAAATATTTTTTAACTTTTTGCTATAATAAAAAAAATATTTCCTCAGTTTAGGCAGATACGTATTCTTCTACTTATTTTTGGTAAAAAAAAAAATGCAATAAGCGTTTATCGATTTGTTTGCGCAAAATTTATAGCGTTTACAAAATATAGTTTTAGTTTTAGTTTATGGCATTTTTATTATTATATTTTTTTTACTAGTAATGGCGGCGATCTGCGATTTTTTTTATTGGGATTGCGACATTATAGCGGACACATCGGACACGTTTGTGAAATTTTTGGGACCAATCACATTCATACAATGAACAGTGCTATAAATATGCACTGATTACTGTATAAATGTGACTGGCAGGGAAGGGGTTAACCATAACCACTAGGGGGCAGGGAAGGGGTTAAATGTGTAGCCTAGTTTGTGTTCTAACTGTAGGGGGAGGGGGGTGACTGGGGGAGGTGACCGATTGTGTCCCTATGTACAAGGGACACAGATCGGTCTCCTCTCTCCCTAAAGGACGTGGAGCTCTGTGTTTACACACAAAGCTCCACGTCCCTGCTCAGTTACTGGGCAATCGCATGTGCCCGGTGGCGATCGTTGCCGCCGTGCACGCGCATCGCGACCTCAGCAAAGCGACGGGGTGCATGCGCGCACCGCCGACGTGCGATCGCCCCCTAGCGGCTTTAAAAGACAGGACGTCATATGATAATAATGGGTCGTAGATTGTGAATAAGTGATTAAATGAAGGCATGTATTAGTAATTTCATGCTTAGATTGTTATCAGAAGATCATAGCGGCGGTCAGCAATAGTGATGTGGAGGGACTCACTGCCTATAGTGAAAAGAAGGTGTCCTTACAATGTTGACAAGGATTCGTTTAGAGGAAATCTTAGTTCCGTTGGCCACAGGAAGTAGGAGTGTCCGCAATCACTGCTGACAGCCGTGGTGAAGTCCAGAGGGTTGCCTAGGCAGCAGTAGTGTATATAAAGTTTCGGGATAGGCAGCCTACCCATCTACTGAGGAAGTACAATCAAGGGGCGACACGCGTCTAGAGGGGAGGTGCCACAACATCACACAGCCACCGCGAGTGTATGCCAGTGGTGAGCGAGCGGATGATTTTATCCATATATTTGCTATTTTAAAGTATTCATCATGTAAGTGTGCCTTATTTTGGGGCTGTTTTAAATAAAAAATTGTCAGCAGAGAGCACTATGGAGTCTGTGTTTGTGATTTCATGTTTACAACGAGAGGAGCAGAGCTGAGCTGCAGGTGTGGAGTGAAGGAGTGAGATTCATGATTTAATTAATTTGAAGCTATCAGCACAGGTATATAGCTGGTAGAGTGTAGGGAGGATCAGCTGATTTGGCGTGAAAAAGAGAGATTGTGGAGAAACAAAGAATAGACCATTATATGAGTTTTTAACTCATCCGTGAGGTGAGCAGGCAATTTGATGGGTGATGGTGTGCACACATAACAGATCCCAGTGAGGACGGATGAGCACAGCGGTGGATGTTTATACACATTGATATATATTAACTGCTTTAAATTAATATTGAAGTTCTAGAACACATGAATTTTACACATTTATGGACTGGTTGCATATTCATAGTTGTATTATTCACTAATATATGAAAGTATTGCAGAGGGCCTTTTAGTCATAGTTTTATTTATAGATTTATTGATTTATGTAATAATTTACAAGTTGTACAGTGCTTCACTATAAGAGAGTAATTTGTCATTTTGGTTATACTAATTGGTTATTTTGATTATACTTTTTTAATTGTTTAATTGCACTTTAGGAAGTTGCTCCGGTGCATAAAGTGGCACTATTCACTTTATGTAGATATTTTAATGTCTACAACCTGAGAGAACAATTTACATACTGTATCCACTTTTCCACTTGCACATTTTTCAAAATTTAGCATGGGGCAGCATGTTGATTGTTGTTATGTCTAACAACGTACAGATTTGCAAACTTCAACAACTTCAATATGATCACTGTGGTGTACTGGAATGTGTAGGGCTTCACCGTGTGTTTCACGCATACATGACTTGATTTTTTATCTTCTAAATTTTATTTGGAGTGTAACTTAAAATTTGATATTTCTTTTTTTGTAACTCAATCTTTTTTCTGAAAATTATTCAGTAATGAAGCACTGACATATAGGAAGGTACCCACCAGAAAGCATGTGTAAGCTTCTTGATTGTATGTTATCTTCAGCTGGGTCATAGTCAAAGACAGATCCAGGATTTGTACGCCACACTCTAAGATCTGCGGGGAACAGAAAGAAAAAACATGAGTTGGATTCTTATACATGCCAGAACCTGACCTATTCTGTAATTTGTAACCCATAACCTGCAATCTGTTATATTACAGTATTTAAACTAAAGAATATATAATAAAGATAATAAATTGTAAAGCAATATTTATAAAAAAAAAACAGTTGAGTAACTGAAATGTAAATCCCCTAAACATTTCACTAGAAATTGTAGATGCCTAGAGAACCAAAGAAAAAACAGCATTAAAACATATCACACTAAAGCTAATGTTTGACCTGTAACTATAAAGGTCCTATAACTATAATGGTCCTCTGACACACCTCGGTCACTTTTGACACTTTTGAAACCATTGATAATTATACAGCGATCAGTGATATAAAAATGCACCGATTATTGTGTAAATGTCACTGGCAGGGAAAGGGTTAACACTAGGGGGCAATCAAGGGGTTAACTGTGTTCCCTAGGTGTGTGTTCTAACTGTAGGGGGAGAGGACTGACTATAGGAGATCACAGATTGTGGTTCCTAGCCATTAGGAACTCATGATCTGCCTCTCCTCACAGAACAGGCACACACACGTCCCTGTTCTGCCTCTCGTGCTTGCGATCGTGCACCTTGCAGCTTGCAATGGGGACACCCAAGCACGTTTGCTCCCGAGCCACTGTCCATTCAGACAAGGAGCAATGCCTCAGCCCCACCCCCTCTTTCTCCTCAGTGGCTCACTGGTCTTAAATTGGTTCTTACTGCTGTCTCAGCTAATGAGGAGGGAGAGTCCCCGGAGAGCTGATAATCTTGTGCACATCGCTGGTTTAAGAGGGAGCTCAGGTAAGTGTTAAGGGGGGGCTGGATGGCTGCTGAACCTAGAAGGTTTTTTTACCTTCATGCACAGAATGCTTGAAAGTAAAAAAAAAACTTCAGCCTATAGAACCACTTTAAATCTCAGGGCTTCCAGGGTATGTGAATGCAGATTACTTAAATCTTAGGCCGCGTACACACGACCGTTTTTCTCGGCAGAATCCATCAATAAACTACAGAAAATACGTATTCTGCCGAGAAAACCGGTCGTGTGTACACTTTTTGCCTAGAAAACTTTTGAGAAACTTGTCGAGCCAAAAAGAGAGCATGTCTTCTTTTTCCTCGACGGGAATGGGAAAATTTGGCTCGACGAGTTCCTCGACAGCCGAACAAGGAACTCGACGGGGAAAACTATGTGTTTCGCCCGACGAGTTCCTCGGTCGTGTGTACGCAGCCTCACTGTCTTCTGTGTATTTATTCCTAATCTGTGCTGTATTCCAGCCTGAAACAAACCCTGTCCTGTGTCTTCATGCAGGAGCTTCCCCTGGTAAATACTGGTCACCACTACCCACTTCCTTTCTGCAGGGTGACTAGTCTTGTATGCACCCTCCTCTAGTTTTTGGCAGGTAGCCTTTACTGATGGGCCTGCTGAATCCAACCAACAGCTTTGCTTTCTGCACAGGCTAGACCAGTTATGATGTTACTGCTAAATTTATAAGGTAATATCAAGGTTTATAAAGCCATTTGGTGTGCACAATGTGGATTTATATCCCTTGCAGCTATTAGGGAAAATGTTTAAAAGAAAGTTTGTGCCTGGAGTTTAGGTTCAATCAAACCAGAGTAACACGTCAAATTGAAGGGTTCTCTTCCCAGGAGAAGCTTGAAGGCACTGGTCCTAAAATACTAAACCGAGAAACTGCAAATGTTATCAAGTACCTGTGACGTCTTGATCCTGTTCACTTCTCTTGCGCTCAATTTCCACAACCTTTCTCTGGATTCCTCTGTAGTTAATGTCACTGAAGTCGATGGTGTTTTTCTTCACTCTCTCCGTTATTGGGTCAGAGACCACAGGAGTGAAACTTCCCTTCTGTTTTTCAAAATCTTCATGGTATCTCACCTATAAAGGTAAAAAAATGGATAAATGAAATGAGCCATCTTTATTGTAAAACTATACTGATACAAATCTGGCTGTAGTGATACGAACTTGGCTAAGGTGATTTTAGCTGCACCAGTGCACTTGCGACAGAAACATTTAAAGCGGAGTTCCACCCAACTTTATTACTTGGTCTTAAACGAAAGAGCACCCTTCCACCCCTCATTTTTTGGATATACAATTAATTTATTTCTCTTACCTTAGTAGTAAAAAGATGAACATTTCCTCTTCTGGCTCTGCCCCTCCTCCTTCTTCCAGCTCCACTGCTGTTTTTTCTTGGGTACAATGGTGGCGCCTGCACCCGATCTAATGGATGGATCAGCCTCGGGGCTGATATCGCGGGCTCCCTGGACAGGTAAGTGTTCTTGTTAAAAGTCAGCAGCTACAGTGTTTGTAGCTGTTGATTTTTAAAAATAACTTTTTTGAGGGTGGAACTCCGCTTTAAGTGCTGTCCGTGATACTTTTTTTATTTGCGCTAACATACAATTTCAGGACATGCTTTCCGGGTATGTCACCTTGGACCTTGAAGAAGGAGACATACCCCGAAAGCTTTTCTTGAAAAATTGTATGTTAGTACAAATAAAAAAAGTATCACGGACCATACTCAATTTTTGCTGTACTTGGCTACAATCTCATCTTGGCAGTGGATTCTTCCCAATGAACATATTATGGGGGGAATACTTATCAAACAGGTTTAAAAATCTTGTCCATTCTCTGTTGTTTCTCCAATAAGCTGATGCCAGGGCATGTTCAAACGGAACTCCAGGCAGATATAAATGCATTAATTAATGCAGCTCTTTAATAAGTAATACACCATTAAATGTATTTGTGTTAAATAAGTGTAAGTTCCTAATTTTGACTAGATATTAGATTCTTGCAGTCTACCATACAGTCTATGCAGCAATGCTCAGCGGGGGCTTAGCCTTAGGAGACATAGCACCAGGAGCCAATCAGGTGTGCTGCAATGAATATGTTAATAGCAAGAGAGAGTAGATTGATATTGGTGTGCTTATTCTTCCTGTGAGTTAAAAGTGTTACTAAACCCAGGACTCTGTATTCACTATATCTAGTTTCCCACAGTACACAGAACATGGAAATGCAATTATTTTAGTAAATATAAACTATTAAATTCCTTTTTTCCTCAGCAGTCCTGTGACTACTATCAGTGTCCAGCTGAGCACTGATTGTCCTATGAAGCTGTATGACCCCTGACCCTCTGTCTGGACAATGCTGATTGGTCCTGTGCTGATCACATGCACCCCCCCCAAAAAAAAACTCTCTAGCAAAACACCAAACTTAGAATGTGCAGAGTGGTTCCAATGCTCTGTACTATTAGCAGATGGATCAGGGACAGTAAAAAAAGGGAAGGATCCGAGAAGACAGGATCAAACAGCAGTCTTACACAATGCAGAGGAATAACCCTTTAGGTTCCATAGTGAGTATGCATATACAGACTGATTTTACTGGTAAATATAGGGAATGTGGCGCTTGCTAAACCTATTAAAAAATAATAATTAAGCTAAAATCCCAGTAATATAAAGAATGTGCAAATGAACAATTCAATCTGTGCAAAATAATTAAATGCAGAAATAAATATAGCAAACAATTATTTGTTATAGTTATTGCTGCATTTTTTATTATTGCTGCATTTTTATATTATTGCTGCATTTAATTATTTTGCAGAGATTGAATTGTTCATTTGCTCTTAAATTTCATTCTTTATATTACTAGGATTTTAGCTTAATTATTATTTATTAATAGGTTTAGCAAGCGCCACATTCTATATTCTATATCTACCATGTATGCATTGTGTGAGAACACTTTTTTATGTTTGGCAGCTGCTATGTTAGTTTTAGCAATTTTTTAACCCCTTGTGGTTTGCGCATTAGTACCCCCTTTTTATAGACTGGTTTTACTCTTGTGGGTTTAGTAACACTTTAAAGTGCAGCAGAAAAAGATCAGTTCCCCTCTTCTGCTAAACAAGGCTGCACTTTAGTGCAGAGCTGTGCAAATTTCAGGCGGATAAAACATTGGTACATATTAATCATAAAAAAAACGAAAACAATGGCATGCAGTATTACCGATGAGATATGGCGCTGAGATTCACGAACACGTCTCATTTCAGGTGTATCCATTATGTAGGCGGCTCTGCCTTGTATCTGTTTACGGAACTGGTCAGAGTAGAGAACCTGTAGGTGAAGAAACAAATAGTGAATGGACTGCACAAGGCTCATTTTTCTATCCGGGTAGTAGGAGAGTTATTGAAAGCAGTAGTTATATTACTAGCAACAAACTGTAAGTAACTAGAGCACAAGCCACTGGGGTCAGGACACTAATATATTTCTTACCTGATTGTCAGAAGGCTGAAACCTTGAAATTAGTTACAGATTTTTTTTTCCTTAGAAAATTGTTAAAGATAAGTTAAGTATTTAACAAAAATATGATTGTTGTAGTCTCCCTATTAATGTTATTACTACAGGTTTATATTAGTCATGTTTGTAGTTTAACACCAAGGCGATTGGTTATTAACATTTCTATTGTAATGGTTACTGTAGTTGCTTCAGTACCATTCGTTCTTCGGGGAGTTTTTGAAATGTTATATCGCTGTATAACTAGAGACATAGAAGCAAAAAAGATTGACACCATAAAAAGACTAAAGTCTGCCATTTTTAACACTTTAGTCTGAGATAGAAAGATTACCCATAAAACAATGGGATAGGGGTTAAGGATTCTCAATGGTGTATCGGAAATAGATAAATCTATGAGTCTGATCAAGTCTCAGTAAATATTGGTTCTTAGACACGTTCAGTGTTTTTGAAAAAATGACAAAGATTTATTTATACAAAAAATACAAAAGCATTGTACAAAATTGTTAAAAAACATTAATATTAGGAGAGAAAGTATATTAAAACTGCAGAATAACTGCAGACCATCTTCTGAGGTCCAAGCGTGTTTCAGGTTCAACTAGTTTCGCCCATAAGAGAGCTTCGTCAGGAACCCACGATTGAATGTACTTTCTATGTGAATACAAAAAAGTACATAGAAAGTACATTCAATCGTGGGTTCCTGACGAAGCTCTCTTATGGGCGAAACTAGTTGAACCTGAAACACGCTTGGACCTCAGAAGATGGTCTGCAGTTATTCTGCAGTTTTAATATACTTTCTCTCCTAATATTAATGTTTTTTAACAATTTTGTACAATGCTTTTGTATTTTTTGTATAAATAAATCTTTGTCATTTTTTCAAAAACACTGAACGTGTCTAAGAACCAATATTTACTGAGACTTGATCAGACTCATAGATTTATCTATTTCCGATACACCATTGAGAATCCTTAACCCCTATCCCATTGTTTTATGGGTAATCTTTCTATTTCAATACCTTTGAAGGATTCAGGTGTACTCGGATTTATTCAATTTGTCCTACATTTCGATGTCAGCCCTATAACAAACCTTATATACTTTAGTCTGAGGATACACCAGTCAAAGCATGTTTATGTTTACTTCTGTCTTGACCCACTACCTCTGCTGGAAGTCTATTCCAACCATCTAGCACTCTCTTGGTAAAGTAAAACTTTTTAAAGTTACCCTTGAACTTTCCTTGTCCTAGCTTGAGGTCATGCCCCTGTGTTCCTGGTGAAAGCTATAATTTTCACACGCTTACCATAGATCTACAAAAGCAGTTGGATTTATAGAGATAGCCCAAAGCTTTTCTCCTGCCCGGCTCTGCCAAACACATGCACCCAAATCTGCTCTTAGCATACATGGTAATGCCTATGAAGGAGGCAAGTGTAGCCACCCCATATTTTCCTTTTTTCATTGGACAATCATCTAATGGCCTGAATATGCACACTGGCTACAGTCTTCCATCGCAGCTTCCAAACATATTTATAACTTCACATTTATAAGCATAGGCAAAGGTATTTTTCTTGTTCTTGAGTA
This sequence comes from Rana kukunoris, assembly GCA_029574335.1. NCBI lineage: Eukaryota > Metazoa > Chordata > Amphibia > Anura > Ranidae > Rana > Rana kukunoris. The sequence goes on along the minus strand of CM056054.1, from coordinate 210,263,142 downwards.
TGACTTAGCTCTGCTATACTGTATATAATATAAAATACAGCAAGCAGTGTGTGGCACAATGTACATAATAGTGCAAAAAATAAGCACTTTGGCTCTTATCTAAAAAGCAGAGTAGTAAGATAGAAAATCAAAAGTACAGAGTCTGTACAAGCCTGTAAAAGCCCCATTAAACTTTAAAGTGATATTAAAGTCTTGTTTTTTTTTTTCATTTAAAAATAACAAACATGTTAAACGTACCTGCTCTGTGCAGTGATTTTGCACAGCGCAGCCCAGATTTTTCTCTTCTCGGGTCCACCACCGATGCTCCTGGACCCTACCTCCTGCCGAGTGCACCCACAGCAAGCAGCGTGCTATTGGGGCACCCGAGCCACTGCTCTGTGTGTCCATTCAGACACAGAGCTATGGCTCAGCCCTGTCCCCTTTCCCTACTCATTGGCTCACTGACTTTGATTGACAGCAGCGGGCGCCAATGGTGCCTGCTGCTGCCTTAGCCAATGAGGAGGGACAACCGAGGCTCTAGTGCAGCATCGCTAGATAGAGATGAACCCATGTAAGTAGTAGGGTGGGGGGGGCTGAGGGGGCTGCTGCACACAGAAGGTCTATGCCATGGGTGCTCAACCTGTGGCCCTCCAGCTGTGAAGAAACTACAATTTTCATCATGCCTCTGCCTCTGGGAGTCAAGATTTTAACTATCACCAGCTTGCAATACCTCATGGGACTTGTAGTTTCGCAACAACTGGAGGGCCACAGGTTGAGCACCTATGGTCTATGCATTAAGATAAAAAATATTCTGCCTTTAGAACCACTTTATAGCTAGCCAATTGTTTTATGTTTTGTTTTGTTCCATGTTTTGGACAATTTTGAGAGGATGTATTTTTATTGTTTGACTTTCTCCTTCTACTTTCTGTCTTGTCACCCCCTGAGAAATAGTAAATAATTAGGAAAGGAAGTAAGAGAAAATCTTCCCAAAGAGGACACAGGTGGCAAAAATGCCTCTTCAAACAGAAAATAAAAAGGTCCAAATTTATATTCATTAATCTAGTTTTTAAGTGTTATATTTTTAATAAGAAAAGAATGTTATATTTTAGTTTTCAAAATGTTAACTATATTTTTTTATTGACTTTGTTTAATTGCAAACATATTATCTATCTATTGTAATTAGATTATCATAGGCATACACAACACAAATTAAAGAGTAATATGTTTTAGGAATTAATGCCTTGGCTGAGTTACATAATAATACCGAGCTAATATTTTCTTGGTTGCGTTTAACACGCTCCATCTCAGGGGTTACAGGTGTTGGGGTGGCTTTTCCAAAATTTTCTTTATATGACACCTACAGTGTACAAAGAAGCATTTATATATCACAGTACATACGAGCATAATATAATGATAGTGTTATTGTTTAGGGTCACATAACACTGCACATAGGAGGAGGTTGTAAGGGAAGATACTGTTAGGCTGGAAGCAATAGCAGAAATACATAGTCACGACTTGCAAAAACATATTTGCTGCAGTATAACATTGCTGTAATTTATTAAATTGTAAATTAAAATTTCATTGTTCAGAAATTGTGTAGACTAGTTATAAAAGTTTTCAGTTTTTTTCAAACAGAAATTTAATCTCATATGCCAGCTAATTCTTCCGGAGCACCAGATGACCTGGATTTTTATATAATAACACCCTTAAAACTGTTCAGAAAATATCTAGATTATTAATTGGAAGGAGATTTTGGAAGAATTTGGGTTGATCCAACCCAGTACAAAAGCAAATAAAAATCAGATAAAAATTAGAGTAAGCAAAACTGTAAATTACGTTGCTGCCAAGGGAAAATGGGGGCGTTGTTACTGGTGTTATAGTCTCATGATTTATTTCTAAAAACGACAGTGGTCAGTTTTATCTAAGCAGTTTAATATTAGCATATGCTGCAGAAAGTACCATGCTAATGTTTTCTTGATTGCGTCTGACCCTCTCCAACTCTGGAGTGTCTGTAGTGGGGGTACTTTTCCCCAGATTGTCTTTGTATGAAACCTACAGATTATAAGGGTAGGCAGGATTAACCATTTTAACCATTTTGCAGAATTTGGGTTACTCTTAACTGTTTGTTATCATTCTTTGACGTTTTAAAACAACTAAAGAAAGAGCAAGCCTCAAAATATTGTGTGTATTTAGCAGAACAAAGTAGAGCCTTAAGCAGCCCAATGGCTTGCCTTTTCTCCCATCCATTCACAGCCCCATTCTTGAAAATAAACTAAGAACTACATTGGAAAAATTGGGCATTAGAACACTGCTCCAATTACTTTTAAAATAGTATACCAAATTAGATTAAACCAAGTCAGGCAACATGCCATGGTGAGGATAGGAACACATTGTGTCCTAGAAAGACCTAGAAAAATGTATGCAGGCTGATATTCCAGACTATTCTCTGTGAATAGTTTTGAAATGAGGATGTGAAAAGTGGAGCTGTCAACAGTCAGATTTGAAAGAAATATAAGTATACTTTAAAAAGATGACACAAGTTGTGTCACACAAACCAGGACTCCTGTGGAAGTATTATGTATTTAGCTCTTGACTGAATTATGTCCGGTATGCAGGGGTACATAATTTTAACATAAAATTTAAGAATTGGATTAAGGACTGAGATAATTATCTCTGAAAAATCTGAAATATACAATAACTTGAAAGATGATGAGATGCTACAGTGAGGGGGAAAAAGGTATTTGATCCCCTGCTGATTTTGGACGTTTGCCTACTGACAAGGAGATGATCAGTTTATAATTTTAATGGTAGTTTTTATTTTGGTTTCTTCTTACCACAACACTTTCACCCAGTTTTCCTCTGAATCATTCAGATTTTCATTAGCAAACTTCAGATGAGCCTGTACATGTGCTTTTCTGAGCAGGGGGATCTTGCGGGCCCTGCAGGATTTCAATCCTTTACGGCGTAGTGTGTAACTAATTGTTTTCTTGGTGATTTTGGTCCCAGCTGCCTTGAGATCATTGCCAAGATTCCCCCATGTAGTTTTGGGCTAATTCCTCACCGTTCTCATGATCATTGAAACTCCACTAGGTGAGGTCTTACATGGAACCCCAGACCGAGGGAGATTGACAGTTATTTTGTGTTTCTTCCATTTGAGAATAATCGCACCAACTGTTGTCACCCTCTCACCAAGCTGCTTGGCGATGGTCTTGTAGCCCATTCAAGAATTGTGTACATGACAATCATGTCTTTTATACAGGTAACAAACTGAGATTAGGAGCACTCCCTTTAAGGGAGTGCTCCTAATCTCTGCTTGTTACCTTGCTGATTGATAGGTGGTCAAATAATTATTTAACCACGCAAATCGCCGTACCTGTATGCCGGTACTTTGATGCTTAATACCATTGTTATGGCAGCAGCTAGCTGCCATAACCCCGGTATTTTTAGAAACGGCGTGCAGTTCTCTTTAAGAATAAAAGTGGTCTTTGCTGCGTATTTGTTGCAAGATCACTTTTAGTGGAGCCGTTGGTAGCAGCAGAGGCGATCGCGTCCTTTCCCCTGAGTCTGGATGCAGAGTGAGGGAAAGATGGCCCCAAACTCGGCTCCATAACATTAGATGGTGAAAGTGACGTCAAATGTCACTTCCGCCCATTGGTCTTTTTTGCAAAAAAAAAATTACATTTTAGTGTAAATGTGATAGACGAGTTCTTTTTGACCCCTGATCTCACATATAAGAGGTCCTGTCACGCTTTCTTCTGTTACAAGGGATGTTTTACAAAGGAGTCAAATGCTCATTTCACTCATTAAAATGCAAATCAATTTATAACTTTTTTGAAATGCGTTTTACTGGATATTTTTTGTTGTTATTCTGTCTCTCACTGTTAAAACAAACCTACCATTAGAATTATAGATGGATCATTTCTATTTCATTAGGCAAACATACAAAATCAGCAAAGGATCAAATACTTTTTTGCCTCACTGTAGATATATTATTTGAGGCTTGTTTTTTTATATAATTTTAGAGTTTAAGATCCTAAGTACATTTTCTAAATTATTAAAAAAATAAAAAAAATAGACAATATAAGATAATATATTGTTCACACATTGTAAATGTAGGGAAGGGTCACAAACACAAAGGCATACTTCTGGATGATGTTAAAGAGAGGATTTCAAAAGTTTTTTTTTTAATGCAAAAATTATAAATCTGTGATTCATTTTTGTAAAGTAATTAAATATGTTACAAAATTAAAAGTTATCTGTGGTGTTTAAATGCATTGGGATTAACAGAATAGCTATTAAACATACATGGAGTAATGAAAACAGTGTTCAAAGTGGATGAGTAGGAATATTTAATTAGTATTTCTTTGGGGAATGGTATGGTTTTAGCAATAAAAGTATGTTCAGTTATTGAATTTTGAAGAAAAAAGTGCAAGTTCTGGAATTAGGAGGGATGTTGTATAGCAGATATTAAGTCACAAATGTAAATGTCGTGTACAAAAAATAAGTATTTATGTTTAAGAAACAATGCACTGGGAGTTAACAGAACAATAAGGTATAAAGTAGGGTTTTGTTGAAACATTTACAAGACAGCTAAAAAACAGAATAAAAAGGAAAAGTAGAGGGGACTGATTAAGACAATGGGGTTGATTTACTGAAGGCAAATAGGCGTTCACTTTGCAAAAGAGTTTGCCTTTAGCTTAGTAAATGTGCCTTTAGAATATCAAATCACGTACAAAGAAAATAAAAAGACTGCATTTTTGCTTGCACGTGACTTGATGATGGAAGTCAGCAGAGGTTCACTTCACAAAGATAAGGGAAATTTCCCATGCAAAGGGAAAGATCTATTTTTTTCAGTATATCAACCCCAAGGAGAATACTGTTAAAAATGTTATGAGGTTGAATTGCATCTAAATGAAGTGTGTGAATAGAAATTTTATAAGGTAATTCATTTACAATTTAGGTTATTAAGGTCAGAGTTAAAGATGTTATAGTGAGGGATTTTAAGTGAGACTTTAGAGGCATCTTTTTAGTTTTGGCATATACCGAGCTAATATGTTCTTGATTGCGCTTTACTCTCTCCATCTCAGGAGTCATAGACATTGGTGTTGCTGTTCCCAAGTTTTCTTTGTACATAATCTGATGGTAGAAGAAGGTACCCCGTGTTTAACAAAAACAAAAAAACACATAGCTGTTCAGAAATAAAGCTTTGTTAAATAGTTTCTGAGCAATGATTGATAGAAGGAAAGGTCAGTAGTGAGCTGGTCAAATATCACATGTCACATGACAAATATCTTATTTAAAGTAACTTTGTTGCTGGGTTAAAGTTTTACTAGCAAACTAAGAGGCTTTGTACTCATCTGTCTTACCACCAGTTGCTTTGATCTTCACTCTGTTCAACAACAAATCTCCAATCGGATACATACATCCCCCATTGTACCCTGTTTTGGTTCCTTCCACTGACCCCTGTGTTAGTACTATATCCTGCAGTAAAATAAGTAACCACAGCGTGCAGCAGGGGACCAGGAGGTATGTCAGATGTGAAAAATAGATTGCTGTGCTAGAAAGTGAAGATAGGAAAAAAGATGAGGGGACAGACGAGTTTAAAAACTTCTCTTTTGCATGTGGTACTTTGCTATGTTTTTCGAACCCAGCAACATAGTCACATTAATAGACTGTTGATATAGTACAACCCAGATACAGTAAGTAATGTAATTGTTTAATGGATAAAGGTTTAAAAGGTTTATCATTAACCATTAATTAATTAGTCATGTTTTAGGGTTTCTTGGGAAGGTAAGTAATTATTTCAATTTTTTTATGAGGTATATCTATGTTAATATACATTTTAATAAAAATCATCATCAGGCATTCATCAAAATGACCAGTGATGGTTATAATGTCATTAATTTAATGTTGTTGTTAGAGGGAATTTAAACCAATTTCTTAGATTTGAAAATACCATGCTAATGTTCTCTTGGTTGCGTTTGACCCTCTCCATTTCTGGAGTCATGGGTGTCGGGGTGCCCTGCCCCAAGCTGTCCTTGTACATAACCTGAAGACACAAAAGAGCACTCAAAATAGCACCAATACCTATGTTCAATCATTCTCTAATGACCTAAAAACACTTCTAGGCGGTTTGTGTATATAGGTAGCTTGCCTTTGCTTATGTACAGTTAAAGTCAATTTTACTCACCAATTGAGGAGAATGTTTAGCTAACACTGCATAAGGTCGTCAAGTACTGATGCATATACATCATTTAGAAAAAAAAGGTAAAAAGTTTTTTTTTTCTAATAGATTTTTCCCATCAATAGTTCATTCAGCGTTCAAAGTCTAACCATTGATGTACAAGGCCAAAGAATTATACATTTGGTGCAGTTATATTTCTATTCCCACCTAAATTATTAACAGTTTATAAGGGAAGGAGCAGACCTCAAGTATACACAAACCTTAAAAGGAGTCACATATAAAATTCAGTATTATTCCTGTTTTCATACATTTATAAAACCCTAAACATTAAGACAAATCTGCACTGAGAGAAATACATTCGCTGCCATGCATGCTGACCTCCTTCTAAGAATGCTAAAACCTCACACAGGCAGGCAGATTAGAAATCCAGAGTGAAGACAGAATTTCTAATCTACAAAACTGCAGTCACTGGCCCAGAAAGTGTTGAAGCCATTAAATCAGAACGAAGGCAGAGAACTAGCATTGTTAGATAGAGGGGTCAGCACTGACAATTAGGGATGAGCAGGGTAATTTCCGGAAAACTAATCTCAGAGTGAAATTCAGCAATTACTCTTTTCTTCCTTTTTTTGTTTAGAGGATTTCTTCTTCATTCATGGTAGTTTAGTCTACTTAATTTCAATTAAAGTACCGTACTTTGCAATTTCTTTGTGTGTTTAATAATTATTTGTGTTATGCCACATTAAAGTTCCTATTAGTACTTCTTTTACCGCTTGTTGTTTTTTTTGGCCAATTGTGAGGCTAATTAGTGGTCATTTTCTATCACAAGAACAAGCCCAGGATAGATATATTGGAGCTTCTGTAACCCAGTCATTCAAAGCCCATTGCTCTTTTAAAATGGTTGTAAACTCACCAAAAAAAAATGCAGCACTTCTCATTTTTTTTATAATCTCTGCACACTTTTTGGTGCAGAAATCCGGTGTACAGATTCATTCATGGGCCAATGTATATTCCTTCCTGCTTCAGTGTGTGTATATATAGATATATCTATAGATGTAGGTTCTTGTGTCCACCAGAAGAGAGAAGTTGGGTAGATGCCACACCCCCAATTCTGGAGGCATAATAATGGTTTAGCTCAGGGGTCTTCAAACTACGGCCCCCCAGTTGTTCAGGAACTACAATTCCTATCATGCCTAGTCATGTCTGTGAATTACAATGCCTCATGGGAATTGTAGCTCCTCTCTAGCATGTCTTAATAAAAGGTGGTTTCTCATGTGCCATCTATAATGCCCAAGAAATATTGTTTGGAAAATACAAGTGGGTCATGGCACATCTACATTCCAAATTTGGCACTTAAGATGGTCATGCACTATGCCATATGATTGGCCAATCTCTATACAACTCAATATTTTAGGCAAAATAGGTAAAAGGAAGACGCACTTGAACAATGAATTCAAATTATAGGAGATCAAACAGTCTCTTACACTAAATCTAATTTATTTAAGATCTAATTGATTGCAGTGTATGGTCACCTTTAAAAATCAAGATCTTAAAATATAAAATGTATTGGATTTAGAAACACTTCTCTGTTCTTTGTAAAGTATTGAAAGATTTGGGTAAAAAATAAATAAAAAAAATTCAAAGATATATTAGAAGTGATAGGAATAAGATTAGCATCAAAAGGGTTAATTAACCACTTCCTTACTGGGCACTTAAACCCCCTTCCTGCCAAGACCAATTTTCAACTTTCCGAGCTGACGCACCTTGAATGACAATTGTGCGGTCATACAACACTCTACCCAAATTATATTTTTATCATTTTTTCCCACAAATAAAGCTTTCTTTTGGTGGTATTTGATCACCTCTGCGGTTTTTATTTTTTGCGCTATAAACAAAAAAAGACAGAATAAAAAAAAAAAACACAATTTTTTTTAACTTTTTGCTATAATATCTCAATTTAAAAAAAACAAAAAAAAAAACATTTTTTTCTTAGTTTAGGCTGATACGTATTCTTCTACTTATTTTTTGGAAAAAAATCGCAATAAGCGTATATTGATTGGTCTGCGCAAAAGTTATAGCGCTTACAAAATAGGGAATATAAACAGGAAGACGTCCAGGGATGTCCATCCGGCAGTTGAGAGCTGCAGACGTCTTTCGTCTATAGCGTGGCTCTCAAGTGGTTAACTGAGAACACCTACTAATTGCCTAACAAGACACATCCAATTAGATGAAACTGTGAACTGTATTGGGTGTGTGCTATTATCAATGAGAAAACAGCAGTTACCCTATTTATTATCTCTATTTGTGCTTCAATGTGCGCCAGTTTGTACATTCAATTAATGACTTTTCCAGCCCACCAATTAATGTATGAACTGGCGCAGCACCTTCTTCTTAGTGATTGACCCTCCATGTCTACTCACAGCTTACTGGGCGGTATAATCCTCCCAGCTGCCCACAACACAGGCAGAAAAACATTAAGGGCAGATCAGATACTTAACTGACAACTCCATTCTGCATGGCATGAGACAGAGGGCCTGAAAAGCTGAAGCAATGTCACCAGGACATTTAAAGTGTTGCAGTTTAGCCCAGCCCCTGACCCAGGCCAAGCTGAGCTGAGAGGAAGAAAACATCACCAGATCTACTAAATAAAGATCAAAAAAGGGTATTTATGATATGAATTTTAAAGAGTTGTTTCTGTAATCCTGTACTGATGGTGTACCCTATCCTTAAAGAGCAAAATATCTCTGTATACAACCACTTTAATTTCATACATTCTCATTACCTAAATGCAATTTACCAAAATGGTGAAATATTGCTCAAATCCCATGAATTTCACAAAATGTTTGGGAATAATAAAGCTCTTAATATTGCTTATCCCTATTGACAGCCTCAACTCTTTTCCAAGAGGTGTAACACCTTACATGGTCAGTAATATATTCATACACAATAAACTTCCACTGTGCCTTAGAGTGTAAGATGCAGCATGAGGATATCATTAAAATGCATTTGCTAAAAACAAAACAATGCAAATCTGCTTTTGATTTTGCTATATATATGTTTGCCCCTTGCTGAAGTGCAGTCCCTGAAGATTTCTCCATGAAGTCAAATGTAAGGATCAACTGATTTTCTGGATATATTTTTACTTTTTTTTTCGAACAAGCAACTTGGAGGTTTTCCCAATGTAAAGGAACTGCATAGGGAAGCCACCAATCCATGTTTTATAAAAGAAACAATAGAGGGCGCCACTAGGACTATATAAGAAAGTAATCACTCGTGGTGACTATGTGATTAATTATATGCCATAAGTATTAGAACAATGGAACAACAATAATTAAAATAAGATCTATGTGTCTAATAATAGTTAATAAGTTAAAGTAGTGAATGAACAAAGGTAAGTCCACCTGGAATCCCAAATATATAAATAGTATAACAATTAATAATAGTGGATTGTCAGGAAAAACTTTTCTTAAGGAAAATTAATTGGAAAAAGTCTGTGCACAATTATAGCAGGATTGTGATGTGCTGATTCTGGGATGTGGAAGAGCCTTCACCAATTGAAAAATTTGTGTTCCACCTCAGGTGCTGGGGAAGTGCTAGATGCTTACCAGATGATTAGACCTCTCTTTTAAAAGTAGGTCTGATGGGCAGGTCAGGATAAGTGCCTGAACACTAGGGGCATGCTGGATCGCGTGGTTCCACAGTACTAGCAGGTATGCTCATTTATGCATGGAAATATGAATGAAAAAATATCATGGTACAATAACGTTTTATTAAAATCAAAATAAAAATGCACACACAGCCGAATGGCCTCCTACCCCAGCTAGTGCCTGCCTGGCACTGGGAGTATAGCGTGTCACAGCTCCTAGCTCCAATGTACCACCGAAGGTTGTGGATGCAGACAGGTCCGGGCTTGGTAGGCTCAGGTAGGCTCAGACGGAGGGCTTGTAAGCCGTGCAGGATGCATCCTGGCATCCTGCACGGCTTACAAGCCCTCCGTCTGAGCCTACCTGAGCCTACCAAGCCCGGACCTGTCTGCATCCACAACCTTCGGTGGTACATTGGAGCTAGGAGCTGTGACACGCTATACTCCCAGTGCCAGGCAGGCACTAGCTGGGGTAGGAGGCCATTCGGCTGTGTGTGCATTTTTATTTTGATTTTAATAAAACGTTATTGTACCATGATATTTTTTCATTCATATTTCCATGCATAAATGAGCATACCTGCTAGTACTGTGGAACCACGCGATCCAGCATGCCCCTAGTGTTCAGGCACTTATCCTGACCTGCCCATCAGACCTACTTTTAAAAGAGAGGTCTAATCATCTGGTAAGCATCTAGCACTTCCCCAGCACCTGAGGTGGAACACGAATTTTTCAATTGGTGAAGGCTCTTCCACATCCCAGAATCAGCACATCACAATCCTGCTATAATTGTGCACGGACTTTTTCCAATTATTTTTCCTTAAGAAAAGTTTTTCCTGACAATCCACTATTATTAATTGTTATACTATTTATATATTTGGGATTCCAGGTGGACTTACCTTTGTTCATTCACTACTTTAACTTATTAACTATTATTAGACACATAGATCCTATTTTAATTATTGTTGTTCCATTGTTCTAATACTTATGGCATATAATTAATCACATAGTCACCACGAGTGATTACTTTCTTATATAGTCCTAGTGGCGCCCTCTATTGTTTCTTTTATTTTTCACTTCTTATAGTCATATACTATATCACTGAGGAGCAGCACAGTATTTTACCCTACTATCTTCACACCAGTGGAGATCACCAATCTTTTGGTTTTGGCGCGGAAACACATTTTTTCCTTTGCAATCCATGTTTTATAAATGAATTGTTAGTGTCACCATGGTGCCAACATGGCTATATAATTGTAAAAAATATATATTCCCTACGGCAGATAACATGATTCTAAATTAGGTTGTTCCTTACGGTTCATCAACTAGTAGTATATACTAGTAGTAGTATAGTAATATTATATATTGGTGACCAATGAATACAGAACAAGTACATTAAATACATCTTATATATACAGTATGTTCTTGACAATACTAGCCAATGAATAAAGTCAGATAAATACAGAAGGGACAACCTTTAGTTACAAGGAAAGGACAAAGATAAAGAGGAAGGGGGAGAGGAAAAAACAGGCTGGAAATTTCTTCAGTTAGTTAGTTATGTATTTAACTGTTAATAACATTTCTGTTCATTTACATAGGGAATGCAAACTAACACATCCACTATGGCTTAAAGACAGTGAGACATTAGAATAGTGCTGACATTAGAAAGGAACTGCACATATGAAGGGCTCTTTAGTAAAGGGGAAGCATACGGGGCACCAGCAAACCATGACTAAAGTATAAACATAATCAGCCACTACCGAGCTAATGTTCTTCTGCATCTCCTTTACGCGTTTCACTTCCGGAAGGTCAGAAATTGAAGTACCTTGTCCAACACTTTCCTTGTATTTTATCTATGAAATTACACACAATGGAGAAACAAAAATGCACATTTAGCACATAAGACAGTTCCATACATGACTGCATGTATGTTTATACACAAGAGTGTGTGATGGACTATGTATGCAATACATGAAGACATCAGAATGGTATTCAGTATGGTGATGGGTTGTGTGTATCTGGGATGTGATTACCTTTTGCCTTGATTTATTGTTACTACACTAAAAACATTAGTGCTGTTCACTACAGACTAGGGATGTCAATAAAAGAGCAATGTGTGTCCAAGTCTCCATGTAAACATGCCTGTAATTGCCCTAGTGTGCATGGACACATAGGATAACATTGAGCTGCTTCTACAGGCAGAACACAAAACTGTAGAAGCAGCTCAATGTTATCCTATGTGTACATGTACATTAGGACAATTACAGGCAGAATTTAAGCTCAATGTAAAGACAGGGGAAAAATAAAGTTTGGGTTTGCATTTTTGATTGGAGCTTTCTGGCAGAAGAAACGCAAAACTTGTCTAAACTATCTACAAAAATGCTCTATATTTAATCTGTTGCAATCTGTTTACTATCTCCTGCTAAAGGTACTGGCGTTTTTTTAAGCCCAGTGTGCATGGAGCCTTAGAATCAGTGACATCAGTGATAACGCAGCATGTGAATTTATAAGTAGCACGTTTTTTCACTGTATGGCTTATTAATTTGCTGAAAACCATACCCATCATTGAGTAGGCAGATAACCTAGTAAGTCTACAGGCTAGGTTATCAACAATGACACAATTATTAACTGAACTGATACACTGCCTTTTCAGTGTTTTTAACCACTTTCCTGTAAATTTCTAGTGAATCAGTTCTGCTTTAGCTCAGAATGTTCTGGATGTCCCTAAATTTTCTCTCTAAAACCTGCAGTTATCTCCCTATAGTCATTCATTAGATTTAGACTTTCAAAACAAATTTAAATCTGGTTGCTGAGGAAAATTGTATCTTCCAGTATGTACTCATTGATACATCAGGTTTATAGTAATAACCTCCTGATCCATTGCAACAGATTAAATTACAATAGGTTTGTGGTCTCTTTAGAATTTGAAAATAACATGAGGAGTCAAGAATATACTTATAGAGGTGCCTGAACATACCTGATTTATTTTCCTTAATTCTGGTACAGACTATAGGTCGGCTCTAGTTGGGACCACTGTACTTACTACACAAAGTAAGTACAGCAATCTCCCCTGCTGAGCTGTTGTGTTCTGACAGGGAAACGCCCCCCCCCCCCGCCAGAGCACTCCAATCAGCGTTCTCCACCATTGGCTAAACGGCTGGCTTCTGTTGGAACAGACCGACATACACACAGGCCGAATGACTTTTTTATTTGAACTACTTTAGTGACCCAAAGCCCATGCACTCAACATTAAATGGCTTTTAGTTCCAAAGTTGCCCTAGGATGGTCCCTAGTTTGGGAGCTCCTAGAATGCTCAAGGAAATTAAACCAGGAATGTATAGTCACCTCTTGGTGCCTGTTTTAAGTCTTTGACAGTTTACAGTAGAGCTGTGGCCAGACTATATGCATTAAAGAATTTACATATTCTTAACAAACAATGATTAAGCATTAAAATAAGCCCTCACTGACCTTTCTAACTACACCCACTATGAAACAGTTCATCCTCAAATGTTACAATAGAAACATTGAAATTTTCTTTTGTCCTAGTCCCATTTGCCCTGTATTTACATTTGAGATTAGAAGGCTCACTCCCTGCAAGGAGAAGCCAAGCTGCCCAGAGAAAGTGGAGGTAAAAATCAAAAGCTTTTGCTGGAAACTTTAAAATGATTTCATAATGGCTGCAATCACAGAGGTGATTGAGGGCTTGTTTTAATTAAATTTGTTTGCTGATTTCTAAAATATGCAAAAATCTGAATATCTTTAGTCTGACCACAATTTTACTTTTAATTGTTACTCATATATAATCATAGGATTTTTTTTTATAATGAAGCTGAATATTAATTCAAGATAAATATTGTTAGAATTGTTTGTGTTAAGTAGTAATATACTATTTGACTATATTAATTAATATAAATAATATTTACAAATTTAGAATGTTATAACCATATTTTTACTTGTCAGTCTTGTTTGGAGAAAGTTAATATAATGGTAGTTATAAAGTAGATAACTTGTCTATCTTAGTATGGCAGTTGTTAGATCATAAGTTATTAGAAGGGGCAACTAGTGAGCTTGAATTATTCCTATATTAAAATTATTACTGTTATTTTTTGTATATTTTTGTACTATTATTTGTACCGTGCTAATGGCATCCTGTGTTCTTTTAATTCTGTCCATCTCTGGGGTGTGCCCAATAGGTGTTCCTGTTCCAACTTCATCTTTGTACAGTATCTTGTAAGTTAGAATCAAGGTAACAGGTTAATAAACAAAATATTTTGTTTTGTTGCTGGTTTAAGGCTTGAGAATGGTGAAAAGAATATCATTAAAAAATGAAACCTTTAATAGGTTCAGTATTCGAAACACTTGAAACAATTACAATTTTATTTGCAAGTGCCACATGGCTGATGTTATTTTAGTTACCCCGCTTTTACATCTTATAACTAATTTAAGATAAAGGGTAGTGGTCAACATTTATATATATATTGTACAAACACAGTGGTAAAACATGCAAGGACAATACAATTTGAACAAAAATGGGACTCAATACAGACCTTTTTTTTATAGCTTGAACAGCTCAGAAAAGGCATATGTGCTCTGTCAGGTTTTTATTGCTGGTGTCTCCAGACCAAAAGGGATCTCCTGAGAAATTGATGGAGAATGCACTCCAGAGATGGAAGGCAGTCAACATCAATGTCTTTTGGATCTTTGGGACAAAATCTTCTTGAGCATAAACAACAATAATGACCTGGTAAAGAATATGATTATCCTACACTATCCAAAACGAAACATTTGTTGGTTGGAGTTCCATTTTAAAATACAAAAAAAGATCACAAACACAAACAGACCCAACACAAAACACACATATAGGACTTAAGACAATTTTGATCAGACCCTAAAATGTGTTCTAACACTATAACATTGCCTGTCGTGGTGGGTTGGTAAGGTGTTTATATACTGCAGGCAGAGAAAGCAGTAGCTTATGATATCAGTAGCTGTTAATATTAGCTTATGCCCAAGAGGTCTAGGTTAGACTACCTTTTTTTTCTTTATTATGGTATTATTTGTGTTAGAACTGAAAGTATCTTAAAAAAAAGTACCGAGCTGAAATTCTTTTGATTTTCTTTAACACGCAGAATTTCTGGCGTGTCTTTAACCACTGTGACTTTTCCTTTACTTTGTATATGGTCACCCTGGTACTGTAGCTATAAGAAAAAAGTAGAAATTGTTAAGATTCATTTGGAAAAAACATAGTTCTAGATTATGAGAAGTGTAGGGCTGTCAATATTTGGCTACTGTAGAAAGATCAAGATCAAAATCAGAACACTGAAGATTACAGACTTAACGAAAATCATAATAAAGTATTCCCATTTTAGTAGAATACTTTTTTTAATGGAAGAGACAACGGTACATTTGAATTAACATAAATGTATAACGTTTCACTTAGCACAACCATCTGCAGTCAATTGTAGAGACATGAAATCAACATTTGCACACATTTTCCAAAGATAGCTGACAATTAGCAAACAGATCTCAGGACTGGTAGCTTACCTGTTATGATTATGGCCTTCCAATGTCTGGAACATTGACAAAAATTTGGTCTTAAACAGGTTGGCTAAACCTTATTTCTTCACCTCTCTGCAGTTGGCCATTGTAGTTTTTTCTTTTGCTTACCTCCCTTCTCTTCTCAGAAATTCCATGCTGAAGTTTGAGTGGTTTAATTTCCCTGTGCCCTGATCCTCCACTTTCCAGAGGCAAAGGGACGTGGAGTCTGGGGGGCATACTAACTGACAATAGCACACCCTGCAGAACTACATGGAGCATTGGTGTGACCGATCAATCAGCACACAGTTGTTTCAGGGGACCCATCTCCCCAACAGGAAATGCTGCTACTACAGTTAGCAGGCAGCATTTCCCAATGAATTTTAACTAAAAGGAGCTGGTGGCTGCATAAGAAGTGCCTCAACAATAAATTTGCCGCAATGTTATTTGTTAATGCCAGAACAGTAAGAAAATAGGTAGACATTATTTAATCAAGTGGCTCCACCAAAAAAAATGAAGGGTCAAAACTAATCTCAACTTGCCCTCCCAAGGAACATTGGATGAAACTATCTACACATGTAAACTGACCCCTATAAGCATTATCCATGCATGAATTTTAAATACCCTTTTAAAATAAAATAAAATTAATAATGCCAACATAATAAAGCACTGACTGCAGTTTTGGATGGGCACAGGGACATAGGATCATCAGCTATTTCTTATATCTCCTAGAGCCTCCAACAGTGGGATTTCCCTGCAATAGTTTTTCCCATTTAAACATTCTAATTTGACTATTATTCAGTTTACTATCAACAATGCCGAACTGGAATATGAGCTGTGGCTGGAGTTAGTCTCACAACAATTTTGGAAATATGTATTTTTAATTGTAAATTTTTTTTTGTAATAATGTATACTTAGATTTGTAATGCCTTATGGCCAAAATATTCCATAACATTTTAGCCAGGGTCACAGATATCACAATTTCATTGTATAAAGAACTGCAGGATCTTGTAATAATCAGCAAACAATTATGCAAATTTGCAACTCACTTTAGGAAATGTATGATAGAAATAGAAAAAAGTACTGTACAATAGAAACTTTTCATGCAAACCAAGAAGCTAAAATGATAACTGTGCTTTGGTCACCAATATTCAGCAACTTCACCATCTGCTTCAACAAACTCCTAAATAGTAGAAGAGACGTCAAGTGCAGACTAATGGCAGTTCAATACCCAGCAAGCCTGACAATGTGTTCATCCTCCAGCGTCCTCTGTCACTATACATGTACTCAGGATAGTTGCCTAGATCACTGTAGACATAGCTTTAGTCAACAGTTTTACCAGTTTAAATCTAGACTATAGTGCAAAAGTCAGAGCTGAGTGCTGTATTTGCTTTTCCATTTTTTTTTTTCAACAAACAAAAATGCAATCATGGGAAAGATAAATGACTTACAGTGCTAAAGTTCTTCTGGTTCTCGCGAACTCTCAGCATTTCGGGTGTGTCTACTACAGGTACGTAATAAGACATGCTTCTCTCTGCCTCTTCCTTGTATTTTTTCTGTACAACATAAAATATAAAATGTGAGTATAAATAATAGTAATAAAAACAGCAAAAAAAATCATAAAAGTTGAAACTGAAAAGTTGTGATAAGCAAATCAACAAAATAGTTTTATTCAAATACTTTAACTATATGTAGTTAAAGTTTCCAAAGCAGTAATCCCCCTCCCCACCTCAGGTCTTGTCCACCACACCTTTTCCAGGTTAAATGACGACTAGCATAATTCAAACCACATCCTATGAGCCAAGGGCACCAGGGACACCTCTCTTGGAGGCACATTTTCAAGCTGCCTCAGCTCAAAAAAGATGATGCATAGAACAATGACATGTAATCATAACATAGCTGCATTCTTCACAGTACTTAGGACTTGCCACGGTCCCCACAAGGAGTATCAGGGGACATCATGTGACAGGACTAAAAACATCTCCAACCAAACAATGTATCTAAAAGAAAAGTAAAACATTTTATGTGGGAAGGGCTAATGAAGAAATTAGCAGGCCCCTCATTGTAAATAAATAAAATGGCTGAAAGATTTGCTTAAACAGGAATGTATAGTTGTTTTTTTTGTAAATAATTATCAGGGATACAAATATGTATTTTATATCAACCAATATATAAAACATCAATTTCAAAACTCAAACTTAATCTTAAACTAAAATAGTCGTTTCCTTTTAAGAAGCAAAAACAGATTTCCTTTTATTGTAGGTTGTAAGTAGAAATCTTTCTGTGAAACACTAAAATACTTGTTTCTCAGAAGTTAAAACGTGTATTTTAGGATGTCCCTTCTGCCCCCAAAAAACTCTTTCCCTTTATCTGAAAGATGGAGCCAAGTGGTAGCAAAATGTAACATCAGCATGATGATGCATGCACAGCAGTTGCACCATCAGTGGACATCCAATGGCCAAAGAGGAAATATGGTGGCAGAGAAGATAGCAATGGCAGCACACCAAGTGGCAACGGGAATCGTGGACCTGTTCACCATTGGGGAAGGCAAACCCAAAGATGAGTCTGCCATAATGTTTATTGGAGCTGTGCCTACTTGCACTTTATGCAAAGAGAAGAGAAAAAGGCGCCTACAGGTTACAACTGATAACATTTAATAAGTAACAGGTGCATTTATCTACTTACATCACAGTAATAAAGATCCAGCACATGCCCTCTCCACACTGTATGTGACGTCCGTCCGGAGTGGTGGCGTTGTGGCATTGTTACAGCTTTCCTTGTCCTGGGATAGGTTAACCCTGTCCAGCAGGATATTCAGGAGGCTGAAGAGCTGGGACCGAGGCTTGGTAGAAGCTGTGAGTCGTCACTGGTGAAAGGCGCAACAACGTTTCGGAGCATGCATTCTGGCTAGCAAGACAGGCACGCTCCTTTCTCAAGCTTGCTAGCCAGAGAGCATGCTCCGAAACGTCGTCGCGCCTTCCACCAGTGATGTAATTGCGTACCAATTTTGCGTTCCAGCAGCGACTCACAGCTTCTACCAAGCCTCGGTCCCAGCTCTCCAGCCTCCTGGAAATCCTGCTAGATGGGGTTAACCTACCCCAGGACAAGGAAAGCTGAAGCAACGCCACAACGCCGGACGGACGTCACATACAGTGTGGAGAGGACATGTCCTGGATCTCTATTACTGTGATAAATGCACCTTTTACTTATTAAATGTTATCAGTTCTAACCTGGAGGTGGCTTTTTTCTCTTCTCTTTGCATACCCTGGAGTTCGCTCTAAACCTCCCACTGAAGGCTCGCCCTGGTTTATGAACTAATACAACTGTATACAGGACTTTATCCCAATCATTTCCCTTTTCTCTTCCCCCTCTTTGTCCCCCCCCTCCCCATTCAGAGAAAAAACTTCCTAAAGATGGATTTTATGTTATCACACATACCAAGTGTCAGCGCCACATCTCCTCTGTCTACTTTCACTTTATGGCAAGATCCTCAGCGACACACTACACTTCCACTAATATTAAATCCTAAAGGGCTTAGTCATGACCTATTAATGTGATTGTCACATTATAACTACCGTATTTATCGACGTATACCGCGCACTTTTTTCCCCTTAAAATAAGGGGAAAATCGTGGGTGCGCGATATACACCGATAGCCACTTCCGGCGCTCAGTTTGAACTGAGCCGTCGACATATACCGAGTGCAGTACACTTGGGTACATTCGGCCAGGCTCGGCTTCGCTCGTGCTCACGCATAAACGTCACAGAGCGTGAGCATGAGCGAAGCCGAGCCTGGCCGAATGTATCCGAGTGTACTGCACTCGGTATATGTCGGTGGAGGCGCTCAAACTGAGCGTGGGAAGCGGGGATTCAACTCCCCGGAGCACTGGAGAAGCCGGGAGGACACCACAGAAGGCGAAGACGGACGCCGGACCGGACGATGGACGCCGCACAAGACACCAAAACGGTAAGTACTAAAAGTACTAAAAATATTTTTTACAGGTCCACATCAGGGGTGCGCACTATACGCCGGAGCGCACAATACCCCGATAAATACGGTATATCATAACTATAGCTTTGTTGTTCTCATAGATAGAATTTATACCCACCTGGCTTGAAAGATTTCTGACTTGCTGAGCATGGATAATTTCTGGTGTATCTACAACAGATGTGTAGCTTCCCTTTTCCATTTCTGCAGAATGTTTGTATTTTATCTGTTGGAAAAGAAATAAAGGTTAAAGCCTAAAAAAAGTAGAAAATTCTAAATAAAAAAAGCATGGCAATGTGTATTCATGCTATTCATACCTTTGAACTTCAGAAAGCAAAAACTGGTGAATAATTTACTACAGACCACAGCACTTACCTGGCTGGCAATATCAGTAGCATTCTTTGCTCTCTGGAAGTCTGGAGTATCCAAGCCCATTGATAGGCCTTTTCCTTTAATTTCCAGTTCCAGTGTTTTCTTATATTCTTTCTGTAAGAAAAGCCAGCATGTACATTATGCAATTCATACATTGTCCTCTATTTACTGTACAACATTGGTAGCAAACATTTTAACTGCTTGATAACCAGCCGCCACAGTTATACGGTGGCAGGTCAGCTCTGCTGGGCAAGATCACGTAGATCTACGGCATCTCGCCGAGCAGCCAATAGGGGCCCCTGACGCCAAAGTGCGTGCCCGACGGACGCGATCACCGCCGGGCACTCGTTATCGCTCGTTACAGAGCGAGAACCGGGAGCTGTGTGTGTAAACACACAGATCCCGGTCCTGTCAGGGGGAGAAATGCCTGATTGTCTGTTAATACAATGTATGAACAGCGATCAGTCATTTCCCCAAGTCAGTCCCATCCCCCTTCAGTTAGAACACACCCAGGGAACATACCTAATCCCTTCCTCGCCCCCTAGTGTTAACTCCTTCCCTGCCAGTGGCATTTTTATAGTAATCAATGCATTTTTATAGAACTGATCACTATAAAAATGGCAATGGTCCCAAAAATGTGTCAAAAGTATCGCAGTACCGATAAAAAACGCTGATTGCCGCCATTACTAGTAAAAAAAATATTTTAAAAAATGCCCTAAAACTATCCCATATTTTGTAAACGCTATAACTTTTGCGCAAACCAATCAATTAACGCTTATTGCGATTTTTTTTAATGAAAAATATGTAGAAGAATACGTATCGGCCTAAACTGAGAAAAAATTATTTATTATAGCAAAAAGTAAAAAATATGATTTTTTTTGCAAAATTGTCGCTCTATTTTTGTTTATAGCGCAAAAACTAAAAACCGCAGAGGTGATCAAATACCACCAAAAGAAAGCTCTATTTGTGGGAAAAAAAGGATGCCAATTTTGTTTGGGAGCCACGTCGCACGACCGCGCAATTGTCAGTTAAAGCGACGCAGTGCCGAATCGCAAAAAGTTGCCTGGTCTTTGACCAGCAATATGGTTCGGGGCTTAAGTGGTTAAGGAGATATTATTCATAGTATATTACCACTGTATAAATTACTCAGCAATTGCTCATTTACCAATAGCACAATGTTTTACAATGTTCAAACTTAAAGGGATTGTAAAGGTAATTTTTTTTCCCCTAAATAGCTTCCTTTACCTACGTGCAGTCCTCTTTCACTTACCTCATCCTTCCATTTTTCTTTTAAATGTCCTTATTTTTTCTAAAAAATCCTCACTTCCTGTTCTTCTGTCTGTAACTCCACACAGTAATGCAAGGCTTTCTCCCTGGTGTGGAGCTACAGACAGAAGAACAGGAAGTGAGGATTTCTCAGAAGAAATAAGGACATTTAAAAGCAAAATCGAAGCATGAGGTAAGTGAAAGAGGACTACACTGAGGTAAAGGAAGCTATTTAGGGAAAAAAATAATTACCTTTACAACCCCTTTAAGTTTGAACACTAACACACAGGTCCTTTCTCTATCTGCAACGTAGAGAGCGCCCTGACTCTCCTGTTCGCCCCCTCAAAACACTTTCTCCACACCAGGGAGAAAGCCTTGCATTACTGTGTGGAGTTACAGACAGAAGAACAGGAAGTGAGGATTTTTTCAGAAGAAATAAGGACATTTAAAGGCAAAATAGAAGGATGAGGTAAGTGTAGGAGGACTGCACTAAGGTAAAGAAAGCTATTTAGGGATTTTTGCCTTTACAACCACTTTAAGTAAACACATTCAAGTTATTATTCTGTAGCTTCTATAGCAGATTGCATTTTAAAACATTATCAAACACAGACATTTATTTGGTTGAGTTATGTTATTTGTTATAACTTATGTACTTATTACTTAAATACTGAACTTCAAACAACCAGCTAAATACACACATTGATAAAGTGATTGTAAGCCCAAAAATATTCTGTTCCTTTAAGGCATGGTCTATAGCACAGTGCTTGTGCCTTGTAATTTGACCCTTTCTATGTTGTAAAATACCTGGTTGATCCTGGCTGTATCTGTGTCCCCCCTGTGTGTGCTAGGGTAATCGTGTCTGCTGAGCCATAATACCCTGGCCAGTTTACATGCCTCCCTCATCCTGCAATCTGCTCTGAGTCTCTCCCCTCCCTCCCTACCTGTCAGTGTGAGAACTGGTCTCCTCCCCGCCCTTGTATACATGTTAGAAAATCAATTGATGGGGTGGTATGGGGTGTTCTTTTTTGGGGGATTGTGTTTTGTTTAATGTGATTTTGGTTGTACAATTTGTCTGTATTGTCTCAATGTTGTTTGCATATAAAAATAAAAAAATAGAATAAATATGAGAGATGCCATTGTTATACTGTATGCGCTGAGATCTAAGCTCATCCTTATCCTGGTTTGACTACCTACTAAATCACTGAAACTCTAAACTCCCTCAGTGTCTCAGAAAATATTGAAACCAAACAGCATCAATGCCAAGTATCTAGAGTTTCCAGTAAGAAATGGCAGCCTCCATATTTATTGTATCACAGGTTAAAACCAGTTAAAACTACTTTTCCAACCCACTATCTCTCAGCAGTACATAAATCGAATGTCCCTGCTGGAAATTCAGAGAAATATAAGGAAGGAATACCCATACCTCATTTAAGATGTGTGTGGCATTTTTAGCTCTTATTAGTTCTGGAGTCTCCTCCAGCGCCGTCAGGCCCCGTCCTCTAGTGTCATTCAGATCCTTCCTGTACTCTTTCTACAAGTCCAGGGATAAAGACATAGTTAATGAACAGCCAATAACTAATATGTAGAAAGATATAAGGAGTACATTGAATACAAAAAACATAAAAACATAAAACAACACAGACTGCACAATACACAGTTAAGACGGGAAAAAAAAATATGCTATAAGGTACAATACACATAATTTGTCTATGTTGCATGGGTTATTAAAAAAAGAAAGGTTGGATAAAAATGTGTGAATTGTAACATTGGGTTGCATTAATTAAGAGATAATTGTGAAGATTTAGTGGAAAGTTAATTGAAAATGGGTTTGCTACGTAATAACACAAAAATAATACAAGACATAGAAAAGACATAAACGTAACAAATGATAAACACAGAAACAGCAATATAAAATAAAGGGATTTAGAGGGTATTAGTGTTAATATTTTTATTGATTGTGGTGATGAAATGTAGAGCAGATGCTACCTCGCTTGCTATTTTTGTAGCATATCTGACATGTAACATTGATGGCGTAACCTCCAAACCAGAAAGGTTTCTGCCCTTAATACATTCTTCAAAGTCTTTCTTATATTCTTTCTAATAGAGGCAGGAAGAAAAATATCAAATAGTATTGCATTAACAAGATGTTTCTTAATCCTTCAGTATAGTTGGTTATATCTAACCTTTTAGTAAATGTGGAAAATATACTGTAGATATATACCTTTATATATAAGCATGAGTGTTTTTATTTTATGAAAGCGAGAAAGAAAGCGGGTATTCATTTTCAAGCATGATGTCAAGAAGACGTGCCATCAGTAATTTTCCTTCAGTTCTCTGGCTATATTAAAGGGATGATTTCTGATTGCCGGCTATGGGCCAGTATACATTGTTTCGCTTTGCATACATGACTTTATTGTTAAAGTAGTTGTAAACCCCCCCCCCAAAAAAAAACAAAAAAAAACCTGCAAGACAAAGGCATAATGAACGAGTATGACTAGCATACTAGCTCATTATGAATTACTTAACTAAGATCGAAGCCCTCAAAGCCGTTCTCATCTCCCCCTCTGGCCGCAGACATCTCTCCGGAAGGTTACTTCCGGATATCACCGCTCCGGCACTGTGATTGCACGCGGGAGCCGACAAAGCGGGTATTAGCTGTTGAGAAAACCAGCATTCTCAGTGCGCCATTGTCTACTGTGCGCATGCGCCGTAGGCAACAGTGTTTTCCTTTTGGCAGGTGTAGGTTTAGGAGATATTGCAAACACCTACAGGTAAGCCTTAATCTAGGCTTACTTGTAGGTGTTACTTTCCACAGAGGGTTTACAACAACTTTAACAAAGAGAAGAAAGGGACAGTAAAGGTAATGTGTACAGCAAGCAATCAGGTATCTTTTAAAAAGCAATGTCCTGGACCACCCACTCCTGCACCACTAGGAGGCCCTCTTTAAATTCTTTCCACTTTGTAGTGCTGAAGTATAGTCATGCCCTTACCCTCATGCTAGAAAAAAAGTTTCACCCAAAAAAGTAACTTCCGCTTTTCGGAATCCTCCCCCCCTCTGGTGTCACATTTGGCACCTTTCAGAGGGGAGGCAGGAGCAGATACCTGTGTAATACAGGTATTTGCTCACACTTCGGGAATAGGTCGCCGCAGTGACCTACGCCACGTCCGGCACCTACTTCATCCCCCCTTCTGTCTTCTGGGAGACACACAGGTCCCAGAAGACAGTAGGGACCAGTGGGATCGCACAGCACGTCTATAAGGCCGTACTATTACTGTGGTTGAGCAGTAAGCAAGGAGCAAGAACCCTTGGGTGGCCAATAGTCAAACCACAGCTGCCAAAAAAGGTATGACTGTAAATAGTTTACTAGCTTTTCCTTCTCTTCCCATTTTTCCCTATTTGGTTCCTAGGTGGAGTAAGTAAATTACTACCAAACCCTGAGATTCAAAACCTCCCAGCCCCACAAACTAGTTATCACAGTTGAACTTTCTTTTTGTGTTTAAGGGAATTACATACAATACAACAAAGGATCAATAAATGCTATGGTACATTAAACTGCTTATACATGCATATTTCAGCTTGTATAAGACTACCATTTAACAAAAACAATATCAACTTCAAGGAATTTCCTTCTTGAAGGACTTAACAATTTTAACAAATAAATTCATAATACCAACAGATGTAAAACCTGTCACTGTATTCACTCATCATAAGATCATTACAATATGTTTATTTTATTTTCTAAATTAAACAAGTTAACAATATAAAAACCGTTACAAAATATTTTACATTTCTTAAATTATAAAAGTTAAATACATATGTTTCATGTTTTAATCAATTACTATGTATCCAGGCAGATAAAAACCGCTACTATCTCAAAATACAAGAAAAGCCTACATACTGATGATGAAAACAATGCACCTACTTTACTTACCGGTGTATAAGACGCACAGGCGTATAACACGCACCCTAACTTTAAGAGGGAGGTTTCAGGAAAGAAACTTTCCACAGCCCCCTGCGTATAATGCTGCGTACACGGTCGTTTTTTGTCTTGTAAAAAAACGTAGTTGTTTCTAATGAAAAAAACAATGTTTTTCAAACTTCATTTTAAAAAACAACGTTGCCTACACACCATCGTTTTCTGAAAATGCTCTTGCAAAGCGCGGTTACGTACAACACGCACGACTGCACTGTGTTCCATTCAAGCTTGCATTATAACTTGCTTCTGAGCATGCGCGGGTTTAAAAACGTTTTTTTAAACTTCGTTTTAGTGCACACACGATCATTTTTTATGACACAAAAAACGACATTCTGAAAAACAACATAAAAAATTGAAGTATTTTCTCCCGTCCACGACACAATTTAATAATTTCCACTAACTTTCTGTCCCAGGATCAAAATGTGAGAGAAAATCTTTCCAATAAGGATACAGGAAAGATTACATCATCTGCCAAGTTTTCGTATATCCAAAAGAAATATGGGGGTTTATTTACTTAGAGCAATTCAGCTGTTCCCTTTGCAAGAAAATATTCTTCACATCTACTGTACGTGTATGTGACAAAATTTCACTTTGCAAAGAATATCCCATCACGTGCCATGATAAAAACTAAAAAAAAACTAAATTTTTGCTTGCAGATGATTGGATGGAAGTCAGCAGAGTTTTATCCCATTCACTAAGCTCTGAGGAAGATTCCTTTGCAAAGTGCAACTTCCCTTGCAAAGTGAACAGTCTATACAGAGCAAGCTTATTTTCAAAGGACTTACCTCACTCTGCATATGCTGAGACTCCATAGCTGTGACATAGGTTGGAGTCTCAAAGTCCAGCATAGCTTTGCCTCTCTCTTTTTCATATTTCTCTTTGTATTTCACCTGTCATAGAATACATTATTTAGACACAATTTGTAATAGTATTTAATTAATCCTAAGAAATAAATTAGACCTCATAAAACCACATTAAATATTTAAATTTCTCATTTTAACAGAAGAGATGAGCAGGTGACAAGTAGACACAGAAAAAAGAAAGTAATTACCTAAGACCGTGGGGTTAAAATATACAAGAGGGAAAAAAGGAGTAAAGAAAACAAAGTGACAAAATCATACTTTTTTAATATTGAATTATATATTATTTTTAAAAATGGAAATTCAGGTTTAAAGTTTAATTTGCCTCTGCTATTGACTTAGGCCCCTTTCACATGTCCGCCTCCGTTCGTCCATTTTTACAAGTCCGTTTACGGACTTGTAATGGACGTCTATGGGGTCGCGTCCGTTAGCGGATAATGCATCCGTCCGCAAAGATCCACGTCCGTCTGGATCCGTTTTTTTGGACAGAAGAAAACCCTATTTTTCTTCCGTCCGGTGGAACGGATCGGATGAAGACGGACAAACGGTATGTTTTCATCCGATTCCCCATAGGGGAGAGCGGAGGAGAGACAGGGCGGTCCCTGCACAGTGTGCGGGGACCGCCCTGTCCGCCGACAGCTGAGCGGGACCCCCCGCTGAGCCGACAGACACACACGGAGCGGACCGAAAAACGGTCCACTCCGTGTGAAAGGACCCTTACATTCATTAAAGTTGATCAATGTCAACCAATAGGGTTTCAGCTGTTATCTTTCTCTTTTCCAGGATTGCAAATAAATTAAATGTGCTTTAATGCTCTTTTCCTCTATATCTTTTCCTTTGGAACTATTAGGCCCCATACACACAAGCAGACAGATTTGTTCAAATCGGTCGGGCACACCGATTTGAACAAATCTGTCTGCTGGGGACGTATTGGTTTGATCGTGTACACACGATCAAACCAAAATCCCTGCCGGCAGACGGCGCACTGACGTGTCGGTGACGTGTCAGTGACGTTGACGCCGCCACGTCACCGCACCAGGAAGTAAATCACTTCCACGCATGCGTCGAATCCATTTGACGCGTGTGCGAGAAGACATGTCTGCTGGTTAGCGTACTAACCAGCAGACATGTCGGGCGGACGGGTTCCCAGCCGACAGATTTGAAAGCATGCTTTCAAATCTGTCGGCTGGCCAAATCCGTCTGCTCGCCCGTACACACGATCGAATCTGTCTGCTGGGACGGTCTGGCAGACCGTTTCCAGCAGACAGATTTGGTCGTGTGTACGTGGCCTTAAGCGTTCTCAATATAACTCAATGCAATCTCATTAGAGACCATTGCTCATCTATGTTTGCATTTTTAAGTTTAAAAAAAAAAAAAAGACACTATACTACAGGGGTGCAAAACCTTTTGAAGAGCGAGGGCCACTGAAGCGACTTGGTAACCGGTCGCGGGCCAAAATGAGTGGAATGGGTGGATGATAGGTCTGTGTCCACGCTGCATATGCTGAACAGACACAGACCACCCTACTCTATGGGCCCTCCAATTCAATCCAACCAGACAGAAGGGGGTGGATCCCCTTCCGTTTTTTTTTTTTTTGGAGGCCAATTGGGTCCTAAGGCTGCTTTCACACTGATGCATCTGTGCCTTTTCTGCAGGTTAGTTACACTTTGACATACACTTCTATTATATCCTGCAGGTGTGGTGCAATTTCTGAAAGCGCACCAAACCCACAGGTAATAACAGAAGTCTATGGCTAACTGCACCGATTTCAGTAATAAAATTACCTGTTAGTAACAATCTTCCATTCAGTTTTCCCCCGGCTGTTGCTGTCCCAGGCAGAGTGTCTTTGGTACCGATTGTGACAGGATCTGGTGCTATACAGAAAACATCAGCTTATGTGGCTCTGCAGCTGCTTGCTTTCTCTACTGTCGGCTTCATTCACAACACTGATGCTCTGGGATGATGGGTCAGCAACCTGCAGGAGGTCGCGGGCCACATCAGAGGGCTCCGCGGGCCACTGGTTGGGCACCCCTGCTATACTACTAATACAAATAGGAAAATATCCCTACCATTTTTGAAATTGTGTTTGACAAAAAATAGTTGCCATATTTTTACAATTTTACTAGTAGGAATAAATTCTGAATTTGTTCTGTAAATAAAATAAAGTCAAATTAAAATATATCTCTACACAAAAACCCTTCTATTTGTCTAGGCAACTGTTGTCAATGGGACAGAAAGTGGTGATAAATACAAGAATTTACAGCTGTCACCTAAATGAGGACAATTATTCCAGTGACAACCAAGATTACATTTTCCCTAATGCCGCGTACACATGGACCTTGGATGGTTTTTCCGACGGAATTCCGCTCAAGCTTGGCTTGCATCTACACGGTCACACAAAAGTT
This sequence comes from Rana kukunoris, assembly GCA_029574335.1. Taxonomy (NCBI): domain Eukaryota; kingdom Metazoa; phylum Chordata; class Amphibia; order Anura; family Ranidae; genus Rana; species Rana kukunoris. Next base: position 210,234,940 of record CM056054.1, on the reverse strand, counting down.
CTCTGAACTTTCGTCCGTCAAGAACGCATTGACGTACAACACTGAGGCCGCGTACACACGATGATTCATGTCCGCTCAAACATGTCTGACGGACCGTTTGCAGCGGACATGTCTCATCGGATTTTGGTCCGATGGCGTTTACACACCATCGGACGAAAATCCCCTCGGGCTGAGGACGCGGTGACGTGGCGATGATGTTGACGCCGCCACGTCACCACTCCAGGAAGTAAAATACTTCCACGCATGTGTCGAATCCATTCGATGCTTGCACGGAGATTTCTGTCCGCTGGTTAGTGTACTAACCAGCAGACATATCCGACGGACATGTCTCCGGCGGACAAATTTCAAAGCATGCTTTGAAATTTGTCCGCTGGGAAAACATATCCGCTAGCCCGTACACATGATCGGAGATGTCTGCTGAAACAGTCCGTCGGACCAGTTTCAGCAGATAAATGTGTGTACGCGGCCTAAGATGAGCCGAGAAAATGAAGCTCAATGCTTCCGAGCATGCTTCGAATTGTTTCCGAGCATGCAACAGAATTTTGCATGTCGGAATTGCTACAGACGATCGGATTTACCGATAGGATTTTTTTCCGTTGAAAAATTTGAAAACCAGCTCTCAATCTTTTGTTGGCGGAAATTCCAACAGCAAAAGTCCGATAGAGCATACAAATTTCCATTCAAGAGCTCACGTCGGACTTTTGCCATCAGGATTTCCGATCGTGTGTAGGGGGCATTTGTTAGGATAGATTTATTTTTTCCTGCTGTATCTCCAAAACAGGGACTGAAAGGAAATCTCCCCAATTTAAAACAGACAGAAATAAATAAAATCTGACTCTGTTGTTTCAACAATTCCCTATTCTAGGAAAAACGTTTGGCTGTAGATATACTTTAAAATAGGAGTCCAAGCTAAAAATAACTATGCTTAAAACTGCTTCCACCTCTCTTCTAACACCTATACTAAAGAGGAAGTAAACCCAAATGGGTTTTACTTCCTTTTTTGCTCCATGCAAACCCTGCAACTTAAAAGCATAATGGGCTAGCATACTACCTGCAAACAAAGCCTGCATTGTCCCCTGTACAGGCCGTGTCCATCTTTGCCCCTCTTCCTTCCAGGGCCGCGGACTCCGGCTCTGTGACTGTCCGGAGCCGCGTGACGTCACTCCAGCGAATGCGCTTTAGAGCCATTAGTCATGGCACACGCTGGGGAAGAAACGGCACAGAGGTCCATTTCTTCACAGCACATGCACCGATGACAAAATTGGCAAACTACAAGGGAAATATCTCCTAAACTGTGCACGTTTAGGAGATAGTTTCACTACCTATAGGTTAGCCTTATTCTAGGCTTACCTATAGATGAAAGTAAGACAAAAGTGTTTACAACCACTTAAGTACCCTGTGGAAGTAAGATGAATTAACTTACAAATTCTGTGACACTTCGGTCCAGTCATGTGATCCCCCCAGCGGCCAGCTTTAGGGGACATGAGGGAGTGCGGACAATAGATGGAATGCCTAGGCGGTGACATCAACCATAGGCTTATTATGGGACATCAGTTGTCGGCTGTGCCTCCTCTTACCTAAACCAGGCCACAGGGGAACCGATATTGTAACTGGAACAGAGTTCCCTGAGATTAGGTAAGTCTAAGCATCTTCTTTCTACAGCAGTGTTTTTCAAACTGTGTGAGAATTGTAGGTGTGCCATGGGATCATTAATGTTGTTCGCCAGGCCCGGCAGGGGCCACACTGGAACCACACCGTGAGACTTTGTGGCTTCTCCAGCATAGTGCTAACTGTCTGTCAGTCACTGAGCAAGGCCTCGCCTCACAAAGACACGATCATCTGTGCTGCCTGGCCTATGTGCGCATTAGATTGGTTGATGTTCGCCGCCACTAGACCCCGCCAATTCAGATCACGAATACGATTAGGCTGCGGCCTGTTCTGCCAGCAGTGTGCCAGGACTGGTGCCGTGCCAGGCACCTACAGCCAATGAGGTGCTCAGCACGGCACCCCTCCACTTGACATTCCCTCTTCCAATCCCACCAGAGCAGAGCGCAACGCAGCAGAGAAGCCCACAGTCCTTGGCTGTCCCACATGGTGTGGAGCTGAGAAGGTAAGATGAGAGAAGTGATGGGGATGGACGGACCAGTGTGTGATTATATCAGCAGTAACTATAAGCAGCAGTCTTGTGTGATCCCCATTCCCCAATATTATATCAGCAGGAAAATATAATATTGGGGATCACACAAGACTGCTGCTTTTGTATATATTATATTTCATGCTGACCACAGAAATTGTTAAATCTTTTCAGATGTGCCGCAAAATTTTGTAGATCTTTTTGGTGGGCCACAAGAAAAAAAACGTTTAAGAAACACCGTTCTACAGGGTACTTAGTATACAGTAGGTGTTAGAAGAAGGGTGGGAGCATATTTATGTGTAGTTAGTTCTAGCCCAGACTTGTACTTGAACTATTGTAGCCAGTGGTAAAACTCCCAACTTTACTGTACTATGTAGTAATAAATAGAAGACCTAGACCTGAAGCTGACATTACCCATAAGTGTTAGGCCCCGTTCACACGAGCCGACAGATTTGTTCAAATCGGTCGGACAGACCGATTTGAACAAATCGGTCTGCTGGGATGTATTGGTTTGATCGTGTACACACGATTAAACCAAGATCCCAACCGGCAGACGGCGCGCTGACGTAGTGGTGACGTGGCGGTGACATTGATGCCGCCACGTCACCGCACCAGGAAGTGAATTACTTCTGCGCCTGCGTCAAATCCATTCGACGCATGTGCAAGAAGATATGTCTGCTGCTTAGCGTACTAACAAGCAGACATATCGGGCGGACGGATTCCCAGCCGACAGATTTTAAAGCATGCTTTAAAATCTGTCGGCTGGCCAAATCCGTCTGCTCGTCCGTACACACGATCGAATCTGTCTGCTGGGACAATCTGGCAGACCGTTTCCAGCAGATAGATTTGATCGCGTGTACGCGGCCTGAGAGACCTTTGCCTGTCCAAAAGCTTTCAGCACAATTTGACAGCAGAATATTGGAAGTTGCTGTGGGTATGTTCAGGCACTTCTAACTGACAAGTTTAACAGTTTATTTTTAAAATTTACATTTTACATAAGTAATGAAAAAATATGTAAAATAGTTTATACGATTGTAAAAATTTCAATATGAAAATAAACAAATCAAAACTAGACTTACCTTACTGGAACACAACTTTTAACCTATAGCAATTCCCCATTATCATTGAAAATAAAAATAAATCAGAGTGCCAAGTAAAAGTATACTTAAGCAGAAAATGTCAAACATAATTGTCAGCATGCATCAAATATTCTTGTAAACAAGCAACTCAGAAACAATTAATAACATCCAGCTACTTACTAATCAGTAATAAATACAGTTGAAAAAAGAAAGAAAATCATTTGAACATTATAGGGTATTTAGGATGAACATAAGGAAGTAAAAAAAAAAAAATTCTCTAGTAAGTCTGACACTTAAAGTGGTTGTATACCCACTTTTTAAAGTAGGTATACTGATGCTGTCGGACCTTGTCTGGAAGAAGACTCCCATATTTATCGCAGCTTTGGACACTCGCAGCTCTGGAGCCGCGAACCCGGAAGACACGCCAAGGGCAAAATGTCAGCTGCCTCAGCGTGGACCTGCCTGTGATACTGGGAACTCGTTCTAAGGTAAGTATTTCATAATGAGCTAGTATGCATTGCATACTAGCTCATTATGCCTTTGCCTTACAGGTTGTTGTTTTTCTGAGGGTATACAACCACTTTAAGGTTTGCATGGTTTACAAGATTCATTAAAAGCAATAGAAGTAATAATTAAAAATTACACTTATAACTTACTATGCTCTGTAGTTCTGTTGCCTCCTTTACATGAACTTGTTCAAGTGTATCAGGCACCCCTTGGTAGTGACCCTTACTCTTCTGAAATTCCTTCTTGTACTGGTACTGAAGGAAAGTGTCAAAAACTGCCTCAAATATAGTCTAGTAATTACCCTGTATGCTACTGGATACCAAGATTATTTGAATGAATTTAACTAAAATTTGATTTTAAAATCAAATACATATATTAATAAAAATATATAATTAAGATACTTTATTATTAATATCCTTTAGAAGTCAGCCAAATCCAAGTAATATGTTGGCATATTAAATTATATTTAGCTGGCTGAATACTATCAAAATTAAAATTAATATATACAGTAATTTATCATATAAAACTACTAATGTATATTGTTTGCATACAAATATATTTTATGTAGTTTTCATAAATATATTATGTCAATTATTATGATCAATAAATAAGAGTTGCACTTAGTTGTGTAGTGATAATTTTGATATCCTTGGCTTTATTTAAATAAAAAACATTTCAGGATATACATGAGCACTTAAATGCCATGATAAAAAGCCACATATTATAAAGCAAAAAGATAAATGTTTATTTATAAAAATATTAATAGTCTGATGTAAAATGTTTTATTGTATTAAAATGGAAATTATTCAAAATGTGTTAGAGTTTTACTGAAATGGATAAGATTTAAAATAAAAAGGTTAGAAAACTATTTTTATTAGCAGTTATGTTTACTACTACTACATTTATTTTTATTTTTAAGCTACCATATATGAGCAACTATATTAATGATAGTAATGAGCTAGTGGTTATATAGGAAAAGGATAACTACCAACTGATGCCCAAGAGGAAAGCAGAGAAATCAGCGTAAGTTATTATGGACAATGGAAGTAATTGCTGAAGTTATTATGAACAGTATTATGTTTTGTTAGATAGCTTACTTCGCTGGCTAGCTTGCTTGTGCCGGTAATGTGCTGCATATTGAGAGATTCCGCCATATCAGTCACGGGTTTGTGAAGCTTCTTAAGATCTGCCTTATATTTCACCTGCAGCACAAAAAAATCTAAGTTTTTACCTAAATAAATTGTACAATATAGTGGCACAGTAGGGAAAAGGCAAAACATTGTGGAACAGGATTTTTAATGCAGAATAGACATACTGGGGTTCATTTACTGGCGACTGCAAAATCTGGTACAGCTCTGCATAGAAACCAATCAGCTTCCAGTTTTTTGTCAAAGCTTAAATAAATAAGCTGAAGTTAGAATCTGATTTTACCATGCACAGCCGGACCAGGTTTTGCACTCTTCAGTTTTAGTAAATCAACCCTGCATTGTCCCTTCTGCACGCGAGCTGCAGAACAGGGAGATGCCTATGTAAACAAGGCATTTCCCTGTTCTGCCTAGTGACAGAACAGTGATCTACTGCTCCCTGTCATCGGAAGCAGTAATCACTGTCATGTCACTCGTTGCCCAGACCCACACAGTTAGAATCACTCTCCAGGACACACTTAATCCCTTCATCGCCCCCTAGTATTTAACCCCTTCCCTGCCAGTGTCATTTACACAGTAATCAGTGCATTTTTATAGCACTGATCGCTGTATAAATTACAATGGTCCTAAAATAGAGTAAAAAGTGTCCGAAATGTCCGCCATAATGTTGCAGTCACGATAAAAATCGCTGATCACCTCAATTACTAATAAAAAATAGACGCTATAACTTTTGGGCAAACCAATCAATATACGCTTATTGGGATTTTTTTTTACCAAAAATATGTAGAAGAATACATATCAGACTAAACTTTTTTTAATATATATTTTTGGGGGATATTTATTATAGCAAAAAGTAAAAAATTTAGCTTTTTTCAGAATTGTCGCTCTTTTTTTGTTTATAACGCAAAAAATAAAAAACGCATAGGTGATCAAATACCACCAGAAGAAAGCTCTATTTGTGGAAAAAAAGAACGTACATTTTTTTGGGTACAATATCGCACAACTGCACAATTATCAGTTAAAGCGACGCAGTGCAGAATTGCAAAAAGTGCTCTTGTCAGGAAAGGGGTAAATTCTTCCAGGGCTGAAGGGGTTAAAGAAGAACTTCACCCAAAAGGGAAACTTCTACTTTTCCACCTTCTCCCCCCATTACTCTATTACTTTTGCATACATTTTTTGGAGGGAGCAGGTACCTAGTTTTGTTAGGTATCTGCTTCAGGTTCGCCCCTCTCCTCTTTTCCCCCAGCCTTCTGGGACAGGGTCCAGGTCCCAGGAGGCTACGGGTCCATTCAAAGCTTGCAAAGTGACTCGAACATGCAAAATCAGAAACTGTCTGTGAAGCTGCACAGAGTCACAGCTGGTCTCCCACACTAGACATGGTGGCGCCGGGAACCCAAAGACCGGCCAAGAACCGGCCTGGGTGAGGACTGTGCTGGATCCCTGGACAGGTAATTGTACTTTTATTAAAATTCAGTAGCTATAGTATTTGTAATTGCTGACTTTTAAATTTTTGTGAGGACTGAGGAACCTCTTAGGCCGCGTACACGTGGTCCAACCCGATGAGAATGGTCCGACGCTGAAGTGGCCTGATGGTCTGATGTGCGTACACACCATCAGTTCAAAAAACAATCGTGTCAGAACGCGGTGACGTAAAACACAACGACGTGCTGAAAAAAAGGAAGTTCAATGCTTCCAAGCATGCGTCGACTTAATTCTGAGCATGCGCGGGTTTTGGAACCGATGCTTTTGCGTACTAACGATCGGTTTGGATCGATGGTCAGGCGTCCATCAGTCCGATTTTAAAGCAAGTTTTAAAACTTTGGTCCGAAGGACGACGGACCGATGGGCCGTACACACGGTCAGTTTGGAACGATGAAACTGGACTTCAGTCCATTTTCATCGGGTTGGACCGATCGTTTGTACGCGGCCTTAAAGTGTATGTCTTAGCAAAAAAAAAAAAAAACATCAGTACATTTCTACAATCCATGCATGTTTCCCATGTTTTGGCTCTTTTAAAATTTCTGCAAGTACAGAAAAATATCTGCTGATCAAGTGAGCTCCTAACTTCCCGTTTAAGCTAATAATGCTGCTACGCTGGAAACATTGCTTTTAACCCTGCTTATTTCTCCTCTGATGAACTATAGAATACCCCCCTTTAATGTTATGCAGATGAGGAGAGGAGGAGGTGTTCTATAGTCCACACAAAGAGAAGTGTGTTGGGGGAGAGGGTGGGGGAGGGGTTCTGAAGTCCAGCAATGCTGACAATGCTTCTTGAGATTCTAGTGCCTCTGTATTGTCAGTTGAAACAGGAAGTTAGGAGGTCACTGGAATTTAAAGGTATTTTTCTGTACATGCAGTGTTCATAGAACATGGGAAATAAGAATGTATTGCAAAGATGTACCAAACATTTAAAATTTTGCCCTGACATGCACTTTAATATACAAAGTATAATTTAACCTTTTATAGTTAAAAGAATAAAGTTAGTTAAGGGGTGTACCATCGTCCCTATAGTCTAGTATAAATTGAGGGGACTCGGGGATTCCCCACAACCCCGAGACTCCAACAGAAAAGGTGGGCGGGGAGGACTATACCGGTACAGTAAGAGTTGGTTGGAACAACCAAGGTATTTCACATAAGGTAGATTATAAAAAGGGTTTATTCACATAAAAACATCAAATAAAGTAAAACATACATCACATATAAGAACAAAACAAACACATTTAACCAAAATCTATACACCGGTCATGCAAACCCTTCTGTTAGAAGGGGTGGGATCTCAATGAAGAAATTGGAGTCGTGAGACAGGCAGTCTCTGGTCTCAACTAGTTTCGCGAGTGTTTCGCTTCGTCAGGAGACAATCTAGTGGCACATCGTCCATTGACCCAATCATCCAAGGCAGGCAATAGGTAAGTACCTAGGAGCTGGACCAAGTGAATACTTGGGGTAGACCTATGTGTCCCAATGGGCATCAAAAAGTGGTGGAGGACAAAGAGTGGTCCCAGGACTAAAAAAGTCCCCTTTACAAGGGTTACTCAGATGACACTGTGGTTAGACCTGCATAGTATATATGTTCAGGTCTATGCGCAGCAAAAGGTAGAGCAGTGACCAAACTCCTGCTGGTAGCAGCGCTGGTTCTTCGACGTGTATGGTAATACACATGTCCTGGGACCCAGCACCGGACTAACCACAGTGTCATCCGAGTAACCCTTGTAAAGGGGACTTTTTTAGTCCTGGGACCCCTCTTTGTCCTCCACCACTTTTTGATGCCCATTGGGACACATAGGTCTACCCCAAGTATTCACTTGGTCCAGCTCCTAGGTACTTACCTATTGCCTGCCTTGGATGATTGGGTCAATGGACGATGTGCCACTAGATTGTCTCCTGACGAAGCGAAACACTCGCGAAACTAGTTGAGACCAGAGACTGCCTGTCTCACGACTCCAATTTCTTCATTGAGATCCCACCCCTTCTAACAGAAGGGTTTGCATGACCGGTGTATAGATTTTGGTTAAATGTGTTTGTTTTGTTCTTATATGTGATGTATGTTTTACTTTATTTGATGTTTTTATGTGAATAAACCCTTTTTATAATCTACCTTATGTGAAATACCTTGGTTGTTCCAACCAACTCTTACTGTACCGGTATAGTCCTCCCCGCCCACCCTTTCTTTTGGAGCCTCGGGGTTGTGGGGAATCCCCGAGTCCCCTCAATTTACACTTTAATATACAGTATTCAATAGTAAAATCTGCATTTTACCTCACTAGCAAGAGTATTTGCATCTTTCATGGTTTCATAGATTTTGGCTTCCTTGAGATCATATTGTGGTCTAATTTTTTTGTCTTTTGAAAACTGTTCCTTGTATTTTACCTGAAAAAAATAAGCAATAATTAAAACACAATTCAGTGGAATCACATTAATGGAAATTTCCACACAATGGATCGTTCCCAGCAGACTGGAACTCCTAAAACAGATCCTGTACATAACAACACAGTTCATGTGATGTTTAAATTTATTTCATACATTTTTTACTTCATACATGCTTCCAGGCCTTATCCCAATTTTACAAAACAAACTATGTCAATTATGTGTATTTTCTATTTGCTCTTCGTCATGCAGATTGCCATGATATCAATTGACTTCTTATTTATAAATTGACTTAATTTTTTTGGACAAGAATACAATTGTTGTGAAGAGACCATGCATGTAATAAACAATATTCAATTCCTATCATGTAAACACAAAAAATACCACAAGAGGCATTTAAGCAAAAAGGGCCTTAGGTTACCCATAGCACCTATTCCTTAGATAAAAATAACTGCGATGGGTGTGATCTGTAAAAAAAATAAAATGCAAAACTCTAATGCCATGTACACACGGTCGGAATTTCCGATGGAAAAAGTCAGATGGGAGCTTTTCATCAGATATTCCGACCGTGTGAATGCCCCATCAGACTTTTTCCATCTGAATTTCCAACGGACTTAGATAGAAAGTAAGTTCTCTATTTTTCGGTCAGAAATTCCGACGGAGTTTTGCCCGGTCAAAAGTCCGACCGTGTGTACGCGGCATTAGGCCTAGAGTGTGTTTTGGCACCTCTTTTCATAAATGTTCCCCAGGTGTATCTCCACAAGAACTTAGCATTCACAGTTTGCATGACATGCGTATCTTACATTACTAGTGAGAGCATTAGCTTTCTTAAGTGTCCTCATGATGGGGGTGTCATAAGACGCTGCTCCATGTCCCCTCAGCTTTCCTTTGGCATACTCAGCCTAAAATTGGCAGCAAAAGTTTAGATTAGTAATGTTTGCTAGGCTTACACAAGCCTCATGAAACTCTTAGACCAACTGTGACAAGTATACCATCTCTGTATGTAGGGAAAAAAACAAGCGATTAAGAGAGTATTTCACATTGTTTAAACAGCTTCACTATGTTATATGTAACAATTTTTTCTTATAATTGTTATATATAAAAAATGTAACGTGGATCTTATTTCTTAACTGCAAACCTCATGCCAGTATATACTGGCATGTTTTGGACCGAGCCAACAATTTATTGATCAGCAATACAATCAGTGGCATTAGTGGCTCAAACACCAAAGTAAGACAACCTAAACTCTCACAAATACATCAGCAACTAAGGCCAACTTAAAATGTATATCTAGTCATAGCATTATTTGTTTTGGAAAGAGTTGGAAATGGCCACCAGAACAGATAGTGAATATTCCCAGTGGGGACATTAACAAGAAAAGGCTGCTAAAAAGAGATGCGGATATGACCCCCCCCCCCGCCCCTCAAAAGGAAATCCAATACAAAATATTGTGACCCAACATTTAGTAGGTGCAAACTAATGCTTTGGTGAATAATTATATGTGAAGGGATTTGTTGTAAAAGGCATGTATAGTCAACCACCTAATATATTAAAAAAAAACATACTGTATACTGCATGGCTTTTTGAATATCAATATGAAAAGACCAAGACATAAAATCATAAGCATAAAAAAATAAAAAAATAAAACTTATTAGTTTAAAGTGGAACTAAATCCTGCTATCCTTTACAGCCAAGGAATCTGTCCATATCACTAAAATACTTGATTGGATTAAGTATGCAGCCTTTAAAATATGGATTGGTCTGGAGAAAAACATGGCCTCACTCCTGCTTCAAACTTTACAGTGGCAAAATTTTACGCTTCCTCCTTCCATTAAGCTTCACCCACTAATTGTTACTATTCTTACAGCACTTTCGAAAGCATGCTGAATTTTTCCCTCCTCTGCTCAACCTTCTGGTATGACACCAGTTATCTGCTCCATGATCACGGATTGCTGCCTTTTCTAGCTACTGACCAATTTCAGCTCTAAAATTTCATGACTGCAGTCCGGTGGAAATCCATTTTAGAAATTCAGGCCATAATAACACCACTGCTGAATTCCTGGCTGTCTTTCCAGATTAAACATTATCTTTCTACCATCAAACCCCAGACTGTCCATAAGAAACTGTGTTCTGCTTTTGAGAACCAGTGTGCTGATTCTTCTCTTGCATCATGCACAGGAAGCTGGAATAGGTGGTATAGGGTGCCCACTCTATTCCAAAAAAAATTCCCTGCCACCCTGCAGTTGTGTTGGAGGTGTCAGAGGGAAAGTGGGATCTAACTTCACATTTTTTGGGACTGCGTGAAAAAATATCATTTTTCGCAAGGCGATTCCATAAATTTGTGTAAACTAAGTGACATCCAAACTGAGAACTGACCTGGCTGAACCTGACTCTTGGTTCACTTAGTGAATGTGGGCAGGGTCTGTATACCTCATAAGTGGAAGACCACTGAACCGCCCTTGACAATTAATCTCTGTGGTTAATGAAATTCAACAGATGGAAGAACTCTAAAAAGGAAAGAGGAGCAGCTTTAGAAGGCATGGTTTTATTGGAATGTTTTCCAATTCTCCCAGGACTACAGCTCTTATATGTTTCCGTAGCATCCCTGCCACTAAGTTTCTTGTACTTAGTGGCTTTCACAGCTACTTTCTGTTGGAGAGGGGAGGGGTGACCACACACTTCAATTTCTGAATTTTCTCCTTCCCCTTCTCTATAATACCTACCCTACTCCCCTTTCCCCCATTTTTTTATTTTTTCCCCCAACTCTTCTCTTTTTCATCCTTTGCTTCCTACTGGCATCTTCAGGTGGGCATTGGTGTCTGATTGTCTAGTCATCCTAGTTTCCTGTTGCAATTTTATTTGACATTTTTATAAAAGGAAATCATTGAAAATGTTTATCCCTCACTCCAATTCCAGAATAACATTAAGACCCCTTTCACACTGAGGCATTTTTCAGGTGCTTTTAGATGCCTGTAAAGCACCTGAAAAAAAGAGCTCCCCTGCAGTTTTAGTGTGAAAGCCTGAGGGCTTTCACACTGGGGTGATGCGCTGACAGGACGTTAAAAAAACTCCTGCAAGCAGCATCTTTGGAGCGGTAAAGGAGCGGTGTTTACACCGCTCCTCCACTGCTCCTGTCCATTGAAATGAATGGGCAGCAGCGCTTTGCTGCCGAAACCACTGACGCGTCAGTGTGAAAGCACCCTTAGAGCAAACTGAAGTTGAGAATATTATCCTGTACTTTGGCATGACTTATGTTGAATTGTGTGAGGTGTTCTTGTAAAGATTTGTATCCTTTCCTGTATAAAGTTCCTTATATCTTATGCTTCAGTCATGTATAATGTGACTGTGTCGAAAGATTTAATAAAGAATAAAATAAAAAATGAAGTTTTATCTTTATGTGCACTTTCTATTGTGATAATCCACTTCAACAATTAATCAATCTTTATTTATAAAGTGGTAGGTTAATTTGTTGTGTTATAATTTAATTATTGTAGCTCCACAACATGTGGACTGCATACAGTCCCTTTAAAAATTATTCATACCTCTGGAAATTTTCCACCTTTTGTTATGTTACAACCAAAAACTTAAATTTATTTTATTGGGATTTTATGTGATAGACCAACACAAAGTGGCACATCATTATGAAGTGGAAAGAAAAAGGATAAATGTTTTTCAAATTATTTTACAAATAAATATGTGAAAAGTGTGGCGTGCATTTGTATTCAGCCCCCCTGAGTCAACTTTCTACTTTGTAGAACCACCTTTCGCTGCAATTACAGCTGCACGTTTTTTTAGGGATGTCTTTACCAGCTTTGCACATCTAGAGAGTGACATTTTTGCCCGTTCTTTTTTTGCGAAATTCAAATTAATTTAGATGGAGGTCTGGACTATATCTTGGTAATTTTAGTTTCGATATCCAATAAAGTGATATGTGTATATTTTTCATATATTGGAGATATATATGTTTTAAATATATTATGTAGTCGACAATACAAGCCTTTTATAACAAATCTCTTCATATATATATATATATAAACGATATAAAGTTGACTGGGTTCTAACCCTCCCCTACTCTATCCAAAATTAGAGATACTGTACACTTTAATGGTTGTGAACAACGAATGGAAATATACAGATGTAACACAAAGTTAGAGCAATACATTTTATGTTGCACTGGTTGTCAGCATTAGGTCATTAGAGTAATATGAAGCAGGTGTAGGTTAAGGGTCACTGTTTCAGAAAGTTAATTCAAATATTCTTCTTTTTTCTCACCTGGCTTGTAAGTTTGGACACTTCCTGAGCTAGGTCAATATCTGGTCGTCCAAGACCAGAGTAACCACGGCTAGCTTCTTCACGGGCTTTAGATTTGTACTGAATCTAAGAACAAGTAAAATTATTCTGTTAGCCTGCATACAAATAATAGGGTTGTTGTACTCACTGTGGACTTACCTTTTTCTAAATGGTTCAAATAATTTTCTTGGAATCGATTTAGGGACACAGCTTAATGATTATTAAGCAACATGGGGTAATACTGCTGCCTACAGAAGAAGCAGACACTAGGCACATAGAAGCTGAAGGACAGACCTCTGGAGGCTATAACCCCTCCCACTAGTATAAGAAGATAGGGATCTGTATCCATCAATGGACTCAGAGAAAAGGCTTTTACAGTAAGTACTATTTTCTCTGTCATCCACTGAGGGACACAGCTTGATGGAACTCAAGAAACAAAGGGACATCAAAAACAGAGGAGCATGTTAAAAAAAAACAAAAAAACAGAGAAACAGGCACACCAACACAAACACAGTTGAACCAGCCCAACAAGTAAAATCAGGAAACAAGAGACAGAAAAAAAGAGCTTTAAACAGCCACTTTTCGACCAAAAAAAAACGACCAAAACTAGCAACTGCCAAGGCAGATATATGGACCTTGTAGACCTGAGATTACCAGGTTGCAGTCACAGAGGCCTGGTGATGAAAATCTCAAGATCACTTTATCAATTAGGCCTGCAAAACAACCTGTCTAATACACTTATGCCCTGTACACACGATCGGTTCGTCTGTTGAAAACAGACTGATGGACAGTTTTCATCAGACGAACCGATCGTGTGTGGGCCCCATCAGTTTTTTTCCCATCGGTAAAAAAAAATAAAACCTGTTTTAAATTTTCCGTATGGTTAAAAAACCGATCGTCTATGGGGAAATCCATCGGTCAAAAATCTACGCATGCTCAGAATCAAGTCGACGCATGCTCGGGAGGAATTGAACTTCATTTTTCTCTGCACGTCATTGTGTTTTACGTGACCGCGTTAGACATGATCGGATTTTTAACTGATGGTGTATAGGCAAGACTGATGAAAGTCAGCTTCATCGGATATCTGATGAAAAATCCATCGGTTCGTTTTCATCAGACGAACCGTTCGTGTGGACAGGGCATTCTGGAACAACAAACCAGGAATCTGTCTGCCTAAGGCCTCGTACACACGAGTAAATCCATTTGTTCAAATTGGTCGGACCGACCGATTTGAACAAATCTGTCTGCTGGGATTTTGGTTTGCTCGCGTGTACACACAAGCAAACCAAAATCCCCGCCAGCAGACAGCGCGCTGACGTGTCGGTGACGTGGCGGTGACGTTGACGCCGCCACGTCACCGCACCAGGAAGTAAAACACTTCCGCGCATGCGTCAAAATCATTCAGCGCATGTGCGAGAAGACATGTCTGCTGGTTAGCATACTAACCAGCAGACATGTCGGGCGGACGGGTTCCCAGCCGACAGATTTCAAAGCATGCTTTGAAATCTGTCGGGTGGCCAAATCCGTCTGTTTGCCCGTACACACGATCGAATCTGTCTGCTGAAACGGTCTAGCAGATTTGATCGTGTGTACGAGGCCTTAGAGAAGTACTTTAGAAGAGATTTAATGGTTTTAAAGAAACAGTGGAGAAAGACATCCTAGGGAAGAACCAGAGCTGGACAAAATGAAGGTAACACAGTATCCTCATCAAGCTGAAAAGCAGACACCACCTTGGGAAATAAGGAGGTCTTTGGTCTCAAAACAACCTCGTCTTTGTGTAAAATCAGATAGGGCTTCTTAGGCCGCGTACACACGATCAAATCTGTCTGCTGGAAACGGTCTGCCAGACCGTCCTAGCAGACAGATTTGATTGTGTGTACGGGCGAGCCGACGGATTTGGCCAGCCGACAGATTTGAAAGCATGCTTTCAAATCTGTCGGCTAGGAACCCGTCCGCCCGACATGTCTGCTGGTTAGTACGCTAACCAGCAGATATGTCTTCTCGCACACGCGTCGAATGGTTTCGACGCATGCGCGGAAGTGTTTTACTTCCTGGTGCGGTGAAGTGGCGGCGTCAATGTCACCGCCACGTCAGCGCGCCGTCTGCCGGCGGGGATTTTGGTTTGATCGTGTGTACACGATCAAACCAATATGTCCCCAGCAGATAGATTTGTTCAAATCGGTCTGTCCGACTGATTTGAACAAGTCTGTCTGCTCGTGTGTATGGGGCCTTAGAGGATGATGCCTATAATTCAGAAACACTTCTAGCCAAAGTAATGGCCAAAAAAAGGCTACAGCATCAAGGAAATGTTCCTGTTAGGCTTGAATAGGGTTTTTGTAATACCAATTGTACTACATTTGGATCCCATGGTTGGATTTGGATTGAGCAAAGAGAGTAATAAAAGTCAAAATGACTGAATTAGGAATAGGAAAAGAACATTGAAAAAGAACAGACAGGTCAGACATTTGACCCTTGATAGTGCTAAAAGCTAAACACTGTTCTACCCCCAAATTAAGGAATGAAAATAACATGGCCCGCCAAAAAAGCCCCCCCCCCCCCCCATTCTCCCATTCTCCCACTAGTGAAAATAAGCCTTTCAGGTGGAATGATAAATCTTGCATGATGTAGACTTATGAACTTTAAGCATGCTCAGGATAACAGAATCTGCAATGCCTCTGCCTTACAGAACTTGGACCAAAGTCAAGTCAAGCTGGAAAAGCCAACAACTGAGAAGCAGGATGGAAAACTGGTCCTTGAGATAACAGATCTGGCCAATCCGATGAGGGCTACATCAGAAACCAATTCAGAGGCATTGGAATAACTAGGATGCCATAAATTATAATCTTTTGAAGTAGAGGAAGCAGTGGCTGATCCCATGGCACTGCATCCCCTGTTGGGTCCCTCACCCTGGGGACAAATCTGTCCCGCTTTGTGTTGAACCCAGATAGTAGCGAACCTGCATTTGTTGTTCCCCAGTGGAGACATATGTCTCGAAATCATTATGGAGAAGTCTACCAAAAAGGAACGAGACATTTATTCTGAGAAACTAAGTTAAACTAAGAGGGTTATAGCCTCCAGGGGGGCTGGCTTTTAGCTTATATGTGCCTAGTTTCCATTTATCCTGTAGTCATCAATATAACCCTGCCTTGTTCAATTATAACCATGCTGTGTCCCTCAATAGACAACAGAGAATGCTAGTAACACCAACACATACAATTTAAGTACTTACATTACTGACGAGTTTAGACACAAGAGTTGCCTTCTGAATATCAGGTCTGTCAGTAGTAGATGTGTAGTTAAGGTTAGCCTTTGCAGCTTTCCTGTAAGCAACCTACAAAGCAAAATAAAGAGTTTAAATGTTAGATAGATACAGTTTATACATGTACATACACACTTACATGCACACTAACATGCATCAACTCCTCCACATCTGATGCATGTGACTGAAAAAGGGGACCGAAATTGGCTTTATGGGTTTGGTTTATTAAAGCCAGATAGGGTGTTAACTTTACAAGGGAATATTCCCATAATTAGTGAATAAGGTGATTTTCATCATCCAATCATGAACAAGCAAAAATACTGTTTATTTTCCTGGCATGTGGCTGGTCAATTTCTACCACATTCGCTAAGCGAAGGGATAAATTCCTTTGTAAAGTGAACAGCCTATTTGACTTTAGTAAATCAATCCTATGTCTTTATGTAATTTTCTAATATTCACACGCATTAAAACAATCATTTCATATATAAGAAAAGTGAAGCACCTGCCTTACATGCTTTCCCTTCCCCTAACACCTGAATGCTGGGTGCCAGGATGAAACAAAGCTTTTGGCACTCCAAACACATTTTATACAGTACACCAGTTTAATCCAACCATGCCATATCATAGTACAACCATAAAAACAGTTCCCGTTAAAAAACACTTTGCCAACACTTTTCACTCAATAAGACTGAGGCCGTGTACACACGGCAGAGAACCTCGACGGGCAGAACACATCGTTCCGCCCGTCGAGGTTCTCTGCCGGCCGTCGAAATCGGCGACCCGCCCGTCGGGAATGGCAACCAGCCATTCATCCAGGCGGGCCGTCGAGCAAAAAGAGAGCGTGCTCTCTTTTCGCTCGACGGGATTCCCGACGGGCAGGGCGAGCCAGCAGCGTACACACGGCCGAGGTCCTCGCTGGAATGCAGCTTCCAGCGAGGTTCTTGCTGGATTCCAGCGAGAACCTCGGTCGTGTGTAAGCCGCCTGAGAGATGACTTGTTCCTATCTGGTGAAATGCATTGGAGGAGGCAGCCTTCAGGTTGGGACTGTTATTGTGGTTTTACTGTGGAATAAACTGGTGTATACAATGATGTTGTTGGTTCTCTTTTTTTTTCCTCAATCAATTAAAAAAAAACATAATAAGAAAACATAATGGATCTACTTCTACTACTACAATTAACAATCATTATCAATGAAAAGACAAAATATTTTTAATGTGTATAAAAACAGCTACACTACTCCCACTCCCTACTCCCTACTGTCCCATAATGAAAACCTGGGAAATCCTAATGTTTAACATGACATTTTTTTACATTTTATTTACTTACATTGCTTTGGGCCTTGGCCACCTCAACTGCGTGCTTCACCTCGGGTGGTTCCTGCATGATAGCGTAGTTGGACTTGCCTTTCTCTTTCACAAACTTTTCTTTGTATTGATTCTGTAAATATTTATTAAGATAAAGTTAGATTTCTGAAAATTTGAATACAGAACTTGATTAGTTTGCTGTTTATTAACTAGATCTAAAGAAATCTTTACAGAAGGTCTCCAGCTTACAAGCCACGCAATACCTAATTGGGCAACTATGTGGCAAATTAAGTTTATTGTTGATAAATGTAAAGTTGTTCACTTGGGGGCTAAAAGCTTGCATGCATCATACATTCTAGGACAGCTGGGTGAGTCAATTGGGGAAGAAGGATCTGGTTGTTTTGGTAGATCATAGACTAAATAATAGAAAGCAATGCAAAGTTGCAGTTTCTAAAGGTAGTAAATTTATTTATTTTATCAAGGATAATAGAGAGACATAGGGAGAGATTTACTATAACTGGTGCACACAAAATCAGCTTCTAGATTCTATTGCTAACACTTAATTGAACAAGCTGAATTTGGAATCTGATTAGCTGAACTGAATTTATTCTACCTTGAAAAGAGGTGATTAAAGGGTGATTAAATCATCATATATAAATACATAGGTGGTCCTTATAGAGAATCTGTTGTAGACTTCAGGTCAGGTTACAGAGGACAAGGGGGCACTCTTTATGTCTGGAGAAAAAATAAATTTAGCCTCCATATTGGAAAAGGCTTCTTCACAGTAAGGCTACTTTCACACTAAGGCGCTTTACAGGTGCTTTAGCGCTAAAAGTAGCGCCTGCAAAGCGCCTGTAAAGTGCCTATTTAAAAAGAAACCTGCAAGCAGCATCTTTGGGGTGGTTTAGGAGCAGTGTATACACCACTCCTAAAATGCCCCTGCCCATTGAAATCAATGTGCAGAGCTGCCGAAGCTGCCAAAACTAGCGGTGCTAGCTGCCAAAACTAGCGGCGCTTTACTGTCGACGCTCTTACCGCTCCAGTGTGAAAGTTCCCAAAGGCTTTAGTTTTAGCTGCGATTTACTGTCATTTTAGAGGTGCTTTCCGGCCGAAAAAAGGGTTAAAAGTGCCCACAAAGTGCCGCTCCTGCGCCACTTTGCTTTGTTTTCAATGGCCAGTGGAGCTTAAGGAGCGGTGATGAAGATGCTGCTTGCGAGACTATTTTTAATGTCCTGCAAACACACCGCTCCAGTGTGAAAGCACTCTGGCTTTCACACTGGAGTGACAGGAGAGGCACTTTACAGGCACTTTGCAGGTGGCATAGACTCACTCAAGAACTAGTTCTGGCCAGCTCAGTGGATTGCTTTAAAAAACGGGCTGGATGCATTCCTAAATACACAAAATCTAACAGGATATTAATCTTTATAGGTAAACAATACCATGGATTGTTGATCAAGGGAATACCCGATAACCTCCTGGGGGATCATAAAATAATTCAAACCAAAAAGCCCCCCTCCCAACCCCTGTTGGAGCAAACTAGACTATGCTTCATCAGTGTGTATTTGCTTTCCTCTGGATCAACCATGGGAATCGGAATGTGTGTATGGGAGTTTTCTATTTCTTTACTGGTTCTGTTGGGTAAACTAGATGAAATTGTTTATTTTTTCAACCTATGTAACTATGGAATGTGTTGTCAAGATCATGTCTAGCTGTCTTGCACAGGGTTGGATTGAATCTGATACAGTACACAGCACTCACCACACTAACAATCTTAGTCACTTCTTTGACGTGAGCTGTATCACGGGTTTCAGCGAGAGTGGTAAATGTACCGTGTGGCAGCTGCTTCTTCCCTTCTGCTTTGTATTTGTTCTGAAATAAAGTTTTTACAGATTTAATTTTCAGCTGATATTTCTTTATTCCCTACCATTTTGACTTCTCTCTTATACCTACAGGATACATTTTTATTAATTGTTTAACATCTTTCATTTTGCCATTTTTTTTTACTCTGTTTTTACCAAACAATTATTTTCATGTTACAAAAAGGAAGAGAAAAAAAAGATTGGGATTAGTTACATGTAATACATTTAATGTGTTGACAGGTATATTGGTATATACACTATGTATTTTTTGTACTCATGAGAATTTTTTTTTTTTATAAAGCTGATTATATATGTTTTTAATTTTTTGAACCACAATTTTCCATGAGGTAACTGCATGAATAATCTAGTTTACATTTTCAGTTCTATATGTTGGTACTTTGAAGGTTTTCTAAGGCCGCGTACACACGGAGGAACATGTCCGCTGAAACAGTCCGACGGACCATTTCCAGCGTGTCTCCTCCGGATTTTGGTCCGATGGCGTGTACACACCATCGGATCAAGATCCCCACCGACAGACAGCACGGTGACGTGGTGGTGACGTTGATGCCGCCACGTCACCGCACCAGGAAGTAAAAAACTTCCACGCATGCGTCGCATCCTTCCGACGCTTGTGCGGGCAGATATGTCTGCTGGTGAGTGTACTCACCAGCGGACATATCCGACGGAAATGTCTCTGGCGGACAAATTTTAAAGCATGTTTTAAAATGTGTCCGCCGGTCAGACATGTCCGCTAGCCCATACACACGATCGGATTTGTCTGCTGAACTGGTCCGTCGGACCAGTTTGAGCAGACAAATTCGATCGTGTGTACGCGGCTTAACAATTAGCTTTAAAATGGTTCTAAAGCCTAAACATTTTTTACTTTAATGCATTAATGTAAAAAATGTTTAGGCATCAGTATCACCACCCCCTTATATTTTCCTCACTCAATCCAGCTCTGTGACTGCCTGCATCGGCATCAGTCTTTTCTTCCCGCCCTCACAAGACAGGAGCCATTGACTCCTGCTGCTGTTAGTCAAATCCTGTGACAAGAGAACAGGGGGCGGGGTCAAGCCACACTGCCTGTGTCTATGGACACAGTCAGAGCAGCTCAAGATTGAACCCGCGAGTGCCTCCATAGCAAGTGGCTTGCTATGAGGGCACTCAAAAAAAGAGGAGGAGCCAAGAGTGCTGGCACGAGACTTGAGAAGAGGAGGTTTGTGTAATTCCATTCCACAGAGCAGGTAAGTATACACCTGTTTGTTATTTAAAAAAGAATAACAGAAGTGTGTACTGTCACTTTAAAGACCGAAAAATTAGCTATTAATTTCATTCTTCAGTGGGCCATTTTGGTTGACACATCCTAATAGGGTTCAAGAGCATTAATACTGTAAACTAATAGTTGAGGTTCTGTAACAATTGTACTATGTCCTGGGACCCTAAATTAAAGTGACAAAACATGAGCAGTGTTTAGTAAAAGTTTAGGGATCTGATGCATGTAGAGAAGGATGACATGTTTTAACCAAGTAAAGTACTAGAAAATAAATTTTGCATATGTTTCAACAGTTATGTGGAGAAACACTGGAAGGAGGGTAGACAAAACATTAAAAGGATGACTGTGCTATTGTGAAAATACCATTAGTGAATAGCTCAATAAAACACCCTTCCACCATAATCCCATAGCTAAACCTACCTCAGATACAAGAGCACTGGCAGATTTAGCATGGATGATCTGAGGTGTATCTGAAACAACTCCAAACTCTCCTTGGTACGTTCCTTTTTCATATCTTTTCTTGTATTTCACCTGCAAGCAAAGCAAAATATTGAATATAAGCCCATGGCTTTATTCCATCTGTAAAAAGATGGCAATGGTAAATAGAGTGCAACCAATGTTTATTTCAGGTGGATGGGTTACAATATTAGTATCATTAATAGAAATCAGCATGGGTTTACGAAGGGTCATTCCTGCCAGACCAATCTGATAACATTCTATAAGGAAGTGAGCTGCCATCTGGACAGGGGGGTGCCTGTGGATTTGGTGTATCTGAATTTTGCGAAAGCATTTGATACAGTTCCGGATAAACGCTTAAAGAGGAGTTCCACCCTAAAAATGTACTTTTCTTTAATCCCCTCCCCCTTACATGCCACATTTGGCATGTCATTTTTTTGGGGGGGGGAGTGGGGGCTTCAGTAGGTTGTGGGACTTCCTGCTTCCGCCGAGGGGCTGGTTAGGCGATTAAGCCTTAATCGCCTACACCAGCCCCTCCCTGTAGGTGATCACATGGGACACATGACAGGTCCCATGCGATCGCCTCTCCAATCAGCGGCGAGCCGCGCCGCGCGCGCATGCGCAGTGGGTGCCCGGCCGTGAAGCCGAAGGCTGTCACGGCTGGGTGCACACAGTCCGGCTGGGGAGGGGGGAGAGGAGCGGGGCCCCCGGTCGGCGCGTCGCTGGAACGCAGGAGCAGGTAAGTGAGTGTTTATTAAAAGCCAGCAGCTACACTTTTTGTAGCTGCTGACTTTTAATAAACACAATTTTGGGCTGGAACACCCCTTTAATTTACAAGTGTGGACCATACGGTTTGTTATTGGGTAAAAAAATGGTTACATGGTCGTGATAAATAATGTGTACTCATTGAAATAAAAAGCTCAATCTCAGTTTTTACAGGCGACACACAAACAAAGAGGATATAGAAATTTTACAGAAAGACCTGAACAAAATAATGGAGTGGACAACTACATGGCAAATGAGGTTTAATGTGGAGAAATGTAAAGTAATGCACTTGGGGCAAAAACCTAAATGCAAACTATTCACTAGGGGGAGAACCACTGGGGGGAAACAAGGATAGAGAAAGATCTGGGGGTCCTAGTAGATGACAGGCTGAGCAGTAGCATGCAATGTCAAGCTGTAGCTACCAAGTTGCCAGAATTTTAGCATGCAAAAAAAGGGGCTATACTCCAGAATAAAACGATAATCCTGCCACTTTATAAAACTATATAGGCCACATCTGGAGTACTCCATCCAGTCCTAGTTACCAGTCCTCAGAAGGGATCTGCTGGAACTGGAGAGAGTCCAAAGAAGGGCAACACAATTAATAAGGGGACTGGAGGACCTCAATTACGAGGAACGACTATAAGCACTAAATGAATTCTCTTTGGAGAAGAGACGCTTGAGTCAGGGAGTGTAAGAGGATGTGATCACAATGTGATTGGAGGAGAAGCGATTTAATCTTAAACTGCGCAGGTGTTTTTTCCATTTTTAGGGCAATAAGGATGTGGAACTCTCTTCCAAAATTGGTGGTAGCAGTGGGGAGTATGGATATTTTTAAAAGACTCTTGGATGTGCATCTTAACCACTTAAGACCCGGACCAAAATGCAGGTAAATGACCAGGCCCCCTTTTTGTGATTCGGCACTGCGTCGCTTTAACTGACAATTGCGCGGTCGTGCGACGTGGCTCCCAAACAAAATTTGCGTCCTTTTCTTCCCACAAATAGAGCTTTCTTTTGGTGGTATTTGATTGCCTCTGCGATTTTTATTTTTTGCGCTATATACAAAAATAGAGCGACATTTTTGAAAAAAAATCAATATTTTTTACCTTTTGTTATAAGAAAAATCAAATAAACTAAATTTTAGTCAAACATTTAGGCCAAAATGTATTTAGCCACATGTCTTTAGTAAAAAAAATTGCAATAAAAAAAATTAGCTACCTAGCAGGAACAGCGTCACTAATACAGCGATCAGAAAAATGATCGCTTAGTGACGCTGGCAATAGGGAGTGAAAGGGTTAACTAGGACGGCGATCAAGGGGTTAAAACTTTATTAGGGGGGGTACGGGGGCTACCCTGAACCTAACACTGACTGCCTGTCACACTGACACTAACTGCAGTGATCATACATATAATCACTGCATTCAGTGACACTGTGACAGGGGGGAGGGGGTGGGGGGGTGATCGCAAGGGGTTAATGTGCCTACATGTCCTGGTGTCAGTGTAGTGTTGTGTACAATTACTGTGAGATGTGATCTCTCCTCAGCGGTGGTTGAAAAAACCGCCGAGGGAGAGATCACATCACTTCCTCCTTCAATCGCGGTAACGGCGTGCATACACACGAGGCGACGCGGTAACTGCGCGTGGGCACGTGTGGATGCCATCTTGGTGCCATAAAGGGACTATTTAAGGGTGCTGACCCTGTGGCCTATTGCTGCTGGATCTACAGTGTGTTCCTGAACCAAACCTGATACCTGTTACCCGCTGCTTTCCTGTTCCTGAGACCCGGCTTGCCTCTGACTACTCTTGATCTCCGCCTGCCCTGACCTCGGCTTGTCTGACCACGTTTCCGCCTGTCCCACTCACCAGTCTGCTGCCTGCCAGTTGCCAACACGGCTTGTCCACGACTTTGCTCCTGCTTGGCCCCTGCACCTGATCCGCCTGCCCGTGTTGACCCGGCCTGTCTATACCTGCTACTGACTACCTGTGCTACGGTACACCTCCCCCAGCGCTGTAACCCAACCTGCTGCACCCGGCCCCAGCCTCTGGAGTGAATCGGATTACAGCTCTACCCGGCACCAGCGTTCCCGCCAGGCGCCTGTGCGACTCGGCACTCTCGGGTTTCCTGTTTCCTATCAGGGCCCCTGGAGTAAGAGGACCAAGAGCAGCCGTGACCTGCACATCAGGCTCCACCACCAGGTGTGTGACACACTGACACACATACACCTACACAGGTTGAACTAAATGGAGTATTGTTACTTTGTTACTATGTATATAAAAAAAACTGCCATGAATTGAAACAAGCAATCTGGCTAAAATAAGCATTTTTTGTATTTCCTTACGTCTTGCCTTCCCTCTGTGAATCCTACAATGTAATGCATACACCTGACTAAACTATAAAGGTGGCATGCTGTGGGGAGGAGGTGGGTCAAGGGTGAAGCTTAAGTTACTAAGCCTATTAAGCAGACCCAGGTATCCGGCAGGTGAAGATATAGAGATGCTCTAAGCCAGTAGTTCTAACAGGTCAGGTTTGCAATATAACTGAAATACATCACAGGCAGGGCCGTCTTTAATATGGTTTGGGCCCTGGGCAAACATTTTTTTTGGGCCCCCCCCTCCAGCTTATTTTGGGCCTGGCTGGTTCACATGTATGTGTTTTGGCGGCCCTCATTTGTGCAGGCACAGCAGCCCATTGATTTGAATGGGCTGCCATGCCTTTGTTTCCTGCAGAAAAAAGGTTCATTCAGCATTTTAAAAATCAGCTACCTTGAAATCCATTCTACTTTTGCACCATGCTACTTACCTGCAGTTCTTGCACACACAAACGCACTGTGTTTTTAAAAGCGTGACCTAAACGTCTAAAAATGCAGCAAGTTTGACAGTGCGGGAACTGCAGATAAGTCACAGCAGACAGCAGAATGGACAGACAGTGCTGTATTTCAGTGCTTGATGGGCATAGGTGTGCCGTGTGTGCAGCCTATTACATGAGGTATGCGCTTTTCTTTGCAGGAAATGCAGGCATGGCGGCCCATTCAAATGTGGGCCGCCAAAACACATACATGTGAACCAGTCAGGCCCAAAATAAGCCCATCAAGCAGTTAAATACAGACAGTAATGCCATGTGCTCTGAGGCCTCACTCAGCCTGGACTGCAGGGCTGCTCTGTGACTTAAAGAGTTCCTGTATTTTACACATGGCATGGCATGGGGTCCCATGGTGCTAAAGCAGAATGGACAGACGGTGCTGTGACCCCATGCCATGCCATGTGTAAAATACAGGAACTTTTTAAAACACTGACCAGACCTGCAGTGAATCATCAAATATTATAAAGACTTTGGGCACACTCTACAGAAAACTTGTATTTACAATATAGCAAACAGTGACATACCTTGAGGAGCAGGACATGAAGAAGTCAGCCTCGGGAAGAGCAAACTGGGGATGTTATAAAATCACATTCTAATTCACTTTTATATACAAGCAGCACCCAGTGGCAGGAAGAGAGAAGTGCACGTCTAAAGGGAAGCCAGGGGTGCTGTACATTTTAAAACACTGGGAAGGGAAGCAGTCCTGTCACCTGGCTGCGTGCCGCTGATGATTTTCAGCCTGATTTGTGGGCAGCACAGAGGCTTAACGGGCGGCAGAGCCACCATCAGGAATCATGGGGCCCCTTACACAGCTTCAGGCATGGGCCCCCTGGAGCAGAGAACGGGGGGTGCTGCCCCCTTAAATTGAGAAGCGGGGGGGGCGGGGCTGCCGCAAATTTAGAAGGCTGTTTACAAAAAAACTTTTAATAAAGAAAAATATATATAAAAAAGGGGTGTAGCCATCCGTGGCCCTGGGGACCTCTGGACCCTTTAATAAAAAGAAAACAAGAAATAAAAAATATATTATTTTTTTTTAAAAAGGGGGTTGCCATCTGGGGACCTCTGGGCCCTTTAATATTTTTTTTTTTTATAAAAATAAATTACAAAACAAGGGTGGTTGCCATCTGGGACCTCTGGACCCTTTAATAAAAAATAAAATAAAAAAATATATTAAAAATAAACATTTATAAAAAAAAAGTGGGGTTGCCATCCAGGGGACCTCTGAGCCCTTTAATATATATATTAAATAAAAAGAAAAAAAAGAAATAAAATATAAAAAAAATATATAAAAAAAGGGGGGTTGCCATCCAGGGCCCTGGGGAACTCTGGGTCCTTTAATAATAATAACATTATTAGTTTTTTTTTATAAAACAAGTTTTTTTATAAAAAAAGGGGGGTTGTCATCTGGGGCCCTGGGGAACTACGGGCCCCTGGGGACCTCCAGACCTCTGAAAAAAATTGTCCCTTTAATAAAAAATAAAATAAAAATATATAAAATAAATATATTTTTTTTATTTAAAAATAAATAAAAAAAGGGGGTTGTCATCTGTGGCCCTGGGGGCCTCCGGGTCCCTGGGGACCCCTAAAAAAATGTGCCCTTTAATAAAAAATAAACATATATTAAAAAAATTGGCCCTTTAATAAAAAATAAAATAAAAATATATAAAATAAATATATTTTTTTATTTAAAAATAAATAAAAAAGGGGGTTTTCATCTGGGGCCCTGGGGGCCTCCGGGTCCCTGGGGACCCCTAAAAAAAATTGGCCCTTTAATAAAAAATAAAAATATATTAAAAAAAATTGGCCCTTTAATAAAAAATAAAAATATATAAAATAAATATATTTTTGTATTTAAAAATAAATAAAAAAAGGGGGTTGCCATCTTGGGCCCTGGGGGCCTCTGGGCCCCTGGGGACCTCCGGACCCCTAAAAGGGTGTTTCAAAGGGTGTTGCTTTGGGCCCCCAACAGTGACAGGGCCCTGGGCAGCTGCCCCTGTTTGCCCTATGGTAGAGACGGCCCTGATCACAGGTGATATAATTTGCTGCTCAGTGATTGCAGTATTCTAGTCTGCATTACCCCAAGGTAATACTTAAAATATGGCATGTTAGTGGGTTCCGAGGACAGATGTTGAGAACCACTGCTCTAAGCATCAGATTAAATAAAAAAAACATCAAGCCTGATAGACTGTTAACACTAGACACATGTTTTCTTAATGCTTGCTGCTATGTTGCTTAACATATTTTTACAGCAGCAAGGTGTCTTTAGCAATGACTTAGATAGTCATATAACTACAGTTTAAAAATCTTTATATAGTCCCAACTATGTACTTTCTTTACAATGTTCTTGAAAATGTAACAGATGTATTTTGCAGTGACGCAAAACTCACATTGCTATTCATTTCAGCATTCTTCATGGCCAGGACAGTATTTTTGTCATCTGTAACAGACAGCTTGCATCCCTTCAGGAATTCTCTGTCCAGTTTGTATTCATACTGAAATGAAAAATCAAGTCCAATCGAAAATGTCAGAATATAGGAAATGAAGGAAGAGTTTCAAATTAAACAATATTTGTTTAGTCAGTAATTCAGAGATGTTTTTATTTTTAAGTATAACCTACTATTTTTTTTTATGCAATCTTATGAAGTTGGAAAGGGTGACATATTCATATTAGCTAATGTTCTGTACCATACAACCATAATAATGTATTGTAAATGACCACCCTGCATTAAAATTATTGGGAGTCAGGAGTCCTGCAGTGTCCCAAACTGTTAGTAACTATGAAGTTCCAAGAAGGAACCTCCACGACCTTCTTGACCTGTGTCAGACTCAATCTGAGATCAAAGTGCCACACCACATATATATTTATTCCAGTATAATTTTGGATAAAGGATGGGCCATTGGGGGCCTCAAAAAAGACCCTTCAGAAAGAATTGTTTCAGATTTTATGCAATTGTACTTATTATTATTTTTTTACCAATATTCAATTATTATTTTATTTTTTTAGTGTATTTTTGTGCGTGAACTCGAGAGAGAGGAGCCGGACTGCAGGAGTTGGGAGTAGGCAGACCCTCCCCCCGGAGGCAATCGCCATCCTTCTCCATGCCCCTGGTGGCAATGGCGGTGTGAGGGGGGCCTCCCACTCACCCCGCCCTACCTGCTCCTCTTGGGAGCCCAACTGGGGCCCAACGGGACCCCAATGGGGCAGAGGGACTCCCCCTATGAGGGAGTGAGGGGGCCTAGCCCACCCAGCCAGCCCTGTAGGTCCTTCGCCTCTCTTTATTTTAAGAGACCGCATGGCCAAAGTGCGTGTGTGTTAAACTAATTTTGTGTGCGTGCAAGTGTGGTGGTTTTTGTGGTGGTGGGGGGGGGTGGGCGTACTAAGCACAGGCGTACCTTGCATAGCACACCCACCGGGAGCCGGGCTGAGACCGCCAAACTCAATTCACATGTAGCCGAGACCGGGATCCAAACCCTTGGCTGGTGAAGGTGAACGGCTTGTCAGCGCAGTGCCAATCACGTTGAGCCACGACAGCTCCCCTACTTATTATTACTTTACCACTTAAGATGTAACTAGCCTTCGGTTAATTATTCTAATGTATGCTAGTATGTATTAAGGATTGTACAAGATCACGCTTTTGCTTTCTTATTATCAGTCAAAGGGCTAAGACAGAGACAGTTATTTGTCTTACAATTCTGTAGTGACGTACATGCCTATGGACCACTAATGTACAGAGACTAGTGAGTGTGTGTCACAATGCATGCTAAGTCACTTACATCACTCTGCTGTAGAGAAGATTTTGCATTCTGCACGAAGTCCGGCATGTCACTAGTCCACTGCCAGTGAGCCTTGGTGGCCTCATATTTCTTCTTATAATTCAACTGTTTAACAAAAGAAACTTTGTTAAGAAAACTGAGAATTTAGTATCATCATCAGTAGAAGAAGTTCAGAGATACATTTAAGAGGCAGTTCAGAAGAAGAAAGAAGGAAAGAGATATATAGTTAATGATCAGAGACAGAGAGTGAAAGAAGGAAACAGCAGGTTAGATAGAAGACTGTGAATTTTTGGCCTGGAAAGTAAACACAACCAATTACGGCTTTCATTGTATAAGCAGTTTTCTATAGGCTAAAGGCACTGCAAAAGTGTCCCAGAGTGATTGATGTGCATGGTGAAAGAAGGGATATTGTTCGGGAACATTGTTTTTTATAAAGATGTTTTTTATAGAATTATATGTAGCTGACAATGGGCTCAATTCATGAACCGGTATTTACTGCTTTATGATTAGCAGTAAAATAGTGCATAGTGTTTTTCCAAAAATGTCTTGCCATTCATCAAAAAATGCTTGTAAAAAAAGGCATGCATTATTGCTTCGAAATGTCCAGTATTTATCTTGTGAATCTGATTGTATTTTATTGCATGAAGTCATATCCAGCAGGCATTACTTATTTTCTGGTGGACACTTCCGAGGGACCTTGCAGAAGAAGAAGCAATGGTGGAGAGACCAGAGAAAAGCTCAATGCCCTGGATCTTGTAGAACAAACATTGCTTTATTAAAACTCTTCGAAACCCTGCTCATTGAGGTTTGACACCTCCTTACCAAACAAATTTCATACATTCCTTAAATGTTGCAAGCCTGGACCACTACTTATTAAATGCATGCTTTTTTGTTTTCTTGAGTAAATTGGCTTTTATGCTGTACTTACCAAGTGTTTATGCTTTTTAGCATAAATACTGCATAAGGGGATAGTGAATTGACATTTTCAATATCATATGCTCGGAAGCATTGAACTTAATTCTTTTCAGCACGTCGTAGTGTTTTACGTCACCGCCTTTTGGCACGGTCGGATTTTTGACTGATGGTGTGTAGGCAAGACTGATGAAAGCTTCATCGGATATCTGATGAAAAAAATTAATCGGACTAGATTCCATCAGATATCCGATCATGTGTACGAGGCTTTAGTTTTAGACACATCAACTGTCATCTGGTCCTGATGTGCCAAACAAGGCTTATCATGTTCAATCTCCAACCAAAGCATTCTCAATATATTCCTATGAAGAATCCATTAAAGGGTCAGTGACAACAGCATTATT
Source organism: Rana kukunoris (assembly GCA_029574335.1). NCBI lineage: Eukaryota > Metazoa > Chordata > Amphibia > Anura > Ranidae > Rana > Rana kukunoris. The sequence continues at coordinate 210,205,058 of CM056054.1, read as the reverse complement.
ATGTCAGACCTCCATAGGGTTCTTTATAGGAATATACACAAGGAACAAGGAAATTCATCTCATAGCCAAAACTTGATTTTCACCGTATGGCCTGCATTGAAGAAAGATCTCCTCTTGGTAGCAGTAATTACTGGCAGAAAATTAAATTTTACAATTTCTACACTTTTGTCTGATGTTCCATTTTTAGAAAGATGAGAAAAAGAGATAGAGGAAGGGATAGCAGAGTTAGACAGAGAGAGCAAGGTTGGGGAGAGTGAAGTAAAACCTTACATTGCTGATGGATTTGTAGGCATCTTTGGCTGTCTTGATAGGGAGAGCATCTGACACCATGGTACAGTGTCCTCTGCTCTTCTCATACAGTTCTTTGTATTTCAGCTTTAAATATAAACACATACATTAGTATCATCACTTTATATAATCAGATTTAAAACCCTTAACCAGACAATTCACTGGCTTCCAACAAAGCAATGGCCTTCACCACATGTTTCAACTTTAAATCACACGTCATGCTGACAACGCTGCATCACAATAACTGTATAGAGGATCATCAATATAAATAATAATACAAAATAATATATATTTTGATAATAATTTTATAAATAATTTTCCTCATTCTTTAATAAGATGTTAAGACTAAATGTCAAGACCACTGATGTTGCTTCTCCACAATGACCAGTCAATCAGAAAATGACTACTAAAGTAACTAAAACTGATGTTTTTTTAAGACTTGTATCTTTTTTGACTTGTTTATATTACAGTTTACTTATGTCTAGATAACTTTTAGATTTTTGACAACAGTACAGATACACACCTCACTGATCTTGTCCTTTACTTTTCGCGCATGTAGAAGTGCTGGGGTATCATGGATTGTGGTGTAAGACTTGGCCTTAACCTTATTCCAATCCATTTTGTAGATGTTCTGCAAATGTAAGACACATACATTAGGAATTGTATCAATCTTTAAGCATATAAATCAATCACCATAAAGTTTAATTCTTACTTGATCTAAAATTCTACTTTGCTCCCTTGTTCATCCTTCCTTAGTAAGCCACTGTTTAGTGTTATTAATACCAAGCTTACTGTCTCATAGCATAATTGGAAAGAGCTGGAGTTATGTAAATTAATAGCTCAGACACTCATTTTAAAATGTAGGATATTAAGGTTATTGAGTTTAATTCTTAGTCTTTGCATAAAAGGATTGGGAGTCATAGAGGTCTAGTGATAATAGATGGTCTGGTTATGGAGCTGCAGTTTTAGCAATTGCATAATGATGTGTTTACAGAGATCCAAAGGTAACATTTGATAAAAGGGGCAGGGGTCACCGGAACCTAATGTTACCATTGGTGCGGTAAAAGAAACCCTGTCACATTTTGCATAAATAAGTGGGTTATAAAGAGTCAGAAAATCAGACAAAATATACCGCTTTCGAAGCTATCGTAGGATAATATGATCGTTAGTACACAGCTTTCCTCAGAAATTATCCAAAGGGACAAACAGTAAAATTTTCTCGTACGATACCAGATTGTAAAATTTGTATTCTGACGTAATGAGCAGGAACGCGGGGAAACGCAGTTCCAGAACCTACAGAACTGAATGTATGTAATGGCAAGTTGTGCTGGATTGTCTATTGGCGCTGGCTGCTAGGGAATCTATTGTTGGTGGAGGGGATCTATTCTTGTAAAGGAAGGGGGTCATCTATTGTTGCTGGGGAGTTCTTCTGTTACTCATGGGTGATCTATTGTTGCTAGGGTGGGTCTTAAGTTTCTGGGGGGGTCAGTGGTTGCTGGGAGGGATAAACTGTTGAGAGAGGAGTCTTTATTGCTTGCTGCTTTAGGGTCTATTGATGCTGGCTACTGGGGAATAGTGATGACCGGAATACGCCATATTCGATTTTGCGATATTTCGCGAATATGTAGAAGAATATTCGTTAATATCGAATATTCGTGATATTTTATCAAAAAAAAAAATGCGAATGCGAAATTGATTGCGAAATTCTCGTCAACACGCGAAAACGGAGATAATTTCCTGGATTACTAAACTAATATGCACTAAACACTAACTCTACTTACACAAACTTATATGACTAAACTAAAGCTAATTTATTTATTTTTTTTATACACAAAACACAGAAGGGCAGAGAACGCATTCGCGAATATTCGTAATACGAATATTCGCATTGCGAATATTCGGCAACATAAAAGGATCGCCTCAGCTACTCGGCCCAGGGTCTCTTATACCAGCAATGCTTTTAGACGTCGATGGAGATCACTAGGATGTGATCTGTTTTAAAAATAAATTTGAAAAAATACGAATATTCGCAATAGTGAATATTCACCGCGATATTCGAGTTATTCGCGAATACTCGAATATGCAATATTCGTAACGAATATTAACAATGTGAATATTCGTGAGCAACACTACTGGGGAATATATTGTTGCTGGGGTGTCGATTTTTGCTAGATCTATTTTCCTGCCTTTCTTGTTATCATTAACACATTCCATACAAAATACTTAGCACCACAAAATGATACTTGGTTCTGTATTCTCTAAAAGAGATGGTACTGGGAGGTGGGTATGGAGTGGAACCAAGGAATGGTGCTCGGAGGTGGGAAGGGGCAGAGTCAAGGGGTGACTCAGAAGGTAGGATTGGGAAGGGGCAGAGTCAAGGGGTGACTCAGAAGGTAGGATTTCCTGCACCTATTCTCTGAGAAAAAAAGTCCTGCGTATGAGAATTTTTGTATGCGTATGAGAATTTTCGTACTATGGTAACGAAGACTAGCATGCAAAAAAAATGGAGGATCATTCATCCGATAATCTCATTGTGTGTACCAGGCATTAAACAAAGAAAGCTGTCAAATCACAGAATTGTAATGTCAGCACTTCTATAAAGGGGGTGTGGCCATGTAGCGCCATTTAAAAAAAAAAAAAGAAGCAAAATAAGATATGTAAAATTGATCTAGAATAGCTTACAGCACTCAAATGTTTGTATCATGGCCTGAAAAAGCAGCCTAAATCCAAAAATGAAGTAAATGCTTTTAAGTGGGAGAGAGAGCTTAAATTAAAATAGAATTTTAGAAACTCGTCTACTGCAAATGTACTCTGGGAAAGCTTGCTATGAGAACCATTAATACCATCTTGCTCAGAGCCTACTTAAAGTGGAACTAAATTGCAAAGCTTACTACATGCATACTATTTATTGCAGAAGAGACATAAAATGTCTCTTCTGCAATAAAATTATCCTATCTGTCTGCTCACGGTCATGTGTATGGGTTGTGCAAGCACAGCTCAGTTTACATCGCCGACCCAGGCCCTGTATGTGCAAAAGTGATGACATTCTGCATTGGCCAATCAAGACAACTGAATACTGGCATCTGAAAAAAAGCCAGGGAGAAAATGCCAGCTTCATCAAGGGACCACTCGCTTGGGCATTGAATCGTTAGAGAGCTGGTAAGTATTATGAGTTTAGTTCCACTTTCAATGGAGCAGATCTAAAATACACCTAAAGGCTTCTATATCTCAATCTAAACAATTACCAGTTATTATACCTCACTGACTGAGTAAAAATCGAGCTCTTCTCACTGTAATTTAAGCAGGCACAGCCTACATGAGAGTGGAAACTCTGCTATGAATTTAGGAGCAGTGCAGCATCATCGCCACCCCATCACATGGAGCTGCATTAGGTGAATTTCGCTGGCAGATTCTACAGGTATTTTTTGGGACTTTGCATGGGGTCTAAGAGAAAATTGTAAGTACAGAATCACTTATAATTAAGTGCTGCAGTATTTGTTCATAATAGGAGACCCTCGTCCTATTTTAAGTTTAGAACAAGACAAGACAAACCATGTAACCATACTTACTTCACTGATCTGCTTTCCAGCTCTTTGAGCTCGGTTGTGCTCTGGTGTATCAATCACGGATGTGAATTTGTCCTTCCCCTTCTCATAGAGCTCTTTGTACTTCCACTAGTAACACAAAACAGATAGACAGCTGTAGCAGAAATCTTAAATGTTTATTAATGTTTATCTAGTGTGTAGTTTAGATACAGTAAAATGGCAGCTGATCTTACTCATGCCCACTTTTTTTATTCCATATTCTCCAGTTTATAAGATGATTTGCAAACAATGTCAAGGGTTTTGATCTCTTTTTAAAGAAGACGCATACACTTATAAATTATTATGCAACCAATCAGCAGAAGTTTCTGCTAAAAAAAAAATCAGCAAACCAATATATATATATATATATATATATATATATATATATATATATATATATATATATATATATATACACTGTATTTATACCACTTCCTGTCATTATTTCTTATGAATTAGGAAAGTAGACAGATGTGAATTGGGAAATACTGATCAACCAATAGCATTGTGAAGATAGGCTTATATTTCTGTCAAAAGTTTTTTTGCATAAAACCAAATGCTATTGGCTGTAAAGTTGCAAATCATCCAAATATCACTTAGGAGAAATAGATATTTTTTTGTATATGCAATACTGAAACATGAGGCGCTAGAACTGTGTAGATATATACTGTTAGCTGCTATTTGAAATTATGTGTTGTGCTAATTTGTAGACTGTATATATAAAGTTTAGCATGTGTGTAAATGGGCCTATATACATTTATCTGTTGGTTTTATTACTATGCAATATGTTCTCCACATATCAATTGTATCGGGAGCACAGATACAAATGCATCACAACCACTCCTATGCTGACCACATCAATCTCTTAAACTCTGATAGTGCCCAATGGGTTTGATTTACTAAACGAAAAGTGCATGGTTACTTTGCAAAGTAAACATTGACTTAGCTTAAGGAATTAGGTAAATCCACTACAATCGTCAAAAATGTACAAGCAAAGTATTTTTTTTTCTAATTCCCTAGCACATGATTTGGTATTCAAACTGAATACAGTTTCTTCTTATTTAATAAGCTAAGTGAACATTCACTTTGTGAACAGCCTCTGCTCATTTAGTAAAACCCAATTAAACCAATTTTGGCACATTCTGTGTTGCGAATTAAGAGGATTTCCATTGAACAGTGGCTATCATAAAAAGAATTAGGACGCCTTGTTCATTTTTTGCAGTTTTGGTTCAATTATTGTGCGGCACACACACGTTTAAATGTGTACAATATCAAGCAACCAATTTGCTGATGTGACTTAAGCACTAATCTTTATATCCCAATTTTAAAATTTCCATCACAATACTGGTCATTTGTGAATTGGACTTTAAGCCAAACCATGCAAAAAAAAAGTACCAATATGGTCACCTTTATTTCGCAATGCACAGTTAAGAAAACCAGAACTACTTTTGTAAATGGCTTACCTTGAAATGTACCTGTCACTCATGCTAACAGTCAGCAGACATTTTTTTATGTAAGACTGTTATTTCAGAGAAGGTAAACTACTAATTTATTGTCAGCTCCGCTGTGGTGCAGGTTGTGTGTTTGCCTCATGCTGCAGTGAAGCTTCTGATTTCTTACAAATATTTCTTTATAGGACATTAAGCAGCTTAGGGCTGTGAATATGAACAGTAGTGATGTGCCTAGAGAACTATTTTGAAATATGTTTGCCTCCAATGTGACAAGTTCGGTTTACAAAATTAATCATTTTTTATCATCACAGTCATGCAATTCAAAGCTCAAATACATACAGCAATAACAACACATATGTTACTATTCACATCAAGGCAAAACATCATTAGTCGTGACTTCACACAGATAACATGCAACTCTAGAAAAGCAATGTGACAGACAATCTCGCCTGTAGTAATGTGCTAAGAAATAAATGGTATTGTAGCTCCAGTGAGTCTGCAGTGATAGCCTTCATCCCATCTAGACCGAGAATTGATTACTTCATTGCAGTGGTGCAGGCTCATTTCTGTCTGGGGACCTTTCCTTTGTGACACTGTTGTACCTCTCTGGATGTGTGAATCATTGTGTTAGGGTTGTTGGTAATTATCTGATGAACTGAACATGTGTTCTGTAAATTGCTTGGTATACTGTTGCTGTAAGTGGGCTGGTTACGCGTCACATGGATTATCTATTGATTGCAGGGAGATTATTCTCAATTGTTCATTATAAAACTGGTGACATTATCAGGCAGACATGACCCCTCTCTATACTGCATATATTATTCTAAGTCTTTTTACTTGCATTGAGGGTAGAATAGAACAGAAAACAGTATTTCAGAGCTTTAGATAGGATATTTAATTTAACCATCAAGTATAATTAGTGAAAGCATTATGTGATCTACTTATACTATACAGTAAATTCTGCAACTCTGCTAGAGTCAGATCCTTGATTACATTTATTATAATCTGAGTTCTGTGTAGACCCTTGTAGAACGCAGTCAAAAAGGGAGTTTTGCTTAAAATACATTGCAATAATTAAATGCAAGAAATACATTTAGGAGTGTTTACTGGTAGGCTATAATGTCCCATAACTATAGGGTAATGGAGGTGTAGGGAGGTAGACCCCTTTGCCTGGGATATAGTTAAATGTATGTGTTTCATCTGATGTAGATGGATTCTCTTTAGGTGCTTTTCTGAAGAACAAGGGCAATATAATGACTTACATGTGTTGGATAAAAATTTGGAAACACTACATGATTTGCAGGTGTGAAAGCGACGACATGTTTTGCATTGAAAGTGGAAGTAATGTAACATTCTTTTGCTTCCGCTGTGTGATGATACACCAAGCTAGCAGGTGGGAACCCTCACTTTCACCATTCACTGCATGCGCTGCTACTAATGTGGATGCATGTCAGAGCTTACTGCATTTCAAAGAGGGCAAATTGGTGCCCGCTTAGCTGGTGCCTCTGATTGAAGTTTCCAATTTATTTGCAGGGTCGCGAGGTACAGTATCAAAGGTTATGATGGCATATACAGTTTCCAGAAAAACATTGTCTGGTAAGTATAATTACAGTTGACATGGTCAACTGATTGAAAGAGACAAAAGACAACTGCGCAGGGTTATAAACACGATATTTTGCATGATATATTTCCGAGGAGAATTCAGGCTGTATTGGATGCCAAAGGCAGTCCAACACCATATTAGGTAGCGATTTTGTTGTTTTACCATAATTTTGTCCAACCCCTGTATATCCCAAGTATAGCTTAGAGATATATGAAGACACATGCCTAGAAGATGGTGTTTATCTCTACAAAGTAAGGAAATTCATCTATTAGATAAGTATTACATTTTGTCTTGGTGACAATGGCCACCAGAACAAATAGAGAGAGTGAATCTATCTAGATGGACCACAAACATGAAAGGGCGCTTGACACGCGTTCTAGTCTATCCCTACTCTATCCAAAACCAACTAACTTTAGCAATCATTATATTTGTAATCAATGTTTCAGGTATGATTCTAACTACACTGCTGTGAAAAAGATTTTATTTGTCATTTACATAAAGTTCAGTATTAGGCTATTAAACTAGTGCTTTGTCACTGATTAGTGGGAAGTGCTACATCATTTTGTATAAAGACAGTGTAACATCTCTGAAAAGCTCAGTTGTGTTAGGAAGCAATGGTACATGGCCTGTGCAGAATTTTGTCTTTGGAATTACCTGACTCCACATGCTGGTGTTGTAAATGGCCTGTAACATATCTGGCCTCTTAATTTCATTGCAGCCATGTTCCCGCAGCATCTTGGCAGTAGATTTGTACTTTTTCTGTTCATGCAAAGACCAACGAAGAACACTGGTGACATGTAAGACAGCGCTAGATCCCTCAAAATGCATGTGCAGGGATGTAGGCAGAGAAAAACACTTTGTACTATGGAAAGCCATGGCAAATAAAGATTTTTCAGAGGTAATCTAGCATTCATATTTAAATTCCTTTCAACACATTGCAGTTTGCATTATATTTTTAAAATGTATGGACATGTTTCACATGATCAGATTGTTATAATTGTAATGGGAGACGATAATGGTTTTAGCCAATGATATGAATAAAAAATACATTTATGGGTTTTTAATTTGTTTTTTTTTTTACTATCTATATACATTTTTTATATTATAAACTACAACTAACACATAATAAAGCATATATAGCTTATAGCATTATGGGATCGCTAAAGAGACATTACAGAAGGAGGTCCCTGCTTTGAGGGCCAGTTTGTCTGAATAAAACTTCAGACTGAGCTACTTGATAAGGGATGAATGACAGTGAGCATGAGCAACTGAATTTTGTAAGCGGGAGGCTTTTTTTTCAACAAGGGGACAAAGAGATAGAAGAATACAGGTCAAAATTTGTCTGAATTCAATCTACTGAATTAGCTAGAGAATACAAGATGTATGGAAGTAAATACAACCATATGAGATATATCAATTCTACCTCATAAAATATATATATATATATATATATATATATTTTTTTTTTCACATAAGAGAGAGAGAGAGAGAATATATTTGTATTTGTATTAATTATTATAATTATTCAGTCCTATAATAATAACTATAATACAGAAAAAGAGAGCATATGCACAGAACCACTATACATTCTCCCAGTGCCCATGTATTCTGTGATTCTCACTGCAAATTTTTACAGCTCAAGATCATAATAAATTTTGAGATATTTTAGAACAATTTATGGTGTCACTTATGATAAATAAAAACAATTACAAAAAAAGGAATATTATATCTTTACTTATAGTCTGTTTCGATTTAAATGCCATTAGATAGATTCATAAAACCTTTTTTGCCATGAAAATTCCAAGTACAGAAAGTATCTTTTTTATAGGCGCACTCAAACATGGAGGATCAGTTGAGTGGCAAGAACACTAGAACCAAGAGAAAGACATTTCTTCCTGATGACACCCCACGCAAACGAAGAACAGACGGGCCACCAGCCTGCATTAACTGGCAATGGGCAACCTTGTTACCTGGCTGATCTGTTCGCTGGCAGTTTTAGCCAGAAGGTGTCGGGGGTCATCCACGACAACGCTGTAGTGCGTTTTCTCCTTCTCATGGGCAGCTTTGTATAATTTCTGCTCAGAACAGTACAGGGAGATTACAGCTTAATAAAACACATTATAATTTGTAAACAAAGTCAAGAGTTGGCTTTGGTTAAATTAAATAATCGAGACAAAAGTTGTAGTAAGAATGGCAATAGAGAAAAATACACATTTTGTGAAGTAATAGAAATATTATAGCAAAGGTACAGTAATACAAGAATTCTTAAATCTGTAAAAAAAAAGCAAATGAGTTAAACACAATTATATATTAACAGTTAAATAATACTTATTACCGTTACAAAAATAAAACATATAAGACTAATGCCTTAAAAAGTGTACTTTTTTTTTTTTTTTTTTTAACAAGTGCCAGCTTAAGCAAACACTATACTATATAACTAGTCTATCCATAAAAACAATTCAGAAACCTTCCTCTACATATTTCATATAATAATAAAAAGTTGCACAATTAGGTAAGAGTTAAAGCTATTTACAGTGCTGGCACCAAGTCTGATTAGGTTCTTTCTACAATATATTACCATAATCCGTACTCTAACTGTGTTTTTTTTTTAAACACTGCTCTGGTGATATTCCACTATTCAAAATATATATATATATATTAGTAGGTACGTTTTTTGGCTTATTTAGAAACCAAATATAAAGAGGAGTGGTATGTAGTAGCCAGTAGCAACCAATTGGAACTCTTTTGATTTTCATAGCCATGAGTTATATGTTCTTCAATACATAAAATCATAGGATTTTTATTTCTTTAAATAAAATGCTCTCATATGTATTTAAGAGACTTTTTAAAGTTTTTAGGCAATAATGTTGTAATAATTAAGTGATAGTTTATATGTTTTTCAAATTTCTCCTAAACTGAAAGTTTTTTGGATGTGCAGAGACTTTCTGCTTAGTGAACTGGCCCCAAAGTGTTCATATAGATTTCATGGAAGGAAGCATTTGGAGTTGCACTCTGAAAATATGATATAGTTAGTAAGCTACACCATGTCAGCTGTACAATAGTGTGGAGGCAGTTGTGCCCTGGGACTGGCAAGGCATGGAAAGCCATAGGTTACCTCAGCTTGGGTTCACACCACTGCTATTGTGCTGCACCAGCCAGTACTGCCCAACACATACACAATGCAAAGACAAAGCAAAAAGCCTTGCTTTCGATGGGTGTAGTACACACCAATGCACTGCATTACTGTAATGATGCAGGTATTATTTTATCAAAGCATGTGGCACGGGACCACATATAACCACAGTGTGTCGCAACATGCTGCTATGCAGAGAATTTAACAAAGTTTTATTTTTGATACTTCAAATAAAGTAAAAAAAAAAGTAAACAATGTTAAAAGACTTGTATATCATTTATAGGTTACGTTAATCCAGAAAGTATCCGATTGCCTCTCGGGGTACAGCAAGGATTTTTTTCCCCTGCTGGAGCAAATTGGATCATGCTTTATTTGTTTTTTTTGTCTTCCTCTGGATAAAATGAGGGTATAGGATTTGTATATGGGATTGTATGATTTTTTGTTTCATTCCCTTGTATTGGTTTTATTGGTTGGCCTTGTGTCTTTTTTCAACTAGACTAACTATGTAACTATGTAAATATATCATACTACCCCTCACTGCTCCCACGCAGCATAAACCAGCGGCCACATGTAATGCTGTGCTGGTGTAAAACCAGCTTAAGCCCTGGTTCACACTGGGCTGCGGGAGTTCAGCTGAACTCACGCGATTTCACTCCCTCTGGCAGTCCCGATTTCGGTGCGATTTAGGAGACATCTGTGCAGGTTTCTGCACAAATGTCAATGTAAATCGCATCCTGAAATCGCAAAAAGTAGTACAGGAACTACTTTTTGAAATCGGTGCAGAGCCGCAGATGCGGCGTCGCACCGATTAGGACGGTGTCATTGCCGGCAATTGCCGCCGATTTGAGATGCGATATTACATGTGAAATCGCATCTCAAATCAAACTAAATCGTACCCAGTGTGAACCTGGGCTCAAGGGGAGTTCCAGCCTTTTTTTATGTTTATTAAAAGTCAGCAGCTACAAAAAGCATAGCTGCTGGCTTTTAATAAACATACACTTACCTGCTCCACTGTCCAGTGACGCGACGCCCAGAGCTCCGCTCCCCTCCCCCTCTCCGCCAACGCCTTCATCCTAACTGTGGGCACCCGGCCGTGACAGCTTTCGGGTTCACGGCCGGGCACTCACTGCGCATGCGCTACCTAATTGGACAGGTGATCGCCTGGGACCTATCACGTGTCCCAAGGAGGGGCCACCTAAGCAGTCCCTGGGTGGAAGGAGGAAGTAGGACAGGAAGTCCTACTCCTCCTAAAGCCCCCACACCCACCAAAAAAATTACATGCCAAATGTGCCATGTAAGGGGGCGAGGAGTGGTTTAAGCGGAAGTTCCACTTTTGGGTGGAACTCCGCTTTTAGTCAGAATGAAACACAGTTTGAAGCCGCATGGTAATAAATCTTCCTTATCTTAATCCCTATAAGACATCTTCTTTATAATTGTTGTGCTATGTGTGAGCAAACTCTACAGAATGGTGGTCCAGTAGCACTGGGCCTCTTATGATTAACCTGAAACTGGAATAAACTACATTCTTCAATGTCATCATTCAAGACCCTTAAGGCAGTGACTGACAACCTCACCTCATTTCCCAGTTGAGTAGCATACTTAAAGTGATTGAGCAGAGGAGTATCTACTATGTACTTGAATTTGGACTTTGTCTTTTCAAAGGACTCGCGGTACTTGTACTGTAGAAGAAGAGAGAAGAATTAATCAAAATGTATTTTCTATCCTCAGTTAGGCTTATGTAATAAGGAAATACCACTAACCAAAAGAAAGTAGCCATATTTATATTTCACTCACACAGCTATAGTAAGCTGTACTTTGCTTGGTTACTATGGGTCACTTTGCACATTGCTTTTTCGATCACCTTATTTTAAAATCCCAAATCCATGTAAGGAATTCCTATCATGGAAAAATCATACACCGGATGTGTAATTCAGAATGCCGAACACATGGATTGCAGAAAATAGGTTTATAATAAGAGTAGGCAGGGAAAAGTGCAATTATCATGTGAACTTGATATGGCTTATTAATATATATATATATATATATATATATATATATATATATACTGTATATATATATATCTATATATAGATATACATATCTATATCTATATATATATAGATATAGATATGTATATCTATATATATATATTTTTTTTCTTTATGAACGATAAGTGGACATTGATTAAGTTGGTATGTCAAATTTCTTAAAGCAGTAATAAACCCGTGTTTTTCTCTTTCCCTCCTGCAAGGCAATGCCTTAATGTGCTATTATACATCTCATACTACCACATTTTTGTGAAACTTACCTTAGAACGAAGCCCTGCAGTGGCACGCTGCCACTGCTGAAGGTTCTTTCATCCTCACCCGGTCTTCTTTCCCGGGTTCGTGGACTCCGCCTGTTTACAACACAGGACTCTGAAGGAATGGCACGATATGCCTTTCCTTCAGAGTGTATGGGCTGGTGACATCACCAGCTGCATGGTGCTCAATTAGGAGATATTTACTGTACCTATGGGCAAGCCTTATTATAGGCTTACCTATAGGTAAAAGTCATGCATGGGAGTTTACTCCTACTTTAAAACAAATAATAAATGCAGCTGGGAAGCTGCATTTCCATCGCACCCCGCTAGACAGCGTTGAAGGGTGTAGAAAGAAAATGGCAGGGCTTTCACATCATTTCCCTAAGCTCCTACAGATAGAGCAATGCTGACAATGTAAAAGACTGTTGGCTTCACTGTTAGGGATATCAATGGTGCCAACAGCTATGCAGCCACAGGAGCAGCAAGTATGTCACTGTAACAAAAGAAAATGGTTTATCCAAAAATTCCACTGGCATGACCAATGGGCTTTTACAAAATAACCCAGGGGATACTTAAAAGAGAAGAGCGGGAATAAAAAAATAACAAACAAAAATGCACACTCATTTAGCTGCAGTATTGATCCAATGATCTGTCCCCCACCAGCTCTACACCTAGACCTGAACAATCACTGACTGTTCAGTTCTTGGTCTTTACTGAGCAGTGACTGTCAATCACCAGCTCTCTGCTCTGCCCCTCCAGCGCTCACTGGAGTGTCGGCTGAGAGGCTGAGCCTTCTACCTGTCAGGCATCTGGGTGAATTCTGACATTGTTGTCGGGTTCCCTGCAGAGCCTGGATCAGCTTTGTGATGTGAGCTTTAGCCCACTGTCAGCTGAATATGGGTCACAGGAATGCAAAACTAAGTGCACTTCTGTGGCCCACAGGAGATGTATGGCCATAAGAGCTTGAGATTTACTCCTTTAAAAAAAAAAAAAAGCTCAGTCTTACTGGTGTGTGCAGCCTACGTCACATATAATAATTTTATAGCTTGGCTATATCCCTACCCTACTGAAAAGGGTGTGTTTGTACTTACTGCACTGTAGAGTTGTTTGTTTTGTCCAGCCAGAGTCAAGTCAGGTGTGTCAAAGGCATAGCAGCCAATGCCCTTCAGCCATGTCAAATCCTCTTTGTATTTGGACTGCAGACAAAAAAATTAAGTTATTACACCAGCATGAAAAGTTTCTATTTTTTTAACCTAAACATGCAAGGGAATATTAAAAATAATTTTTGCTAACACATGATTGATTTATTGGAGTGAACCCAAATTCCCTTATTTACTAGTCTCAGTAAACACTGACGAAGCAAAGTGAACACCATCTCTTTCTTAAGTAAATCAATCCATTGGGCAACTACATTAAATCATGTATCCTCCACAAATGACACCTTTATCTTTATCACTATCACTTTATCACTTTATAACTAATATAATCAAGAGGGGAAACAGAAGAGTGAATAAATCTATAGCTGATGCATCAAAAAGCAAATGGAATATTTTCTGTTTAAAAAGCTCTTCAATTATTTCCCAATCAGTATGCTGGCGCTTAGCTTTGTTTTACTCATTTGCTTTCTCACATGATTGTGAAGAGCCTTAAATCTCAACTAAACCATCTGCATTTATTTCTAAAATGCAGTCTGGCTGAAAATACAGTAATAAATATGCTTGTTTTACTATGTGTAGCAGCACTGGTCAAAACAACCTTGAATTGGCAGCATGCTGGCAAGTCATACCAGTGCCTTACACACAAAGTCCATACATAATGCTGCAATTAACAGCATTTATGCTACTTGCGCTATTAATTGGAGCAGTATGTGGGGGAAGGGGGGCATGTCAGACTACCGGTATTGTAAACCAAGAACACTGAGTTGTGTGAAAGCCAGCGTTCTGGCAGGAACCCAACTAGTGCTGGATAACTTTCTCAAAATCTAAAAAAAATTGTTTCATTGATGCAGAGGAGGTACTATTGAGCTTAAGTTTAGGGATATAAAATAACACATTTTACAAATATACTTAGGACAACTTGCAGCACCATCATCATCATTTAATTTGTCATCATGCAAGTAAGGTATCATATAAAGCCAATGACTTACATCACTAATGGAATCTGTCACTGCGCGGTGACGGAAGTACTCAGGATGATCGGGGATGGATCTCCAGATACCGAGCTGGCTAACATACTTCTCCTTATATTTAACCTAAAAATAAAAAATAAATATATATATATAAATGAAGAGTTTAGAATTACCATGGATAGAAGAATACAAAAAAGTGTAAATATCTAGTTAGCCACTCACACTGCTGATGTCATCGGTGACTTTGCGGTGGTAGATGACATCCAGGGCATCTTTCACTGTGTGGTATTTACCCTTGGCTTTCTCAAACGTTTCTTTGTAGCGAAGCTGTAGGAAATAGGAAAGTAGTATTATAAATGGCATGAGTATGGGCTGACACCATAACCTCCTACCTCGTTCCTAATTTGTTCAGCTGTTCAGTTCAGTTAAAGATCAGTGTAAACATTTTGGCTTTGGACTAATCCAAGTGAGCTAAACCTCTAGAGATCTTGGCTCTGCCAGCTAAGGGGTCTTGCTTCATTGTTGCAGAGATATTATTAAAAAAGCTAACATAGTAATTGAGACCCCACCACCCATCATCCCCATTCTTGTGATGGTAGCAGCATGTAGATGGAAATGGAAACTGCCAGCTGCAGGTGCCATGCGACACTGTACCTAAATAAAATGTATGCCCTTTTTTCCCACAAATATCGCTTTCTTTTGGTGGTATTTAATCACCTCTGCGGTTTTTATTTTGTGCTATAAACTAAAAAAGACTGACAATTTTGAAGAAAAAAAAACAATATTTTTTACATTCTGCTATAAAGCATATCCAATAAAAAAAAAATGAAAAAAAAAAATTCTCTATCATTTTAGGCCAATATGTATTCTGATACATATTTTTGGTAAAAAAAAATCCCAATAAGCGTATGTTGATTGGTTTGTGGAAAAGTTATAGCTATGGGATATTTTTATTTTATTTTAATTTTTTTACTAGTAATGGTAGTGATCAGGGACTTATAGTGGGACTGCGGAGGACAATTTGGACACAGACTGACACGTTTAAATCTTTTTTGGGGACCAATGTCATTATTACAATGATCAGTGCTAAAAAATATGCACTATCACTGTATTACTGACACTGGCTGGGGGTTAACATCAGGGGCAATCAAAGTGTTAAATGTGTTCCTAGCTAGTGCTTGTGTACTGTGGAGGAGGTGTTTTTACTGAGGTAAGGCATAGATCCGTGTCCCTACTTTGCAGGAAAACAGGATCAATGCTATTCCTACTGAGAGAACAGTGATCTGCCTTGTTTACATAGGAAGATCACTGTTCTGCCTGTGTACGGAACAGTCAGCAGTGCCGGCGCATTTGCGTGCTCTACCCGGAAGAGCCGGATCATGTATGTATGTGTGTGTGTATATATATATATATACATATATATATATATATATATATATATGTTGTCTGATGCACAGGTGCCATCCGGTAACAGTAAAACTGCTATGGGGTGGGCCTGAAGTGGTTAATATATGCAGCTGTATGAACGACTCAAAACACTCACTTGTACAAAGCTAAGCTTGGTTTCAAGGGTTATATGAAAAATATTTGGTGATATTCAGCACCAACAGTTTTCAGTTTGAAGCTTCAAGGTAGAAGCTGATTGGCTACCATGCACAGCTGCACCAGATTTTGCACTCTCCAGTTTTAGTAAATCAACTCCACAGTTTATTCTTACGTACCTGCATTCCACATAACTCCTGCACTAACCCATGTTATTGGTGATTGCCTTAAAACTAGTTTAATCTGATTTAGAAGTCCATACAGCCTTGTCTTGCGGTGAAACTATGTCCAGGTGTACATTTTCCTTAATATTCCATGTTTATAGAGGTACAAATTACAGATTGTGATCCGCATACTACACAATTTCGTAACTTTGGTGCACTATGTTAAACAAGCTCAGACAACACAGTAAGCAAGTCCCCATAACAGTACAGAATACTTACATCGCTAGCATTGAAGTAGGCTTTCCTGGCTCTCAGAATGAATGGAGTATCAAGCACAGTAGTATATTTGTGCTTCAGTTTCTCGTATTGAGCTTTGTATTTTTTCTGAAAAAAAAAAATAGCAATAATATATCTCATTAATTATACAAAATGAAATGAAATATTAATAATAAGGTATATTATATTGCATTCATGAATAATGTATGCTCATTTACAGCTAATGAATGAACTGCATAAGGGTGAATTGAGTCACTGCTTTATGACCTGTATCACATTGCATTCTCATAAAACCACTTAGTCAGCTCTTCAAACTTCTAAAAGTTTGTAACAAAAACAATAAATAATTCAAGAATTTTATCAAATCTGGCTCCATAAATGCAAGATTTTACTGGCCAAGGCAGGACTGTGTCCAAGGAAGGAAGAACCCCACAAAATAAATTAAAAAAATCAAAACCCTAATACTTAAACTTATCTAAAGCCAGAATGCCCCAATAACTTTATGCGTTCACACCTATGCTTTTTTTGGTGCTTTTTGCAGAAGCGCACTACAGTTCATTTAACCTGGTTTCCTATTGGACACGTTCACATCTATTCTTTTTTCAGCCACCACGTTTTTGGAAAAGGCCAGGGACTTTTTTTTTAAAAGCAAAACTTTTTTTGCTTTTTTTGGTTCAATAGAACCTGCAGAAGGTGCAGAAAAGCATGTAGTGCAATGATTTTACTGCGATTTTGCCACAATTTGCTTTTTTTAATCTGCCGAACAGCAAATTTTTCCAAAAAAGCAATTAAAAAAGCAAGACGTAAATCATGACAAAATCGCTGTAAAATTTTGTGTGCAAAAATGCAAAATGCACAGCAAAAAAGAAATTCATAGGTGTGAATCAAGCCTAAAGAAAGAATTCACAATACGAATAGGTCATATGATGAAAATTTGTTACACAATGTAGTAGAGACCATGGTCTATAATTATTGAGATATCACACACAATTGTACTACACAATATGTAACAGCACCGCCACCCCCCCCCCCCATATGATAAATGCATGGCCTATGTGCATTTACAAAATGGTAGAAGAGATTAATATGGCTGAAAAAGAGGAGGGGCTGTTAGAACATAAGAGGTTGCATGGTAGAACTAGACCACTCTGTTGCATTTCAAGATATCACTATATATGGTTCAAACCAACGATGCTCTGGTTTCAGATCCCACCAAGGATGCTATCTGCAGGTATGTCGTGACTGCATTTCTCAAAAACTGGCCTTTGTTTAGTAGATGCATTACACAGTGAGCCCCTTCGAGGAAAGGGATTAAGTGATTCTTTATATTTTGTAAAGTGTAATATATAGTTACATAGTAGGCAAGGTTGAATAAAGACAATAGTCCATCCAGTTCAACCTGTGCAGGTGTATGTGTGTCAGTGTCTTTAATCATTTCCCATATTTCAGTAAGTTGTGTTCTTTAAGGTGCACATCCAAGAGAGTCTTTTAAAAACATCCTTACTCCCTGCTGCCACCTCCGTTTCTGAAAGAGAGTTCCACAGCCTTTTTGCCCTGACAGTGAAATCCACCTTGCACAGTTTAAGATTAAATCACTTCTCCTCCAATCACATTGTGTGGCCCTGTGTCCTCTTACACTCCCTGAGACTGAATTGTTTTATTTCCTATGCTGGGATCACCATTGAGATATTTATAAATCACTATCATGTCCCCTCTCAAGCATCTCTTCTCCAGCGAGATTTAATTTAGTGCTTGTAGTCATTCCTCGTAATTGAGGTCGTCCAGTCCCCTTATTAATTTTGTTGCCCTTCTTTGGACTCTCTCCAGTTCCAGCACATCCCCTCTGAGGACTGGTGACCAGAACTGGACGAAGTACTCCAGATGTGAAATAACCAGAGTTTTATAATGTGGCATAATTATTGTTTTATCCATGGAGTATATCCAATTTTTTATGCATGCTAAAATTCTGCTGGGTTTGGTGGCTGCAGCTTGACATTGCATGCTTTTGCTCAGTCTGTCTTCTACTAGGACCCCCCCCCCCCCAGATATTTCTCCATCCTTGATTCCCTCAGTGGTTCTCCCCCAGTAAGTAGTTTACATTTATGTTTTTTGCCCCCAAGTGCATTACTTCACAATTCTCCACATTAAACCTCATTTGCCATGTAGTTGCCCACTCCATTATTTTGTTTACGTCTTTCTGTAAAATATCTACATCCTGTAAAATTTCTATATATATATATATATATATATATATATATATATATATATATATTCAATATAATTATTAAAAAAAAGATGTATAGTTTATAGGCAACCCCCAAATTCATTACAGATATGGAAATCTTACCTGGCTGACCAGGTCCTTGACGTGTTTAGCAAGTTGGAGGTCTTGTGTTTGTCCAGCAGCATGGTGATGGGGTCTCTCTTTAGTTGCAACCTCTGTGTATATGTACTAGAACAACAAAAAAGTGAAGATTATAATAGGCAAAACTTCATATTGCCTTCCTCCACACTAAAACATAGTTCACCTTTTCACTACCTTTTTACTTTTTTTTTTTTTACAGATGGGAACTCATAGTCTGTTTAGAAGACTATGCAGAGACATCTAAAGATTTTTAGCTGCAAGAAATCCAAATCACAGGGGGGTAGTATATCCTAGCTCAGCTACACACTAGGTAAAGTAATATTAAAACCCACCATATGTTCTTGATTCATTACTAATTATTATTTTTATTAGTCATTGTAATAATGTATGACCAGTTGAGGGATCTCACCTTGCTCTGGAGCTCTTGTCCTTTCTTGGATCTAACAAAGTCGGGAGTATCTAGTACACTGGTGTAGATTGACTTCTGCTTGTTGCCAGCAGCTCTGTATACATTCTATAAACATAGAAGGCACTTCATTTTAATCATAAGACACAAAATAGTACACACAGAAAATAATGTTGAGATTAAAGAGAACCTAATCAAATATACTGCATCAAATAAGCTCTTGTGCATGCATGCTAAGCAATATATAACTATAACACTTCCAGGTATTTATTACCTCTCACACAGATCACAGATCTGTCCTTAGCAATGCCTTCAACTATTTTTTTTTCTCCAGAAGGGTAGCACTATCTTTGTTCAGGCATTACCCAGAGTCATCATCGACTTCCTGGTTTGAGATGCTGGCTCAAAAATCTGAATCATGTAAATCTGGGTGCCTACTGCTGTGACTTGCTACTTGTTACAATGTTGCAGTCTGAGCACTGGGGAAATGGAGGCTTCCTCCTGCTTGCAGCAGACAGATGACATCATCTCAGCCTAGGAAAAGTCACATGTCTGGAGCTCAAGGATGAATTTTTGGGCAAAACATTTTTTCCCATGCTGTGCCTGCACTGCATGGGTCAACTGCTAGGGGTGAGCAGAAAGCCTTGGACTGTTCCTGGTCTATGGGGCGTGCTTTGAGCATGATGATGTCAGGAACAGTCCACTATTGAAGACCGCTGGAGCGCAGGGTTGCCGTTCCAGTCTTGTGCTGGGAGGTTTAGAGGATTAGTAAGTATACTGTATCTCCGCACACCTCTAGAAAAAAAACAAGTAGATAACCAGTGCAGTGCAGGGACAGACCAGAGTTGGGCTTTAATAATAGAAGCTGTTTTGACATTTTTTACTGTTGATGATATATTGTGAAAGGTCAGGAATTTATTCACTTGTGAATTTGCATAATCCAACTTTAAGTTCAGGTAATTTGAGCTTTAGATTCCATGTATCTCTATGTATCAGACTTCAAGTTACAGAATGTCATCCTGTGTTTTAAAATTGAATTCTAGAAAACAAATCAAAACATGTATGTAGGTTGTAATTGCCACTGAATACCTTTAATATCCTTCTTGTCCTGTAAAGTCCAGTCTGTATTTAAGGGATAGCTTACACTAGCATTAGCCCTCTGAAGAGTGATCCTCAGTGTATATGGAGGCATTATGTCACCTCCTCACTTCATATTTTGAACCCCATAAACCAGCACTACTGTGCCGTAGCTGTGTTGTCTGAAACAGGCACTTTAGCTGAAGAAAAAGTGGTTGCCTTATGCAGTTCTATTTGATGCCAAACACACTCAAAAGCTAGGTTACAGAATGTAAGGTCAGGCAGACATCCAGTGACCTCTGACCTTTGAAACTGACCTTTGAAAAATATACAGTTCGAATCTCAGTCGGTTCAGCAGGAGTTCCGGACAGGATTTGAACTGTGTATGGGCAGGCTCAATGTACCAAATTGATCGAACCATCAGCTTGGGTGCAATCAGCCTGCCAGATGTCTCCAATGTCTCGGTAGGAGGGTTTCCCCTGTCAGCACTGTCTGTGTTGATGGGGGACTCGTGCAAATTTCTTTCCTGCAACCTGTGGTTGTCTATGGCTGAGTTGATCTTAATTACCTCCAGTTTCATTATCTGGAGGTAATTATTTTTGAATAGTGCAGCCATAACGCCTCTGTGTAAAATTTGCACTATAAGGAACTACCTAAATCTGCTGCATCAGTAAAACTTCCAAAACAGGCAGCAGGCATTTTTTAATTCAGTGCAGGCCATTTTCAAGGGCCATAAGGACAGAGAAGTGGCCCTAACCCTTTATTAATTTCTCCTGACTGTGTTGTAGCACAAAATGCTTATCCTTTGATATACATGTCTTGGGCATGTACTATATTGACTTTTCTACATTTGCTGAAAAACCCATGCAACTCTAGATATGTTACTTACCTCGCTCAGATGTGTTTTTAGTTCCTGAACAGTCCTGTATTCTGGGGTGTCCATTACCATACTGTATTTGTTCCACAACTTCTTGGCAGGGGTGGTGTATTCATAGTGAGACTAAAAAACAAAGGCACAAACAGTTTAAGACAATGATAAACTTTGTAGACAGGAATATATTTACTACTACTTTTAAAATGAAGCACACTGTAGTGTTCTCTTACCCAGAGCTTTCGCAGGTCACGAGCCCGCACCATATCTGGGGTGTCATATAGGAAGCATCCAAGACCTTTCAACCACTGCAAGTCTTCCTTGTACTTATTCTAGGGGGAACAATTAAAAAAAAAGGTTAGCTTTTGTTATCTTGTCATAATACCACTTAGTTAGGTGTTCTTTTGAATGCAGATAACAAGAAATAAACAAAACAAAACAACAACTAAAAATATGTAGTATAAAAAAAATCTGTAGTATAAAAAAAATCACTTACATCGCTGGTTATTTCTCCAACATAGCGGCAATGAATAGTCTGTGGGGTGTATGGCATTGAGATCATGTGACCTTGCAGTTTGAAATAGTCAGATTTGTACACCAGCTGCAAGACAAAGGAAAGGTATGAGACAGTGAACTGGGTATTGTCATAAAAGATGATCTGTTGTCCTTTATCAGCAAAGAACGTCATCAAAACCTACATCACTAATGGCATCCTGTGTAGCTTTGACTTGACGTATCTCTGGTGTATCTGGAGTTGTATGTATTTTATCCTTCTGCTTGTGATACAACTGACGGTAAAGCCTCTGAAATATGAGAAAAGAAAAACATACTTTATTACGAGCATAGATAAAATGTAATCTGCTAAAGAGTACAATTAAACACATTGATCTTCTACAATCTAGAAAAGACATCCAATTTCTACAATTTCTAACATAATTGCACAACTAAATATCTATAAACATAAGAACACCTTTAACTGTTCCAAGGGTGTTTTAAGAAAACATAGGCCTTAATCCTACAAGTCTAGGTAGCCTACCAATAGACGTGTAAATATTAATGTTTGGATTATGAGGCTGTAAAATAGTGTACAGCTAAACATAGGTGTGCGCAAGGGTGTGCCAGGTGTGCCCGGGTACACCCTAATCACTCTGTGCAGTGTCGATTCCCACTAGAGATGTGCATTTTTTTTTGTCCGAATGCATTTTTGTCCAAATTTCTGGGATTTTCGCGTTCATTTTAGCAAATGATAACTAATGCGCAAAATCCAGAATCCAAAAGATCCGACATGACAGTGACAATAGTGATCTGTGTCTATCGAACCTGCAGTCGAATGTGCATAACCTAACTCTATTAGTCCAAGATTATTCGACATAGAGAGAAAAGATTTGATATTATAGAGACATGAAGATTCGACAAAGCAGCTAAAAAAATACAATCGACATTTATGGTAAAATGCTCCGCCCATAGGCTTTAGAAGAACTCTAATGTTGGTTGACTAGTAATAATAATTAATAAATATAATTATTACTAGTCATACAACATTCGACTGGAAATGTAGGATTGTGGCATAATACAGTTTAGCTGCTTCGTCAAATCTTCTTAGAACATTCGACAGACACCATAAGCCTTAAATTGACAGATTCAACCTTAATTCAGAATTTGGGCCTAATGCATTTTTTAGCAAAACAAAATAAATAAAAACGGATTTCGGGAGTAACTAAATAAATGTATTTTTCGGATGAAACCGAAATTTCCGAAACAAAATTTTTCAGTGTGCACATGTCTAATTCCCACTTCTACTTCCCTTGTGTAGCACCCTCCCGCCCCCCCCCCCCCCATCGTAGTGCAGCTGGCTTCTCTCCTCCCCGCTGCTGTGGGAGATGTTTCAGGATGTACAGTGGGGGAAGGGCTGATCATTATGTCATTAATCAGCCCCTTCGTTTTCTAAATGAACAAAGTGAACAAACTCACATTCTGTGTTTACTTTGCTTTAGTTTGTGAATGAAAAAGATACCGCTTAGCACAGAGCACTTCTCATTCATTCACTGTCCAGTGCAGCTGAGTCTGCAGAGAAAGGCATGTGTGTTTGAGCTTCAGGGTCTACACTGTAATTCAATAGGATGCGCACACCTATGCTGCTAAACCATCTGGTGCCTTGGGAAGTCAACAGTTTAAATTTCACACAAGTAAGGTAAATCTTTGAAAGCAATTTTTTCAGCCTAATCCCTTCTAATCTACAACTTAGGTCACTTACCTACCAAAAGACAGCCACTGGTTACCTCAAGGACAACATCCTCCTGACAACAAGGAGCCAACTAATTGTGCTAGTTCTGTTGCCTTCTTTTATGTAAGGATTTCAGTTTAACTTACTTAGGGCAATGCTATTATTACAAATATTTCTTGGTGGAAAATTAGGAAGACAACACATTCAAGGGGAGATGCAGAAATGATATCTTCCCTAAAGCCACGAGTGTCAAGAGAGCTACCAATCAGCTGACCTTACTCTCAGAGGAGGTGAATTATTTTAGCTTTAGAAAGCAGAGCGTCTAACATTAGCCTTTACCAAGAAAGTGGGGAAAAGTTTCAACAAAATTAGGAAAGTTTCAACTTAATACATTTTAAACCTTTGTTGAAAATAACATAAATCCCTGGTTGGTCTGTATGTGAACATCAGCACATCCACCCAAGTGCTGATCTGGCTTGCTCACAGAGTGCTGAGTGTTTGAAAAAAAAAAAACCTTACCATATGCAGTGTGAGACATATAGGAGATTACAATGTTCAGCCACTTTTCTAATACAATTATATTTTTAGCACCCCTCAAGATTTACATTACACAGCTTGCTACAACTACACTGTTTTAAAGTTCAACATATTTATACAGGACTGTTTAACAAAAGTAAAAGTATGCTGCTGTTAGTGAAAAATAGACCATTACACAAAGAGCAGACTCCACAGGTATGACTGGAGAATGAATCAATGACTCCTTACCTCATTAAGGACTTTGTTGACATTCTTGATGTTCATAAAGCTAACATTATCTGCAGGCAGGGTGTAGGATTTAGCCTTCACATGTTCATAGAGTTCTTTGTACTTCAGCTATTTTGGCAAATAAAAACAAAGGCAGATGTCAGAACACTATTTGTAGCAAAATTGAACATAAGCCAGCATGCAGTTCCTTGTAGTTTGTTGGAAAATCAAATGGTAGAATATACTCACATTGCTGCCAAGGATCTGAGCTTTCTTGGCTTGTACAATGGATGGCATATCCTTTGGAAGACTATAACCTGTGGGAAGGGATTGGACGCTGGCCTCCCGGTACAGAGACTTGGGAAGAAGATACAAAAGGTTAGTCAGGAAATGACAATTAGGATATCATCTTATTATGTCTATTTTTCATCTCAATATGTCTATTTACTTTGTTAAATATCTTAGGCCCATCTAGCTATATTGTACGGATTTGACTTGTATCTATCATTTGCACTTTTATGGTACATTGATGTTTAGTGCCAGAATGTTCTGTATACAGTTTTTTGACATAAAATTATTTTTCTGCAATATTTTTTTTATTGTATACAGAATATGAATTACATGGGTATACAGAGTCATAAAGCATACCATTTAAATTCCACTGTTGAGAAGATAGATGACAGTATTAATTATTGCATGTTACATACATAGTTACATAGTTACATAGTTAGTCAGGTTGAAAAAAGACACAAGTCCATCCAGTTCAACCATAAAAAATAAATAAACAAACAAAATAAAACACAGTACATCCCATACACCCAACTCCATACCCACAGTTGATCCAGAGGAAGGCAAAAAACCCCAGCAGAGCTTGATCCAATTTGCTACCGGAGGGGAAAAAATTCCTTCCTGATCCCCCGAGAGGCAATCAGATTTACCCCGGATCACCTTTATCTACAGAACTTAGTACTCAGTTATATTATGTGTATTTAGGAAAGAATCCAGGCCCTTCTTAAAGCAATCTACTGAGCTGGTCAGAACCACCTCTGGAGGGAGTCTGTTCCACATTTTCACAGCTCTTACTGTGAAGAAACCTTTCCGTATTTGGAGGCATGTATAACATACATGTGATTAAGGTTTTTGAAAAACAACGTTTAAACGGTATAAGTTGATAACTTGAAGTCTAATAAAACCTTTACCTGCATAATGTGTGTAAAGTTACCGAACGGAGCGTTATAGTTTCATGTATGCATTAGGGAGCTTGTCAGTTATATTGTCTGTGAGAGTGTGTGTTTTTTGTAGGATGTACAAGGTATTTATTTATATAATAGATAGTTCTTGGGAAATGTTGGATTTGTTGTTTTGGCATAAAACATTTAGTACATGTGGTGTGCACTCATCATTGCAAATAAACTTATAAAAATTACTTACAGTACTTTCTTGAACTCAAAAATGTCTTAGGCCGCGTACACACGATCAAATCTATCTGCTGGAAACGGTCCGACGGACCGTTTCAGCAGACAAATTTGATCGTGTGTACGGGCGGACAGACAGGTTTTTCCAGCAGACAGATTTTAAAGCATGCTTTAAAATCTGTCTGCTGGGAACCCGTCCATCCGACATGTCTGCTGGTTAGTACGCTAACCAGCAGACATATCTGCCCACGCATGCGTCAAATGGATTCGACGCATGCGCGGAAGTGTTTTACTTCCTGGTGCTGTGACGTGGCGGCGTCAACATCACCGCCACGTCACCGCGCTGTCTGCCGGCGGGGATTTTGGTTTGATCGTGTGTACAGCGATCAAACCAAAATAGCCCAGCAGACAAATCCGAACAAATCGGTCTGTCAGACCGATTTGAACGGATTTATTTGGTTGTGTGTATGCGCCCTTAGTCCTTTACCAATCATTTGCCTTGTTTTTTTTTTCTGGATATAGTAGCTAAGAGTTGTAAATGTTGTCAGCTTTGTATTGCTGTCTGTATTACTACTGAGAAGATTCAACCTTCTATTTGTCTATTTGACTTTTTGCAGCTTCAACCATCTAAAAGATGATATCTTTAATTTTTGAAGAGATCTCCTCTAACTTTCTGTTGTGTCAACCATTTAAAAGAGGATTTCATTCACTTAGAAGAGATCCCCCCACTTCCTGTTGCGTCTACAGACACAGAAGTGAGGATAACTCCCCAATGTGACAGATAGCAATAAAAATCTGAGAGAGAATTTAACCATACGCTACTCTATGCAAAACTAATTTGACTAATCTTATAACTAACCGTAATGCAGTGTATTTCTTATTCATATGTAGATTTTGTTTTAAATGTGAACTAGTTGGCACACCTTTACATCTCTCTATAGTGCATGAACAGTAAAGGGGTACACTCACATCACTTCGTATCTTGTTGGCGTTGCTGGCTCTGTCCAGTTCAACTGTGTTGGTGCTTGAAGTAACTTTTCCTCTAACATTCTTCTCATAGTCAGAGTGATATACAACCTGAGAAAATGAGACATATAAATTGTGACTTTTGAATTTAAATTCTCTGAACAATGATGGGGATATTTAGAAAGTGCAAACATTCAATTGCAATTCAACGTTATCAATGAATAGTTTCATGCCGCTTTGTGCTTTATGTGAACAATACTCACATCGCTGCTTTGTTTGCCACTGGTGACAGCCTGGACGTAGACTGGAGTATCCACCACTGAGGAGAACTTCTTCTTCAACTCTTCAGCTTTAGCTTTGTATTTGTACTGTTAGAGATAAATTACATTTGTGTTACTCATTTTGGAAATCTGTTATTCTGCTAGACCCCCAAGTATCAGTGCCCCTATCCCAGTGTTCTGGGATCCTATGTGTTTGTGTGCCATCATTCTTGGACCCAAGTGAAGTATTTATAACATGTCAAATGATCTGTGTGATACTTTTGTTTGTTTTTTTGTCATAGAATAAACTAATCTCCCCCTCCACCAGTACCACTGTTCTGGGACTTACCATATCAGTGTCATGATGGCCTTGAACCATACTCTTATTGTGCTGTTGTAGATCTTAAAGGGTTAATTTCATAAAGCAAGACATTTTCATTTAGCATAGTGAAGATGGTGAAAATTCACTTTGCAAAGAACACCCAAATAAGCGCAAAGAAAAAAAATAACAATATATATATATATATATATATATATATATATATATATATATATATATTTTTGCTTGCATATGATTGGATGATGGGAATCAGCAGAACTTTGCTTCATTGACTAAACTCTAAGGAAAATTCCCTTGCAAAGAGAACAGTCTATTTACCATTTTAGTTTACTAACAGTAATACTTAGCAGTCAGACATTTTTTGAAGTTCTGATCTACAGATTTGTTCCTACAATGTAGTGCAGAAGTATTCCAAGCTATTGCACTTACCTCACTGCGGAGGTCATATGCATGTTTGGCATGCAGGATCTCAGGTGTGTCCCAAACGAAGCAACCCACTCCTTTCAGCCAGTTCAGATCATCCTTGTACACAATCTAGCAAGTGGAAAGAACATTTTTTAGTATTATGACTAGTACTCACAACCATAACGCTATGTTTCTTTAAAAAATAATATATAAAACTGTCAAAGCTCAACATAGTCCTGCTACTCACATCGCTCAGCTGGTCATTGACTTTGCGGGCATGGACGTTGATTTGAAGGTCAGGCAGGCAGATCCATTCATGAAGATATTTCCTGTAATCGATTTCACTGACTTTGTCTTGTGTCTCCCGGGCAGTAACGATCTCCAACATGTCAGGAGCAATGTGGATCTTAGCCTTGTTCTTTTCATAGGTCTCTCTGTATAAACGCTGTCAAAACACATTTAAGAATGGATGAAAAACTATTTTCATGTACTTAGAAGTTCTACCACACCTTCAGTGCATGCTAAAAGAGACAGATCCAAATAATCTAAAAAAAGGAACTTGCATCTAGTGATGTGTGAGGAATTTACCCTCCCTTCTTTATTTTCTATTATTTTACATTGCAGGATAAGTTACATTTAGTAACAGAGTAGAGTACAAGGTTACTAGTTCTCACTACTGGGGTTCCAAGGAGACATAATATGTCAGAGGGTAGTTCAGCTGTAGGTGGATTGACCCTTTATAGTGTAACTAAGTGCAAAATTAATTACAATATATTTAATTGACGTTGGAAATAGCATTAGAGCTGCAGTTTTTTTCTGAGTCTCCCAATTATTTTTATTATGTGTTAATCCTGCCCGTAGATGCATTAATCCCCACTTCCTGTAACAGGCCAAATGGCAGTTACATGCGACTGGGAACATTTATTACAGTGCCACGAGTGCATACAAAAGTCAGCTTTTATTCATATGGCCTATATATTTTTTTCCAAAATTTCAAAAACAAACTGCTAACATTGCGCTAAGTCCCTAAATCTGTTAGCTTGAGTTGGGCTTTAATGTATTTGCTGCTTTAATTTATTTGCCACTTAAAGTGGCACTTTAGTCAGAAGATGAAGTCCTGCTAGATCACTTCAGGCTGGCCCATTTTCTAGGTAAAGCTATGTAAAACATTAAAAATAAGTGCCTGTACTGTTTAAAATCCAGTAATACACTGCCTCACACTGCTCTGTACATGCTCAGTTGCTCTCAGTTTACGGAGGCCGATCTGCTGACAGCCGAAAAGTGGAAATATCCTCCTACCCATTACAGCCAAGGAAGCTGCTTCTGTTTGAACCACAGCTGCCATGGTGCTGCACATGGGATCTGTTATGACACCAGCCCATTGATGGTTTGACAGTTTGGTTGAGGACACTGTAACTATTTTTCAACTATTTGATCGATTGGGTTTAGTTCCGCTTTATGATTCACTGCTGTTTGGTGCTGTGGAATTCAGCAAAATTTTAGTACCCCAAACATCTCATTTAAAGCTGGTGACTGACTGTAACTTATATGTCATTTTTATTTTGCCGATACATACTCGTCAAAGTGGAGTTCTGCCACCCCACGGAAACATTTTAAAATCCCCTCCCCCCACTCGAAAGCTGCCAAATGTGGCACTGGAGGGGGAGCAGAGCTTACACTTTTGGGTGGGTGGAACTCTGCTTTATGTCAGTTTATTTAGATTAGATACTTTATATGTGTCAGCTGTCTCATTAAATATAAAAAAAATAGGTCTTTAAGAGTATAATTTAAAGCCTCCTCTCTGTAGGAATACAGACTTAATACAAAAGGCTATACATGCACAGCCAGCTGTCATCTGACGTTTGTATCATAATTAAGTGGAAGATAGCGATGGACTGGTGTCACTCAAGTTACTGTGTGGAGGGTATAGAGGGAATTACTTCCAATGGGTTGTATACCAATTGTAGGTGGTAGGTGATATGCTGCGTACACATGATCGGAAATTCCGACAATAAAATCGTGGATTTTTTCTGACGGAATGTTGCATACACACGGACACACAAATCTTGTCAGAAATTCCGACCGTCAAGAACGCAGTGACGTACGACAAGCCGAGATGAATGAAGTTCAATAGGCAGTTCGGCTCTTCTGTTTAATTCTGAGCATGCGTGTTTTTTGGCACGTCGGAATTGCATACAGACGAGCAGATTTTCCGATAGGAACTTTTTCCGTCGGAAAAATAGGGAACCTGCTCTCAATCTTTTGTTGGCAGAAATTCCGACAGAAAAAGTCCGATGGAGCATACACATGGTCAGAATTTCCGACCAAAAGCTCACATCGGACTTTTCTTGTCGGAATTTCCGATCGTGTGTATGTGGCATTCTAACTATTCAATTCCCCGAAAACGTATTTATTTTTATCTTCAATAAACAGCTATAAGGCCTCATTTCCACTAGCGTTTTTACAGCCACTTTTCTGGGCGTTTTTTGCAGCTTAAAAGCGCCTGTCCATGTTAGTCTATGGACTCATGCCCACCATGAAGTTTTTGAGCTGGAGACGTTTTTAAGATGCAAAAAAAACGCGGGACCAGTGCGTTTTGAAGCTCCAGCAATAGAGCTGTAAAAACGCCAGGCATTAAAAAATGCTCAAAAACGTGCAAAAACGCTCAAAAACGCGCAAAAACGCTGCCGCTGCGTTTTTAAAGCTCCAGCTCCAAAAAAAAAAAAAATTTTTTTTTTTTTTCTAAAATAAACATGGACAGGCGTTTTTAAGCTGTAAAAAATGCTCAGAAAAGTGGCTGTAAAAACGCCAGTGGAAATGAAGCCTAAAATTCACCAAGTGACATTTTTTGGGACATCTGACATTTGTTTGACATGTAGGATTCATCTTTAGTAGGAACATTGTTTGACTATATTGGCTATTGTCTACTAATATTTTCCATTTTGGTGCAGCTATCCTTTTATTTAAGCACTGCGTCTATGTTATATACATGTAATTATATACACAAATATACTGTATATACGTATTCACTAAATGTGTATGTATTATGTGATATGTATTGATTTTTTTGGCAGCCATTGTGAACAGTGGCTTGTGCCAGGCAGGACGACTCCTGTGTAAGAGAACCCTATTATGAGGTTCTCATTTACCTTGCCAGACTGGTCCTTCATACCAGATAAGGAGTGATTTTTTTTTATTAGGTTCACAGGCATAAGTCTCAAAATAGCTCATTATGATCAATTACATGGAATTATTCCTATCACTTGAATCGCATATGCATCCTTGAAGAAACAGACTTTGTTTAAAGAAATGCATTGAATCGAAATCAGGATATGCAAGATATTTTTTGTGAGCCATATTTTAGATTGTAATAGGACTTTTTACAGTTCTAAAATGTGAATGTCAAAACACCCTCCTTTTCCTTAAGAAAAAATAAAAATGGAATTCCTTTTTAAAGTGTTGGTTTTTAGTGTTTACATACCACACAAATCCCCTCTTTTTCCCCTTTTTTTTGGAACTTTGGTCTCAATATATAAGAAGGGGATATATGTATGTAAAAAGTGAATAATTTCATTTGACTTCCTAAGTATTTTATAGCAATTCTTTACCAATTTATTTTATCACTGCTTCCATGCTATAAACATAATAATGTGATATGTGTGGATTTATTTGCAAGTAAATATTCTTTAAAAATTATGCAAATGGATGAGGAATCTCACATCCAGGGGGAGTTTTCCAACTCTGATACATCTTGCTGTGCCTGGATCATCTTGGATACCCTTTGGCAAAGTGTAAAGTGCTTTAAACTTCTCGTATTCCTCACGGTACTTCAGCTAAAAGGAAATAATCAACAGTTAGCAATGTAGCAATGAGACCAGGAGTACAATTAAAAAAATATCAGCTTGAAGGTATTTGGTGCTAGCATTGGTGATAAGCAGGTCTAATGAAAATTAAAGCCACACATTCAGAGGGCATCGAAATGTACAGTCATGATGCAATCAACCCCTTTATATTAAATTTGCCACTGTGTGCATAAACACAATTCTTAGGCAAGCTAAGTCTTTTTCATTAGACTCACTAATTGCTGTCTATTATGAGTCGAGAAGAGAACTAAAATGTGTTTTTGCAATTTTTCTCGTCATAAATTAGCTTTAAACAGTACTGGTAGCATACTTACAGCACTGGAAATGTGCTTGTTTTGCTTAGCAAATGCCAAAGACACTGTGTCCGCAGGAAGCTGGTAGCTGGTGGCTTTGATAGTATCCCAGGCTTGTTTGTACATGTTCTGAAAAATAAAAGTTCACTTATTAGGAAACTGTATTTATGGGGCTTAGCCACTAAACTCAAAACATTGCATTGATACTTACATGGCTGAACAGATCCTTCAGGTTCTGAGTGCGGTTGTAGTCTACAGTTTCCAGAACAGTTGTGTATTTCTCCTTGTTCTTCTCGTAGTCCTCTTTGTACTTACGCTAAACAGGAAGAGGATTAAATTGCATGATTATAAAGCACATTAAACTGTCAGCCATGTGTTGTCCATTTCTGGACCATGGACCAATGGTACTTACGTCACTGGCGTTGATGGCACTTTGGACAGCTGTGACGTACACAGGAGTGTCGGTAATAACGCTAAAGTTCTGGTAATTGTCCTTGCTTGCTTTCTGGTATTTAATCTACAACACATGAAGAAAAGTAATTATACAGGTGTACTGTATATGTTTCCAATAAGAGCAATGTTCATTCTGTTATAAGACTTTTGATTCTGTGAGAGTGCAGACATGCACAATTTTCAAAACAGGAGGAAAAACTAAAGTACCAGCAGATAGGTACTTAGAGATGGGATGCATTTTTATAGTATTAAAGGTAGGATTTATAGCATAGGCATAAACCCATTACTGTCACAACCCTATAAGTAAAACAATTACATATTTTTTTTACAGTGAGATAGATCACTGGGGCAGAAAGTAAAAGGAACATATCGCCAACAGGGACCAAGACAGCGATAGCCACTTAGGGAGATTGCAATCTTTCCCTGTTCTATCAAGAACTACCAAAAACAAAAAGTTTTGGGGCTTAGATTAAATGCTGGCTCCCTCTCTTGCTCACTGCTTTTTTTCATATTTTATATAATTATAGTTAATGTTTTTTTTTTCTTAAACCATGTTGCTGTGCTTTATAACTGTACTGCAGTGCTAAAAAAATAAAATAAAAAAAGCAGCGGTATGTCTGCAGTACTACCATACTTCTTCTTTATAAATCAACTCCTTAGTGTTACTCACTTGACTCTGAAGGTCATAAGAGTTCTTAGCGAGCAAAATTTGGGGTGTGTCCCACGCATAGCATCCAATGCCCTTCAGCCAGGTAAGATCCTCCTTGTAGAGAACCTGCAAAGACAAAACAATATGTAGATTAACATGGATTTTTTTCAGCTAAAATATTTTGTGATAGATATTTGATTTTCTCTCCAGTGTCTGTATTTATCAGAAATTATCAATTTTTGAATACATATGAAAATTAAACTGTTTCTTAACATGAAATATAAAATATTTTTGTTGTTTTGTTACTTACATCACTCAAAATCTCATTGGCTTTTTTGGCACGGATGACACCCTGTTCATCTGGTAGGCATGTCCATTCGTGGAGATATCGGCGGTATTCAAGGTCACTCAGGATGTGTTGGCATCTCTTGGCAACAACGTTGTTTATCATGTCAGTTGGAAGATGAATCTTTGTTTTATTATCCTCATAATTTTTCTTGTAGGGCAGCTAGATAAAACAAATGAATAAGAAACTATGACATTACAAGAAATAGGAAGTATCTTATGTAAACAGTCCTACAGATCCAACTATATTTCTGGTAAAGTTCTAATTGAATTTATATCAGCTGGTTTAAACCTAGTTGTAATATAATTTAAAAGATTTTCAGTGTTCTTATCAACTGCTAGACAACTTGGTACTCTTATTAAAGCCATTGTTTGATAGGGATTTTAGAGCTGTTCACTGTTATGTACAGACATGTCTGATTTAAATATACATTAATTTATGGTCTAGTTTGGTTGTACTTGACCAGCAAGAATTTCACCTCTTAGGCCTCGTACATACGAGTAAATCTGTCTGCTGGAAATGGTCTGCAGACAGTTCCAGCAGACAGATTCGATCGTGTGTACGGGCAAACAGATGGATTTGGCCACCCGACAGATTTCAAAGCATGCTTTGAAATCTGTCGGCTGGGAACCCGTCTGCCCGACATGTCTGCTGTTTAGTATGCTAACCAGCAGACATGTCTTCTCGCACACGCGCCAAATGATTTCGACGCATGCGCGGAAGTGTTTTACTTCCTGGTGCGGTGACGTGGCGGCGTCAACGTCACCGCCACGTCACCGACACGTCAGCGCGCTGTCTGCTGGCAGGGATTTTGGTTTGCTCGTGTGTAAACGCGAGCAAACCAAAATCCAAGCAGACAGATCTGTTCAAATCGGTCGGTCCGACCGATTTGAACAGATAGATTGCCTCGTGTGTACGAGGCCTAAGCCTAAAATCATATGCATACGAGCACTCCAGCAGATGCTAGAATTTATGTGATTTCAGATGTAGTGTGACATTAACCTATAAATGTGTGTGTGCGGGGGCTGAGGATGGTGGTGCAGAGGCCTCCAGTTTACAACTTGAAATGCGGGCAACCCAACAGCTCAACCTTATCTATAGCTCGCAGTCTAGCAGTAGTTAGTCACATTCAACTGGGCTTGTTATGAAATGCTAAAGAGATTTAAGCACTCTTTCAAGTGTCCAAAAGTATTCAATAATGCAAAGCAAGTCAAGTTCAATGTGCCTAACTACTATTAGCTACACCATGACCTGGAGAAAAAAAATTGAACCTTCACAGTGAACCCTATAATGACCTGTATATGCACTAATTCCATCCTTATCTTTAATCTCTAAAGCCGTGTACACACGATCAGACAGGTCCGATGAAACTTGTCCGACGGACCGTTTTCATTGGACCATGCTGAAGTGACGTAGAACACAACGACGTGATGAAAAAACGAAGTTCAATGCTTCCAAGCATGCGTTGACTTGATTCTGAGCATGCGCGGGTTTTTGGTCCGATGATTTAGTTGTACTAACCATCGAGACTGTCCAACAGACAGTTTTCCATCGGACAGGTTTTAAAGCATGTTTTAAAACTTTGGTCCGCTGGAGAACGGTCCGATAGGCCGTACACACGATCGAACATGTCCGATCGTGTGTACGCAGCCTTAGAACTGTCTTCCTTTGCTTCAAATTCTCCTTGGGCATTACATTTTGTGTAAACTTCATCCTGGTTGTCAGCTTTTATGTATACCTGACAAGTGTATAAATTGCTATTGTACATGAATACATGAATAAACAGTCTTACCATGCTCCTCATCTTCTGGAATTGTAATGAACGCACAATACTTGGGAAGTCATCAATTGTGATGCCTGCAAGGTAGTGTCCCTTCTCCTTTTCATAATGTTCTTTGTACTTCAGCTATAAAACAAATATTTAAATTAATCATTGGCTTTGTTTACAGGCCTCAGATGAGAAAAAATCCACTAAATATCACAACTTTAATTACCAAAAACTTTACTTACATCACTTGAAACAAGCTTTGAGTGTTTGGCTCCAACAATAGGAATGTACTTTTCATCCAGTTGGTAACCCAGAGCTTTGGAGTTATCCCATGAGTCTTTGTACAGTTTCTGGAGGAAAAAATATGGATGTTTATAACAACAGACATCAAACCTGTGTGACTGGCTAGTTTGATATAATGACATTAACTTACATCACTGGTAAGTTTGGACATCTCTCTGGAGTGGGTGAGCTGAGGATTATCAGCAGAGCCAATGTACTGCCCTTTTTCCGCGTTAAAGGTTTCTTTGTATCTCAGCTAAAGAGAAAGACAAATAAATAAGTAAGCCATGCTTCATGATGTAATAAAACATACTTTATTAAAATTCATTAGTGCATCTAAACTTAAAAACAAAAAAATTAGGTATTGCAGCTTACTAGTCCCTACAGCAGTTTGTCAGTAACACACTTGCTATCCTGGGGGTTCCAACACTCACTTACTGTACTATAGGCCGGGCTGCTGATAAGGCAGTACAACTGGTCCTGTTATACTGGGCCCAGGCCCATTCAGCTAAACAGGGGGGCCCTGGGCAGCTTTATTGTTCATTTCTGCCCAATGAATAAATGGATTTTACTAGACCAAAGCCTCACTTCTACTAGCTTAAATTACATTTCCCTAGGCCCCATCAGCTTAACAGGGGGTGGGATCAGAGGAGGGACGTTTTTCATTTTTGTCAGAGCTGCTTTTCCTTTGGGTAGGTGGGGTGTAGGCATGGTTGGGGGAGCCCTTCAGGAGGGCTGTATGGGGCCCCATGATTTCAAACATCCGGCCCTGACTATATTTATAGAGAACCAGCGTTGTCACCCTAGGACAGGCAGTATGTTAGGACTACACTGCATGCCCTCTTCTCTTCTCCATAGTATAGAGACTAGGGCCCAGATTCACGTACATCGGCGCATTATTGGACCGGCGTAGCGCACCACTTTTCCGTTAGACTTGCGCAATCTAGCCGCGTAATCCTGCGATTCACGAAGCTTTTGCGCAAGAGATTGCGCAAGCGTAATGTTTTTTCCTGAGGCGTAAGGAGGAGTAATACAAATTGGGAGGGACGTGGGCGTGTTACATTGAAATGAGCCGTGACCCCATGCAAATGAAGGGCCGGCCGACTCGCGCATGCGCGCGTGAAGGAAACCATGTCAGCTCCATTGTGCGCATGCTCGCAACTCGGGAGCGGCGCAATCAGTGAAATTGGAAATGGACTAGGGCAACGTTGTGAACTACGCAGACAGCATAAATAGACACACACAAACGCACTTCCATTGCAAAAGTACATCCCTTTGTGTCCCTTCCCATTGAATCAAGTGCTTTTGCTCTGTTGTTCGTTAGAGTGTGTTTTGTAGTTGTCAGATTAGTGTTCTGTGTGATCTAGTGCTTGTTGGTATTTTTGTGAAAGTGAGTTTTGATAATTGTTTGAGACTGTTTGTTTGATTGATAGATTTCTGAGCGTTTGTTTTCTTGCTTTATTTTTTCATCTGATTTTTTTGTGACTGTTTCTTGCTG
Organism: Rana kukunoris; assembly: GCA_029574335.1. NCBI lineage: Eukaryota > Metazoa > Chordata > Amphibia > Anura > Ranidae > Rana > Rana kukunoris. Next base: position 210,168,362 of record CM056054.1, on the reverse strand, counting down.
AGTGCTAGTGTGATTTTTGGGTGTTCTTTTTCTCTTTGTGTGTGTTCTTGTCTGATTGGTTGTGCTTGTATTTGTGACAGATTTTTGGTGACTGCTAGTGAGTTTGTTTGGAAGTATGACAGAGAGAAAAAGAAAGCTTAATTTTACAGTGGGGGAAAAAAGAATTCTTGCCCGGGCCATTAGCGAGTATGGGCGTTTTCTCCACGGCCCGCAGAGTGCCACCACCACCCCGGCCAGGAGGAGGGAGATATTGGATATGATCACGGAGCAGGTCAATTCATCGGGGGAGGGGGAGACACGGACCCGGTCTGGGATTGAAAAGAAAATAAATGACCTCCGGCGTGAGGTGAAAAAAAAAATGGCCGCAATAAATGCCCATGCCAGGGGCACAGGAGGGGGCCCACCATGCCGGATTAGATTTACAGCGACGGAGCGTGTGGTGGCCCTGACCTTTCACCGGCATGAAGTGGAGGGCCTGCCAGGCTTTGACACAAGTCCGGTCCCCGCGGTGCCAGGTAAGGTTTTTATTTCTCTCAGGTGTGTAGCATGTGTGGGGGAGGGGGTGAAAGGGAATATGTGGCAAGTGTGTGGATCCTCCAACCTGTGAATGGTTTGTGTCATCCACAGCTGTGCAGGAGGGTGCAGGGCCATCTGGCCTGACCGCTCCAACGCCAGGACAGCAGCCTAATGAGGCCCCCCCAACAAGGCCAGAGTCCGCGGAGGAGGAACAAGAGGAGGAGGATGATCATGCGGAGGACGATCATGAGGAGGAGGAGAATCATGAGGAGGAGGAGTCCATGGCAGGCACTGGACAATTGGTTTCTGCGGACTCTTCCCCTCTGGCTGCAAGAAGCCTGCCCTCCCTAAGGGGGAGCCCCCCCCCTCCTCCCCCAACATGGCTCCCCTCACAAGGGCCTCCCCTTCTCCCCGGCCACAACCATCAGCTGGAGCCAGGAGGTCATCCCAGAGCACCAGGGGGGCGCCCAATCTCCTGCCCGCCAGTCTGAGAAGGAACCTGGCCACCCAGACCCGCCTTCTGAGACAGCTCTGCCAGACTATGGGGCGGGTGGATCAGAGCCTGTCCTCCATCAACGATAGGCTGGGTAACCTGGACTCCCACTCCCGGGCCTCCACAACCTGCCTAAATGACCTGCAAACTACAGCAGCAGGCGTTGGGCAGGATGTGAGGGCCCTTACCCAGGCTATCCAGGGCAACACGGCAACACTTGGTGCTGCCCTGGACAGAATAGCCGTGGCCTTGGAGGGCAGGCCGCCAGATCTCAGGGGCTGCTCCTCCTTCCCCGGGTTTTCCCCTCCCCCATGCGTCTCCCCTGAGGGTCCGGGGCCGTGGCCGGGGGCGCCCCAGGCGTGGCTCAGGCAGAGGGCATTAATTTTTTTTCCCCCTTTTTTTGGTTTGAAAGCATTTTTAGTTTTGTTCTCTGCCTTTTTTTTTTTCTATGCATTTTTTTTTTTCTAGGCATTTTTTTTTTTTTGCTGACATTTTTGGCATTTTTTGGGTTGTGAATGATGTTTGAATGTGGGGGTGACATTCCTGCTGGAAAAGGGGTGTCATCCTCAATTTGGGTGGAGAAGGGTTCCGCAGGACCAGGGAGAAGTGATTCCCAGGTCCGTGTGAATGGTGTATGAATGTACAGTGACATAATTGGAGCCTTGACGTGGCGTTACTGCTCACCAGTCTTGCATGGTGGACTGGTGCCAATCCAATTTGATGAGGATGTGGGGTGTGTGTGCTAGGGACCATAGTGGTGTGCATGCATGCATTCTCATTGTGCCATGATTAATGTGTGTGTTTAACGTGCAAAGATGCATAATGTGAGCTGGCATGAGATGGGGTCATGAGATGGGGTACCAGTTCATATGCAGAGTCACCTTGAAGGGAAAAGACAGGAGGATGTTAGTCATGCATGTGCCACTTGTGATGTGCATCACGGGAGGGGATAGTCATGCCTGCCACCCATGTCACTCACCAACCAGCCAGCTGTCCCCATACATGTTCTGTTCGAAATCTGTGGGGATGGGGCTCTGATTGTATATGTAGCTGTCATGGGTGTCATGGGTGGTGCCATGTGTTGGGCTGCTGATGTCCTCCTGCAGGGTTGTGGTTAATTCCAGGATGGCATGAGGGGTGAATCTGAAGATGCGAGACACCTCAGAATCACTCATGCCAAAGATGTCTATGCGTGTGTGATATATCAAGTGAAGAGTGAGGGGCTTGTATCAGATAAGAATTGTATTAGATTAATTAAAATTGTAAATTTTATATAAGCAAATAAAAAAAATAAAAAAACATCTCCCGTGCCCTCCTTAGTGCCATCCTCCGTGCCCTCCTCCTTCTTTGTTCATCTAAAGTCAGTAGTATAGCTATGCGCGACGATGCCCCTGGCATGTTGGCATACAGATTGTTGGGCAACACGTGTGACTGCTGAACTCCTCACTAACAGTGTTGCTTTATCTGACAATTAGACTTTTTTTCAAAATTTAGACCAGCTTTTAGGTCCTCTAACTTTAGACAGGACATTTTGCTGTTGCGCACATCGCGTAGCCTGCGCAGCAACTGCGTTTTTTTGTGAATCCCCGTAACTCCCTCATTAGCATATTTGACTAGCAAATCAATGGTGTGTCTAGCGCAGTTTTGCGCGAAGGGAAGCGAAGGTCTAACTCAATTACGCCGGACCAAAAAACGTAGATTTCTGGCGTATATTGTTTTGTGAATCGCGTGCAACTATACGCACGCGCACATTTAGACTTACGCACGCGCAACAGCAGTTGCGCACGCGTAATCGCTTTGTGAATCTGGGCCTAGGTGTTTTGCAGTCTTAACACGCTTCTTAATAGCATTGTTTGAAATATGACTGCAGAGTGCATGGGACAGCACCGGATTTTAGGCAGGCTTTAAGGAAAAGTTTGTGGTTTATAAAAAAGTAAACACACATACTCACATCCAATGCAGCTTTCCCATGTTGGCTCTAAAGCAGAGAAGTGAGTGATCACATGACAGTAAATTGCTCAGTTATCAGTCTGCTTGGAGTGGAGAGCAGTGACGGTTAGTCACTGCACTCTGCTCTGATTCTCCAGTGCAGCTGGCTTTGGCTTTTGACCGCGCACTGAGAGGCAGACCTAGCTGACAATCAGGAAGCTAGGTGGATCCCTACAATAGTGTTCAGAGCCTTCAGAGCCTGGAGTGTTCCCATGTCAAAACACAACAGCTCAGCTGGGAGATCACTGGACTAACCTTGCGTGGTTAGTACAGTGTCTCCGACCGGAGCTGACAGAGCAGGCTGATAATGCATCTGATCATTTCAATGCAAGAACTTAAAGCCCTGTACACACGATCGAATATCTGATGTAATCTAATCCGATGGATTTTTTCATCAGATATCCAATGAAGCTGACTTTCATCAGTCTTGCCTACACACCATTGGTCAAAAATCCGACCGTGTCCAAATGCTGTGACGTAAAACACTACGATGTGCTGAGAAAAATGAAGTTCAATGCTTCCGAGCATGCGTCTACTTAATTTGTTTAAGATAAAACTGTGTATAGTGTGACATGATGCTAAACATACTAAAAAGATTTTAGGTTTATATACACTTAAAAATGTGCTCTGGAGCAGCATGTCAATTTAGTTGATTAAAGCAATATAATGCACACCCAGATGCAATGGTATCACTGAAGCAAGAAGCTTCAATAATGCTCTGTACTGTAGACCCATGATTTCAGTAATCCTTGGTGAATAATTGACATTCTATCAAACACTGGTTCATGTGACAAAATGGCTGCTTCCACTTTAAGGAAATATATGCTTACATCACTTTGGTTGATGGCATTGGCTTTAGCAAGCACGATTTCAGGTGTATCAACCACATGGGAGAACTTTTCAAAGTTGTCAACTGCATCCTTTTTGTAGGCTCTCTGCAAAAAAAAATAAGGAATACATTATTTAATTTACTGTTGCCTTAATTTGTTTAGCTTTAGATAAATGAGGAGGTGCTTTTGATTGAATAGATGGTTTTGTAATAGCACACTACCTGCACAACATATGAAGTATGAAGACAGCAAAATATAAAGCCCATATACACTTCATACTCCACAATGGAATAATGATAATTTTGTACAGACCTGGTTGACCAGCTCCTGAGCCTTCCTCACTTTCTGGTGCTCTACAGAGTCCAGAGGAACCCATCCACAACCACGGATCCATTCCAGGTCAGATTTGTATATGGCCTAAAAAAAAAAATGACATTAGTGATAAATCTGTATTGAACTGTTGCAGATTAGGAGTACTCCTCAATCACTCACATCACTCTGTAAGTCGTAGGCTTTCCTAGCTTGTATACAGTCATTCTGGTCAGGGTGGCATGTCCATTGGTGAAGATGGGTACGATAATCAATTTCACTGGCCAAGCTCTGTCCAATTTTGGCTTGTTCCAGATGTACCATGTCAGGAGGGATATGGATCTTGGACTTCAACTTTTCATACAGCTTCTTGTATTCTCTGTCATTCTGCATAATGCCGACATGCTTGGACCACTTAAGTTTAGGATCAGCATCTGCATTAGGAACTCCAACATAGTGGCCTCGTTGTTTGATGTAGTCAGCTTTGTATTTCAGCTAAATAGAGGAAACATAAGACAGTATATTTGATTCTGAGAATATGACATCATACATTTGTTTGTATATTTTGTTACCTACAATGGTGGACATAATCAGAAAAGAGCACCTGTGTGATAACAAATTCCCACGTCCCTTTATTTAGCTCCCAAGTACAAACTCCACCTTTGTAGAAAAAAAAATTGATAATGGTTGGGGCATCATGAAGAATGTTTTCTACTTCGCACCTACACTGTTCTTAAATCCCAGAGGGCCACAGTCTGCACAGATGGTACACTTAGGCATCATGTACACGTGACCTTTTTACAACCTCTACTGAACGGTTTAACTTGACAGATAGTAATCCATATTTGAAATGTTTAAAATGTCCGTTTGCTGCATTTACATGCCACGGTTAGCGGCGTTTTGCCATGTATGCGTTTAAAAGTGTTTTAAAAAAATGGACAAAAATGCCTAGAAACTAAACGCTACTAGCCACGTTAAGAATCGTTTGGCGTCTGAAACGTCAGAAACTTTGGCATCTGAACTAACATTTTTGACTTAAAAAAAGGTCTATAAATGCCTAAAAACGACAGTAAACAAACCTGATAACATTGAATGAGTTCAGGGGCAGTTGAAAAAAGTGTCCAACTGCCTCTGAACGTCCGTTTAGCAGCAGCAGCAGTGTACATGGTGCCTTACCCCTGATATCCACTCTGTTATTAATCAGCCCTAAGACCCCTATTACACTGAGGAGTTTTTCAGGCAGTACAGTGCTAAAAATAGCGCTGTTATACCGCCTGAAAAACTCCTGCACTGCATACTCAATGTGAAAGCCTGAGGGCTTTCACACTGAGGCGATGCGCTGGCGGGAGAGAAAAAATTCTCCTGCCAGCAGCATCTTTGGAGCGGTGAGAGGAGCGGCGTGTATACCACTTCTTCACATTTACAAACAATGGGAAACCGCGGCAATACCGCCCGCAATGCACCTCTGCAGAGGTGCATTGCGGGCGGTATTAACCCTTTAACGGCCACTAGTGGGGGTAGCGGCTGAATCCCACGGTAAATCTGACGGTATAGCGCCGCTATACCGCCACCGCGGCTCCCGCCCCAGTGTGAAAGGGGCGTTAGTGTTAAAAAAAAAAAAACATTTTATTATTTACAGTCAGATATGAAGTTCTAAAATTGACAAAATAAACCAAATATGATTTTTTCTTTTTTCTTTTAGCAATAATAGGGACATTTGGTATACTCTTTATTTACAAATCTTTCATCGAACATATCATTTCCTGCACATGTGATTGACTTACTGCTTCTCACTAGTACTGATTAATGATTATAATAGGTGGATCTTCCCACTCAAGAACTGACTGCAGAAAGTGCATTAAATGAATGCGTCTGAAACAGCAATAGATTAGACACTGAATGAAGTTTGCTAAAATACTTGTGCTGTTTTGCAAGAAAACTGCATTTTTTTTCGAAAGTGGAATTGCATTTAGCTACAAAAATATGGAGCGATAATGACTACATTTTTTTTTTTTTTTTTAAACTGGGAACAAAAGGCCCATTATGAATGCATGAGTTTTGTTAATATTCTTCTAAAAGTGACTGTGCAGACAAAAAAAAAACACATGTGCATACAAGTTAGGACTAAAGAAATTCCCAAAATCCCAACACCATATGATCTCTAAATAATCTGCAGACATAATTACCTCACTCTGGGCAATATCACTCTTTTTGGCATGGCTTATTTGAACAGCATCAGGTGGCATAAAGTACCCGGTGGCTTTTATATTGTCCCAGCCAGATGTGTAGAGTTTCTAGAAAACAGAGATTCACAATATAAATGTTTTTGCCCAAGTAGGACAGAAATCAATAGTAAAGTAATACTACACAAAATTTTAGCTAAAAACACAACAGAAATTAATAAAAGAACAACTGTAAGTATTTAAGTTTCTAGAGTCTAAATGCTAATTGCTGTTGAGTCACAAACTGGGTGTCTGGCATGCAAAGCATTTCTTGAGAGTTTCCAAACTGGTAACCATTTTATTTTATTTCATTTAAGAACATTTTTATTTTATTTAAGAAAATGTATTTAGAGATCTATTATAGTCTACGTGAAATAAAATAGTAATATATTTTCTTTAAATTGTTGGTTTAAACATTATTCCTTTAATATTTGTGATTTCATTAATAATATCAAACAGTTAATCACCAAAACAAAAAGGTTTGAAAATGATTGCAAATTGTTTCCTTAACGTTGAACATCTAGTTAAGCATACTTTTGTAATCCTATGAAATTAGTCACTTCCGACAGTTGATCCCGACCCAGGCAATCCCAGGAGATGGTCCCACCATCCCTAAAACACACAACAGGTGACTGACAGACCCATTTGATCCTATGAGACTGTTTTAGAGGGGGTGAGTCTTTTCTCTACACTCATGTCTCAGATTAAACTCAGCTGTGTGCTTTGCAGGGTGTGACATCAGATCCCTGCCCTTTGCCTTGTGGAGCTAAGAAATGCTGTGTAAACTCCATACTTTTAAAGGCGGTGGCAAAGAGAGGGCCGCAGATAAACAGCTACAGCTTATGTAGGAGGATTTGCTTAATCACCTGAGTCTAGTCACTTCATTGAGTATACAGTATGTAAGGGTTTATTATAAATTTAAATTTGCCCTTTGTAAACAGCAGCACACTCAGTCTAGGTGACAATGGGCCAACATTCAGAGCCAATCAGGGCTCTATAACTTTGCAAAAGCTCACTTATAGGATGTCTCTATAGTCAAAAATTAACATATACTGTATATTGTGGCAGAGGATTGCCCTGCCAGGGTCTAGAAATAGATTATAACCCATAATTCACAACCAGGCAGGTTGAGGGGCTCCAGGAGATTTGCTTCATGGAGAGGAGACTGGATTTTTAGTTTTCTCAGTGCTTAGTAAAGTCCATTTTGGGACCTAAAGCCTGGAGATTTCAAGGTGATCCGGGTGGGATGAAATCTCCAATGCTGGGTCCCAGAATTCAGAACCACCAGCACACTATTTGTTCAGGTGCGTGCTGGGCTATTAGTTGTGACCTGGCTATGGTTCTGGGCTCCACCCCAGCAGACAGGAGGTCTGGCCCAGGAGTCCGAAGAGCTTCACCTAGGAAAGAGGTGGGAGCCAGAGCAACAAAGGCACTGCTAAGTGTATGGTTCAAACCTTGGTGGGAAAGCAGTCTGTAGAAGACAGACAAGGGCCTAAAGTGTAAGGCCAGAGTATTTTTATTTTTTTTGAATGGTAGACAAATGCTGAATACCCCTGCGTAGGAAACTCCTGTTAATGGTGTTTTTTTCTGAACCCTCTTTTAATAAAACTGGGCAAGAAAAGCCCTTAAAGATAAGAAGAAAATGAGTGTCTGAGTCCTTATGATGCTTGATACATCGAAATATTTAGTTTCGGAATTTAGTTTTCGTCCGAAAAATAAATGTATTTAGTTACTCCCGAAATTCGATTTTATTTATTTAGTTTTTCGTAAAAAAAATGCATTCGTCCCAAAATCCAAATTAATTAACCACTTAAAGACCCCCGCACGCACATATACGGCCACAACATGGCTCGTACAGGCACAAGGGCGTAAATTTACGTCCCCGCCTGAGTGCGGTTCGGGGGTCCCATCGGGACCCCCTCCGCGGCGTGCGGGGGTCTCCCTACCTCTGGGAGCGATCCGGGATCTGCGGGCGGATGTCCGTGATATCCGCCTCCCCGCGATCGCTCCCAGCCAATGGGAGCGCGCTCCCAGCCTGTCACTTCCTCCTCCTGTGTTTACACAGGAAGGAGGAAATGATGTATTCTCTCATCGCAGCGCTGTTTCCCAGCGCTGCTGATGAGAGAAGACATCACAAGTAAGTGTGCACCAACACAACACTGACACACACTCACATAGGCATATTAACCCCTTGTGATCGCCCCCCCCACCCCCCTGTCACAGTGTTACTGAATGCAGTGATTTAATCACTGCATTTAGTGTCAGTGTGACAGGCACTGTAAAAAACAGTTAGTGTTAGGTTCAGGATAGCCCCCCCACCCCCCCTAATAAAGTTTTAACCCCCTGATCACCGCCCTAGTTAACCCTTTCACTCCCTATTGCCAGCGTCACTAAGCGATCATTTTTCTGATCGCTGTATTAGTGTCGCTGTTCCCGCTAGGTAGCTATTTTTTTTTATTGCGATTTTTTTTTTTACTAAAGACATGTGGCTAAATAAATTTTGGCCTAAATGTTTGACTAAAATTTAGTTTATTTGATTTTTTTTTAACAAAAAGTAAAAAATAGTGTTTTTTTTTCAAAAATGTCGCTCTATTTTTGTATATAGCGCAAAAAATAAAAATCGCAGAGGTGATCAAATACCACCAAAAGAAAGCTCTATTTGTGGGAAGAAAAGGACGCAAATTTTGTTTGGGAGCCACGTCGCACGACCGCGCAATTGTCTGTTAAAGCGACGCAGTGCCGAATCGCAAAAACACCTTGGGTCATTTACCAGCGTATTGGTCCGGGTCTTAAGTGGTTAAGGTCGAATCTGTCATTGAAGGCTTGTGGTGTCTGTCGAATGTTCTAAGAAGATTCAACGGAAACTTAAAAAAAAAAAGAAGAAGATTCGACAGAATCTTAAAAAAAAAAAGATTTGATGGAGCAACGAAACTGTACGATGCCGCAATCGTACATTTCCGGTGGAATGTTCCGCCTACAAGCTATAGAAGAATTCTAATGTTGTATGACTAATAATATATATTGTTTTATTAATTATTATTACTAGTCAACCAACATTAGAATTCTTCTACAGCCTATGAGCATTTCACCATAAATGTCCGCTTGCTGCGATCGTATATTTTTAGCTACTTCGTCGAATCTTCATGTCTCTCTATGTCGAATCTTTTCTCTCTATGTCGACTCTTCTACATGTCTCTATAATGTCGATTCTTTTCTCTCAATGTCAAATCTTTTCTCTTTATGTAGAATAATTTTGGACTAATAGAGTTAAGGTTAGGCACAATCGACTGCAACGAAAACGAAAATAAAGCATTTGTTTATGTCGGATCTTTTGGTTTTTGTTTTATGTGCTGAAATTTGGAAGAAAATGCATTCGGACGAAAACTAATGCACAAGTCTAATGCTTGATGCTAATTTTCACAATATATATAAAAGTTCAGTAAAAGGGTAAAAACGAAATCACTAAAAACACATGAGCAAGGTAAACTGAATATTTGAAGATGGTACAATACATACATTGTTGGCGTTCTTGGCTGCCTCTTTTGCTGTTAGCATAAGAGGGGAGTCATTCACAGAAGTGTACTTTGTCTTAATGTTGTTCCATGCTTCTTGATATTTAATCTGGGGGAAAAAAAATAACATTGTAATAAAGTAAATATTTTGGACATTAGCAGAAAGCAATACTTAAAGTGAGTGAGAATTAGTAATTTAAGATGGGGAGTTTTTCTAAGCACTTAGACCCAAGAGACGTTTCCTACAGCTTTCAGATCTGGCTAGCATCAAAAGCAATAGCATCATAAACTTACTAGCATCTTAGGCATCAGATGTGGCTTGCAACACAAGCATTATACAATAGAATCAGCTTTTTAACAGACTTGGCCACATACTGTAGTGGAAGTGCTGCTGTTCTGATTCTTACATTTTAAGTCATTATCATTTGTGATAATTATGTATTTTTGCAAATATTAGGAGGTTTAGGCATTTTTTGTTGTAGAAAGCATAATTTGAGGTTGTAATTCTTTTGAGATAATTAATCATTTCCCAAAAATATTATACAACACATTCCAAGTACAACAGAAAAGCATTATTGTACTGTAACAACTAATGCCACACGACCGTTTTTCATGTCATTCTCTACGTGATTTGTCGTGATTCCTCTTAAGCCTGTGAAAAATTTGTGAAAAAAATGCTTTAGGAATGCCCGGTGACGTACAGCACGTACAACAACACGTACAACGGCACTATAAAGGGGAAGTTCCATTCGAATGGTGCCACCCTTTGGGCTGCTTTTGCTGATTTTGTGTTACTGCACTATGTAAAAGTTTGGTGAGAGACGATTTGCGCTTTTCAGTCTGTTACAGCGCGACGAATGTGCTATCTCCATTACGAATGCTAGTTTTACCAGTATGAACGCTTCCGTCTCATAACTTTCTTTAGAGCATGCACGTTTTTTTTCCAGCTCGTTAAAGCATACACACAACCGTTTTTCATGACGTGAAAAAATAGAGCAGGTTCTAAATTTTTAACAGGCATTTTTCTCGTATCTCACTCTGGAGCATACACATGACCGTCTTTCATGACCAATTAAAAAAATGGCATTTTTCTCATCGTGAAAAACGGTCGTGTGTACGTGGCATTAGACTTTAACAAACCAATAACACAGTATTTTTAAACTTTGCAGCAGCAGAAGTAATCAGAGGTTTAGGCACTATGAAAAAAAAAATACCTTTTTCAATCTCTGGTATTAAAAACTGTCCCTTTACCTTAGCGTGGCACAATTTAACCCTTTCAGTAGCAGGCATCAATTCATGTACAAATTTTAAGTATTTTTCTATTCTTGGTAGTTAACTGCTACTGCATGCTGCATTACATTGTTCCCTGTGTGTATCTATCAATTGCTAACTTGCTAGTGAACATTCATGTTATCACAAGCATGATCTCACTAGCAAAAATCACCTAGACAGTACAGTACTCTAGCCTGCAACGCTGATCAATGTTTTCTGATTGGGAGGGGGGGTCTCCCCACTGTCAGAATACAATAGCTCAGCAGGGAGGATTACCCCATCCACATCAAGTGTGTGGACGGTGAAATTAGGTACTCATCAATGGGCTTCCTTAGCGAAGTTGTGCTGGTGGAGACATTAATTACATGTTTGGTTTAATAAATCACAAAATCCTTAAATACCGGTTTTCCATTTTGAACAAGGTGACTGCTATGTTGGGCCAGAACATGGAAAATATGGATATACCACTGGTGAAATCAAAATAATTTCCAAGAAAAAACAAAACTGCTTTTTGACTACTAAGGAAAAGGAATCTTATCCGTAAGAAATACTTACATCACTGCGAATCTCTGCAGCTTGTTTGGCAGTGACATAATCCACTCTGTCAGTAACTGCAGTAAAGTTGATAGTGTCAGGTTTGGTTTTATACTTTCTCTGCAAAAGAGAAAACTAGGTCATCAATGTGTCTTTCTACAGACATTAGGTGTAGTGTCAAATAAAGAGAAAAAAATATATACATCGCTCAAGATGTCCTGGGCAAACTTGGCCTTCTTGACATCATGTGATTCATTTGGCATCCATCCAATACCACGCAGCCACTCAAGATCTGACTTGTAGATTGCCTAAGGACAAAAAAAAAATGTTCAATTTAAGATTTGTGGTGAATTCAAACTTAGCCAATAACACCAGGCTTTTATTTCCAATCTCCAAAATCTGCTAAAGATAAATATTTATCTAATCACACAAACTTACATCACTCTGAAGATCATAGGCTTTCCTAGCCTGGATGACATCATTCTGATCTGGTAGGCATGTCCATTGGTGCAGATAATGACGGTAGTCAATATCACTGACCAGTTTCTGGCATAACTTAGCAGCAACAACTGAGACCATATCTACAGGCAGGTTCACGTTTGTCTTTGTCTTCTCAAAGTCTTTCTTGTAAAGGAGGTCACTAGGAAGCTTAGAAGCCTTCAAGTACCAGGCCAATTTATTGTCAGCTTGAGCTGTGGGTGTTCCAATATAGTGACCTTTCTGCTTCTCGTGGGCCAACTTGTATTTGTACTGTAAATTGTAAGGAAAAAAAAACATCAAATATTCTGTTCTATGATATATAGCATACATTAATACATTGATCTTTTTGGGCTGAACCATGTTTTCCTTAGAAAATTATATAATAAATTAAACTTTCATGCTCAAGCTAAAGCATGTCAAATAAAACTATAAAAGAGCTAGCCCGCACATTATCAAAATTTACGATAAATGGTTGGTCAAAAGGTTCAAAATAGGGGTGCGTCAGACTAAAGCTGGTGGTGGGAAATCTTACAAGAAATTGTTTGGTGTTTGTTAATATTCGTAAAAGGATTGGCACTGGACTAACACAAAAATTATAAAAAAAATCCATGATATTAACAATTTGATTAAAACATGCACAACCAGACAGAGACTAATTAAAAACTTTGCAAAGTGAAGATCGCCTATATGGCTTTTAAAAATACATAACCCAGACACCAAGAGGTATATTGCTGAATGTTTAGATGTCCTTGTTGAAGCAACAAAATGTTCTATCAGGCTTAGTGTGAGTTGGTCATAGTGTACAGTTTGAGCCAAGCTACTGTACACTATGATCAACTCACACCAAGCCTGATAGAACATTTTGTTGCTTAAACAAGGACATCTTCCTAAACATCCAGGAATATTCCTCTTGGTGTCTGGGTTATGTATTGGTAAAAGAATATAGGGGATCTTTACTTTGCAAAGTTTTTAATTAGTCTCTGCCTGGTTGTGCTTGTTTTAATCAAATTGTATAATTTTTGTATAATTCCGTGCCTATAAAGTCCAGTACCAAGCCTTTTACTACTATATTAAATTTATGGGATGTGGCACTTTGTTATATAGTATATTTGTTATCCACAGCACTCATCAGAAGCAATTGAAGTTGGCACAACCTGGTCTGAAGAAGACAGCTTGAACTTGAAATTAGACCACTGAATGGAACTTTTCACACATATCTTTTTAAAGTTTATCACATCACATCATACAGTTGTTTTTTTGTCTTGTATTTTTGGAAATTCTTAATATTTTTAGGCATTTGTTGAGGAAATTGCTGTGGCAATACTAAACTATTTATATAATAATGCCTTGTTCTTCTTTGACTCCCTTCCTGTCTTTTGACACTGCCCTACACCTCCACCTCTATCTTACAAAAAAGCATACTTGCATTTCTCTTTTTCTTTCTTATCATTTATCTCTGTATCATATTGTTTGTGTGTCACTGTTTCTACCATTCCATTATTGTAACGGCAGTCTGCAAAATGTGCATGAACACAGGTATCTGTAAGGGTTTGGGGTATTTTTTATTTATTTTTATTTATATACAGTTTTAAACCAAGCGATTGCTGTATATCTGTTGTTTTTGCTATCTATATATACAGCCTTTGTTATACAATAGTCATCTAATACACAATGATAACAGATTCCCAGAGCACTGTGCGTTATTTAAAAGTATATTAAATAGCAGTAGTTGCTGCCTGCCTTTATCTTTGCTTTGTATGAAACTTGGAACTAAACTAATGGCATGAGTCATGCACTATTGTGTGTACATTTTGGCTGTCTGTAAACAGCAGACTTTACAGCAAAGAATTGATTGTTAATAAAAAGGGAGAAGGAGAACACATTTCTAAAAATGTTAAATTTTTAGTCCTGGAGCACAAAATATTAAGAAGCAATGATGTACCAAAAAATTAAATGTGTAATACTCACATCACTTGCAATCTCTCTAGAGGCCTTAGCTGCTTTGATGGAGATAGCATCAGCTTTCATGTCATAGATCATCTTCACCTTATCCCAGCTATCTCTGTACTGTTTCTAGAAAAGAAAAACATAACCAATTTCAACTTTATGACACCTACAGACTTTTTGAAAAGTTATTATATTCACTGGACTTTAGAAAATGTATAACCACTTACATTGCTGACATTAACAGCATTGGCCTTTGACAACATAATCTCAGGCGTGTCTGGCATGACATGAATTGTTCTCTTGTCTTGTTCCCAAGCTTCTTTGTATTTGCTCTTTAAAAGAAGAAATATTTGTGATTATAAGGCTGGTAATTTTACAATTTAATTCTAGAATTATCATCGAATATACAAAATGGTGGACATACAGAGCTGATCTGATCAGCATTGGTCTTAGCCAGGACAACAACTGGTAGGTCCACAATGCTGGTAAACTTCATGCTGCTGGCCGGCTGTCGATAATGGTGTTCGCTTAAGATCTCTTGTGCATTCTTCACTTTCTTATGTTCCACTGATTCGTTAGGGAACCAGCCACACCCCCGGATCCATTCCAGATCTGATTTGTAGATGGCCTAGAAAAAGGGTGATGGTACAAGTTGATGCAAAAGTTTACAGCACTAGACCTGATTGCTGTGGTTACATGAAAATGACACCACAACTGCAAAAAAAATGGCATGCATTTGGCCAACCAAAATATGAAAGTCGTGAAAACAGAAATAGTGAAACATGAAACCTTCCTTTTTCAATATATTAGAAAAATATCATTTATAACCTTGGTCAAAATAATATATTAAATACTTTAAAGGAAAGCTTCAAAAACATAATGAAATCCCTAACTCATAAGTCTCAGAAAGAAGCCACTTCCAAACTTCCAGGCTACATAATAGTTCCAGGCTGACTTCACTTGCCAAAAAGTTAAATAGCATCACTGCTTTGGACTAATCTATAAGATAAACCTTAGAAAAGAGTTGCGTTCATGAAATGTTTTTGTGACAGGTATTTTGTGCTTGGACAAATTTCCTGTGTGACAGTCTAAACATGTCCCAAGTCCAGTCCAAGTTAATATGTAATTCACACAATCATAATGTAGAAATAAACTTTATCCCCTGTGCAATCTGAATCCTCCTTCATTTGTTCCTCATATACTCCCCCTCCCAGACACGCCACCTCACAGTAGTAGGATTTTAGTAGCAAAGGCAGTGCTGGCAATATAGAAGTGACTGGGCAAGGCTAGGTGTGGCCAGGTGCTAACTGTCAAACTACAGGCTTATGAATCAGTCAGCAGTGATAATGCTGATAGCATCACACTATAGATGAACTAAATATCAGAGCAGTGCAGCAGTGTTGTCTCACCATCACAGGAAGCTGCATTATGTTGATTTAAATAACAGAATCAATAGATATTTGTTAGACTTTACAGAAAGAACGATTGAAATCATAAGTGTAGATACACTTGCAATATAGAGATGTAGCACATCATACTTTAATGGGAGGCCTTAAGTTCGTAATTATGATACCAATGGTTCTGATTGTAAATGTAATTTGTATGTGGGAAGAAAGTTTGCTGACATTTTGCATTATACACAAGCAGTATTGATGGTTAAAGAAACTTTATGAATTTCTGTAGGCCTTTGAAGTAATATACAGTATTGCCACCCTGTCATAACTTAGTGATACATATACTCACGTCGCTCTGTAAATCATATGCTTTCCTAGCCTGAATACAATCATTCTGGTCGGGGTGACAGGTCCACTGGTGCAGGTAATGACGGTAGTCAATTTCACTGGCAGCAGCCTGGACTTGCTTGGCAGTTAGGATGGACACCGCATCTGCTGGTATGTGAACCTTGGTCTTGGTCTTTTCATAATCTTTTTTGTAGATCCTGTCAATTGGAAGTTTACCAGATTTGATCAACCACATCAGTTTAGGATCATCTTTGGCAGTTGGAGTCCCAATGTAGTGACCTTTCTGCTTCTCATGTGCAGTCTTGTATTTGTACTGCAAAAAAATAAATATGTTTAATCAACATCACTATGACAAAAGGTTTGGGTTAATTCGACAAAGCAATGCAAAAATGCAGGTAAAGGCGCAAAGTGAATTTATCCAAAGCAACCACACTAAATCCAGTTTTTCTGAAGTCATTATAAGGATTAATTCAGAGTTGGTAGTAGGAATCACTAGGCTCATACATACATTTTAATATGAAGGCAGGTTTATACAGTGATTTAAAGAAGTACTAGTCAACATTACAATATTCTCTAGTCAATATTACAAAAAACACAAAAAGTTATATAAATAATCCACAACCCCTGGGTATTTTTGGAACAATTTGCTGCAGCTATAAATTTCACTGTTTGGCACCTGCTGGTAAAATCTATTATTGCAGAATGCCACAACCCACTGATTGTTGTGGTTTTATATTAACACTGTATTTCAATGGTTTGACTTCAGACATCAAGGCATTGTAAGCAACAGAAGGATTTGAGTCTCGCACTATTGTTGACATGCGAGTCTGTAAAAGGTGGATGGGAACCCTTCTAACTAAAATATGGATGGGCTCCAATCAAACAAATCTTTCCCATTTTTCTTAGAAATCTTCATGAATGGATTTCACTAAAGTGTAAATATGCCAATAACAAAATAGTACTCGATTTATCAGTAAAACCTACTTTAAAGGTGTAGATTAGATTTAATAATTTTTAACTGTGTTAAATCTGACATTTTGGAAAAAGATTTACTAAAAGTATGGAGTACAAAATCTGGTACGGCTCTGCATAGAAACCAATTATCTTCCAGGTTTTATTGTCAAAGATTAATTGAAAAAGCTGAAGTTAGGAGCTGCCATGCACAGCTGCACCAGATTCTGTGTTCTCCATTTTTTGGAAATGTCCCCATTATGTCATTGTACACTATCATTTTCCATATACAGTGCCCTGGTATATCCAGTATATTGTTTAGATTGACACTGCAAAATAAATTGTCTGAGCAAATGTAAGAATGATCCTTACGTCACTGGCTATGTCTCTTGAAGCCCGGGCGCTGCGAATGGGGATAGCATCTGCTCTAAAGTCACAACTCATCTTGGCTTTATCCCAGTCTTTCTTGTAGACTTTCTGGAAAATTAAAAGAAAAAAAAACATGATTACCTATTTTCAATGAATTAGCAAGAATATAATTAATACATTTTAATAGCATCTAACTTATATTTTTTTTATCTGTTTCCAAAATCCTTTGTAAAAAAGAGAAAACAAAATAAAATATGGTTTGATAAAAAAACAAACAAAAAAAAAACACTTTTATGAATTAAAACGTAGTTTAAACCAAAATGTTTTATTTGTTTCCAAAATCATTTTTAAAAAAGAGAAATAACTAAACATAACTATAGTTAGATTAAAAAACAAATAAAAAAACAATTTTATCAATTAAAATGTAATTTAAACTAAAAAATGGTATTTATTTCCAAAATCATTTTAAAAATAAAAGTGAAAAAAACTAAACAAAAATAAGGTTAGATTAAAAAAAAAAAAACACTTTTATAAATTAATATGTAGTTTAAACCAAAACATTTTATTTTAGTTTTGAATAGGATAGTTATGGAGTTAAAAGCCCTGTCATGTTTTTATTGCTGTCTATGTTCTCGCTACTTTTTTCCCAATGGCACACACAAACAAAAACTGAGAGGGATCCCATCCAAAATGAAAAAAAGGTTTTGTCTTTAGATATATTTTAACTATTTTTTTGCAGTTCTTTGATTTGTCAAAGGATTCACCCCTTCATTTCTCATTATTGTATATCCCAGGCCTTTTCTGAAGGCATTAGGAAGGGTATGTGCAGGCAAACGTCGGTTTTTGTCTTGTAAAAAGCGTCTCATGAAAAAAAAAACGACGTTTTTCAAACTTCATTTTAAAAAACGACGTTGCCTACACACCATCGTTTTCTGAAAATGCTCTTGCAATGCGTGGTTACGTACAACACGTACGACGGCACTCTGTTTATAGACGTGCGCACAGGGTGTGCCAGGTGTGCCCGGGCACACCCTAATCGCCCTGTGCAGCACAGATTCCCCCTATTGCCCTGGCTTCCATCTTTCCCCCTGCAGCTTTCTTCCTCTCCTATAGGCTGTTGCTGCTGGGATGTTTTAGGAGTGGGGAAGGGGCCATTAAATATGTAATTTACCGACCCCTTTCCTTTCTGAATGAACACTGTGAGCGATTGGTAGTGTGTGCTTGGGCTTTGGGGTGCACACCCTAATGCAATAGGCTGCGCACACCTATGACTCTGTTCCATTCAAGCTCGCGTCATAACATGCTTCTGAGCATGCGCGGGTTTAAAAAAGTTGTTTTAAACGTCGTTTTAGCCCACACGCGATCATTTTTTATGACACAAAAAACTACATTTAAAAAATTGACATAAAAAATTGAAGCAGGTTTGAATTTTTTTTTTGGTAATTTTTCAGAAGACAAAAAACAACGTAAAGCCCACACACAATCATTTTAAATGACGTTTTTTAAAATGTCGTTTTATTTCATCACAAAAAACGACCATGTGTACGCGGCATGATAGTAAGGCAGACATATTAGAGCATTTCTTTAAGCTGGTTGTACTGGGGTAGATTCACATAGATCAGCGGATCTTTAGATCTGCGTAATCTATCTTATTTACGATCCGCCAGCGCCAGTTTTTGAGGCAAGTGCTGTATTCACAAAGCAATTGCCTCTAAAGTGGCGCCGGGGGCTCGTAAATCCCCCGGCGGAATTCAAATTCCGCAGCTAGGAGGAGTGTATTATTTAAATCAGGCGCGTCCCTGCGCCGATTCAACTGCGCATGCGCCACCGACTAAATTTCCCAGCGTGCATTGCTCCAAATGACGTCGCAAGGACGTCATTGGTTTCGACATTAACGCAAATTACGTATGGCCGTATTCGCAAACGACTTACGCAAACGACGTAAAAATTCAAAACTCGGCGTGGGAACGACGGCCATACTTAACATAGGATACGCTGCATTTACCCCTTATATAGCAGGAGTAACTATCTACCGGAAAAAGCCGAATGCAAACGGCTTAAAAAAAAGCGACGGCCGGGCGTTCGTTTCTGAATCGGCGGATCTCCTCATTTGCATATTCGTCGCGTATACAAATGGAAGCGCCACCTAGCGGCCAGCGGGAGATTGCAGCCTAAGATCCGACGGTGTAAGTCACTTACACCTGTCGGATCTAAGGGAGATCTATGCGGAACCTGATTCGATGAATCAGCCGCATAGATCCGACCGTCGGATCTCAGAGATACGACGGCATATTAGTAGATACGCCGTTGTATCTCTATATGAATCTACCCCACTGTGTCTGCAGAAAGCCTTCCCAAGCAATAGACAAAAATATTGCAATGGCACAGCTATCAGGGATTCTAGTGCCATAATCAGGAGAAGTAGCAAGGAAAACGTCATATTTACAAACTTGTAAGTTACCTAGATATTGTACAGTATTTTTTTATATTGTTCTTATTTTACTTTTGAACCAAATCTGATTATTTGCCATGTATATGGATGATAATAAAGCAGAATATCAAAATATCAAAAACAATAACAAATTAGGCAGAACCAAGTAAAATTTCATATGATTCCTGTTTCCTAGGCATCTTTAAATAGACTTACTTCACTGATGGTGGCAGCGTTGACTTTGGACTGTACCATTCCTGGAGTGTCTGATGGGAGGCTGAATTTAGTCTTTTCACGATCCCACGCATCTCTGTACACCCACTACACAGAAAGGAAAAATTTCAATAATAGGTTTTGGATCATCGACAAATATTGCAATACTACAATATTACTATAATGATAGAAATACTAATGTTGCTGGATAAAGCAAATTGCTAAACAGTCATAACAGAACAAAATAATTTCTACATCTTAATATGCCAATACTTTAAAATAAATCTGTCACCAGGAAAATGCAGAAATTTACTAAATACATTGTGTTAAATTTACCTAGATAAGCAGTATTAGTATATAATATTAGGTTGAACCTAATTAACTTTTATTAACCTTTCTTAACAATATACTTACATCACTAATCTGGAGAGCATTGGTTTTGGCTAGGACAAGTCCTGGAGCATCGACAATGCTGGTGAATTTAAGGGTGTCAGGAGCCTGGCGATAGTGGCGTTCACTTATGATCTCCTGAGCTTTCTTCACTTTGTTCACCTCCAGAGATTCACTAGGACTCCAGCCACAACCACGGATCCATTCCAAGTCAGACTTGTATATCCACTGGGAACAAAATGAAACCATTTGTGGATTAGAGCCAAGAAATTATTCAGTGTTGACAGTGCAGTAATACTTTACATGCCTACTCATTAGACCTTATAAAGTCAACTTTATGGTTAATTATATGTGAAACAACCAGAGATGTTCTATATCAATTACATACACCTGGTATCAATGATAATATCTATATATTTTAAAATGGTTTAACCTAAAAACCTATTTGAAACCTTTTAATGTTTTGTGTTAGCTAAAGACTCAAACAAATTACTCTCACATTTAATGATGTGGAAAGAGTGACAGAAAAATTAACTTACATCACTGCGCAAGTCATAGGCTTTCTTGGCCTGGATAACATCATTCTGGTCTGGCAGACATGTCCATTGGTGGAGGTAGTGGCGGTAGTCAATGTCGCTGACTAATTTCTGGCAGTTCTTGGCCAGAAGAACAGAGAGCATTTCCACAGGTGTTTGATAATGGGTCTTTAGTTTCTCAAAATCCTTCTTATACTCACGATCGCTCTGCATTTTAGCAATATGCAAGGCCCACACCAACTTAGGATCGTCCTGTAGGCTTCTGAATCCAACATGGTGTCCTTGCTGCTTGCGGTATCCAGTCTTGTATTTGTACTAGAGTAATAAAAAAAATTAAAAATGTTATCCCTTGTATTCACCACATTGAAAAGTTTACCATGATTATACTCCACTGTTAAAACTCACATCACTAGCGATGTCCCTTGATGCTCTGGCAGATTTGATTGCAATAGCATCTGCTCTAATATCGTAGCCCTTCGACTTTGCCTTGTCCCAGTCCAGCTGGTATTGTTTCTGTAATGGAAAATGTAGTTTTGTTTTAGCTATTCAAATATAGTTATAGATAGTAACAAACCATATATCTACCCATGTTTTGGACTTTTAATCTATCTTCCTCACCAATCACCTCACTGCAAACAACTGTTTATGAATTGCAGATTTTTTTTTTTAGAAGACATCCTCCTCCAGGACAATACTTAAAATTGCAAAAATATAGAGCCTAATGCTGCACCACACCAACTTCATCGAGAAATTATTTATAACACCTTCCCTCGGTTTGTTTGCAGATGTTTGGTTAATATGTTATAGAGCAAGGGCAAAACCTATACAAAGCATTGCTTGAACAATACTGAAGTAATGCTAAGCCATTATATAAAATGGCAAAAATAGCTACATGTAAGGTAAGCAGAGTTGCTTAAACACTGAAAATTCCCATAAAATTACCATAAAATACAGTCAGGCCGTGTACACACAATCAAATCTATCTGCTGGAAATGGTCTGACAGACCGTTTCAGCAGACAGATTCGATCGTGTGTACGGGCAAACAGACGGATTTGGCCAGCAGACAGATTCGATCGTGTGTACGGGCAAACAGACGGATTTGGCCAGCAGACAGATTTTAAAGCATGCTTTAAAATCTGTCTGCTGGGAACCCGTCGGACCGATATGTCTGCTGGTTAGTACGCTAACCAGCAGACATATCTGCTCGCACATGCGTCGAATGGATTTGACGCATGCGCGGAAGTAATTTACTTCCTGGTGACGGTGACGTGGCGGCGTCAACGTCACCGGCACGTCACCGCGCTGTCTGCCGGCGGGGATTTTGGTTTGATCGTGTGTACAGACTAAAATAGCCAGAAGACAAATCTGTTCAAATCGGTCTGTCAGAAAGATTTGAACAGATTTATTTGCTTGTGTGTACGGGGCCTTAGAGGTACAAGCAAAGGGGCATGGTATTTACTTATAGTATATAATAATATGTCCTTTACAAGTCTTCTGGATAATAAAACCGTGCATACCTAAAGGCAAAATATATATTTTTTTACATTGTAAATTGTGTATAGAAGGGTTAAAACCTCATTTAATTTCTACAAAGTGAGGTAAGTCCCATTTTAGGAAACTGTCACCAAAACAAATTTACCCATGGCAACATTTTCCCTCAATTTTTATTCTGGTGGCCATTAAAATTTTAGAATTTTCACTTGCTTTAATTCCCTGTTGGTGACAATGGTCATCAGGACAAACAGAGAGAGCTAGTCCCCCAAACAGGGCCACAAAGAGCAGTAAAAATCTAACAACGGTTCTAACCCCTTGCCACTACATATCCTTAAAGTATTTGTAAACCCTAAAAATGTGTTTCTCTTATTTGCTACATTTATGTCTGTTAAGTAAACCATTTAAAACATTGTTACATTTGTTTGATAAGTGACAAAAATACCTGATGATCATGTCAGAATTTCAGAACTGATCTGTGTTCTGTCAACACTTCCTGAGCTGTTCCAAAATGTCTGATTATACAATCTGATCTCCTAGATCTAACCTTGGACTACAGAATAATTAGTGTCTATGTTGTAGTGATGAGGAGAGATATAAGAATTCAGTGACTTAGCAAAAAACAACTGGGCAGCGTTACTGTGTTTTGTCAGCCTACCATAATTAACTTCAAATCAGTAGCATTTCTGGCAGTTCAATGGATATTTTTTCTGTATTTGCAGAGTTTTTAAAGGCTAAGTTCACTTATTCTAAAATCTGACTCCCCTATGTACCAATATATTACTCATGTACCTCAGTTGCAGAAAAATAAAACACGCATAGATAATAGGTCACCGCTTGCACCAGACACAACATGACTCACCAACCTGGTTGCTCATAGTGGGAGGGAATAATTGGAATGAATTTACAAATGAGTTATAAAAGTCCATATAGTTTGTTTAAAAAGCGACTTGAATGCAGCTCAGTGGAAGATGAGAAAGGGTCTTCTGGAATGGCTGAGAACAAAACACAGGCGCCACTCTAAGCGCAGTAAGATTGTAGATTTAATTTCACAGGGGAAGAAATCAGGCAATTGGGCATGATTTGCCATACGTCCGTGGAGACGATTCATCCAAGGGTCTGCTTGGATGAACAGAACGGGCTGCGCCGGTGATCACTGGCACTTCCTGGGTCTGACACGCACGCAGAGGGAGCCAAGGGATGTCGTCATATATACATTTATATATCATTTTGTGCATATTTCTAGCCATCATTCTCATTCACTAAAATTTCCCCCATTCAACCTAGTTTCCTCTGTGCATGTGTGTCTCTGTGTGTGTGCTTCCAGTAACTTGCTGTGCCGATTTCACAAGAAAATGTTTAATGCTTTTAATGCTTGCCCAGAGGCGATTTGGTTCGCATGTGCCGCGCTATATACGTTTTTCATTCATTCATTCATTTAGCACTTTTGTTGATGTCCTATTAGTTAGGCATCAATCTGTCTTGTTTCTTTCATTAATCCACATTCAGAAAGCGCATATATATGTACACAAAAATGTTTGCTTATATGAATTTAACCATGGGACTCTAGGACCCAGCAGTGATGGTTCTTGTGCTTATAAGCTCTTTACCAACATGGCCCCCGTTAGGCTTGCAAACGTGTCGCTTATTGATTCTCTTCTCACCCAGAAGTGACGACATCCCTTGGCTCCCTCTGCGAGGCGTGTCAGACCCAGGAAGTGCCAGCGATCACCGGTGCAGCCCGTTCTGTGCACTCAGCATCAAGCAGGCCCTTGGATGAATTGTCACCATGGACGTATGCCAAATCATGCCCAAATGCCTGTTATTTATGTTCTCTTGTGAGTACCCATTTCTTCATCTGTGAAATTAAATCTACAATCTTACTGCACTTAGAGTGGCACCTGTGTTTTGTTCTCAGCTGAAAAATAAAAGCTTTCTTTGATTTTCAGAACAAGGCCTTACCTTAGACCTTGCTGTGTTCCATAGAAAACGTCATGACTTCCTGGTATGTAGATTTGGGAAGTAAGAGCCAGTAAGACACAGGAAGCAGTTTACCAGCTGACCTCATTAGCACCCATCAAGTAAGTTTGTACGGCATCCTGGCATCCCTCCACACATTCATTTGCCTAGCTTGTCAATGTTAGGCTGGCCATACATTATACAAGTTTCCTATTCAATTTCCTTTAGACTTACCTTCAACTATGTAGAGCCTGATTGCATACAAAATTGAAAGTGTTGGAAGTTGACCTCATATTATATGGTTTTGGTATTAAATAAATAGGACAATTGTATCGTAATGTATGGCCAGCCTAAGCTGGCACAGCTACTATGCTTGCATGACATCCCCACAATTCCTCCAGACGTGCTCAGGCCACATGCAAAACTCTCTGGGGCTGCATGCGTGCTGTGGGTTGCACACCCCCGATGTAGTGCAGGGGCCTACCTGTTTAGATACAGAGTGAATGGATAGATTGTTGGGTCCTCCTTTTCCATATTTTT
Organism: Rana kukunoris; assembly: GCA_029574335.1. Taxonomy (NCBI): domain Eukaryota; kingdom Metazoa; phylum Chordata; class Amphibia; order Anura; family Ranidae; genus Rana; species Rana kukunoris. The sequence continues at coordinate 210,143,635 of CM056054.1, read as the reverse complement.
GGTAAATCTGTGCGATTTGCCATGTGTTTAGAAATGCACAGATGTGTTCTTCTCATTGTTCTTGTGTAAACTTTCAGGTCCCGGTCACACTTAGCACATTTGTCGGCGATTTTTTCCTGTGGCAAGCATAGAGCAGCCTGTTTTTTTTAATGGGCTGCGTTACACGGGGCAAAGTACCTTGAGGGACATTCTGGTGTGTTGCAGGTTGCATGTATTTTACTATGCATTTTGCTGCATTTTTTGCTTGTTTTTTCATGTGGCAAAATGTGTGTCTGCTTTTGTGTTTGGTGTCCTGTTAACAATTAATGGCACCAAAAGTGCAACAAGGTAATTTTAGGTATATAAAAGTGGCTATACATTAAACAATCTGATTGTACATCTGTATGATCTCCTTCAGGTTTACCAAACTGTATAATATGAGGACAATCAGATTGTATAGTGTATGGTGAGCTTTACAGAACCTAGCACTTACTTCTCCTGTTTTCAACATTACGGTTCTATCCACATAGGCTGCTATCTGATTGCTCAGCTCCTGCACACTATGCCAAATGAACTATTACTGCCTGTGTATTTAGTGAGAATGGTATTCACTGATTGCATATGCAAACATACAGCTGATGTGGTGGGTGGTAGTGATCTGCTGGAAGGGGAGGACAAATGCAGGGTGTGTGCTAATGAGGTCAGCTGGTAAACTCCTTCCTGTGTCACATCTCAAGGTCTGTCCAGGAAGTAGTGGAGAAGTGAGGTAAGGTGTAAGTTAAATAGAAAGATTTTTTCACTTCTGCAAAAGAATTACACTAATGAAATATTGGTACAGAGCTGGAATTTAGGGGGAAAAAAATAAACAAATGGTGAACTTATCCTTTAAAGTGATAAAACGTGGGGAAATGTACACATATTACAGGGATATACTGGAAAATGAAATGCATAGCAGAGATGTGAAGTAGTTATTTGTGGGTCCCCTGACTTTATGGATTTTATAACAGTTGTATATTATGTACACTACATAGAAAAAAAGAGGAATTAAATAGTGAATTTCAAATGATCAAGGAATCTGAAAATGGTGCAATCTGCATAGCATACTTGTGTGTACCATGTGTTGGGGTGCTAGCTTTTTAAATTTTTGGGTAGAATACTTACATTGCTTATGTTGACTGCATTGATCTTGGACTGTACCATCTGTGGAGTGTCAGAAGGCAAATGGAACTTGGTCTTCTCCTTGTTCCAAGCGTCTTGGTAAATGCTCTGGTTGTACAAAATTAAGTCATTAATTGTAGTATTTTGCTAAATTACAAAAAAAAAAGCTTTAAATGATAAGACATCTTACGCTGCTTAGCTGCAGGGCATTATTCTTTGCCAAAACCACGTCTAGAGAGTCAACAACACTGGTAAATTTGATGGTGTCAGGAGGCTGGCGATAGTGACGCTCACTTATGATTTCCTGAGCTTTCTTCACTTTGTTCACTTCCAAGGAATCATTAGGAATCCATCCACAACCACGGATCCATTCCAGGTCAGATTTATATAGCCACTGAAAATAAATATAAATTATGATGATCAATAGGAAATCTACAGTGAGCATAGCCCCAAACCCGCTTACTCCCAGATATATTCCTAAATATTTTTTCAACCGAATCTTGAATATCAACCAATTAAAAAAAAAACTGTAAATAATATCCCTCATCAACTTTAAGCTGCAAAATATAGTTAAGGTAGTTATGTATTCACTAAAACATCAGTAAATGTATTTTGAATTCAACTATGCACATGAATATGACATCAGCCTCTTGAAATACTCTATACAGCAGAACTCAGAGAGGGACAGCGAGCGCAGCACTAAGACCCAGTCAGTTGTATTGTATGAATCTGTGATGGTAAGCAACATGCTGAGAGAAGAAGAGAGCAGGGAGAATATTACATCAGTCTCCAACTGCTCCTTCAGAGTCCAGTCTCAGGATGGGGGCCACACTGTATTGCATTACTGCAGTAGAAAAGAGTTAGGTCACCAGCCTTGCTGTGTTGTATAATAGGGCCATGTAAATCTTGGATGAACAAAAAAGGATTGGATGGACAAAATTACAAACCTTTTTTCATGCAAACAGTTCCCATATATGTACTTAAAAAGGAGCTCCAGGCTCATTCAGAAAAAAAATAAAAGTCAGCAGCTTCAAATTCTGTAGCTGCTGACTCTTAACCACTTAACCCCCGGACCATATTGCTGCCCAATGAACAGAGCACTTTTTATGATTCGGCACTGTGTTGCTTTAACTGACAATTGCGCGGTCGTGCGACGTGGCTCCCAAACAAAATTGGCGTCCTTTTTTTTCCCACAAATAGAGCTTTCTTTTGGTGGTATTTGACTATCTCTGCGATTTTAATTTTTTGCACTATAAACAAAAATAGAGTGACTATTTAAAAAAAAATTCAATATTTTTTACATTTTGCTATAATAAATATCCCCAAAAAATATATAAAAAAACATTTTCTTTCCTCAGTTTAGGCCGATACGTATTCTTCTACATATTTTTCGTAAAAAAAAACGCAATTAGCGTTTATTGATTGGTTTGCGCAAAAGTTATAGCGTTTACAAAATAGGGGGTCGTTTTAGGGCATTATTATTAATATTTTATTTTTTTTACTAGTAGTGGCGGCGATCAGCGTTTTTTTTTCAGTACTGCGACATTATGGCGGACACTTGGGACACTTTTGACACATTTTTGGGACCATTGGCATTTTTATAGCGATCAGTGCTATAAAAATGCATTGGATTACTATAAAAATGCCATTGCCATTGGCAGTGAAGGGGTTAACACTAGGGGTGGGGTGGCCTCACTAGGGGAAATCACTGATCTTCTGTTCATACATTGTATGAACAGAAGATCAGCGTTTCCCCCGCTGATAGGACTGGGAGCTTTGTGTTTACAAACATAGGTCCCGGTCCTCGCTCTGTACCGAGCGATCGCATGTGCGCATGGGACTCTGGGGCGAGCGGGGGGCGCGCGCACCGGCCGCTGGCGGCGCGCACGCGCCCCCTAGTGGCAGCTAAAGTAGCCGACGTATAGCTACTGGCTCTCGCCCAGGAGAGCCAACCTGCCGCTGTAAAAAGACGGCGGCTGGTCGGCAAGCAGTTAATATTAAGACACTTACCTGTCCAGGAATCCAGCGGTATCCTCAACTGAGCCAATTTTTCAATAGGCTCTCGGGGGCTGCCACTATCCCCACTAAGAGAAACTGTCAGTGAAGCCTTTTAGCAAGTGCTCTGCGCTCTTTGAATGGGCCTGGTGCGGGGGGAAGGAGGAGGGTGGCCGAACTTCTGGCTGAGTTCACCACAGCAAACTCAGCCGGAAGTGGGAGCGGGTACCTGTCAAAACCAGGTACCCGCCCCCCCCAAACCCCCCCCAAAGATGCCAAAAGTAGAGGGTGCAGACAATCGGAGCTTCCCATTTTGGGAGGAGCTCCATATTAAACTGCAATTAATTACTTTCCTGGAGTCCAGGATATTAAATTTAATTAAAATGCCAATAGTGACATAATAAATACATGTTAAAAAAACCACAGGAAAACAATTAACCATATTGGGCAATACTGCGCATCGCAGAGGCACCATTTCACAAAAAGGATATTGGGGAACTGGAGAAAGTGCAAATGGCACCCAAATTGATAAGAAGCATGGAAGAATATTGGCTACAAAGAAAGATTAGCTGAATTAAATGTATTCTCGTTTAAAAAGAGGTGATTATAAATACATAGGCAATCAATATAGTAAAATTTATGTTATTCCCTTTAAGGCCAGCTTCACAGTTTTCAGGCATTCCGCTAGGGGCCACAAAGCGCCTACATTCTCACGGTAAAGCCACGGCCCCAGTGAGAATGTAGCCTAAGGTCATGGTGGCACTCTACGTCTGGGGAAAAATGCTTCTTCACAGGAATGGCTTCTTCACAGTAATGCCGTGTACAGACGATCGGACATTACGACAACAAAACCGTTGATTTTTTTCCAACGCATGTTGGCTCAAATTTGTCATACACATGGTCACACAAATGTTGTCGGAAATTGCGAAATTGCGAAAAATTCATTTCAATAGCCAGTGCGGCTCTTCTGCTTGATTCCGAGCATGAGTGGAATTTTGTGTGTCGGAATCGCGTACACACGTTCGGAATTTCCGATAACAAGTTTTGTCGGAAAATTTGAGAACCAGCTCTCAAATTTTTGTTGACGGAAATTTCCGACAGCAAATGTCCGATGGAGCCTACACACAAGCTCCCATCGAACATTTGCTGTCGGAAATTCTGACCGTGTGTACATGGCATATGAGTTGTAAAAATGTGGAATAGACTCTCTCAAGAAATAATTTTGGCCAGTATACTGTTTTAAAAAAGGACTGAGTGAATTCCGAAATGCATAAAATTAACAGGATATTAACATTTATAGGTAATAACACCAGAGATTGTTGATCCAATTGCCATCCAGGGAATCAGGAAGGAATTTCTTTTTCAATTGGTTGAATTCGTTTTTTTTCTTTTTTTATTGGTTAAATGGTAGGACTTTTTTTCAACCTATCTAAGTAACTATGTTGAGAGGCCCTAGAAATAGATTGCCTCCCATTCCTACAAGGGTAGCCTGCGATGTTCAGATTTCCAACTTTTGACGGCACCACTGTACATGGTCATTGTACAAGATCAAGGATCAGTGAATGTATTTCACTACTGTTCAGAAGACCAAACACAAATTGTAAAGAAGGATGAAGCTGCTCGACCATTAGAGTTACTTACTGAAAACCTTTTACAATAATAAATAGACAAACCATTCATTAAACTGATTGAATGTAGGCCCACGTAGGAAGCTTACCACTGCCCATCTCAGAGATGCTCTTCAGACACAGATTAATAACATGTAGGAAACTGAGAGTATTCCCAAATTATAACTAAATACAGGAAGCAATACTCACATCACTGCGCAAGTCATAGGCCTTTCTGGCTTGAATGACATCATTCTGGTCTGGCAGACATGTCCATTGGTGGAGGTAGTGGCGGTAGTCAATGTCACTGACAAGTTTCTGGCAGTTCTTGGCCAATAAAACAGACAACATTTCCACAGGGCTTTGATATTGGGTTTTCTGTTTCTCAAACTCCTTTCTGTACTCTCGGTCACTCTGGACCTTGGCAATATGCATAGCCCAAACAGATTTGGGATCATCCTCGAGACTTCTGAACCCAACATGGTGGCCTTGCTGCTTGCGGTATCCAGTCTTGTATTTATACTAGGAAAGAATAATCAATATCAGGCTGGATTACAAGTGTTAACTGTATATATTTTGTGGATTGAATACATCTACTGTATTGTATGCAGATATAAAGTTTATGATAGACAAATTCAAGTTTATTTGAATAATCTACAATGTAGTTTAAAGTGATATTTGGCATAAAGTACAAGTAACAATCTAACTGTTCTCATTATGTTTGCACTTTGTGTTCTACACAACATGCCCCTTTTTGATTGCATGAAAAGCTCATGGCACATCCTTGCATTACTGAGGTTGATTTAGAAATTAGCAGAGCACAGTTTTTCAGTTAGCCAAGTGAGCTTGTGTTCTCTTTGAACAAATTCATGAGCAGAAAAATTAAAAGATTTTTTTTTCGGAGTGAGTAATGTGACTTTTGCGAAGCTAAACTTTTGTATTAAACGTAAAATCCTTTTCATTGGATTGATTAAGGGAACACATGAAGTTTTTCACCTTTGGGTTACACTGCTTCCTACTGAAGAGTTGAACACTGGCAATAAAAAAACAAAATGAAGGCCAACCCAAGATAACACCTTCTACTATTAGCATGCCTTTGTTCTCTAGCAAACATAAAGCATGATCACAAGCATGGAAGGGTGGGACAAGTGTATGTCGATGGACTACAAGAAAATAATTTTATGTTGAGTGCAGAAAATCTATTTTCTTTCCCATCCAATAATAAAACACAGAAAGTTTTTCACCTTTGAGACATCTAAAATAATTTTTAACTGAGGGGTGGGCAACACAGAAAACAAACACTAACAAGCCCAATAAACATAACAGAGAACTGGGGACTACTTGCAGCTCAAAGAGCTGCCTGAAGGACCTTACTCCCAAAGCTGACAGACATCAAATGCAGCTGAAACGTCCATTGATCTTAGATCGAGGTTCCATGTAGTTCCTTGCAAACAGTAATTAGGCGATGCTTCCCTGACACTGTATGGCGGGAAAGAGAGTGAATGTGCAATACTCTACCCAGTGAGTGACATCAGCACTCCCAAAGAGTTAACCCTTCTGCTGTGGAAGGTAATAGTCTACAATAATGTTGCTAAAATCAGTATATAATGTACAGTATATAATTGACCTAATTTCTCAATAAAATTAACGAAGCTGTGAAATATGGGTTAGTGTCTGTAGATAGATGTTTGAAAATGACCACAAATGTCGGCTAAATTAATTTTGGAGAATGCAGGTGGGAATATTTTTTTATATATAAATATATATATATATATATATATTAGTACAGTATTCCTTTAAGTTGCATGATTTGTTTTTTTGCATACTTTTTCAAGCGTGTCTCCCTATCGTCTGTGTTCTATACTCACATCACTGGCAATATCCCTGGAAGCTCTGGCACTCTTGATGGAAATGGTGTCAGCCTTTATGTCATATCCTTTCGCCTTGGCATCGTCCCATCCTTTGGTATATAATTTCTGATGGTACAAAAAGAATGCGTGAGTTCAGCAAAAAAAAATCTTAGTAAAGTCCCTGCAGGTACGACTCTAATTTGTCGAATACTTACATTACTGATGTTGACAGAGTTAGCCTTTGCAAGCAGGATCTCTGGTGTGTCTGGCATGACATGGATGGTTCTCTTGTCGATATCCCAGGCTCCAGTGTACAGGCGCTGGAAGGACAAACCAACACACCAGTTCACTTATTTCCAGTTAAAAAATTTAAAATGCTCAAAAATAACAAATAAATAAAAAAGAACTGTATACTAGAAAATATTCTTATTTATCTTTTTATAATCATTTCACACAAATAAATGTTGCACATCTGTGCATCCTAAATACCCACAGCAAAAATAACAAAACAAAAAAACAAACATGCAATTTGGAATTAAATATAAATTGTTCACATTTAAGACAGTTTCAAAAAAGTATCCATTGATCTTTAACCAACACGGGAGAAATATTGTTTTATTAAGAGGAATCATTTATTGATTTTTTTGTATAGTTAGGGTAGTTAAGTTTATTTGATTTAGTGTTTTTTTTCGTTTTTCCTTTTCACGTAAATGATTTGTATTTTTTGTGTATTGTTGCATTAATTGTTTTTACTTTCTGTCGAAAAACATAAAATAATAAGTCAAAGGAGAATCTATTTTTAGCTGGCACAGGATAGTTCAAAGTGGGTTTTTTGTAACCATCAGAAGCTGTTAAGAGACCATTGCCTATTACAAGAACACCTTCTAATGCATTGTGCCAAAGTGTTGAAATTTGGCCCAAATTTTCACCAAAATTGCAGGCTGATGGGACTTCTCAATTCTAATCACCCTGAGTAAGAATTCTGGGCAACCCAGACTTGTCTTAATGGTCACAAAACTCTTTCATGGCTTTTTCTTACTTCACAGCGCATAACACATAGCATAAAACACACGTGCTCTGGTGTGCAATGTACTTCACTGTATTGTTACAATGCATTGCATTACCTGTTTTTTTTCTATATTCGCTATGTTTTCTCTTTATAGAATGTAAAATTCTATGCACTGCAGCACATTGCAATGCATTGAAGCTCACTGTGACGCGCTGCACTGGGATAAAATAATGCTTGCATCACACACAATACAAGGCATGCATGTGAATAGGCTCTCTACAAAACTAATCATTTTTCCTTGTATTTGTTTGTGGACCACATTGGGCGATGCTGCGCATTGCAGCCGAATGGGGCTGTGGTGAATGAGCTTGTAGTGTTAAAAGCTAAATACTGTCTGTTTATGTTAGTATCAGGTATACTGGGCTATTCACCAACAAAGCTTCACTGTTCTCTCTGCTGAGAGAAAGCCCATCCCTTTCAGTGCTGTCCTATGTTTCATATTGTCAAAGTCTTAAGGCCTATATGCCATGCACACACATAGGCTCCAGCTTATATTTATTCCGTGTGTACAGCAAGCATTTACAAGGCTTTTAGCAAGCTTCAAACAGTTTTTATGAGGTCTTTAACCACTTAACACCCGGACCATATTGCTGCCCAACGACCAGAGCACTTTTTGCGATTCGGCACTGCGTCGCTTTAACTGACAATTGCGCGGTCGTGCGACGTGGCTCCCAAACAAAATTGGCGTCCTTTTTTTCCCACAAATAGAGCTTTCTTTTGGTGGTATTTGATCATCTCTGCGGTTTTTATTTTTTGCGCTATAAACAAAAATAGAGCGACTATTTTGAGAAAAATGCAATATTTTTTACTTTTTTCTGTAATAACTATCCCCCAAAAATATATAAAAAAAAAATTTTTTCCTCAGTTTAGGCCGATACGTATTCTTCTACATATTTTTCGTAAAAAAAAAATCGCAGTTAGCATTTATTGATTGGTTTGCGCAAAAGTTATAGTGTTTACAAAATAGGGGGTAGTTTTATGGCATTTTTTTTTTTACTAGTAATGGCGGCGATCAGCGTTTTTTTTCAGTACTGCGACCTTATGGCGGACACTTCGGACACTTTTGACACATTTTTGGGACCATTGGCATTTTTTTAGCGATCAATGCTATAAAAATGCATTGGATTACTATAAAAATGCCATTGGCAGTGAAGGGGTTAACACTAGGGGGCGGGGAAGGGGTTAAGTGTGTTCCTGGGTGTGTTCTAACTGTATGGGGGGTGGCCTCACTAGGGGAAATCACTGATCTTCTGTTCATACATTGTATGAACAGAAAATCAGTGTTTCCCCCGCTGACAGGAACGAGAGCTATGTGTTTACACACATATCTCCCGGTTCCCGCTCTGTAATGAGCGATCGCATGTGCCCGGCGGCGATCGTGCCCGCTGGGCACGCGCACAGGACTCGGGGGCGCGCCCGCGGGGTGCCCCTAGTGGCCGTCGAAAGTGCCGACGTAGAGCTACGGGGTCTTGCCCAGGAGAGCCGACCTGCCGCCGTATAACTGCGGCGGCTGGTCGGCAAGCAGTTAAAGCAACCTTCTAGTTTGGGGATCATTAACACAGATCTACCACTTTAAGAGTGACTCTGTTGCTAACTGGAAGAAGAAAGAGTAGAATAAACCTGTAAATTAAGAGGAAGAATACTTACCTTTTAAGGTAAGTTGTGTGTTATATGTTCGTTCCTTCATGAGCTACAACCACCGCTGTTATCTGACACTTCTGGGTGTGTCAGATAGCGTTTCCCCTGCTGTGTAATGTGGATTGCCCTGTCATCCCCTACTTCACAGTTGTGTCCTGTAGTAATTCAGTGGTTGTTAGAAGGAACCACAGTATTGGTGACACAGCAGTGATAGTTTGAGCTCATGAAGAGCCAACCAGAAAAATAGGCATTTTACCTATTTACAGGCTAATTCTTCTCTAACAAAAAAAAACTAATACCTACTTCTACTATTAAAAAAACAAACAAAAAAAAAACTAATGGTTGCAGCCCTATAGGGGTTTAGTGACTTCATATTTATAGTTGTCAGCCTACCTTATTCATGGTCTGAGCATTGTTCTGGGCCAGTACTATTTCCATTGAGTCTGGGACAGATGTGAACTTGATAGTATCTGGCTTTTGACGGTAGGCCTTATCGCTCAAAATCTGTCCAGCTTTCTTTGCCTTTTCTACGTCCAAGGAACCAACAGGCACCCAACCAATACCTCTCAGCCACTCCAGGTCAGATTTGTAGAGTGCCTAAAAAATAGATTACATTTTTTTTGCTGGGTGATGAAAAGTGTGCAGATTTAGAAAAGATTTTGTAGAAATCAGATCACATACATCACTCTGAAGGTCATAGGCTTTCCTGGCCTGAATGACATCATTCTGGTCTGGCAGACATGTCCATTGGTGAAGATGGTGGCGGTAGTCAATGTCGCTCACAAGTTTCTGGCAGTTCTTGGCCAACAAAATAGACAACATTTCCACAGGGCTTTGATATTGAGTCTTCTGTTTCTCAAAATCCTTCCTGTACTCTCTGTCACTCTGGATCTTGGCAATATGCATAGCCCAAACAGATTTGGGATCATCCCTGAGACTTCTGAACCCAACATGGTGGCCTTGCTGCTGTCTGTAGCCTGCTTTATATTTATACTGTAGGACAAAAACAACATTGAAATAAAAAAGCTCTGAAAATGGTTGGTTTCTGGAAATAGTTCTAAGCCATTGAAATGCAATTTTCTGGGACACTTACATCACTGATTATATTTCTTGAAGCTTTTGCTGCCGTGATGGAGATGGCATCAACACGTAAGTCATAACCCTTCTTTTTGCTTTCTTCCATGGCAAGTCTATACTGTTTCTGTAAAAACCAAAAACACAAATAATATAAAAACCTAAGAATAGACATTATAGACACAGGATTAAGAGCTAAGGAGAATTTCGTTTTAGCTAAACTCACAAAGCGCTTTACTGATCTTAAAGATAGCTAATTTCTGATGGGCACTGACAACTTTTTTTTCCTCCAAATTAGCAGGCCCCTGCCGACAGTGATCTATGATTACTGTGATGCTCTTCATGAATTCCACTCATCTCAGATAAAAAAAAGTTTTGGCTATACATACTGTACACATTTTGCCCACGGTTCTCTCCAACTCGAAGAATCATTTCCTGTCCACTATGTCATGTAAAAAGGCTACCTTTTCACTCCTGAGTTCCTGAGTTTTGTCTTTAATATAACTATAGACTGATTGTATGGACATACCACCTTCTTAATAATATAATAATGTGTCTCTCTTTTACAAAACTGCAAAACCCCTATTTTAAGCAGCTTACACTACATTACATTGTTCCAATAAAATATGGTTAGCTGGAATACCAGTAGTGGAACCTTTTGATTATTTACAGTTTACATATACTATATAGATATATCTATATACATTGTTTTTAAACCCCTCATACCAGCGCTACCTACCTCACTGTAATTGATACGATTTGCTTTGGCCAACTCGATTTCAGGAGTGTCTGGCATCACATGGATCGTTTCCTTATCCTTGTTCCATGCTGCAGTGTACCGGCGCTACGAGACACCAACATTATAAGAGTTAATGACATAATAATACTGTAAACTCTGTAAGACACAGCAATAGACATATCAGCTCACATAATGAGGTTAAGAAAAATGCTCACTACCACGAATTAGCAGACATCCTCTGTGGTGTAATTTAAATAGCTGCCATGGCATAGGTTACTGCACATTTTTGTAACGATTTTCCAACCGTGTGCAATTTACTATTGTTCCATCTGGGTGTGTGTGTCTTGGAACAGATTATGTTTGCCACATTTATATAACACCAACATATTAAAGTATTTTATATATTGACTCACATCAAACCCTGCCTTCCAAAGGGCTTACAATCTAATATCCACATTTGGGCCAATTTTGCTCCAATTCAGTAGGCAATCAGAGAAAACCCGAATCCAGTGCAGTTAGTGCCTTTGGTAGAATGTGAACCCAGTACCCAAAGCTGCTAGACAAAACTGTTAATTAATATGAACACCATACTGAATGTCATCCATTACAGATCAACTTCAAACCTTTCACATTTTTTATGAGTAACATATGGAACTTGTGCATTTGTTATCTTCAAAATTATAATTAATTATTTTCTCTTGATGACTCCCAACTAGGTCCTTCTGTGCCTCCTTCCCTTGGCACAGCAAGTGACCACTACACTTGGGAAGCCCCTGTTGGCTGGTATGATTCTAAGCTGATTATAATGATGGTGCTTAGTGTAGCCACTCACAGCATCTTCAGTAGAGAGGGAAGGAACTGTGAAAGTTAATGCTGAACCAAGTCAAAGTATAACAACCCTAAACCAAAGAACAAATAACAAAATACCAAAATACAGATTACTCGTCCTAAATTGTGGTGGCTGCACTTTTTCAGGCTTTTTCCTCTTTATTTTCACCTGATGATCCTGCCAGTAACACTTACTGTCCTAAGGTGCTAGTGTGACAATGCTCACTTGACTGTGTATCCTTACATTCTGATGATATTTGGATGTCTGCTCTTTGTGTGTGTTCTTTTTCTCTATTTTATTTGTTTTTTCAGACTTTAGTAGGATCCTTGAAGCCCTTTCCACATGTGTACGATTATCATAATTGTTTTTTTTCTTTTGTTATGCACCATTATGTTGATCACTGGGGTAGTAGTAATAGTGCCCAGTATTGTATAGTACATTATAGAAGTACAGTTTGACTGCATATCCTGATGTGATAATGAGATTGGATGTCCTATTTTTGTGTATTCTTTTCTCCATTTTATATTTTTTTTTTCGGATTTTAGTAGGATCTTAGAAGCCCTATCCACGTGTCAACTATTATCTTACATTTTTATATTTTGTTATGCATCTTTATGTTGTTCACTGAGGTAGTAGTAATACCCCAGTATAAATATAGTACAGTATATGCAGTCTCTATAGAGGCACTGTGTTGTTACCTTAGACTGCTGGCTCCTAATTTGGATTGCAGAACACCTCCCTCCCTCTTTATCTGCATAGTAGTTCACAGAAGTGAATTGGGCAGGGTTAATAACACTGCTTAAAGTTTTAACGCAACACAGGCATTGTGTTGTCATCTCAAACGTGAAAATTAAACCCATCACATTTCTGGTAGGAACAACTAGTTTTTATTGCACCTATTAAACAGATATGCAATACACAGAGACGTACTAAAGGTTACACATTTTTTTACCCTAACACATTCATGGAATTAAGGTAAACAAAGCCCCAGTGATTTTTCTACCCTAAATCTCCAAACACTTACCTCCTGTATTCATCACCTCTGCCCAGGTGCAGAATCGATCAACACCACTCCCTGAACTTCCTGGATCCTTGGCTAACACTGACTGCATTGAAGTAATAAGCCTAATATGCTGGTAGTGTGTGTGTGTATGGGGGGGGGGTCATGGGTGACTCAGGGAGGGCACACGGACAAGTGTCGTCTTAGCACAAGGTTAGCTTAACAAATTGGGAGTTGGTAACACAGCCATAGGATCCCATGGACTGGAGAAAAGGGACACTTTAAAAGAGGACTACAGGTATTAGGTGTGTGTGAACCTCCTCGTCTGAAATAATAAGAATGAGGGCTTCATATCACTTTAACTCTCTAAAAGCTAACTCTAAACTTAACCTTAAAACTTAAATATGAGCCCCTGACTTCAACCCTTAGGCCGCGTACACACGACACTCATCGTTCCGCCCGTCGAGGTTCTCGTTCAGCTGTCGAAAAGCTCATCAAACCAAATTTCCCCATAGAACAACGAGGAAATAGAGAGCATGCTCTCTTTTTGGCTCGACGAGCTTTCCTGACGGGATGCTCGGCGAAAAGTGTACACACGACCGTTTTTTTCGGCAGAATACGTCTCCCATCGAGGTTCTCGCTGGATTCTGCCGAGAAACTCGGTCGTGTGTACGGGGCCTCACTCTTGAAGTGCTACACTTACCTGATTAGCACTTCTCCTACACCAAATATATTGACAAAAAATGGGCACACAAATCCAACTGTTCCTTTTATGTTTAAGGGGTTAATATGTGACATTTACTTACTATATCTACAAATATTTAATAATGTATCTTTAACAAGATCTGCCAAAAGCAGCATGAAATGTGTTGTCAATAGAAGAGTTACAGTACATCTGTTTCAAGAGATGACTTTGCTGGAAAGGAGAAAATTCAGCAGCCCTGTAATATTTTCTTTAGACAATTAACTGCATTTCTGCTTATTGAAGAAAAGACAGTAGGAAAAACTAACCGATACAATGACTCAATACCTACAACATTTCAAACATTACCTTATCCATGATCTCAGCATTAGCTTTTGCCAGCATTAGTTCCATGGAATCAGTCACACTAGTAAATTTGACGGTGTCTGGGTGCTGGCGGTATTTCCTTTCACTAAGGATATCACCTGCTCTCTTGGTCTTCTCTACGTCTAGCGAGCCAATGGGGACCCAGCCAATGCCCTTTAGCCACTGTAAGTCTGCTTTGTACTGGTTCTGCAGGCAGAAAACATAGTATTGAATCAGGTTTTAATACATGTAAAGACAGGATGTTATTTTGAAAAATTGTATCTAATAATGTAGTGTAGACTTTTCTTATCTTTGTTGCCAAAAATCAAATAGAAATGAAAGAAATGTTATATTTTTTTTTAATATACATTAGATGGGGAGCACTAGGTGATATATAAGAACACTGAAAGATATGCACAAGCAACTTGCATAAATAATGGAGTGATAAACTCACACACCAAACACAGTGAAAGCTTTTTTTTTTTTTTTTCTCCTTCAGTTCTGTATAGAGTGGGGAAGGGAGTTGACGGATTGTGGAATCATGACTAATGATGGATTTACTATGAGGGACATTTTTAAAATGTTTTTAATAAAGAACTTGTCAAACGTTTGGGTGTTTTTTTTCTAGTGTTTGTTCTTTTTCATGAATGAGTAGGGGTACTACACATGCCCCCACCAAAGTTGAGGGCATGTGGCCTGGTAAGGTTCAGAGAGGGTCATGCTCATAATGTATACAAAACCCACAATTTTTCAGAAACCTCTATTGTTACTTCTATTCTGAGCTGAGAAAAGAAGCAACAGAAGGGGTTTCTACAAAATAAGGGCCCAGATTCATAAAGCAATTACGCCTGTCTAACTGGTGTTAGACAGGAGTAATTTCAAATTTCGCGCGCCGTATCACTAGTTTGAATCCTCAAACCATGATACGGCGGCTTTGGGCTTCGATCCGAGAGGCTTACGTCTTCGTAATCCTTCAGATCTACGCTGCGATATTTTTGCGGCCGCTGGGAGGAGTTCGCGTCGTTTTGATGCGTCGGGATATGCAAATGTGTTTTTACGGCGATCCACGAAGATACGAGCGGTCTTCGCAATCGCTTACGTCTGTTTTTTTTTACGTACTGTTAGACCAGCTTTTTGCTGGTCTAACGGTGCGTAGCCCATGTTAAGTATGGCCGTCGTTCCCGCGTCAAATTAAATTTTTTTTTTTTTTTTTTACGTAACTCGTTCGGGAATAGAAATGTCCGTAAACGACGCTACTCAAACAACGAATGACGTAACGACGTGATTTCGCGCTATGCACGGTGGGAAATTTGCGAACGGAGCATGTGCAGTTCGATCGCCGCGGGAACGTGCCTATTTTAAATCCTTCACGCCCCCTACTTGTGTAGATGGATTGCGACGGGAGAAATACACTACGCCGCCGTCGTTTACTGGACAAAATCTACCTGGATTCCACGTAGAGCCAGGTAAAAAACGGCGGCGTAGTGTATTTCTGATACGCTACGAGAATCCAATTCTCTCTGAATCTGGGCCAAGGTTTTTATTGCTGCATATGTGTCAACTAGGAAGACTCATCCTATCTATTTATCTTGATTAAAAGTAACCCGGGGAATGAAAGTGATAGAAATTACAATATTTTTAGTTGTCAATGAAACAGAAACCAAGGGGAAACCTTCCAACATGGACATTTGTTCCAGTGACAAATGTCTAATGCCTTGTACACAAGACCAAGTTCAAATTTTCCCGTTGGAATAAACTCCGAAGGTTTTTCAGATGGAATTCCGCTCACGCTGTCCTGCATACACATGCCCACACTAAAATCCGACTGTCAAGAACGCGGTGACATAAAACACTATGACGAGCCGAGAAAATTAAGTTCTATGATTCTGAGCATGCGTTGAATTGTTTCCAAGCATGCGTGGTGTTTATTCCGTCAGAAAAGCATACAGACGATCGGAATTTCATGTTCCATCGGAATTTCTGCCAAAAAAATTCAGATGGGGCATGAACACGGACCAAATATCCGATGAAAAGGCATTAGAGCGTTTCCTCTGACTTCTTGTTGTATCTACAGGACAGGAAATGTAGAGAAATTTACCTACTCCATCCTACCATATATAAAACTACATTTTGAACAATGTACTCGAACCAAAGTTGAAACTTCAGAAACTTACAGATGTGTCAGTGCACATCTACAACTTTTGATGAATTTTTTTTTATTACACTGCAAATACATTTTAAAGATATTTGTAATGACACCTATAAAAGTACTTTGCACAAACCCATGTTTTTAAATATTTTAAAATGAATCACGTTAGATGGCTCATGTACTACTTTATTTGTCAAGTTGTGTCATCCCCTGCAGAAAAATCCTAGGCTTGGCAGTATGTTGTAGAGAAGGAGTCTGGTGAGACTGCCTTAGACCCCATTCACAACTCAGCATTTTGTAGCTGAAAGCTCGAAGCTCCAAAACACTGGAGCAGAAAAGCAAAGCTCATGCTCCCTGCTGATAGAATTACTGTATGTCAGACCACTGCCCAGAGACCACCACTTCCACACAAAGCCAGGTGGTCATTTTCTACAGAAAACTGACAAGCATGGGACTTTTTTTGCTGGGGCTAGGGCACAGGTAAGCCTATTACCACATTTTATTTTTTATTTTTGAGCCATCCTTACTTGATTTGTTGAATTTCCTGTAAAAATTTACATTTTAAATTAAGAGCATTTTAAATTCCCCACAGCCACTTTCACCCAGTCCCAATCTGCCCATAGTAAGACAAAGTGAAAACTGCTTTAACCTGCTTTAGTGGTTTAAACTACCGGTAATATTACACCAAAATATGGGCAATTGTAAGGTGTGCTTTCATAACTGTCCTTCAGGCAGAAAATATAAATTAATACTTACATCACTCTGGATGTCATAGACTTTCCTGGCCTGAATGACATCATTCTGGTCTGGCAGACATGTCCATTGGTGAAGATGGTGGCGGTAGTCAATGTCGCTCACAAGTTTCTGGCAGTTTTTGGCCAACAAAACAGACAACATTTCCACAGGGCTTTGATATTGGGTCTTCTGTTTCTCAAACTCCTTCTTGTACTCTCGGTCACTCTGGATCTTGGCAATATGCATAGCCCAAACAGATTTGGGATCATCCTTGAGACTTCTGAACCCAACATGGTGGCCTTGCTGCTTGCGGTATCCTGTTTTGTATTTAAACTGCAAAAGAGAATTACAACCTGTTCAGTGGTAGCAATAATAGCAACTCACTTTTTCTATCCATCAAACAGTTCTACACCAGTGTAATGACTTTTCATTGTTTAAAAGCTATTTGTAATCCTACTGTTCAAAATTAGAAACTAATTTTATATTAATGAAACTTTATCTTTGAGATGTACCATCTAATAGTGCCATTTAAATCACAACACAGTATTTCCTCCTTGTTCTCCTGAATCCCTGGCTTGGATCCCCTTATTCTTCTTCTTCTCTGTTTATTGTCTGTCCCTTCAACAAGACACTGCTTAATCAAAATGCTGCTAAGTTCCACAGTTCACTTCTAGACAATTCTTTAGACCAGGGGTCTCCAAACCCCGGCCCGCGGGCCACATCCGGCCCGCTTGGATGTTTTATCCGGCCCGCAGCTCATTCATAGACTGTCTGCTTAAATTCCCCCGTGCGCGCAGTGGGACGGAGCAGAAGGCAGGTAGGCGATGTATGTGTACCAGTACCGCTGACACAGCTGATCAAAAGAAGCAGAGGAAGGTGGAGCGGTGGGCGGATTACCATGCACGCAGGGAGGAGGCGGGGCCCGGCTGTCGGGCAGCATGGATGTGGGCTGGCTGTGCGTGCTGGAGTAAGGTAGGGTCCTGACTCCTGCAGATACATGTCCCGGCGTGGGGGAAGGGGGCATGGTGCAGAAGGAAGGAGGCGTGCTGTGCCAGTTAGTTTCACCCCCTCTCTGCTCCTGTCAGCACCCTCTCTGCCGGCTGCACCCCAAGAACCAAGCCGGGAATGGCTCTGATCTGAATGGCATGAGGAGGCGCAAGAGCAGTGATCGGGAACCCGGAGACTGACACTGCAGAGAGGCAGACACCTGGAGACTAGGACCTCCTGTTTTGTGCTCTGCCCTCCTGTACTGTACTCTGCCCTCCTTGTACTGTGCCCTGCCCTCCTTGTGCTCTGCCCTCCTGTGCTGTGCTCTGCCCCCCTTGTACTGTGCCCCCTTGTGCTCTGCCCTCCTGTACTGTGGCCCCCTTGTACTGTGCCCCCCTTGTACTGTGCCCCCTTGTGCTCTGCCTTCCTGTGCTGTGCCCCCTTGTGCTTTGCCCTCCTGTACTGTGCTCTGCCCACCTTGTACTGTGCCCCCTTGTGCTCTGCCCTCCTGTGCTGTGGTCTGCCCTCCTAGCACTGTGCTCTGCCCTCCTTGTACTTTGCCCACCTTGTACTGTGCCCCCCTTGTGCTCTGCCCTCCTGTACTGTGCTCTGCCCTCCTGTACTGTGCTCTGCCCTCCTGTACTGTGCTCTACCCTCCTTGTATTTTGCCTACCTTGTACTGTGCCCCCCCTTGTGCTCTGCCCTCTGTACTGTGCTCTGCCCTCCCGTACTGTGCTCTGCCCTCCTGTAATGTGCCCCCTTGTGCTCTGCCCTCATGTACTGTGCTCTGCCCTCCTGTACTGTGCTCTGCCCCCCTTGTACTGTGCCCCCCTTGTGCTCTGCCCTCCTGTACTGTGCTATGCCCCCCTTGTACTGTGCCAACCTAAACTGTGCCCTCTTGTCCCCATGCTCCATGTATTATCCCCCTGCCTCTTCTCCATTGTTCCCTCCTGCTCGCCATGTAAAGACATACCTAAATACAGGCCACTGATAGGCTGTGAGAGATATTTATGACAGGGGAGCAGTGTGTACATGGAGGGGGTGGCATAAAAAAGGAGAGGGAGCAGCTCCCCATTATCTGTACACCATCCATCCCCATTTTACAGCACCAGGGTGTATGTTAGGATAGAGGTATGAGGAGGGGGAGTGTGATCAGAGTGGAGAGATATAGGGGTGTGTGATCAGACTGGTGGTATTTGGGGTGGTGGTGATCAGGCTAGGGGGGATCTGGGGAGGAGGAGTGGTGTTATCATATTAGGGGGGGTATCTGGGTGTGTTATCAGGGTGGGGGACACGTGGAAAGGCTCTGACAAGATTATTAACATTTTTATTCATTTATTTCTAAATACATTTTTTCGGCCCGCGAATATTTATAAAATCTACAATGTGGCCCTCGGGCTAAAAAGTTTGGAGACCCCTGCTTTAGACAATTATGGCCTCTGTAGCTTCTCACAGCTGACACCAGAGCAAGGTTATTAAGGGCAGTCTAGTAACAGGCTTTAGACACTAGGGGGTTGATTTACTATATCTCTGAACTGCAAAATATGGTGCAGCTCTGCACAGTAACCAATCAGCTTCCAGTTTTTTTGTCACAGCTTAATTAAACAAGCTGAAGTTAGAAGCCGATTGGCTACCATTAGGGATGAGCCGAACATACCCGGGTTCGGTTCACACCAGAACCGTCGAACAGACCGACCGTTAACGCGAACATTTAGAACCCCATTAAAGTCTATGGGACTCGAACGTTCGAATTCAAAAACGCTCATTTTAAAGACCAATATTCAAGTTATTGTTGGAAAACATCTTTGAGAACCCGGGTCTTGCCCGAGGGAACATGTATCAATGGAAAAAAGTTTAAAAACCGGTAGCTTTTTCAGGAGCAGGACTCCTGAAAAAGTGACCATTTTTAAAACTTTTTTCCATTGATACATGTTCCCTTTGGGCAAAACCCGGGTTCTCAAAGACGTTTTCACAGGCAAGCTATAGACACCCAGCAGGTACAATATTTAAAGGATTTTTTTTTTTTATTTAAGCATCATTAAAATCACTGCTCCAGGAGCAGTGATTTTAATAATGTTTAAATAAAAAAAAATATATGAAAAATTCCTTTAAATATTGTACCTGCAGTGCTGGGTGTCTATAGTCCGAGGGAACATGTATCAATGGAACAAATTTTAATTCCTTTAAAAATTGTACCTGCTGGGTGTCTATACGTGTGACAACGTCTTTAAATAGCACAATCACCTGCCTGCCAGTAAATTAGGAAGAACTGATCTATCTAAGCCAGGGATCTTCAAACTACGGCCCTCCAGCTGTTGCGGAACTACACCTCCCATGAGGCAATGTAAAACTCTGACATTCACAGACATGACTAGCCATGATGGGAGTTGTAGTTCCTGAACAACTGGAGGGCCATAGTTTGAGGATCCCTGATCTAAGCTATACAGTGTATAAATTCCTAGGGATGTATATATATTCTCTACACACTGTAAATTAAGCTAAACTGACTAGCCTGCCTGCCTGCTCTATCTAGCTATATAAAAAGACAATCTCTCTGTCTTTCTGACTGCTCTCATTAACAAGCCGGAACACACTACACAAGGCCGCCCAGCAGGCAGCCTTATATAGTGTGGGGCGTGTGCTAAAGTCCTGAGCCATAATTGGCCAAAGCCACCCAGGCTCTTCGTTTTTTGCGCGCTGTGATTGGCCAAGCATGTGGAACATACAGCATGCTTGGCCAATCATCAGCACGCAATGCCGCAGTAAATTATGGGCCGTTTTGCGTCACTCGAATTTGGCGCGAACGACTGATTTTGTTCGTATTTCGTCGAACGCACGAATAGACAATGTTCGAGTCGAACATACGTTCATATCGAACGCGAAGCCCATCCCTAGCTACCATACACAGCTGCACCAGATTTTGCACTCTCCAGGTTTAGTAAATCAATCCCTTGGAGTCATAAACTAATTAAAACAATAATGCCAAGGTATGCCCTTTAAAATGCTTTACCAACCCCTCCTTTAAGAAATTTAGCTTTGCCTTTTTCTAGCCAGAGTGTAGACTTAAGCCATCAAGGGTTCGAATTCCACACTTTGAGAAACAAAAAGAAATGAAAAACATGATTGCAAACACCTGTTAGAATGATCGCTCATAAATAAAATTCCAAATGAATCCTTATAAAGTCCATGGAGCAAAGAATGGAAGTCCACTATTATGTGCTCATATATGAATTATAGCCAAAGAACAGTTATCCACCACCAATGCATATTTAAAACTGCTCTTTGGCTTGAGTGGTCACTCTAACGTGTATTTGGGATGGTTTATTTTCAATGTTTTTAGCGCAGTTCAATGTTTAAAACTGGTATAGTTACTATAATAATTATCTCATAGTGGAGTTGAAGCTTCTTATATTTTTTTATGTTTTTCACCTATATATATTTTTTGTATTTTTATTTAATTTCTTCGTACACAAGCACCGTTTTATTTATTATTTTATTTTTTAGTGCCATATAGATAGGCACCAACTATTCAGTTAGTACAGTACACAATTTGCACAAAACTACATTAACACACACAAATATGTTACATTTCTATAGTGCAGATCTTTCAAACCCTAAATTGAATAAATATATAACTGTAAATAAATACATTTAAATAATTAATTATTATATGTAAAATGCAGTATACTTTATCTATTTGTGACAGAAATGTATTAGGTTCCTGAAACCAACCCCCCAAGTTATTCTGGGAAAACCTGTATATTGTTTTTCCTGATTACAAAGCCATATGCCATAACCAAACCATAACCAAACCAGGTTATGGTAAAGTGGGTCAAAAACCAAAAGCTCTGCACTAAACTTTTTAGTAAAGCAGAGCCTTTTTAGAACATCTCTTCCATCATACGGCACAAAAATATACCCTAGAACAGAAAAACACAACACTTACATCACTGGCAATATCTCGAGAAGCCTTTGCAGCTTTAATTGAAATGGCATCAACTCTGAGGTCATACCCCTTCTTCTTTGATTCTTCCATAGCTTCTCTGTATTTGCTCTGAATGGGGAAAAAAATCTGATTTAGTAATGACATACCAATAACATTAGCTAAAATTAGGGAATTTTTATTGTTTCACAGTCAATGACCACAGACTTTTGTGACTATACAGATCTATAAACCAGTGGTGGCCTGTCTATTAGGAGTGCACGGACACTGGATGCATGGATTCCGGGGGGGGGGGGGTTTAAGCACATGATTAGAGTCAGAGGCTCTAATTGGCTTAAAAAAGGTGGGCTCGGGGTGCAAAGCACTGCCTTCCGAGCCCACCCAGTTGTGTTACAATAGCGAATGGATAGTCGCTATTGTAACACTGAATCTCCTCCCAGCCAATCAGGAAGCGGGTCATGAAACTGAAAGGAGATCCGATTGGATTGGCTGGTAGGAGACGCACGGTGCATGGAGGAGAGGAGAGAGGCAGAAGATGCACGCAGGGGAACCGAGCAGCAAACAAGCAGCCCGGAGATAAGCCGCCACCCACCACTCTGTCTGCGAGATTGGGTAAATGTGGGGCCCCGACTGACTCACTGTCTGGGGGGGGGGGGGGGGTGCCACCCATGACCCCTGTGACCTGGCTGGTCGACTGACCGGCGGGATTGGGGGGTGCTGTCCATAACCCAACCAACCGGGGAGGGGGGTTGCATTTGGCAAAAAAAACAGCTGCCACTGCTATTAACTTTGATAAGTGAAATTTTACTTGACATTATTTGATGATGGAAGGCAGCAGAGCTTTAGCTCATTTGCTAAGCTCTGGGGCAAATTCCCTTGCAAAGTGTAACTTCTAAAGCGAACAATCTATTTGCCTATAGAAAATCAATGCCCCTGTGTCAGCATAGACATTGTAATTACCTGAGCTGTGTAAAGCAAATGAGAAAATTGATTTTTCAATAAATATTTTTATTTTACGTTTCAGTTGTCTTTTTTCTCTCACCTGAGTCAAATATTTAATCTGATCCAAATCAAATATTATAGCACGTGAACATAAGACTGCACTTTGGTGGAGCACAAGAAAGAGCTACGTAGGCACTGACTGATATTGCATATTTTAATGTAAGCGATACATGTGGTAGTAAGTACAGTTTGTTTTTTAATGTGTTAATGAATCCACAACAGACAAATAAGTCTGTATATGCAGTAAAGC
The DNA here is from genome assembly GCA_029574335.1 of Rana kukunoris. NCBI lineage: Eukaryota > Metazoa > Chordata > Amphibia > Anura > Ranidae > Rana > Rana kukunoris. The sequence goes on along the minus strand of CM056054.1, from coordinate 210,120,583 downwards.
ATGCTTGTTATACTCACTGTGGAACCTAAGGGGTTAACCCTTCACATTGTGCAAAAAGGCTGTTTGATCCTGTCTTCTCTGATCCTCCCTCTCTTTTATTGTCTCTAATACATCTGCTGATAGAACAGGGCCCCAGGAGGCACTCTGCACATGTTCAGTTTGGTGTGTATTGTTAGAATGTTGTTTTTTTTTGTGGGAGAGTGTAATCAGCACAGGGCCAATCAGAACAGAAAAGTCAGGGGTCGTGCAGCCTCGTAGGACAGTCAGTAGAGAATAAAAACTCCTCCTACAAGCTTTAACCAGTGCTCGGCCAGACACTGATAGAAGTCACAAGACAGCTATTGTAACAGAATGACCCGTGACAACCAGAGACTTTGGAAGGATGAGGGGGACATCCTGTGTAAGCGTCACTAATAACTCTTGGGTCTAAGTTCACCCTGTGCCCCTTTTGGGCATATGGTGGCTAATAAATCATAATTCATGTATTGCAGAAGATGGGACATTACTGATAGTTCATATTGCAGGATGTCTTGAGATATTACAGGTGATTTTATTCTGACCCCCAACCAGGTCAATAGGATAGTGACTCATTCCTCTGTGTAACAGACTGTTGAAATGCTAAGTGAGGCTGGCTCCTGAAAGACATTTCATTGTGTGATAACACTGTTTGAAGCCTGTTGATGGTCAGGTGTGAATACCTTTCTGTCAGAGACAGAAGTCTGTCTAAAGATGATAGATATGTGTTGTGATTTAGTAGTCTCCTTTCGGGTGTATTCAATTAGCATGTCAATTATATCTAAAGGAATGTGACTTGTCAAGATGTAGTAATTACCTCCTCTATATGCGGAGCCAGGCTGTCTGGATAATGCATTCTGTTACAATTAGTAATTAACTCAACTGAATGTCATTATCTAAAGCAGGGGTGTCAAACTGGCGGCCCTCCAGCTGTTCCAAAACTACAAGTCCCATCATGCCTCTGCCTGTGGGAGTCATGCTTGTAACTGTTAGCCTTGCAATGCCTCATGGGACTTGTAGTTTTGCAACAGCTGAAGGGCCGCCTGTTTGACACCCCTGATCTAAAGGAATGTGACGTCTCAGGTGTAGTAATCAGGTCATGTTAATTATAGACCGGTGCCAAAGTGTCTCTCTCTAAAATCTGTATGGAATCCCCCAGTGTGTGATGAGGGGGGGGGTGGAGATTTCTTTGTTCCTGTGATTACTGTAACATGTTGTACTGTGTATATAAGCAAGCTAAGTGTACCATTAAAGCATTCATTCATTTTGAAACCAGAGGATAGAGCTGTCAGTCTCATTTTCTGGGGAATTGATATGAATCGTGTCTGCTGGTTTGTTGGTGTGTCGGATAAGCTGTCGTGGGTTAATGGAAGGTCGTAAACGGTGGTGACCGTTACAGCTTATTAGAAAAGGTATTTAGCAGTTTGTACTTCCCCATCTTTGCTGTCCTATTGTGGGAAACCTCCTCTATACTCCGAATTTCTGACAACAAATGTTCGATGTGAGCTTTTGGTCCAATATTCCAACCATGTGTAGGCTTCATCGGACATTTGCTGTCGGAATTTCCAACAACAAATGTTTGACAGCTGGTTTTCAATTTTTCCGACAACAAAAGTTCTTGTCGGAAATTCCGATCGTGTGTATATAATTCCAACGCACAAAAAAACATGCATGCTCGGAATCAATGTGACGCATGCTCGGAATCATTGAACTTCATTTTTCTCGGCTTGTCGTAGTGTTGTACGTCACCACGTTCTTGGCGTTCAAAATTTCCGACAACATTTGTGTGACCGTGTGTATGCAACACAAGTTTGAGCCAACATTCCTTTGGAAAAAAAATCCATGGTTTTGTTGTTGGAAAAATTACTGTACACTAATACAAAGTGGATTGAACAGATGTGTTTGAACCTCTGCTGTACAGCAAGACAGAGTGGCTATAGAGATAAAGCAACGACACTAACTACCCCATGCATCCCCTACACCTAGTTATATGACATCATTTAAATTTACTAAGTGCAGGGGATGCATGGAGGATTGTCACTGTGCCCTGAGACAGCTGTGTCGTTTTCATACAAAGAACTCTTGGAGCAGTAGCTGGATTCCTGCTTTCTGAGTAAAGCAATGTATTACTATTTCTATGACACATTCTGTACTAATGAATTTGTACTACAGTGTCCTTTTACAAGTACAGTATGTGCACCTTACATGAAACTGATATGTCAATGTATTAATGTTTTACACTAAAAAATAGTATGAAAAGAATAAAACAAGTTTCGGCTTGCTGCAAACCTCTAATCCTGTGATTCTAGGCTAGGGCCCATATGAGATTTTCAATAAGATCTTGCCTGTTATTGCACCACAATCTGATTTGTATGATATACAGTGGAATCTCGGTTTACGAGTAACACGGCTAACAAGCATTCCCGGGTGTTTCCGAGGTCAGCCAAGCTGTCCCAAGGCCTTTCCTAGTGTTTCCGAGGCTCTCCGGCGCCCCCCACCTCTGGCCACATGCGGTATTGCATGCTATTGAAGTCAATGCGGAACAAATTATTTTCGTTTCCATTGACTTCTATGGGGAAACTCGCTTTGATATGTGAGTGCTTTGGATTACAAGAATTCTCCTGGAAGGGATTATGCTTGTAATCCAAGGTTCTACTGTAGAAATAACAAAGAACAGATGGACGGCCGCACACCGGAAAACTCTTGATTGAACTCTTTATTGAAAAAGCATAAGCAGGCACCACAGATACACAGCAAGAATCAAAAAAACACCTGACGCGTTTCACACTTGGTTAGTGCTTATTCATGGCCTACAAGGTTCCACTGTATATGATGCACTTGAACAACATTATGTTAATATCGTTTGTGTTTTTACTCTTCTTTATAACTGGAATGTAAACATTATTAAAATTATTTTTATTCAGTATATACTATATGAATGTTCATTTACTCACCTCACTGTAGTTTATCTTGTTTTGTCTTCCCAGTTCAATTTCTGGTGTGTCAGGCATGATATGAATGGTGGTCTTGTCTTTTTCCCAGGCTTGTGTGTACAGTTTCTACAAGATTAAAAAAAAAAATGGAGGTGTCAAAATCCATTTCTTTTACTCAAAATTACATTAGCTTTCACAGTCAAACGATAGAGCAGGAAAGGGTTAGAACTTTCAGGTCTTTATTATTGTCTGTGTCTACATTGGGAAGAATTAATGAGAAGGTATCTCCAACAGAGACACAGACAGCAAATTTCATAACAATTAAACTTTTTCATTGCTTGCCTTTTTTTCCTGGTGATAGTTGTTACACACAGGAGATAAGAGAAAGGCAGGCCATACATGGACGAATTCCAAACAAACTTTCTTTTCTAAATCAGACATTTTGTGTGTTTTTTGATCTGATGGTGTCACCATTGATTTTCAAAATTTGGACTAACCAAGCCTTCAGTTTCACCTCATGTTGCAACATAAAATTATTTACGTGGTCGGGAATCTTCTTTTCTTTCCGGGAATTTTATTTTCTTACACTCATGTGCATTCCTTTTTCTATTACATTTCTTGCACGATTCTCCCATCATTGATTAGAAAATCTTTTGATTTTCCAAAAAATGTTAACGTGCCGATTACTCAAATTTAATTTGCTGACCGGAAACCGTCTGTTCCCGAATGAAAATTTTTAAATAAGATTTTCAAAAAAAAATTGTTCGAAAATTGGACCCGGGTATGGCCAGCCTAAGACCCCTTTCACACTAGGATGGTTTGCAGGTGTTATAACGCTAACAATAGCGCCTGCAAACTGACCTGAAACAGGTGCTGCTGTCTCTCCATTGTGAAAGCCCTGAGGACTTTCACACTGACTCCAGTGTGAAAGTCCTCAGGGCTTTCACAATGGAGAGACAGCAGCACCTGTTTCCGGTCAGTTTGCAGGCGCTATTGTTAGCGTTAGCAGGAAGGTAAAAAAAGTTCTGCTAACAGCATCTTTGGAGCGGTGAAAGAGCGTTGTGTATACCGATCCTCCACCACTCCTGCCCATTGAAATCAATGGGGCACCGCGGATATACAACCGGCAAGGCGCCTCTGGAGGGCGCTTTACGGTGATTTTTAACCCTTTCTTTGCCGCTAGCGAGGGTAAAACCGGCGCGCCAGGGGCCGAATAGTGCCGCAAATCCAACAGTAAAATAGTGGCGCTTTTCTTCCTAAGCCGCCCCTACCCCAGTGTGAAAGGGGCCTAAGTCTCCCTAACAGGGATAGAGGAAAAAAAACTAAGTTCTATCTCTTTCCGCTACACAAAACCGCAAATTCCACTTTTTGGCCTCTGTCCATATTGGCCCCAGAGGTATGTACACATCTTTATACTTGTAAAGATAGTAGTACCATGCAGGGGAGAAATAGCTGGGAACATGGTGACATTTGCTCCCCTGGCCAGTACTAATAAGATATGAAGGACTGGTGGTCCTGAGTGGAGATACTTTGCAATTTATATATATCGATCAAAGATCAGCCTGTAGACTTTGAGACATGCTGGGTTACACAGCTACCTGCTCCTTATTAAGACCTACAATAACAGCAACTGGAAAAAGGAAGTCTTCCAGAATGGAATTCCTTTGTGGCCCTAAAATGTCATGGGACCGAATTCTGAGAACTGCAAAAGATGCTGAAGTTGAAAGATGTAAAAACATGTGTCATATAAAGTATCTTTAAACAACCTTTCATCATTGCCACCAATTAATAAATCATGATGGCAACCTTGCGTTGTACACTTTCTTTAGCCCACATACGTTTTCCCTGCCATTAAAGGGCTACAGGTAATTGGTTGTTTTTATCCCCAGGGCAAAGGTTTCCAGGCCTCACCTGGTACTATAGTAATATAATGTCCCCTTGGGCAGGGACTGATAAGAACTCTTATTATGTAGCCTGTTAAATGCACAATATTATGTTGGACACTTATTATTTAAAATCAACAAATTCACATGGGAAAAATGTACCCGGTAAGTGGTAAATTATATTAACTTACCTTGTTCATAATTTCTGCATTGGCTTTTGCCAGGCTCAAGTCCATGGAGTCAACAACACTGGTGAATTTGATAGTGTCGGGGGGCTGTCTGTACTTATTTTCGCTCAGAATATCACCGGCCCTCTTTGTCTTCTCGACATCCAGAGAACCGATAGGAACCCAGCCGATGCCTTTCATCCACCCAAGATCTGATTTGTACTGGTTCTGGAAGTAGGAAATGTAGTATAAAATTAATAAGATGTATGTGCAGAGCCTCTTATTTATGAAATGTTTTTGAATAATATTAAACAACTGCAAAAATAAAAATGATCTATTTTTTAAGCAAAAAAGTGTCTTAAAATTACCAGTGTCTGTGCTGAAAAATTACTTAACAAGAAAGGTGTCCATTTATGGAACTGTGAACAGCAGTGATCCTGAGGATCGCCGCTGATCTCAGCTCATAAATGGTTTATTAAACTGAGATGATCGGGGGAGAACATGTTCTCCGAGGATTATCTCTGCACACTGAGAATCTGTCATTGTCTGACACATAAATGGTCAGTTTATGAAGCTGCGATCTCAGCACTTCACTGGCGATCTGTGTCAGAATATACCCTTCCTGATCCACCAGCTCAGAGGTGGTGAATCGGGGAGTGAAGAGAGAATCCCAGGGGAACTGAGGGGAAAGGAGGAAAATTATTGACTTACTTCTACCTTGATCAGACCCCTGTCATATGTATGTGCATTTATATAATTATAAATATGTATACATTGTGTGTATATAATTTGTGTGTGTGTGTGTATATATATATATATATATATATATATATATATATATATATATATATAATAACATGAGGTGGGCCATCTATCTGTGTACTGAGCAGTGATAATTTATCACTGCTTAATAAACGGACACCTGGAGTGTTTCCATGAATTTCTGATGCTGTAATCTCGTTAAGTCTCACGAGATTCCAGTATCAGGAGTAGGGATGAGCTCCGGTGTGTTCGCACACTCCACATGCAGAGCCCACCAGTAAGTAGACATGGTGATGCGCTAATCCCAGGCAGTGAAACATTTCCCGATCTCACACACCGGAGCTCATCCCTACTCCTGATACTGGAATCTCGCGAGACTTAACGAGATTACAGCATCAGAAATTCATGGAAACACTCCAGGTGTCCGTTTATTAAGCAGTGATAAATGAACAGTCTCTTTGCCTTTATTAGATCAACCCCATTGAATCCTGAATTCTATGGGCCAGATTCTGGTAGATGGGCGCTTCTTTACTGTGGAGTAACGTTTCTCTTTTACGTTACTCCGGCGAAACTTTAACAGCAAGTACTGTTATTCACATAGCACTTGCTCCTAAAGTTGCGGCGGCGTAGCGAAAATGAGCCGGCGGAATTCAAATTGGGCGGGTAGGGGGCGTGTATTATTATAACTAGGCGCGATCCCGCGGCGAACGTACTGCGCATGCATCGACTGTCAGTGCGCATGCTCCAAATTCTTTCAGGGAACATCAATGACGTCAATCCCCATTCACGGACGTTTTACGCAAACGACGCGTTTTTTTTTTTTTTCGACGCGATGACGACGGCCATACTTAACATAGGATACTCCACTAGGGGGCTGCTTTATCTTTGCGCCGTGTATCTCTTACGGAAACGTCGGAAAGTCACTGCGTCGCGCCCGAATACGATCGTGAATTTCCGATTCCCGCTGATTAACATATACTCGGCGTTAATCAGCGGGAACGCCCCACGCGCCATTTTTAAAATTGAAGTTACGATACGACGGCGAAATACAATTACGCCGCTCGTAAATGGTAACTCCAACCCGGCGTTTCATGTTTTCTGCTTACTGAAAACAGAAACGCCGGCTCAAAGTGAGAGTTAGGCTGGAGTATCACTGATACTCCAGCCTAACTCTACCTGAATCTGGCCCTATAGTAGCATTTTTATCGTTATATACGTTTATTATGATGGTGAGTTATTTTGACTCCATTTGTTATTTAATTTTATGATGATTTTCTCCTGAAATTTTTATGTGATTGTTATGTTGCATTAAATGTGAATTTACAAAAAGAAAGTCTTTTTTTATCTCATGAAACATTATTTTAGCATCACCTCAAATGGCTATATTTCCTGCTCTACTCAATAGACACCTTAATAAAACTAAGAGTTAGAGTCGGTGCACACTACAGCGACACGACTCCGGGGGCGGCTCTGCAAGTCGTCCTGAGGACGACTCCAGAGGTGATTTGCAAGATGACTTCTGTATAGAAGTCAATGCAAGTCGCCCTGAGCTGTCCCCAAAGTCGTACAGGGAGTATTTTTCTAAGCCCCAGTGTGAACCGACTCTTAAGGCCAGTCAGAAAGTAGCACTTTAAGTAATGATAATCTTTGGAAACAACCTTACAAAATACCTAAAAAATCTCTGGATATTTATACATCAAATTTAACAGGCATGCAGAAAATTTGTATATTCTGTGCATCGATACTTTTTGTGAACTGCATAATCCATTTGAAATTATAAAAAAGGACAGAAAATAATTCACGGTAATAATAACACCTCATGGGTTATCTTTTTTTTTAAATAAGAGAGTTGTGTTGTGTATATATATATATATATATATATATATATATATATACTGTATATAAATATATATATATTTTAAACAAGAAGTGTTTTGTATATTTTTATCATCTTTTTATAAGTGAATCAATTCAGTTATGTACATACATCACTCTGAAGGTCGTAGGCTTTCCTGGCCTGAATGACATCATTCTGGTCTGGCAGACATGTCCATTGATGAAGATGGTGGCGATAGTCAATGTCGCTCACAAGTTTCTGGCAGTTCTTGGCCAACAAAACAGACAACATTTCCACAGGGCTTTGATATTGGGTCTTCTGTTTCTCAAACTCCTTCTTGTACTCCCGGTCACTCTGGATCTTGGCAATATGCATGGACCATACCAATTTAGGATCGTCTTTTATACTGCGGAATCCAACATGGTGTCCCTGCTGCTTCCTGTAAGCTGCCTTGTATTTGTACTGTAGAAATAAATGACATTATTATAAGTAACATTGTAGAGAAACAATTTTTTCTTGAGGGGGTATATGTGCCCACCATTCTAGAGTTGTATAAGTAGACATTATGCTTTGCTTTTCAAATAAACATTTAAAGTATATCTTTACAAACATTATATATTTTTTAAATATGATAAAAAGTGTAAAAATTAAAACAAATCCTTGCCCCAAAACCAGAAAAACTATCAAGCTATCAATACATGATTAATTGACTTTCCTCTTTTTTTTTCTTTTGTTACCTTCCTTTTGTAGCATATGATTTATGAAAAGTGACAAGTGTATTTCAGGATACTTACATCACTGGCGATATCACGAGATGCCTTGGCAGCCTTTATAGAGATGGCGTCAGGACGGAGGTCGTAGCCTTTTTTCTTGGACTCCTCCAGCGCTTGTTTGTACAATTTCTGTGGAGAGTCATAGGTTAATTAGTGATATTGTAAAATTGGGCATTGAGATGACAGAATATTCTAAATTTTGGCAAGCTGTTTAGTTCCATCCACTCATGCTGTTGCACATCTGTATGTAATCATTTGTGAAGAATGGATGGGCGATGGACACAACAGATATGCTAAAACTTCTCAGGTGCAACTTGTTAACTTTACATACCTCACTAAAGTTAATCTTGTTCTGTTTTGCCAGTACGACTTCCGGTGTATCAGGCATAATGTGGAGTTGAATCTTATCCTTATTCCATGCATCAGTATAGAGGCGCTGGAAAATAATAATAATACAATTTCAAAAATAGCCATTAGCACACCCGATATCTGACATAATTCACAGTATAGATCATTTGTACAAAAAACTTAAGTGTCAGTCAACCCAACTAAGGTATTATAGATTTGATAGGTTTGGGAAAGTAAATGATAGTATATCCCTTAGATAATTGACTGGAAAGAGCTCAATGCTTAATTTATAAGCCCTTATAAGCTGGTACAAAACTTTATGTTGGATTTTTTTTCTTTACAGCAAGAGGTGAGCAGGAAGGGGGAAAAATATATGTCAGGGACATCATTCCAATATAGTGCTCAAAGGATGTAAGATGCTACTGGATTGCATAGCCTCCCAGTGTTCACTTATATCTAAAATATCTTTTACCATAGAAAACACAGTGAAAGTTGTCTGAACCCCAAGGTGTGCAAGAAGAACTGAAGAGGGATTGAGAAAGATCTATATCAGGGACATCCTGCTAAATAAATGCTCAAAGGATGTAAGGAGCTAGTGGATGTTGTAGCCCTCCAGGCTCCCCCTATATCTAAAATGTCACTTTTAACGTAGAGAATATAGTAGCAATTGTGAGAACACCCCAATGCTCACAGGAACAACTGAAGCAGGAAGGTTAAAAAATATCTATATCAGGGACATCCTATAAATGAAATGCTCAATGGATGTAAAAATCAAGTAGATAATATAACCCTCTAGACCAGAGGTTTACAAACATTCTAAACGAAGGGCCAGTTTACTGTCCTTCAAACTTTAGGGGGGCTGGACTGTGGCCAGTCCTGGTGTCAGTGGGAGTGTCCCCTATTTGGTTTCAGTAGGAGAAATAATGCCTCATCATTGGTGTCAGAGGGAAGAATTGTGCCCCATCTTTGGTATTTAGGGGGAGGTATAGTGACCCATGATTGGCTTCAGTGGGAGGAATTGTGCCTCATCATTGGTGTCAGTGGGAGCAATAGTGCCCCATCATTGGTGTCAGTGGGAGGAACAGTGCACCGTTTGGTGTCAGGAACTATGCCCCAATTGCAAGATAAAAATCAAGGAAAGGGCAGCATCTGACCCCCCAGGTTTGCAGTTTGGAGAACACTGCTCTAGACTATCTATATCTAAATATCACTATTAGAAGAACAAACACTTATAATAATTACCACCTACCTTATTCATAATATCTGCATTGGATTTAGCCAGCACCATTTCCAAGGAGTCAGTGACACTGGTGAATCTGAATTTGTCTGGGTGTTGGCGATACTTATTCTCGCTCAGGATCTTTCCTGCCCTCTTGTTCTTCTCATCATCCAAGGAACCAGAGGGTGTCCAGCCAATTCCTTTAAGCCATTGCAAGTCTGACTTGTAGAGGTTCTTGAAGAGACAAACACAATCACATTTTACTGCATTCATTTTTTACATAAATGATAAATTGCATTATTAAAACACCTAGAAGTAGTCTAGGTACAACCACTATAGCAGAAAAAGGGTGATAAGACCATGGAGCACTGAGAATAGAGGTTGTTAGTACAATATCTATATGGCTGTATATATATACATTTTGTCTGTATATACATTTTATTGACTTCTGTTGGGATTTAAAATAACTATTATTTTAAATAGGGCTGCTACTGATTACAATTTTTTGTGTTCGATTAATCAATTTTTTTTTTTATCGATTAATGGACTAATTTTGATTAATTATAACGCACATACAGATCCAACTACTTTTAGCTGATCTCCTTGCATTGCAACTCTGCATTACTCAGTGGTAAATGTGGTATACAATATATACAATCACCTGACACTAGTTAGTTTCCACAATCCATTTTAAATTCAAACTGTAGCACTGACATAAGTCATTTTTTAAGTTAGTTTAACTTTAACTATAAAACTGATCTAGTATATTGACTGTCAGACATTTTATAGTAGGCAAGTAGGCATCACTTTAGCCAGTCACGCAGACATACCAGAGTGTTTAAATTTTCTGGAAGCAGACATGACTGCATTTTATTGACAATATACCCTGAAGAACCGAACAGTCTTTCGCACGGAACAGATGTTGCCGATGCACAAAGAATCATCTGCACAAAACTGCTTAGGACAGGAAAACAATGATTATTTTTGCCCCCTACCCCTGATGGAGCCTGATGCATCCTCCTGCTCCACAGGTGCAAAGGTACCTCAATCTAATGGGTGCAGTTTGCTCGCATCCAGCAGGGTAAGTCTCACTGTCCAGGCTGTCCGGTGACGTCAAGAATTTTGATCGATCAAAAGAATTTTGATTGATCAAAAAAATGTAAGATTAATCAAGGAATTAATCTTTAATTTCCCCAGCTCTAATTTTAAATAATAATAAATGGTGTTCTTACATCACTCTGTATATCGTAGGTCTTTCTTGCCTGTACCACATCATTCTGGTCAGGGAGACAGGTCCACTTGTGAAGGCGATGTTTATAGTCAACGTCACTGACTAATGTCTGGCATTTCTTGGCTAGCAATATTCCCAGCATATCAACTGGGGTATTGAACTTGGTCCTCCATTTTTCATACTCCTTCTTGTACTCTCTGTCACTCTGGATCTTGGCTACGTGCATGGCCCATACAGATTTGGGATCATCTTGTAGACTGCGGAAACCCACATGATGGCCTTTCTGCTTGCGGTAACCTTCTTTGTACTTGAACTGTAAAAAGTTATAGAAGAGTTAACATTAATACACATTTATATAGGTGACTTTCGAAAATGTATCTGTATTGTATGAAAAAAATACAAAAAAACAATTAGATTTATCATTTATATATAAGTTAGAATGTGCTCAACAGGATGTGTTTTAATAGGAGTATTTCTGTCCATTCAAAGTGAAATCTCAGGCATTTTTTATTTGAATAGCGTGAAAAATTGTTTGTACCTCTGGGAGGTTGGGATTCACACTCACTCATCATAGGAAGTGAGGTAAAATCTCCAACAGCAACATAAACTGCAAAAGAAAAATTTACATACAGTAGAATAGGGAATAGTGAGAATCTCTGTCACGTGGGTATTGCTGTTTGTCAGATTTCCGCTAACATCCTGTACATTTATCAGTACAGGAAGTGCTTAAAGGAAACATTGCATAAAATATTTATAACAGCAAAAAAAAAAAAAATGAAATGCAAACCTGACAAACGTTGTACCCCACTCCCAAAAACATCTTTATTCTAGAATTCCACTTGATTAAAAAAGAGAACGTGGTTTGATTTAGTAAAGGGAAATAGGCTGTTCACTTTGCAAAGAATTATTCATTTTGCAAGGGAAATTTCACTTAGCGTAGTGAATGAAGTGAAGCTCTGCAGACTTCCTTAATTTAAACAAGTGCAAGCAAATATACTGATATTGTTTTCCTTGCAAATGCTTGGGTATTCCTTGCAAAGTGAATTTTCACCAAATTTACTAAGCAAAGATTATTTTGTATTTTGTATTGTATTTTTTATTAAAAAATTTTATGTGGGACTACATATAGATCTGGATTTTTTTTTTATATTTTAGGCCTGTGAGAAAAATACAGACTGTGTGGATCAACTCCAGCTACAGATAATATTTGACCTGACTGACAGCTGAAAAGTGGTAAGCAGTCTGACGACATAATCATTCTCCCCCTTATAAATAGGCTACCTTAGTGTCATCATGCATTTCACAAATTATTTTAAAGAAAAAAAAAATATATATATATATATAAACTCTTACATCGCTGGCAATGTCTCTTGAAGCTCTGGCAGCCTTGATAGGAATAGCATCAGCTCGGAGGTCATAGCCTTTCTTCTTGTTCTCTTCGTAGCCTGATTTGTAGAGTTTCTGTTGGATATATTTCATAGGTACATCGTTTACATATAAAGCCATTGTTGGTATAGCATACAGAGCACTATAGAATGTGTGTTTAGATCTTCAAAAATACTATCTTACTATATAGTTCAGACAACTTAAAAACAAAAGACCTGGAGTCAGATATATATATTCTCATTTCTCGTATTAAGTTATGTAAGGTATAAAGTGTAGCACTTTACTATCTCCTAAACAGATATTTTATTTTTATTTTGCAACTATACACTTACATTAATTTGTGACAAGTCTGGAATTTTTTCATGTAGACCTAGAAGTGCAGTATTAAGTTTTCTAATAATTTATCATCCTACATGGGTGTGTTTTCTTCTGTTATGTAGCAGCTTTTTATATTATTCTGGGCTACAGAAATATAATTAATCATAACAGTATATACTGTTATCCTCGTGGTGTTTGTGTGTCTTTTAGGCACACTATCCAAATAGATACTGCCTGCCCCACGCAGCCACTAGTGCATGACTGCATAACATTTTTTGACAATAAATTGTAAGCTTATTGGGCAAGGTCTTATGGAAATGTTTTTCTGTGATACATAAAGTAGCAGTTGGGGAGTGGGGCCATCTGGTGACATCACAGGGTGGTAATGTCTCTTAAGCAACTTAGCAGCGACAGGCAGTGTGGGGGGCCAATCTTTTTTTTTTCGGGTTTGCGGTGGCGGCGGGCATCATGATTGATGATGCTTTTACACTCGGGGCTATTTCTCTTTATTTTTGTTTTTTATTTTTGTTTTTTTCAATAAAGGACTTGTCAAAAACTGCCTTCTGTCTTTTTTTTTGTGAATAAGTACTCATAAATACGTATTTACATGAGGGGAGGCATCTGGGGGAGTTTCCAGAATCCAATAAGCCCCCCCCCCCGCACAGACCCCCACAACCACCAGCCAGGGTTGTGGGGAAGAGTCACCATGAGGACAAAGTAATTTGGGGGGGGCAACCCCCCTGCCTCAAAACACACCCTTCATGTTGATGGCCAGGTATGGTTCAGGAGGAGAGGGTGCTCTCTCATCCCCCCTTTACTGACCTGTTGGGCTGCATGCTGGGATAAGAATATGGTATGGAATTTGGAGAGGACCCCATGCTATTTAAAAAAAAAAATAGTTGGTCTGGTATGGGTTGGTGACAACTCATAGGTTTTTTTCAGATTTTTTTTTCATTACCAGCAAGCACGCTCCTTAACAACCAGTACACATTCCTTACATATCACATGACTCGACCACTTAATTACTGCAAGCATTTAATTATTTATTTCCTTCTGTGAATGGAGTTTAACACCTGTTTATGCTGTATTTACCAAGGGTTTTCATGGTTTTACCGCAAAAGGGTATAGTGAATTGACAGTTTCAGGATCACATGTGGTAGCTAGGGAAATTGTGTCTGGACACTTAATTACCGCATGCAATCTGGTTTTGTGAATGAAGCCCACTATATTGCTTTCATGTACTCAGTACTGCCTCTGTACTTACATCACTGATATTGATCAGGTTTGCTTTTGCCAGGAGGATTTCAGGAGTGTCTGGCATGACATGGATCTGTCTCTTATCCTTTTCCCAGGCTTCTTTGTAAAGTTTCTGCAAAAAAAAAAAAAAAAATTACATTCATGTAAATAATTCTTCAGTAACTTGGAATGCCATCTACCATAGGTTCCCAACCATACCTGGGTTCATTTTTTTGTCAGATATGAACAATGTTAACATATGTATATGTGCAGCACATTGTATATTTATAAAATCAGTGCAGAAGTAAATTAGCACTGACTACTAGGATATTAATCAAAATGTCCACAGACACAACAAAATCTTGTGTAAAGCTTTTCCAGAAGTGTGTAGGCATTGCAAAGTTAATGTTTTGCTTAGTATTGGAGTGGTCAATTCTATAAAAATGTGCTTGGTTTTGGAATAGGATGTGAAACAAGCTCATATAGGTTAGGTTCCACAAACATTTGACCATCTAGTGCAGGGGTCTCCAAACTTTTTAGCCCGAGGGCCACATTGTAGATTTTATAAATATTCGCGGGCCGAAAAAATGTATTTAGAAATAAATGAATAAAAATGTTAATAATCTTGTCAGAGCCTTTCCACGTGTCCCCCACCCTGATAACACACCCAGATACCCCCCCTAATATGATAACACCACTCCTCCTCCCCAGATCCCCCCTAGCCTGATCACCACCACCCCAAATACCACCAGTCTGATCACACACCCCTATATCTCTCCACTCTGATCACACTCCCCCTCCTCATACCTCTATCCTAACATACACCCTGGTGCTGTAAAATGGGAATGGATGGTGTACAGATAATGGGGAGCTGCTCCCTCTCCTTTTTTATGCCACCCCCTCCATGTACACACTGCTCCCCTGTCATAAATATCTCTCACAGCCTATCAGTGGCCTGTATTTAGGTATGTCTTTACATGGCGAGCAGGAGGGAACAATGGAGAAGAGGCAGGGGGATAATACATGGAGCATGGGGACAAGAGGGCACAGTTTAGGTTGGCACAGTACAAGGGGGGCATAGCACAGTACAGGAGGGCAGAGCACAAGGGGGGCACAGTACAAGGGGGGCAGAGCACAGTACAGGAGGGCAGAGCACAGTACATGAGGGCAGAGCACAAGGGGGCACATTACAGGAGGGCAGAGCACAGTACGGGAGGGCAGAGCACAGTACAGAGGGCAGAGCACAAGGGGGGGGCACAGTACAAGGTAGGCAAAATACAAGGAGGGTAGAGCACAGTACAGGAGGGCAGAGCACAGTACAGGAGGGCAGAGCACAGTACAGGAGGGCAGAGCACAAGGGGGGCACAGTACAAGGTGGGCAAAGTACAAGGAGGGCAGAGCACAGTGCTAGGAGGGCAGACCACAGCACAGGAGGGCAGAGCACAAGGGGGCACAGTACAAGGTGGGCAGAGCACAGTACAGGAGGGCAAAGCACAAGGGGGCACAGCACAGGAAGGCAGAGCACAAGGGGGCACAGTACAAGGGGGGCACAGTACAAGGGGGCCACAGTACAGGAGGGCAGAGCACAAGGGGGCACAGTACAAGGGGGGCAGAGCACAGCACAGGAGGGCAGAGCACAAGGAGGGCAGGGCACAGTACAAGGAGGGCAGAGTACAGTACAGGAGGGCAGAGCACAAAACAGGAGGTCCTAGTCTCCAGGTGTCTGCCTCTCTGCAGTGTCAGTCTCCGGGTTCCCGATTACTGCTCTTGCGCCTCCTCATGCCATTCAGATCAGAGCCATTCCCGGCTTGGTTCTTGGGGTGCAGCCGGCAGAGAGGGTGCTGACAGGAGCAGAGAGGGGGTGAAACTAACTGGCACAGCACGCCTCCTTCCTTCTGCACCATGCCCCCTTCCCCCACGCCGGGACATGTATCTGCAGGAGTCAGGACCCTACCTTACTCCAGCACGCACAGCCAGCCCACATCCATGCTGCCCGACAGCCGGGCCCCGCCTCCTCCCTGCGTGCATGGTAATCCGCCCACCGCTCCACCTTCCTCTGCTTCTTTTGATCAGCTGTGTCAGCGGTACTGGTACACATACATCGCCTACCTGCCTTCTGCTCCGTCCCACTGCGCGCACGGGGGAATTTAAGCAGACAGTCTATGAATGAGCTGCGGGCCGGATAAAACATCCAAGCGGGCCGGATGTGGCCCGCGGGCCGGGGTTTGGAGACCCCTGATCTAGTGTATGCATCAGTGTAAGTACAATTGACTGCTAGACAAAATGGGATTTGTAAAAGCACTAACCTAGTTAGCTGAAAAACAAGTATTTAACGTGCTGTAATAAAAAGTGTTTAAGTGATTTTTACATCTAAATTATAATAAACATTTTTTTTGTGTAATCCTTTTTTTATATTACATTTACATCTCCAGGTATATTTGATGTTATTTAGATATTTTAAATGTTGGTAATATTTAAATAAACTTTGTCTAAATCTATAAAAGATAATAATAAAATGTAAATATAAATATTTCCATTGTACATGAAATGTGTGAATAACAGAATTAAATGAATATGTTCCATTTACAAAACCGTTTACCTGATTTATGATTTGAGCATTATTCTTGGCCAAAACTAACTCCATAGAGTCAGGTATGCTTGTAAAGTGGAAGGTGTCTGGATGCTGGCGGTATTTCTTCTCACTGAGGATATCCATGGCTTTCCTGTTCTTCTCAGCTTCCTGAGATCCAAAAGGAATCCAACCTACACCCTTCATGAATTCATTGTAGTCTGCTTTATAGATATTCTGAAATAAGGAGCAGAAACTGAGTACAATCTATGTAAGCTGTATAGTAATGAAGAATGAATGAAGAATGCATTATAATGGAAGATAGGACCTCCTCACACTCAACACTTACATCACTTTGTATCTCATTGACTTTTCTTGCTTGGACAAAAGCTGTCTGGTCAGGCAGACAAGTCCAGTTGTGCAGGAGTCGTTTGTAGTCAATATCGCTGACCTGGGTCTGGCATTTTTTGGCCAATAGGAAGCTCAGCATGTCCGCAGGCACGTTAAAGTGTGTCTTTGACTTCTCAAAGTCTTTCTTGTACTCCCGGTCACTTTGGATCTTGGCCACGTGCATGGACCATACTAACTTTGGATCATCTTTAATATTGCGGAATCCAACATGGTGTCCCTGCTGCTTCCTGTAGGCTGTTTTGTATTTATACTAAAATAAGAAAAATAAAGCATTCATAAAAGTCTTTGCTATTATATAATAAAATCTTAGCTTTCATTTTTTTGCAACATAGTTTAAGTCCCCATTAAGTAAATTAATTATTCTCAAATATCTTTGGTTTTGAGCTCAACAGAAACAATGGTAGAATTACTTTTCAAATTACCGTAGTTTTCCACCCACAGCAGAGATTTAAATTAATAAGCCGCTTAATTAGACTGAAGTGAGCTCTTTGCATCCAAGTTCTCAAATTTACCAACCTGTCTTGGCCAGTTAACAGACAAAGCTGTAAAACGTAAAATGCTGATCCTGCTTTCATTATGAACTTCATAAAGAATCAAATTCAATAGCTTCTTTGAAGAAAACTCTGGTGGAGTGATCTCGCTAAACTCCTTGAGTCATATAAGATGATAGTGGGTTACTGAACCTATACCTCTTCAAAACTGAAAACTTATGTGACGGACTGACCTTCTGACACTTTGGGTGTTTCTTACACTTGTTTCTTAGTTATTCAGATCTTCTAAAGACATATTTTCTAAAACTGGCCATACATATGAGACAATTGATAGATACTGCTGATTTTAATTTAGATCATTCAATGAACTCACATTGATAACAGCAATGCCAACTAGTCAAGTTCAGTTTGAAGACATTGGCCCAGATTCACGTACATCGGCGCATTATCGGTCCGGCGTAGCGCACCGCCATTACGTTAGACTTGCGCCATCTAGCCGCGTAATCCCCCGATTCACGTAGCTTTTGCGCAGGAAATTGCGCAAGCGTAAGATTTTTTCCAGAGGCGTAAGGAGGAGTAATACAAATTGGGAGGGACGTGGGCGTGTTACATTGAAATGAGCCGTGACCCCATGCAAATGAAGGGCCGGCCGGCTCGCGCATGCGCGCTTGAAGGAGACCATGGTCAGCTCCGATGTGCGCATGCTCACAACTCGGGAGCGGCGCAATCAGTGAAATTGGAAATGGACTAGGGCAACTTTATGAACTACGCAGACAGCATAAATAGACAGACACAAATGCACTTCCTTTGCAAAAATACATCCCTTTGTATCCCTCCCTCTACAGCAAGGTGCTTTTGTTTGTTTGTGACGTGTCTTTGAGATATTTGAGGACTGTTTTGCAGAGTGATTTTTGTCTTTTATGTGTTTTCTTTGTTGTTATTTTGTTTAAATTATATTTTTCCTGGGCATTTTTTATTTTTGCTCGTCATTTATTTAATTTTTTTGGTTCTGTTTGTGTATGATTTTGGAATGTGGGGGTGATATTCCTGCGGGAAAAGGGGTGTCACCCTCATTTGTGGTGGAGAAGTGATCCCCAGGTCTGTGTGAATGGTGTATGAATGTACAGTGACATAATTGGAGCCGTGGCATGGCTTTGCAGCTCACAAGTCCTGCATGGTGGACTGGTGCCAATCCAATGTGATGACGATGTGGTGTGTGTGTGCTAGGGACCACAGTGGTGTGCATGCATGCATTCTCATTGTGCCATGATTAATGTGTGTGTTTAACGTGCAAAGATGCATAATGTGAGCTGGCATGAGATGGGGTCATGAGATGGGGTACCAGTGCATATGCAGAGTCACCTTGAAGGGAAAAGACAGGAGGATGTTAGTCATGCATGTGCCACTTGTGAGGTGTGCATCACGGGAGGGGATAGTCATGCCTGACTCCCATGTCACTCACCAACCAGCCAGCTGACCACATACATGTTCTGTTCGAAATCTGTGGGGATGGGGCTCTGATTGTATATGTAGCTGTCATGGGTGTCATGGGTGGTGCCATGTGTTGGGCTGGTGATGTCCTCCTGCAAGGTTGTGGTAATTCCATGATGGCATGAGGGGTGAATCTGAAGATGCGAGACACCTCAGAATCACTCATGCCAAAGATGTCTATGCGTGTGTGATATATCAAGTGAAGAGTGAGGGGCTTGTATCAGATAAGAATATTGTATTAGATTAATTTAAATTGTACATTTTATATAAGCAAATAAAAAAAAATAAAAACATCTCCCGTGCCCTCCTTAGTGCCATCCTCCGTGCCCTCCTCCTTCTTTGTTCATCTAAAGTCAGTAGTATAGCTATGCGCGACGATGCCCCTGGCATGTTGGCATACAGATTGTTGGGCAACACGTGTGACTGCTGAACTCCTCACTAACAGTGTTGCTTTATCTGACAAGTAGACTTTTTTTCATTTTTTAGACCAGCTTTTAGGTGCTCTAACTTTAGACAGGACATTTTGCTGTTGCGCACATCGCGTAGCCTGCGCAGCAACTGCGTTTTTTTGTGGATCCCCGCAACTCCCTCATTAGCATATTTGACTAGCAAATCAATGGTGTGTCTAGCGCATTTTTGCGCGGACGGATGCGTCTGTCTAACGAAATTACGCCGAACAAAAAAAAGTAGATTTCTGGCGTAATTTGTTTTCTGAATCGCGCGCATCTAAACGCACGCGCACATTTAGACTTACGCACGCGCAACACCAGTTGCGCAGGCGTAATCGCTCTGTGAATCTGGGCCATTGTGTATATGCTATATTCCACCCACCACCACCACCCATCCATCCTCTCCATTCCATAAGCTTGTATGCTTGGGTCAACCAAACAGACAGTCCAATAAGGTCTTTATAATAAAAAAAAATGAATGTCAATGGTAGTCCTAATTAAGTACAAAATATTATATTACAGTCATACTTACATCACTGGCAATATCTCTTGAGGCTCGGGCTGCCTTAATTGAAATAGCATCTGGTCTTAGATCATAGCCCTTCTTAATGATTTCTTGCCATCCAGATTTGTATAGTTTCTAGTACAAAAAAAAACAAATGTTAAAACTTTTCCAAATCTGTACAAAACTGTACAAAACTGTACAGGGTATGAGACAGGTGCTAATGTCGTATCCAAGTGGAAGAATTAATCTTACTCTATTGCTTAGCTTGTACATTCAGAACAACAAACTTGACAACAGGCTTCATTCAGAACAGTGAGCTATATATTTCAATGTTTCAGTTTGTTAGCTGGAATCAGAAATATAGTTACTGGGTAAATGAAGTAGATTTGTCATTAAATATTTATGTTGTATTGGCTGATGGGTAGTGGGCAGGGAATTCCATCCTCTATTAACTACTTGAGGAGGGAAGTACTATTTTTTCTTTACTCAAAGAGTAAGGGAGAGGTGAGTGGATTGATCTGCTCAGTGAATCAGGTAATTTTCTGTCTATATTCAAGTATCCCTAAAGCTATCCATTGCTGGCTGATAACTATCTAAAACAAGGAACTATTCAAAATAAGAAATACTCTGCCATGCCTGATTTATTTTTTGGGTGACTTTAGGAGTCTCATTTTGTCATATTGTATTGGAAATATTCTTACACAAAGTACTGGAAAATTAAGGTAAAAAAAATCATAAATATAATCATATATCATTGCATTTATTGTGTTGTTGTTGCTGCTGATATAGTCTGACTAGGGGAAAAAAATGTTCTTTAAAGAGTTAGGTATTTCCAATAGCTATCATTGGACTTCAGCTTTCATATTGTGAAAAGACTAAATACAATTAGTCATCAGTTCCATTTTTGTCATACTTTTCTGCTTTACACTTTTAATGGATCCATACCCTAATCTGAATTTAACATAAGAGAATTTTGGGAACTTGTTTCAAAGCATAACACAATATCATTCAGCTTTTATATACAGACAGGCAGTTTTCATAGTGCATTTTGAAGGATAACATGCTAAAATTTTAGCAATACTACTCACTTCACTGAAATTGATCATGTTCTCTTTGGCCTGAAGAATGCCTGGTGTGTCTGGCATCACATGGATCTTTGTCTTATCCTTCTCCCAGGCATTAATGTACCGACGCTAATAATTATAAAGATAATATTAATTAATTTGCATCATCAAAAAAGATCCACAGAGGTGACTATATTATACTATTAAAAGTTATACAATATTAAATAACTATGATTATACTCCACAGTATTAGTAGTACTAAATATATTAAATTATTTAAGAAAATATATGCAAACATTAAAGATTGCCTTTAAAGATAGGTCTGCAAAGTGTTCCCAATAATTGTTAAAATGATGGCATCTTAAAATGTAACAAATGTAATGTAATAACTTACTTTATCCATAGTGATAGCATTCTGCTTGGCTAAATCAAGATCCATTGAATCCATATGCTTGGTAAAAGAGAATTTGCTGGGGTGTTGGCGGTATTTGGCATCACTGATAATCTCAGAAGCTTTTTTGCTCTTCTCAACATCAAGAGAGCCCAGGGGAGTCCAGCCCATTCCTTTGTACCATTGATTGTAGTCTAGCCTGTATTCATTCTGCAGATCAGAGATTACGATATTATTTTAAACCTTAAAAAATACTCTCATGCAATGCAATATATATATATATTTTTAATAATACAGTACAAATATTGAGTGTGTGTTTTAGGTCAATGCAGCTGGGAAACTATATGAAGAAAACATAAGGGGCCAAGTTCACCTCAAACTTTTTTCTTAGATATAGATAGAGTGGATTAAGGTGTTATGAGGAGTTTATGAGTAATCGCCATTAGCAACTGGGAATATTTGTACATAGATGTGTATATATATACATATATAATTTAGGATAAGGAATGTGTAGTGTGTATGAGATGGTTTCTGTAAGGGTTAACTGGGCTGACAGGCTGGGTCTGAGAAAATCTATTTAACAGTCCCCTTTTGATATACATGAATGCTGGTTGACGAGGTGCCATGGAGCCGTCCTGTCTGTATACCTAACTTGGTATACAAACATGCCAGGAACACATCACATCTGAACCCTGTAGTCTATCCGCAGCCGCCTTCATTGGCTGTATTCTTCCATGTATAGCTAAGTTCCCCATTCAAGGGAAGTTAACGACCTTCGGTTTAACTAATTCATCTTCATATCTAATTATCACTAAACTCAAGTAGAGAGGGGGTTAGTGAGACAAATTAAGATATTGCCCATATTTGGGAGAGATACGCCCAGAGGGAGGAGAGAGCTAACAGTAGCCAATCATAGTGACCCTGTTTAAGTCAATGGGAGAAGGGCTCATATAAGGAGAGCCTCAATCAGTAGAGAGGAGAGATGAGATAGATGACCTGGGCCCAGGAGTCATTATTTTAGGTAATTATAAGAGACCATCTCCCAGCACTTACAATATACTTGCTTTGTCATATGTTTTTCTATTTGATATTTGTAGTGTGATGTACATACTTTGTATTTGAAACTAATATTTACTCCCTTGCTCAAGACTTTAAATGTGTGCTGTGTTTTAGATAGATTAATAACAATTCTTTAATAAATGTTTATTATATTGAAGCTTTCACTTCTGGTCAAAAGAACTCTTATTTAACCCTTATCATATCTTTTTTTTTTATTGGGTTTCTATTAGGTTGTTAACAGTGTTCAGTCTAGTCGATATTCCAATCGCACACGTTCCTGGACTTTTGAAACGGCTCATAGAAAAAAAGTGGGTGCTGAAACGATCACCAGCTGGGCACTGGAGCCATCAAACAAATTAACATGTTCGCCAGCACACCATGGATCGTAGATAACGTCCAAAAATGTTGGACGTTATCTGCGATCCATGGTGTTCTGGCAAACATGTTCATTTGTTATCAGTGTTCACACTGGTGAGATTTTCTGTTACTTCCTGTCTGATGCAAGGGTGTTAAAGGGACATGGGAAAGTCTATCCAATGGGGAAAGAGTTAGAAGCAAGAACAATTTTTCAGTTGAATGGTTAGAACTCTTGTGCCCCCCCCCCCATGTCTGTGCCTTTATGTCCTCATAACATTTAAAATGTCTTGTCCTGATGTCAAAGGGTGGAAAATTGAGTGAAAATCTCTTCAGAATTGCCCAGATC
Source organism: Rana kukunoris (assembly GCA_029574335.1). Classification (NCBI taxonomy): domain Eukaryota; kingdom Metazoa; phylum Chordata; class Amphibia; order Anura; family Ranidae; genus Rana; species Rana kukunoris. The sequence continues at coordinate 210,097,342 of CM056054.1, read as the reverse complement.
AAGCAAAATAAATCTTATAGAAGTTCTAACCCTTCCCTTCTTATTTCAAAATAAAAAGGGTAGGCTAGAGTTTTTTTTAAATCTTGGCAACAATCTTGATCACTGGAAAAGGAAAAACTGATGTGATTTTCTAAATCCTATAAATAAATCATTTGGATACATTGCAGTATTATTAAAATCCATGTCTCTCTCAACTGGGGATATTCACCCTTTCAAAAATTTGAATTGTTTTTTTCTTTAGCAAAATCCAAAATTTCACAATTGTCATTGGAACAGGAGGCGGGAAAAAATCAAATGGTCGCACCTTTTCTGGTGACAACTATCTAAGGCCGCGTACACACGACTAGGGATGAGCTTCGATTTCGAGTAGAACTCATGTTCAACTCGAACATTGCTTGTTCGCCGAACGGCGAACTATTTGGGGTGTTCGCGGCAAGTTTGTGTGAACTTTAGAACCCTGTTAAAGTCTATGGGACTCGAACGTTTAAAAACCTAAAGTGCTAATTTTAAAGGCTAATATGCAAGTTATTGTAATAAAACTTCTGAAGGGTCTGTAATGGATATTTGGGGGGAACCCCACATCATTTTTTTTTATTTGAAGCAGGGTTCCCCTTAATATCCATACCAGACCCTAAGGTGAGTGATTTTAAATTACTTTTTTACTTCAGAAATTACATTTTGGGCAGGGACAGTTCTAAGCACAGGAAACAAGCGCTACTTCACAGGCATACTATACACCCCCCCAGGTACGAAATTTAAAGGAATATTTTTATTTATTGTTTCACTTTAAGCATTATTAAAATCACTGCTCCTGAAAAAACTGACATTTTTTAAAACTTTTTTGCATTGATAGATGTCCCCTGGGGCAGGACCCGGGTCCCCAAACACTTTTTAGGACAATAACTTGCATATTAGCCTTTAAAATTAGTACTTTAGATTTCAAACGTTCGAGTCCCATAGACTTTAACAGGGTTCTAAAGTTCACACAAACTTTTGGTCTGTTCGCAGGTTCTGGTGCGAACCGAACCCAGGGGTGTTCGGCTCATCCCTACAAACGACTAAATAAATCCGATCAAATCGGTCTGACAGACCGTTTTGATCGGAATTGTCTGCTGGGCTATTTTGGTTTGATCGTGTACACACGATTAAACATAAAATCCCCGCCGGCAGACAGCGCGGTGACGTAGCGGTGACGTTGACGCCGCCACGTCACCGAACCAGGAAGTAAAATACGTCCACGCATGCGTCAAATCCATTTGACGCATGTGCGGACAGATATGTCCGCTGGTTAGTGTACTAACCAGCGGACATGTTGGACAGACGGGTTTCCAGCAGACAGATTTTAAAGCATGCTTTAAAATTTGTCTGCTGGTATAACCTGTCTGCTCGCCCGTACACACGATCGAATTTGTCTGCTGAAACGGTCCGTCGGATAAATTTGATCGCGTGTACGTGGCCTTACAGGTGATTTCCCTCACCTTGAAGACATTTATTCATACTTTCTGTTGTGTCTCTAGGACAATGAGTAAGGGTGTTTTTCTTTTAGTAATTTGCACAATTTTTCTGATATTTAGTCTGCGTACGGTTTATAATTGTGCCCATAACCAACATGAAGCTGTATATTTGTTCTCATAAACAGCCCATGGCTGCTGTGAGATCTTTAATAGCAGAAAATAACATTCTCTAATTGACTCAGGAACTCACATCACTCTGGATCTGGTTCATGTTCTTGGCAAGCCGGACCTGCATGGCGTCTGGCAGCATGATGTAGTTATGGATGAGATTCTTGTAATGGGAATTTGAAGCAATATTCTGGGCCGCCTTTGCAGCCATGACACTGAAGGTGGTAAGTGGTGTTTGGTACTTGGTTTTGGTCTTCTCATACTCCTTCTTGTATTCACGGTCACTTTGTAGCTTGGCTACATTCATGAAATGCACCAGTTTGGGGTCATCCTGAAGGTTGCGGAATCCCACCATCTTTCCTCTGGATGCTTCATAGGCTTTCTTGTACTTATACTGTGAATTGAGAATAAATGGCATGTTAGAAATCTGTAACATAATATGAAATGTAAATTTAAAAAAATTAAACCAAGGGGAAAGCCGAGAACCCGGAAGGAAAACTGCCATGGAGATTTGGCCGGGGATTCCGGCTGTGTGTATGCTCCATCGGCATTGCCTCACAGTGTTTCCCATAGGTAAGTAGTAGATCTGGTAGAAAAAAAATGCCGGGAATCCCGACGGGAAAATAGAGAGCAGGTTCTCTATTTTCCCGCCAGGATTCCCGGCTGTTTTCCTGACGGGAAAACTGCGAGGAAGCATGCACACGTCCGGTTTTCCCGGCCAAAAGATCTGGCAGTTTTCCTACCAGGAAAACCGGTCGTGTGTATGAGACAAAAGGCTTTTTTTGCTGAAAAGTTGTATGTTTCTTCTTTAAACAAAATTCCTAACCTTCTCGCTAGCAAATATCTAAAATTTTCACCTTGAGCTGAACTTGGCTTTGTACCGGGATGAATTAACTCCCTTCCTTTGCAAGAGTTATGACATCCCCGCTGGCCAATCAAGGTTGAGATGCCCAATCCAGAAGAAGTTTAGACAAAGATGTCAGAGGCAGCAACTGTTGATGTAGTTCCTCTTTACACTGGCTAAATAAACAGATTGAGTACATCTGACAAGTATTTTTTTTGCTGTGCTTCTGCACCTTAACCGCAAGCAATGTGGTTAATTTACTAAAGGCGAACATACTGTGCAATTTGGATGTGCAGGTGTAATGTACAAATTCAGTTGTTCCACAGCTTAGTAAATGAGCGAACGTGCTGCTGACGTCCATCATCCAATTATGTGCAAGCAAAAAGGCAGTTTTTAAAATTCATTAAGCTCTGGAGCAACTGCACTTGCAGAGTGCACAGTTTATTTGCCTTTAGTAAATAAACCCCAATATGTTCTGAAATATTTTCCTGCTCCTGTATTGATGGTATATCTATTTTCTTGTTGTACTGAATGTGATTGGGGATTATTTAAAACCAAGGTCAGGTTTTTATAGGTTCATCCTCTCTATAGGGTTGATTTACTGAAGGCAAATGGGCTGTTAACTCTGCAAGGGAATTTTCACTTTGCAATTGAATTTTTCCCTAGCTTAGAGAATGACGAAAAGCTCTGCTAACTTCCATCATCCAATCGAGTGCAGGTAAAAATACAGTTTTTTTAACGAGTATTTTTTGTAAAGTGTATTGTCGCCACATTCACTAAGTTATTCTTTTGCAATTATTTGCAAAAGGATCGCTTAGTGAAAATTCCCTTACAGAATGAACAGCCTATTTGCCTTTAGTAAATCAACTACTATAGATTCTCTTTGACCATTGTCACCTGAATGGAAAGTCATAAGAAATCCCAAATGTTACAGTTCTCACTAGAACAAGAATACAAGGGAAATCTTCCAAGGGGGATATCTGTTTTAATGGCCACTGCCTAAGAAATTCCTCTCCTAACTTTTCAGAGATATCTTCTAACTTACTTTCTGGGTAATAAGTAAAAAGAATAAGTGGCAAGCATTGAAGGGAAATCTCTCTAAAAGGACACAAATCCTGACAACAATGATATTACCTATTTTATCCAAAACAAATATGTTTTGGCTTAAAATAAAATGTATCTGTTTTTCTAGGATGGATAAATAATGAAGAATAGAAGACCACAAATACTTTCCTTTCCCGTAGAAAATGCAACATTTTTTGGGGGGGGGGGGAGCGGAAACCCTCTTTTTAGAAGGTTCCTCCTCCCACTTCCTCCCTAGGTTGCCTCGGCGACTGGAAGTAAGTTACCTTTCCCCGCTCCCTCTCCGAAATCATCTGGGACACATCATAGGTCCCAGATGATTGCTCCGCCAATCACGGTGTACAGTGCGGCTCGCACATGCACAGTGCATGCCCGGCTGTGAATACGCACACAGTGACAATGTCGGTGCCACGGAGAGGAGTGGGAGATAAGCAGGGCTTCGTTCCCCCGCATTGCTGGACCCTGGGACAGGTAAGTGTCCGATTATTAAAAAGTCAGCAGCTGCAGTATTTGGACAGAACACCCCTTTAAAGAAGGCGATTAGTCATTCTGATTTCTGATCCCTTCTTTATTACATGTCATGTGCCTAGGCCTTCACGCATTCTGCCAACTCTAAAGGGGAACCTAGATCAGCATTTACCTCAGGAAAGATCAATATTGCAGCCATTTTTTTTATATACTTCCTAGCAAGACTGTTAATATACTGTATGATTATGTTTAAATTTTGCATACTGATTCACTTTAAGTAGAAACTACAAGTTTGTATAAATGCAAGGGTTTGGTCTTGATTTACAGCACAATCCCTCACAAGGCCACTTGGTGGTAGTCTTTTACTGCAAAAAATAAATCTATTTTCTTGAAGAGGTAATTCAAATAAAAAAAAGAATTAACCACTCTTATCAAAATTCTCTCATCCAAATCCATTTCCCACTCATGCCAATCATTTAAAAAACAAGATTGATACAATTCATGGGGAGATCTCCAGTGTCCTGCTTTCTCCTCCAGCTAACATATCAGGTCCAAAACCACACTACTTTCCTCCTTTGATCCTGTTACTACCAAGGAAGTTGCCAAACTCCTTTCTGAGGCCCACAATACCACCTGTCTCCTGGAGCCTCACAACTACTACAGCCCCCTTCCTGCACTACTGTAAAACTCTCTAATCCACATCTTCAATCTTTCCTTCTCCATCAACACCTTTTTCTCCCTTCTCAAACATGCATTCAAACATGCACCCTGGCTTAAAAAACCCTCACTGGACCCACCTGTTTGAATAACTTAAGACTCATCCCTCTGCTCCCATTTGCCTCACAGCTTCTTGAACACCTTGTACACAACCATATGAGTTGCTACCTCACTGATAACAAGCTTCTTGACCCCCCTACAATCTTGTTTATGCCCGCAACATTCCACTGAAAGTGACCTACTAATACTCATTAATGACCTACTAATTGCTTAAACCAATGGCCATTACTCTATACCCATACTTTTAAGCCGTGTACACACGATCGGACAAACCGATTATGTGTGGGCCCCATCGGTGAAAAAAAACAGAACATGTTTGAAATTTTTACTATGGATAAAAAAAACAATAGGAAATTCCAATTGTCTGTGTGAAACTCCATCGGAAAAAAATCCACGCATGCTCAGAATCAAGTCGACACATGCTCGGAAGGATTGAACTTAACTTTTTTAGGCTTGTTGTAGTGTTTTACGTCACCGGAGTAATCCTCCTCTGACTTCTCCTTCAGGCCCCACATATAATCGCTGACTAAATCTTGCCACCTTAATCTGCGCAGCATTTTTAGACTTTGCCCCTTCTTAAAGTGGTTGTAAATCCCAGTCATGAATAGCATTACAATATGGATGTCACATCATTTCTTCACATATAATCGCTGACTAAATCTTGCCACCTTGCCACCTTAATCTGCGCAGCATTTTCAGACTTCACCCCTTCTTAAAGTGGTTGTAAATCCCAGTCATGAATAGCATTACAATATGGATGTCACATAATTTCTTCAAATTCAATCTGTCTAAAACTGAGCTTATAATATTTCCCAGTCATGAAATTTAAACAAAGCACTTATATCTGTAGTGTTTACTTGTCTCTCTCCAAAGCTCTGAGTGTCGTTTCTATCTGGTGCTTTGTTCCTCTGTTATCACCATGAGTCTTTTCTGAGAAGTTTTCTCAACACAAAATTTGTGATGGGGATGGAGAGAAACACACAGCTTGCCTTTTCAGAATACAGCTCTGCATGTTACTCTGCCCATGTGGATGGGGGGGGGGGTGTCCCTTTCCTCCCATCAGCTTTCACACAGTGTATCAGAGCTGTAACTACAGTTCTCCACAACCTCCTCCGCACACCCAGATGCAGAAGGATTTGCTTTATTGCTGAGTATCATCTGAGGCTATTCACCCCACTGGGTTTAGGAGAGGGTTTACAGCCACATTAAATGACTACACCAAAAAAACAACTTATTTGCTCCCTGGTTATCTACCACCTTGACTGCAACACCCTCCTCAATAGCCTACCTACACAATAATGAATGAATGCTGCTGCTAAACTTATATATTTTACAAACCAATTCATGGCTGCTGCCCCACAACATACAAAGCCATCTACAACACTTCCCCCATCTACAGTATCAACCCCAGCTTCAGATTTCATCCCAAATCGTCCTCTCTGCTTCTCCCAAGACATCTTGCTCTCTAGCTGCCTTGTTACTTCCTCCCTTCAGGACTTTTTCAAAACCTCTCCCATCCTCTGGAACTACCTACCTTAGTAGGCCAGGTTATCTCCCACCCGCCTTTAGGCGATCTTTGAAAACACATTTATTCAGGGAAGCCTACATCACCTCCACCTAAAACTAAAAAAACTAAACTCCACCTAAACTAAAACCTACTTCAGGGCACCTCCATCAGATCAACCCCCGCAGCTATTACCTTTTGTACCACCTCTCCTCTCTTTAGATGGTAAACTCCATGAGCAGAGCTCTCCTAATCCTTCTGTGTTGAACAGTATTGTAATCATACCGTCTCCCTTTATATTGTAAAGTGCTGTGCAACCTGTTGGCACTATATAAATCCTGTACATTAATAATTATAACTGCTAAGCTACTCGTACATTAACTGTACATACAGAAAATACAGGACCTCTTTTTTTTTCTGTGGTATAACTATATGGAAACATTGCTTTAGCCAGAAAATTAAAACAGACTCCAGTTTCAGTGATATGGTTGTTGGTATCATGCCATTGTGAGGTAACCAAAAGCATACAAGCTGGATATGCACAGTTTAACTATTTATATTGGCACATATGTGACTGCAGAATAACCCAATCTATGCAAATGTAGACAGTTTGATATTTCGCATTCCTGTTGTGGATATTTCAGCTTAACAACAATAACAATAATACGACAGTCAAAAGAGCCAGCAACTCAAAAGGTTAAAATCCAACCTTCTTTATTGAAATAGATGTTGGGGTAAAAATCCAGGAACAAAACAATTGACAGGTTTCAGCCTATGCAAGCCTTAGTCATTTGATAATGATTAAGGCATGCATAGGCTGAAACATGTCAACTCTTTAGTCCTGAATTCTTATCCAAACATCATTTTCAATAAAGAAGACTGGATTTTAACCTTTGGCGTTGGCAGTTCTTTTGACTGTCCCAAACTTATGGCATCGATAAGGTTTTTAGCCATGAAAAAACTAGGTCTAAACCAGAGTGTGTGTCTTCTGTAATCTAAAACTGATGAGTAACACGGCAAAGCAATGGAGACAAATCTAAAGTAAAATAAAGTCTAGTCTTTATTATACAATATTAAAATGATTAAAAACATAGGCTTCCTACCCTGAACAGTAGGGGGCATGATACCTTCTAGTTAGCTATATTTAGCTCTATGATAACGGATACAATCACATAAACAGACATAAATACATTTCAAGCCAGTATAAATGGCGCTTAGCCTACTGTCTGTGAGGTCAACGCGTTTTGTCAGATATGTGGCTTCCTCAGGACCCAGACAAGAAGAGAGCAAGCTAAATTTGCATGCCCCTACCAGCGGATACAATGGTACAGGGGCACAATGAGCCAAAAAAAACAAAACACATGCAAGTGGAGGCAGCAAGAAAAATACATTTTAGTAAATAAGTTCACAAAGGAAGTGAAGAGATGGAAAGGCACAATAATGTAACTGCTCTGGAAACTGGTATTTTAATTGCTCTGGGGGAACAATGAGAATGTGCAGAATATATTATGAAGTGAGTGTCTATTTACAGCCCACCAGAAAAACAATATTTTTTGCTCAAATCAGCCTTGATGAAATAGAAAAAATTAATATACATAGTAAGTCTAACGGGTGCAGCCATAGTGTTGCTCCCAGTTAGGGCAGAGCCAGGAGTCTCATCACATAGGAGGACCATCAATAACTGGCTGCCATCCAACGGACGTTCTTTGGTTGACGGGCAGTTTCCGACAGTCCCCCTATGTTACTGACGGACCACATATGTGACTCATTATATATATTAGTTAGTCTATTCCATTTGGGCTGATTTGAGAAAAAAAACGAATTCTGGTGTGATAGGATTAGCCACTATCTTTGTAATATAATATGCACCTTCTCATCATTTCCCAAGCGTGAATACAATACTAGTTTCTCAGGACAGTTACCTTATTGTGCCTTTCCATTGCTTCATATCCATTGGGATGTATCTTCTTGGCCGCCTCCACTTGCATGTGTTGGGGGGGGGGGTTGGCTCATTATGGCCCTGTGCCTACTCCAGGGATTGATGGGCAGACGTTTTGTCGTAAACGCTGGCAGGAGCATGCAGAGTTAGCTCTTTTCTTGTCTGGGTCCTGAAGAAGCCAAATATTTGACAATAAGCATTGACCTCACAGATAGTAGGCTAAGCGCACATCATCTATACTAGATTGAAATATATATATGTCTGTTTATGTGATTGCATGCTTTATCATAGAGCTACACATAGCTAACTAGAAGGTAGGATGCCTATGTATCTAACAATTGTAATATTGTATAATAAAGACTACATTTTATTTTACTTTAGATTTGTCTCCAATGCTTTGCCGTTATAGCTTGCGGTTTTAGGTTACTGGAGATACACACGCTGGTTTAGATTTGGACAAGGTCAAAAGTCTCTGTTTTTTGTGTTTAGAAGGTATTTAACCTACGTAATTTAAAAGAGGATTAAAGGGTGGTAGTGCTGTCAGTTTTTGTTATTGTTTTTTAAAATGAATAGCTTCTGCATTTATCCAGAAAAAAACTTACATCACTAGCAATATCTCTGGAGGCTTTTGCAGCACGGATGGCGATGGCATCAGCTTTGAGGTCATAGCCTTTTTTCTTAGACTCTTCCATGGCTAGTTTGTATTGTTTCTAAAATTTAAAGGTAAAAAGACATTACACAATGAGAAACAATTATATGCAAAATCAATACAGACTATCAACATCTCTCAACACTGGCATGCTAAATGAAACACAAAGAAAAAATTAAAGAGGTCACCAGTGGTAAAAAATAAAAAAATAAAAACAGGAAAGCTGGCAATTTCTTTGTGTGGTTTGACAAAAGATTCAAAAGATAAGAAGCATCGCTGTCACAAGTTTCACTTTTGCAGAGTTTTTAAAAGCTCTTCCCCCTTCTTACTGTATGTTAGGTCTATTCTGCTGAAATGGTTCTATGTGGGAACATACATCTCTCAAGATTAAAAAAAATACTAAAGATAAATAGTAGTTACCTGTATACTCAACGGAGCAAAAACAGAACTTCTTCTGTTTCACGCCAAGCGTAGGAATCTATCGACAACAACCTGGATCCCGCCGCCCATTCTGGGCAAAATCATCACCCCTAGCGCCAAAGTCAAAAGTCTTGGGGTCATCTTTGACTCCGACATGATAATGAACGCACAAATAGGGTCAGTAGTCAGCGGATCTCACCATCTGCTGCGCCTACTACGCAGACTCACGCCTTTTATTCCCAAGAAAGACATAGCGGTCGTGGTGGGAGCGATTGTAAACTCCAGACTTGACTATGCAAATGCCCTTTACCTCGGACTCCCCAAGTACCAGATCGCTCGTCTTCAAGTCGTTCAAAACACGGCCGCCAGACTTGTGACTGGGAAAAAACCCTGGGAGTCAATCTCACCTTCACTGAGATCCCTTCACTGGCTACCAGTTGAAGACAGAATCTCCTTTAAAGCTCTCTGTCTAACGCATAGATGTATCCATGGGAATGCTCCCCATTATCTATACGAAAAACTACAAGTTCACAATCCCAATCGTATTCTACGATCCACCAATCAAAATCGGCTTCAGATACCGAAAGCCAGATACAAGTCCAAAGGACACAGGAGATTCGCTGTCCAAGGTCCCAGACTATGGAACGCCTTACCAGCCAGCATTCGGCTGGAGGAGAACTATTTAGTCTTCAGGAGAAAGATTAAGACGCATCTCTTTTGATCTCAAAGGAGACAGGAACAACAAGCGCCCAGAGGCGATTTACTTCGCATGTGCTGCGCTATATAAGTTCTTCATTCATTCACTCTTGTTAAAAAAAAGCAAAAAAAAAAGCAATAGCGATAGTTCTCTAAGACCAGAATTCCACTCACTGGGGAGATTTCCTCCACTTCCTATTGCATTCCCACGATAAAGTGTGAAGACAAATCTCCCCAGAAAAATACAGACAGCAAAAAAAAAATTGGTAGAGGTTCAATTTTTTTTTCATTACTCATTGTTTTGGATATACATACACTTAGACCTCATTCACACTGGCACTCCTGTGTTTAGCTTTTCTTAACACAGAAGAAGTGGTTTAGGAAGTATATCAACCTTTACATTTCCAAGATCACTTTTTCCTGTGTTTAGATGTTCCTGCTTAACCACTTTAGCCCCGGACCATATTGCTGTCCAATGACCAGAGCACTTTTTGTGATTCGGCACTGCGTCGCTTTAACTGACAATTGCGCGGTCGTGCAACGTGGCTCCCAAACAAAATTGGCGTCCTTTTTTTCCCACAATTAGAGCTTTCTTTTGGTGGTATTTGATCATCTCTGCGGTTTTTATTTTTTGCGCTATAAACAAAAATAGAGCGACTATTTTGAAAAAAAAACAATATTTTTTACTTTTTGCTATAATAAATATCCCCCAAAATATATAAAAAATATTTTTTTTTCCTCAGTTTAGGCCGATACGTATTCTTCTACATATTTTTCGTTAAAAAAAATCGCAAAAAGCGTTTATTGATTGGTTTGCGCAAAAGTTATAGCGTTTACCAAATAGGGGGTAGTTTTATGGCATTTTTATTAATATATTTTTTTTACTAGTAATGGCGGCGATCATCTTTTTTTTTCAGTACTGCGACATTATAGCGGGCACTTTGGGCACTTTTGACACATTTTTGGGACCATTGGCATTTTTATAGCGATCAATGCTATAAAAATGCATTGTATTACTATAAAAACTGCCATTGGCAGTGAAGGGGTTAACACTAGGGGGCGGGGAAGGGGTTAAGTATGTTCCTGGGTGTGTTCTAACTGTATGGGGGGGTGGCCTCACTAGGGGAAATCACTGATCTTCTGTTCATACATTGTATGAACAGAAAATCAGCGTTTCCCCCACTGACAGGAACGAGAGCTTTGTGTTTACACACAAAGCTCTCATTCCCCGCTCTGTAACGAGCGATCGCGTGTGCCCGGCGGCGATCGTACCCGCCGGGCACACGCACGGGACTCGGGGGCGAGCCAGGGGGCACGCGCGCCGGCCGCTGGCGGAGCGCACGCGCCCCTAGCGGCCGCTAAAGAGAGGACGTAGAGCTACGTGCTCTCACGTAGCAGTGCCACCGTCCCGCAGTAATATGACGGCGGGCGGTCGGCAAGTAGTTAACCTACCGGGCCACTTCTGACACTTGTCTCATATATGTAAAAATCTGTGTTTTTGTGCTGTAAAAATTACTTAGAACCCCCAAACAATATATATATATATATATATATATATATCTTTTCATGCAAATTTACACTGTTATACAAGCTGTACATTCACTACTTTACATTGTAGCAAAGTGTAATTTCTTCAGTGTTGTCACATGAAATTATATAATAAAATATTGACAAAATGTGCAGGGTGTACTTACTTTTGTAAGACACTGTATATAAATATATATTTAATTTTAGCAGAAATTCTAGAGAGTAAAAAGGGCGATCATTGCAATTTTTTATGTCACACTGTATTAGCGCAGCGATTTTTCAAACACAATTTTTGGGGAGAATTTTTTGTAAAATATGAAATATGATGTTACACCCAGTAAATATATATGTCATGACGTCACTCCAGTTCTCCTAAACCATAGAGATGAGCTGAGTCCATCTTTCCTCCATTAATCTCTGCTACCAGCATCTAAAACGGCCAGATCAGTTCTCGGGCTTCCCGATCCACCAGGTAAGCCTGAGAACCATCGGAAAGCTGCAGGGGGAGGGGCAATGCCTCTGGCCACTTCTAAAATTGATCCAGCTGAAAATCCTCTATTGCTGCAGCCATAACCCCAGGATTTCCACTCCCGACTGCCAGCAAGTGGTTAAAGCAGGTTTGGGCACAGATAGGCACATTTAGCTGAATTTAGAGTTTCTAATTAAATCTGTAGCTAAAATTACTGTATTTGCTGGCGTATAAGACTACCTTTTACATTTAAAAACTGGCCAAAAAGCAACGGTCGTCTTATACGCCGGGTCAGCTGCTCGGATGCCTGCTAGATATGCGGTAATACTGTATGTAGCTTTGTATTCAACGATGTATTCAAATGAATACAGAGCCTGCTCGGATTGGAGTAACAACCTCTGCCAATCTGAGTGCCTACATACAGTAGCCTGCTCAGATTGGCTTTAAGAGTCAGAGAGGCATTGGCTGATGTTGTTACAGCCTCTGCCAATCCAAGCAGGCTTTGTATTCATTAATAGAATACATTGCTCGCCGTGATTTGCTCCAGCAAGAATAAGGAAGAATATGGCTCCAAAAGAAAGAAATATGAAGCATCAGAAGGGGGGTCGTCTTATACAGTGAGTACAGGCAAAAAATCTTTAAAAAACTGTAAAATTAGGGGGTCGTCTTATACGCCCAGTCACCTTATACGCCGGCAAATACGGGTACCACACTTTGTGTTTTTTTTTTAACTCAGCAGCTACAAATACTGTCAGATATCAGATACCTACTAGTGCCTGAAATCCAGCGCTGTCTTCCTGCAGCTAGTTATTCTTACCGCTGCAGGCCCTTAGCATTGCCATCTTAGATATGGGAGCCAGATGTGGCTTACTAAAGAATCACAGCCGGTGTTCTTTCAAGTTCTCCAACCAGTCAGAAACCCCAACCGCTTAACTTCCGGTTTATTTAAAACCAGCAGTAATTGGAGTTTTTGACAAATTGGTGGTTGGACACAACACCAACAACCGAATAGAGTCTGGTGCAGGATATTATGAGCGGAGATTCTTCCCCTGGCTGCCTCCAAGGCGGCGAAAACTTGTTCCTCGTTAGACGCTGTGATGCCAAAACAGCTCAGTCTTCCTGTACCGGACCCTATTCGGTTGTTGGTGTTGTGTCCAACCACCAATTTGTCAAAATTTCCAATTACTAAGATTTTAAATAAACCGGAAGTGGTTGGAGTTTCTGATGGGTTGGAGATATTGACAGAACACTGGCCCCCCACTGTGCATTTTCAAGGCTGTCTTTAAAATACAATTATTGTTTATCCTACATGAAACCAAAAAAATACATAAAGGAGTGCCAGGCCAAAACTGGATAAAAGAGCAAATACAATTTTAATTGTTGATAATGCCAATCCTGCATTGCCAAACAATATGAGTACTGATCCCAGGCGAAGTACTGAATGATGCTTATTTTTACTAAATATCAGTTGCTTTAAAATACAGAACCTCCTATGAGAATTGTGCCTCAGACAATAAACTAGGTTATTAAAAGCTACCTTAATACATATCTAGATTCCAAGTAATATATTTAAAAATCCTACTTTGATCACATTTCTAAGAAATGGTCACTTTTAAGTCAGACCTAGAATTATACTTTTATCTCTTCTTTTTTTTCTACTCAGTAATTTAGCAAGCCTATGTGAAGATTTCTTTTTCACTTAGAGGTTCATTATTCTTCTTTACAGCAAAGTTTGAGCCACTTCCAGCTGTCAGCTAATTATTATGTATGTCTTGTTCTTTGATGTTGACTTTAGATACTACTGATAAAAGAGAATATTTTATAACAGAAATAAAACCTGCACATAATTCCCAGGCATCTGCTGTAATGGATTTAAATTTCATGTTGATTCAATGTGAACAGGAATTGGTATAGAAATAGAAGTTTGCATAATACGCAGAACTTGCAGAAATATATTTTATATATATAATATACAGTACAGACCAAAAGTTTGGACACACTGAAGGCATCAAAACTATGAATTAACACATGTGGAATTATATACATAACAAAAAAGTGTGAAACAACTGAAAATATATGTCATATTCTAGGTTCTTCAAAGTAGCCACCTTTTGCAGCAGACACATCTCTAGAACAACTGTTAAGAGGAGACTGTGTGAATCAGACCTTCATGGTAGAATATCTGCTAGGAAACCACTGCTAAAGAAAGGCAACAAGCAGAAGAGACTTGTTTGGGCTAAAGAACACAAGGAATGGACATTAGACCAGTGGAAATCTGTGCTTTGGTCTGATGAGTCCAAACTTGAGATCTTTGGTTCCAACCACTGTGTCTTTGTGCGACGCAGAAAAGGTGAACGGATGGACTCTACATGCCTGGTTCCCACCGTGAAGCATGGAGGAGGAGGTGTAATGGTGTGGGGGTGCTTTGCTGGTGACACTGTTGGGGATTTATTTAAAATTGAAGGCATACTGAACCAGCATGGCTACCACAGCATCTTGCAGCGGCATGCTATTCCATCCGGTTTGCGTTTAGTTGGACCATCATTTATTTTTCAACAGGACAATGACCCCCAAACACACCTCCAGGCTGTGTAAGGGCTATTTGACCAAGAAGGAGAGTGATGGGGTGCTGCGCCAGATGACCTGGCTTCCACAGTCACCGGACCTGAACCCAATCGAGATGGTTTGGGGTGAGCTGGACTGCAGAGTGAAGACAAAAGGGCCAACAAGTGCTAAGCATCTCTGGGAACTCCTTCAAGACTGTTGGAAGACCATTTCAGGTGACTACCTCTTAAAGCTCATCAAGAGAATGCCAAGAGTGTGCAAAGCAGTAATCAAAGCAAAAGGTGACTACTTTGAAGAACCTAGAATATGACATATTTTCAGTTGTTTCACACTTTTTTGTTATGTATATAATTCCACATGTGTTAATTCATAGTTTTTATTCCTTCAGTGTGAATCTACAATTTTCATAGTCATGAAAATAAAGAAAACTCTTTGAATGAGAAGGTGAGTCCAAACTTTTGGTCTGTACTGTATATATCTATATCTACCTATCTATCTATCTATCTATCTATCTATCTATCTATCTATCTATCTATCTATATATATATATATATATATATATATATATATATATATATATATATATATAGTATCTCACAAAAGTGAATACACCCCCCTCACATTTTTGTAAATATTTTATTAATATTATTTATTATATTTTATTATATCTTTTCATGTGACAACATTAAAGAAATTACACTTTGCTCAATTTTATTAAGCTAGATACATTCCAGGTGTATCAAAATAGAAGGTGGGAGCAGACAAATTTTAATCAGTGTTTGGCTGTCCTGTTTGCAAAGTTGCAAAACTTTTTTCAATCATTGGCTGCTGCCGCTGAACAGTGTATTCTGACAGTGCCGGGGCCCACTGTCAGAATAAAATCTCACCCACTTCTCTGCTTTCTCTACAGGCTATGTGCAGCACAGTGAAGATGTTGCCATTCTTTTACAAGAAAAAAATCAGTTTGCAAAGCCTGGTGTACAAAATATACATTTGTATCATTTATATATATATATAATACAGATTTTGTGTCCTGAGTTAAGTATAAGTGGTCATACTTTGCAAATATAGACATACCTCACTAATATTGAAAGCATTGGCTTTAGCCAAAAGCACATCTGGAGTATCTGGCATGACATGGATGGTCCTCTTGTCTTTCTCCCAGGCTTTTGTGTACAGATTCTATTAAGCAAAAGACAAATGTGATTTAATTATAAAAACATACCACCTCAATCTGTAGAAAACTGCAGTATTTTGGAACCTCTGTCACACAGAAGAGTTATATATATAGTACAATAATAGAACACTATATACATATATAATGATGAATAATACAATGAACAATGTATTATAATACAGTGCACAATTCATATGCTTTGATCAAAAGTGTACATTAGGCCAATGGATGAGGAGGGCCTCAATTGTGGCCTCTGGAAGCACCAAAGAGCCACATAATATATTCAGTATATTTAATGCTGCAGAAGAGAGTCAGAGACTGCAGACATACTGGGGAAGATGGTCAAAGACTGCAGACATGCTATTGTTGTGGTGACATGCTGCAGGAAGAAGTCAGAGACCAAGGTGAAGAAAGCAATGATAGCGACACACCAACAGTCGTTCTAAGTGGAAAATAAAAGTCCTTTAAATTATATGCAGGATGACTTAGAAAAAACACCCAATGTGTTTTGGGAGTTACTCTAAATATACAAGAAGTATCATCTGCTTGTGTGAGATTTGGGGTCAAGTTAAGTAAAACTGCTAGAGATGACCACCATTCCATCCCCTTTTAAAATAAATGCTTCTACTGTAAGGGTCTACTAAGAGCCATATGAAACCCTTAGACTACAGGCTGGGAAAGAGGGCATGAAGCCATAGGCCAACTTGATACAATTCTTAAATTGTGATCATATGTGTGAAGACCCCGATGACTTAAATATTTTACTAACTACACATTTTCAAAACTTGGTAATCAATTTAATCCCGATCTGATGGGTCTTTTATGATATGTTTTTATTTGGGAGATTATTACATGTGTTGTCATTCATAATATTCTCATGACTTTTTACTGAGCATTGTATAGAATATACTGTTACTCCCATGCAATAAAGAACACTTACCTTGTTTATGGTCTGAGCATTGTTTTTGGCCAGTACCATCTCCATGGAGTCAGGTATACTGGTAAACTTGAGTGTGTCTGGGTGTTGGCGGTAGGTCTTCTCGCTGAGGATTGACATAGCTTTCTTGTTTTTCTCAGCTTCCTGAGATCCATAGGGTACCCATCCAACGCCTCTCATGCACTCATTGTAGTCTGACTTGTAAACATTCTGGTAAAAGGCAGGGACATATGTCAATATACTATACATAATCAACAAAATCATAACCACAAACACATTGGCCCAGATTCACAGAGCGATTACGCCTGTCTAACTGGTGTTAGACAGGAGTAATTTCAAATTTTGCGCGCCGTATCACTAGTTTGAATCCTCAAACCATGATACGGCAGCTTCGGGCTTCGATCCGAGAGGCTTACATCTTCGTAAGCCTTCGGATCTACGCTGCAAACTTTTTGCGGCCGCTGGGAGGAGTCCGCGTCGTTTTCAGCGTCGGGATATGCAAATGACTTTTTACGGCGATCCGCGAAGATACGAGCGGCCTTCGCAATCGCTTACGTCATTTTTTTGCTACGTACTGTTAGACCAGCTATTTGCTGGTCTAACAGTGCGTAGCCCATATTAAGTATGGCCGTCGTTCCCGCGTCGAATTTAATTATTATTATTTTTTTTTACGTAACTCGTTCGGTAATAGGAATGTCCGTAAACGACGCTATTCAAAAAAAAATGACGTAACGACGTGATTTTGCGCAATGCACGGCGGGAAATTTCTGAACGGAGCATGCGCAGTTCGATCGCCGCGGGAACGCGCCTATTTTAAATGCTTCACGCCCCCTACTCGCGTAGATGGCTTGCGCCGGGAGAAATACACTACCGCCGTAGTTTACTGGACAAAATCTACCGGGATTCCACGTAGAGCCAGGTAAAATACGGCGGCGTAGAGTATTTCTGATACTCTACGCGAATCGAATTGTATGTGAATCTGGGCCATTTAGTTTATTATCCAGAGGAAATGCTGGATTAAATGTAAAAACAGTTCAAAAGCCACACAATTCTAATCACTCAAGAAAAAAAAAAAAAGGTCACAATATGAAAATATGAAAACCCACCTATATATACAGTATTCAAAATAAATTGACCATTTTAGGTTAAGGAGATTGTTGGAAATGTTATATTTAATATTCTTGCTCAATGTTCTATTAATGTTATTATTTTAAAAATTAAGAGGTTCATTTTGACAGAAGTAAACATTTTTCATTTATATACAAAAGAAGGCTGTACAATGATTTCCAGACGACAGCGGAGGGTTATTTGAAGCCTTGACCCTTACAGATTAGTAGTGCTGGGACAATAAGACTGTTTAGTGAGACTTATGCCGCGTACACACGATCACTTTTTGCGATAAAAAAAACAACGTTTTATGTGACGAAACAAAATGACGTTTTTCAAACTTTATTTTCCAAAACGACGTTGCATACACACCATCGTTTTTCCAAAATGCTCTTGCAAAGCGTGGTGACGTACACCACGTTTGACGGCACTCTGTTCCATTGAAGCTCCGTCTCCGTCTTGCTTCTGACCATGCGTGGGTTTAAAAACGTTGTTTTAAACATTGTTTTGCCCACACACGATCACTTTTTATGACACAAAAAATGACATTTTGAAAAACGACACAAAAAATTCAAGCATGTTCGAATTTTTTTTTGGTCGTTTTTTTTTAAGATATAAAACGACGTTTTGCCCACATACAATCATTTTAAATGGCATTATGCCACATACACACGATCAGGCTTTTGCCCGGCCAAATCACATCGGAATCCCGACGGAATTCCATCGGAAAAATCTAGAACATGTTCTATATCTAAAGTCCGATGGAATTCATTGGAATTTCCGATGAAAAAACTCTGATGGGGCTACACATGATCGGAAAATCCAATGAAAAAAATCCATCTGACTTTTTCCATCGGAAATTCCGATCATGTGTATGGGGCATTACTCTGACCTGGATAATTCCTTTAGGAATATGCTGAAGCTTTTTTTATTTAATTCTCCATTAATGTCAATATTTGATCTCTTAAACTAACATAGTTACAAAGTTAGTCAGGTTGAAAAAAGACTCCATCTAGTTCAACCATAAAAATAAATAAAATAAAAAATACTGTACAATCCCATATACCCAATTATATACCCACAGTTGATCCAGAGGAAGGAAAAAAAAAAAACAGCAGAGCATGCTCCAATTTGCTACAGCAGGGGAAAAAATTCTTTCCTGGTCCACCGAGAGGCAATCGGATTTGCCCTGGATCAATTTTTCCTATAAATATTGGTACCCAGTTATATTATGTGCATTTAGGAAAGTATTCAGGCCTTTCTTAAAGCAATCTACTGAGCTGTCCAGAACCACCTCTGGAGGGAGTCTATTCCACATTTTCACAGCCCTAACTGTGAAGAAACATTTCCATATTTGGAGATGAAATCTCTTTTCTTCTAGACATAAAGAGTGCCTCCTTGTCCTCTGTGTTGACCATAAAGTGAATAACTCAACATCAAGTTCACTATATGGAGCCCCTATATATTTGTTCATGTTGATCATATCCCCCCCTTAATCTCCTCTTCTCAAGAGTGACTAAAATTCAGTTCCTCTAATCTTTCCTCATAGCTGAGTTGCCTAATGCCTCTTATCAGTTTGGTTGCCCTTCTCAGCACTTTCTCCAGTTCCCTCAATATCCGTTTTGAGAACTGGTGCCCAAAACTGAACTGCACAATATTCCAGATGAGGTCTTACTAATGATTTGAACATTTGAATGATATATATATATATATATATATATATATATATATATATATATATATATGTATGTATGTATATATATATATATATATATATATATATATACTACGCTTTAAAAGGTAGAATTTCAATTCCAAGCCATCTTATGAAGCCACAAAATAATACTATAACATGAGAAGTCATATACAGTAGGCAATCCACATAGAGTAGGCTTTAGAAAATTACTAATTGAACTACCCATTCCTTCCTTATGTTCAACACTCAGCTGTTTACACTTACATCGCTCTGTATCTGCATCCTGTTTCTGGAAAGTGCAAGTGGCATAGCATCAGGCAAGAGGTTGTAGGTGTGGATGAGACGTTTGTAGTTAATATTTGATGCCACGTTCTGAGACAGTTTGGCAGCAGTCACGCTGAACATGTCAACGGGAGTGTGGAATTTGGTCTTGGACTTTTCGTAGGCCTTCTTATATTCACGATCAGATTGCATCTTTGCCACATGCATAAAATGCACCAGTTTAGGGTCATCCTGCAGGCTCTTAAATCCGATGTGCTTCCCTCTGGTTTGTTCATAGGCTTTCTTGTATTTGTACTGTAATTTGGGGTCAGAAACATACAAGTTGATTAGTTATGACATGTCATTTCATAAAGGAGTTTACAAAATGGGCTAGTTTGTTGAACATAAGTTATTTTAAAGGGATGTAGGATACTTTCCTTCTAGTCATCATGCTAATAAACTATTATCTGTTCATTTGAAATTGTTATGTGGTTTATAATTTTTGTTTGACATTTTTATTGTTCTTTCAGTATTAAAAAAACCCAATCCACTATAGCCAACTGCATATTGGATTAATGTCACCGAATTTATATCACAATCCAAATTCTTTCCTTATAGCCACCATCCCTTTAAATATTATCTGGGAATTTTAACGTTTGGTGGCCTATGATTATCGTTAGAAATATGTAATACCTTCTTAGTATATCAAAGCCCAATCCCTAACAGTAAATAGCATAATAGTTGAGATTTTCCTCATCCTTACTACACACGCCTTAAATAATTTCTAGAAAACATTTGGCGAAAATTAGAAAAACCTACATCGCTGGCAATGTTACTTGAAGCTCTGGCAGCCTTTATGGATATGGCATCTGGCTTCAAATCATAGCCCTTCTTCTTGGCATCTTCCCAAGCTTGTCTGTACATTTTCTGAAAGTAAAAAATTGGGTAATTAACAGTGGAAAATAGGCAAAATGTCATGAAGCCACCAGAATAAAACCTAGTCATTTCTCAAAGGCAGGAGGCTAAACTGTCAGGTTTGAAGGGGGTGCAACTATTTTAAGCCTTATCAAGTCTACAGTATGTACTGTAAGTCACAATTAAAATATTATGTGCACATGGCAAACATATATGAGAAATTAGTCATTAATACAAGCACAAATTGCACCCCGAACAACTGTGGTGTAAAATATAAAAACAGATTCACTGTTTTTAAAATGGTCATCATATAAGTCATAGATATTAACTTGCCCTATTCCATTTGATACCAATCACCATATAAAATGTTCCTTTTAATTTTTGCCATAAATGTATTAACTACAAACTTTTTTTTAAATGTTATCTATATCAATTAATAACTGATTTTAACTTACGTCACTTGTGTTAACTTGGTTGACTTTAGACAGAAGAATTTCAGGAGTATCTGGCATCACATGAAGTTTGGTCTTGTCTTTATTCCAGGCTTCTGTATAAAGTCTCTGAAAAAAAAATTGCACACTATGAAGCATGATTACCTGTCCATGTGATCACACGATTGGGAACCACATTGATTGGTTCTCAATTACTAGCCTGAAATGTGAAGCTAGCAGTGACAGTGTCACCGCACTAGGAGCGTACATAGGCAAGCGCTCCTATTCTCTGGTAGAATGCAAAGTGTGGGTGTTTGGAGTTTAAACTGGAGTGCTAAACTTTGTGAGAAGTAAAAGACATCTGAGAAGTTATTTTCTAAATAAATTTACTACCTTCTGGCAACTAACTTTAAACATGTAAAATTACAATGTCATATTTACAAGCAAAAAAATAAAAAGGATTAAATATTATTTTCTATTTTAAATAAAATGAGTAGTTAACTGTACCTTATTCATAGTTACTGCGTTATTCTTTGCAAGTACTTGATCCATGGCATCATTTGGAATGGAAAATTTCCATTGATCTGGATTTTGTCTGTACTTCTTTTCGCTGAAGATGTTACTGGCTTTTTTTGCTTTTTCAACATCTAAGGATCCAATTGGAACCCATCCGACACCTTTTAGCCAGTTATTGAAATCTGTCTTATATTGGTTCTATAAAATAATGTAAGAATAATAAGGAAAGAAAAGCATACCTTAATGTGTAAACATAAATCAAAACTGGGAAGGGGGAGGGGGTTAACCCAACATAAATCCATCAAGGCAGGGGCGGACTGACAACTCATGGTGCCCCGGGCAATAACAGATTATGGGGCCCCCGGGCTTACAGATGGCCACCACCATGCCAGGAGGCAGTGCAGAGGCGGGGCAGCTAAAATCTCTGAATTTTCACATCAAAAGCACAGACATATCAGGGACAGATGTAAAAAAAAAAAAAAAACACAAACAGATTTTTACATACTGTCCCTGGTTTTACTGAGCCTGGCAACCCTGATGGGGCCCCCTAGTGGCATGGGGCCCTTGGACAGTGCCCGAGTGCCTCAATGGTCAGTCCGCCCCTGCATCAAGGACATTTAGAACTGTAGACCAAGAGGTTAAAAGTGAACATAATAAATATTTTGTATCACCAGTGCATACACTTTTCTAACTTCTCATCAATAAATAGAATGCTCCGTAAGGAGCTTCTGTCATCACATGTGCTAGAAGGCATGGTCTTTTCTGTGAGGGATTGTGAGCTCACATGAGCATCTAAACAGCAAAACTAGAGCTTATTGAATGCAACAATAGTCCACAGAATAATTTGGATTCTGGGCTTTAAATGCTGGGTTACATACAAAAGCCTAGATTGGCGCTGGTTAAATACCGGATTTACTCTAAACCAAGCCAAACCGGTTTTCTCGGCAAAAAACAGCAAGAAAACTGCTTCTTGCCGAGAAAAACGTTTGTGTGTACGAGGCTTTCAGGTTTCTCGTCAGGAAATCTGGCCAGAATCTCGACGAGAAAAAGGAGAACATGCTCTCTTTTTTCTCGTCGAGATTGTTGTCGGCCTGTTTCCCGACAAGAAACCCGAGAGTGCGTATACTTACCTGTCGCTGTGGAAACCCATGCATGCTCGAAATGACTTTGGAGCATACGCAGTAGCTTCCACAGCATAGGTAGGGTAAATCAAAATGACAGCGACGGCATTGAATGTGACGAGCACATGCTGGTCGTGTGCAATGACGTCACCGCATTCTTGCCTTTCAAGAGAACCGCGGTTCTTTTGAAAGGTCAGTGTGTACACTCAGGTGGCAAGAGATTCTTGCCAAGAATCTCGTCAGGGAAAACGTCAGGTTTTTCCTCACGAGATTCTTGCCCGTGTGTACAGGGCCTAAAACTAAAACGTATACTTGTTTGACTTTCCTGTATAAAGAGCACCAATGAACCTTTACTTACATCACTCTGGATGTTCATCATGTTTCTGGAGAGTTGTAAATTCATAGCATCAGGCAGAAGGGTGTATGCATGGATCAGCTGCTTGTAGTTCGTATTGGAGGACACTTCCTGAGCTTTCTTAGCAGCAGTGACACTGAACATATCAATTGGAGTGTGATACTTTGTCTTGCTCTTCTCATAGTCCTTCTTATATTCACGATCAGATTGGATTTTGGCCACGTGCATGTAGTGGACCAATTTAGGGTCATCCTGTAGGCTGCGGAATCCCACGTGCTTACCCTTGGCTTTTTCATAGGCTTGTTTATATTTGTACTGTTGGAAACCAAGTAAGAGATGAATATTATGTTTAGAGGTCTGCAACGCCAAATATCTCTTTAGAAGAACCCTTTTATTTAGTTTTCTTTTCTCTAAAGTAACTGTATTAACATGTTTTTTTTACATTTTATGGTTATCTCTATAAGTGACTATTTATCTTTCTGTTAGCACAGGCTGAGAAATGGGAGAAAGAGCAAAGATGTCTTCAGGACCCAGGTAAATACCAGGATTTGGGCCAGCTGAGCTGTTTATATAGATTTAATTTCAGACAGTAAGGCTGCATTCCCACCTGGGCATTTTTTAATTGCTGGCAGAATGGCAGCAATTCTGCCTACGATTTAAAAATGCTCTGCTAAAATTACAAATCACACAACGTAAATTTCAGATGCCATTTGTTTTAATGGCACCTAAAAACGTGGTGCAGTTCTGTGACAATTTTTCCTGATGTTACACAATACTCTCATAAGACAAAGCAAGATAATGCATAAGCCCACACATTACAACAGGGGATTTTAGATCCTGAATGTAGACTGCTGTTAAAACAGTTAGGTTCATCCGGACTGCATGCAGTCCTCCCCACTCACTAAGGCTTAATCCTCCATGTGCAACAAATCTCCAGAAATGGCTTCACTCCACTGTCTGGTCAATCACAACTCTGGCGTCCTGAAGTAAAATGCAGGGTAAGTAGTTCTGCAATGTATGGGAGGACAGCATGGACATACCCACTTTCTGAAGTGTCTGACAGCAGAGGCGAGAGCCAGCTACAGGGTGAGTAAAAAGAGGTAAGTCTTTGTACTTATTCCTTTCCCTCCTAGCAAAAGCAGCATTTATCCCCTTGCAGTGTGGGGAGTGGAAGGAGGGTTGGGTTGAGGTAGGCCTCAAAGCATTGGTACATTTAACATCAATCTGGAGTTGGGCATTAAATGAAGCAGATTAGCGTGCTAGCAGCCTGGGAAACTGGAGAGTGCGGAAGACATATTTTCAAGTACTGCAGTACTAACTTAACTGCTCTTATGGCACAGTACAATTAAGTCTTAAATATTTTGCGGAATGGGGTACAATGATAGATCAGACAAAGACATGAGAAAAATCATGAAACATACTCACATCACTGGCAATGTTTCGTGATGCCTTAGCAGCAAGAATAGAAATGGAATCAGGTTTGAGGTCATATCCTTTAGCCAGGTGCTTGATCCAGTCAGCTTTATAATAAGACTGAAATATAGGAAAAAAAAAGCAAACATAATAAGTAATGCAGAACCTTTTATTGATATAATAAACCAATTCAGTAATAACTTGTGTAAACTTCAACATTTTAATGTAATTTTCAATGTAATTCTTTAAAAATCTTGACCTTTCATTAAGTTAATACCTGGTGATGTTGCAATGAAGATCCTTGTTTAGACTCTTCCTGTTATAGAGTGACAGTGCTCTGTCCCTGTCTCCCAATTTTACCCCTATGTTGTTACCCTGTCAAACAAGATTCCAATAGAGACTACAAGTGACTGTTTCAG
This sequence comes from Rana kukunoris, assembly GCA_029574335.1. Classification (NCBI taxonomy): domain Eukaryota; kingdom Metazoa; phylum Chordata; class Amphibia; order Anura; family Ranidae; genus Rana; species Rana kukunoris. Next base: position 210,072,431 of record CM056054.1, on the reverse strand, counting down.
CACACATGGTCCCCTGTTGGCACCATCAGGAAACCTGCCCTGAGAAATGCCATGGAGCCATCTATGGAGTACATGTAGATAGGAAGCGGCTGCAATGTAGCTGGAGATTATTAGCAGTAGTGAGATGCAACAAAGGACGAAAAAACATGGGGAATCAGTATTTCAGTTTTATTGGAAAGACAACTACAGTATTTATGATATACGGTATGCTTTAACGTCCTGCGAACCAGCGGCCACTGAGAGAGGCAGAACATCGGTCTGTCTATGTAAACAAGGCAGCTAGCCATTCTGACAGGAGAGATAACAGACATCTTGTGTTCCTGCCAAGCAGGAACACGGATCTCTGTCTTCACCCAGTCAGTGCAATCCCCACACAGTTAGCAAGCCCCCCCAGAACAAATGTACCCTTTGATCTTCCCTTGTGTCAACCCCTTCCCTGCCAGTGTCATTAGTACAGTAACAGTGCATATTTTTAGCACTGATCACTGTAATAATGAATTTACTATCAATGTGCCCATTAAGATGCCCTCGCATTTCCAGTATGGACTACCGCATCCTTCTGGCAATCAGATTTCCTTTTTTTTAACTATTCAGCTGAACTTTTTTTGGATGGCTAAATCTTTTAACAACTGGTAGATGGTTATTTAATCCTGTACTGAGCTCCATTGCATAACATTAGTAGTGGTGTAATCTCACTCACCTCACTTATATTCTGTGCATTGACTTTAGCTTGGATGAAATTAGGGTCATCAGGGTTCAGATTATACTTGTGCTTCACTTTCTCTCCTGCTGATTTGTAGTTTATCTGAAAATGAAGAAAAAGTCTCCTTGTGATATGTCATAATATCATAACTTACAAAAAAAAATTGTCATTTATAATACTTACATCACTGCGCTGTTTGGTATTGCTCTGAGCTAAATTTATTTCCATAGAGTCTGGGATGCTTGTAAATTTGAAAGTGTCAGGATGCTGGCGATACTTCTTCTCGCTCAGAGCATGTCCAGCCTTCTTAACTTTTTCAACTTCCAAACAGCCTAGAGGACTCCATCCAATACCCTTAAACCAGGAGTTGTAATCTTCTTTGTAGAGATTCTAATAAAAAAAAAACACAATAGTAGTATCAAAATCACATGGAAACTGTACAGGATGTTAATGCTGTCAATATGTTTTATTTAGTTTTGGATAGCACATGGAAGGGTTAATGCTTCTATATTTTTCCTTTTGGGAAGATATCCCCTTACTTCCTATGAGGATAGTAAGTGATAGGAAATCATTAAATAAGGACAAATAACAAAATAAAGACAAAAACACTCAGTTGGAGAACGGTTAGAAATTCTGAGAATGTTTTTTAATGCTGCCTGAATAAACCCCACCGACCCACCCCCCCTCCCAAATGTATTTATTGTAGAAAAATCACAGGGTCAGGATGTAAGGGAAAGACAGACAGATTAAAAAAAAAAACTGTAATAAATTGAAGATGGGATCCCCTAAGAATTATATATTAACTAAAATGTGTTGTTGTTTGTGCTTTATTATATATATCCACAGTTAGACACGCTATTTTTTACTATTTACAATGACAACATCCTGTTAGGCCTTAACAACCTCTTTGAGAAAATGCTTCACCAAGCTGAAACCCTCCAGCTGTTCAGCAACTACAAAGCTTGGAGTCACTGACTGGCTGGAGTACCCAAGCCTGTTTTTGCTCATACTCACATCACTCTGAATCTGCATCATGTTCTTAGACAACCCCACGCTCATGGCATCCGGTAATAAGGTGTAGTGATGGATTGGCTGCTTGTAATGGGTGTTGGTGGCTATTTCTTGGGATTTCTTGGCAGCTGTAATGCTAACCATGTCAAGAGGAGTGTGATATTTGGTCTTCAATTTCTCATAATCCTTCTTGTATTCCCGCTCAGACTGCATCTTAGCCACAGCCATGAAATGCACAAGTTTAGGATCATCATGGAGGCATCTGAAGCCAACGTGCTTACCTCTGGCTTTCTCATAGGCTTGTTTGTACTTGTACTGAAAAAAAATGACAATCAATTTTGATATTATATCACAAACAATGTGGACAAATGATTGAAGCATATGTGTTTCAAGGTGCTAAAGGTTTCAAATTTGATTATATAGATACATATCTGCTATATTAATACAATAGGGTAACAGTTAAACACAACATTATTATCAGTGGTGGCAGCCTATGGTTTTAGGGGTGCTTGGGCCTGTTGAAATCTCAAGTTGATTTATCCATCCACTTCCTAATGAAGCAGAACATAAGCTATACTATTAATGGACCAATAGATTAATATTATTAATATACCAATATTAATAATGCATTTAGTATTATTAGAGCCATCAGTACTTACGTCACTGGCAATATTTCTGGAAGCTTTGGCAGCAACAATGGGAATGGAATCACCCAGAACATGGTGTCCTTTACGGATGGTTTCCTGCCAGTCGTGCTTGTAAAAACTCTGAAAAAAAAAGTTTTTTTTTTTTTACCTATCAATCAATGTGTTTTTCATTATTCATTATTTCTTTATGATAAACAGGTAATTATTAGAGATAGAGACAGAGATAGAAGTCAACTAGAATTTAGGGAAATAAAACATATTTATGATAATGAAGAAGTAATCCTGAGATCCAACATGTGTGTAAATATGGCCTACTTTTAAAGTTACCATGATGCAGAGTAAGCTTTCCTTAATTTTACCATATTCTAAAAATGTATTTAATAAAGGAAAAAAAAAAGAACAATAATATTAATAATATAAATGAACAAAGTACCATCATAGCAACCAGATTTCAGTATATTATATACAGATTATTGAATAGCAACTTGTAATTGGTTATGGTTGGTTGAATGTTTTACATCACTCTTTATTTTTCCTAAAAGGGCCTGTTCTTAGTGCTCAACTTGATTATAACATTACCCCTTTAATTCCTTTAATTCTACTAGCAAATAATAATATTTTAGGAATCTGTAATAATTAGACAATGTTCTGTATGAGGACTAATGTACAGTGGACATTTAGCTGCATTTTGTTAGTCTTTAGAAAATTCTGCTCATCCTGATTTTTTTATGAAATTTTAATTAATACAAATACATATATCTCTATAAATATATCTTGACATGCCCCTTATATTTTACAACTGGAATTCTATCCTTAAGGAGATTATATCTTCAGATATCTTAAGCAAATGCATATTTTTCTAATGAAGAATTAAATGGTTTTCCATGTTTCTCTGTACTTAAAAATTAGTAACAGTTACAGACAAAGGATCTACCGGTAATTGCCTTTGTGCAATTAGAATAAAACAAGAAACTTACATCACTAATGTTAGCAGAGTTGTACTTGGCTTGAATAAACTGAGGTGCATCTGGGGGCAAATGGTACGTGTGCAAGGTCTTCTCTCCTGAGGATTTGTACAGTTTCTGTGAAAAAAAGAAGTTAGACTGAATTAATGGGAAGCACATTTATACTTTTACTTTACTTCACTTTAAGTGTGCATCAAAACACAACAATCCAAATCATGGTTCCTTTCACAGTTTAAGCCATGTTGTTTTTCAAGGATGCAGAAGGGGCCAAACTACAATATCGTCAAATATGCATGTTGTGGACTACATTATATCATATCATATCATATATCACTATATCAACATTGTATATAAAATTACTTACACAAAATGGACCCACTGACTATTCATTTTTGCAGCACTGAACCTGATCATCTCTGGTAGGCTCTGTGTGACCTCCTCTGCACAGATGGTTGAGGACTATTAGGGTCAGTTCTGGCTTGGATATTGAGTATTGCAAGAGTTCAGATCAGTATAAAGACTGTCTCCAGTCAACAGATGTGCAACAGATGTGCAAGTTTTGGGGAAGAAGGGGAAGTAGACAGATGCCTGACTAGCTATTATCAATAAAATTCAGGGTTCAAGCAGCTCGCTCAGTAACATGTAAGATAAACATGCGCGGAGGCCAGCTTGTTTAGTTTGAGTGAGGGCATGAAACCCCGAATTCCTCATGAATTGGCATGTTTCAACTAACAAAAGAAAATTATAATCAACAGGTAAGGTGTACGTTTAATAAACCGTGATAAGCCGAAATCATAATGATCACCGCTTATCTCAGAGCATTTCCGGTTTAATATACTGAGATAAGGACCAGATAACATGTTCTCCACTTCTCATCACAGCACATGGCCGTTTTGTATGCACACATATATACAGTATTTATATATATATATATATATATATATATATATATATATATATATATATGTATACACACACACACATATGTACACAAACACATGAATATATATATATATATATATATATATTCATGTGTTTGTATATATATATATACATATATACTGTATACATATATATACATACTGTATATGTTTGTGTGTGTATATGTTGGTGTGTGCATATATTTGTATATATATATATATATATATATATATATATATATATATATATATATATTTACTTATATATATTTGTATATATATATATATATATATATACACACACACACATGTGTATATATACATGATATATATATTTAGTTATCACATGTCTGAAAACATGTAATTACATGTTCTTTTAAACTTTAGTTTAACTTTTTGAACTCGGCTGCACCATAATCTCACAATATCTCACAAGATTACAGGCAGCCCACCCACGTTTACACAGATCTTGGCTGTTTTCAGAGGAAACACTTCTCCTCTGTTCTCCCTCTGAGAACTGAAGTTCTCCATTTAATAAACCGGCTGCAGAGAAGATAATTTTCCTCTGAGAACTGATGAGAACTGAACTGAGAAAAAACTTCTCAGTTTATTAAACGGACACCAAAATTAGAAACCTGGGTTGAAACATAAAAACAAATGATAAGAAAGGAAATGGTGTTAAGGCCACTTACATCACTGAGTTGAAGAGCATTTGTCTTAGCCTGGACCATGACAGGAGTATCAGCTATACTTGTAAACTTTATGGTGTCTGGATGCTGGCGATATTTCTTTTCGTTCAAAGCATTCCCAGCCTTCTTGGCCTTCTCTACATCAAGGGACCCGATAGGAATCCACCCTGTGCCCTTCATCCAGCTGTTCAGATCAGACTTGTAGATGTTCTATAAAGGAAACAAATCAAAAGCTTAAAACTAACTTGGTGGTTGAGTTTGACTAAGCCAATGTCTCCCAAACCTTTGTTAATCATGCTACACCACCACGTGACAACCTTTGCAATAAATACCACATGTACAACTGAAAGGCATTGGCCTTCTGAGAAATAACTAAGGTTCTTCCAAAATATTATGCTAGCTTCATATTTTCTGTATCTCTGTAAAATTGGAGTTTGACTCTCTCAACTACAGCTGAAGAATTACTGTTTTTTGTTATGCAGAACTACAGAACTATCATTACAGAATCTGGTTTTCAGTCCTTGGTTGCTTCCTGCTCTTTTTAGATATTAGCCCTATTACTATTCCAAACTGAAATAGCCATCTATGCCCCATACCTACATACTTTCACTGCTGTTTAGCTGTAATGTAATGATTGTCACTTTACAGTCTGTTCAATTAATTGATTTAAAAATACATCCATCTGCCTATGTACTGCCGAAGTACATTTAATTAATTTTATCACAAAAGGACTTTGTCACAGCCTGAGAATTGGAACACCTGGGACTGTAAAACTCAGGTTCTAGTGCAGTAGAAAGGGCTAAACATGTGTGGCAGGGTACCGGTCCTAGCAGATGCAGGAGCAGTGTGACCGTACGTAAACAAAGGTGTGTCAGAGTTGCAGGATCTAAGGAGATGCCTGGTCTTCACCAGAGCCGCTTGAGGTGTGGCTTTTTCCCTACAAAGCAGCCCCCTGGATGCGGCTCTCTAACACACAAGCACAGCGCCAGAAAATAGCAAACAGGAATGACTCAGCGTGCACACAGGATACAAGGTACCAATGAAAGACTACTTCAGCAAGCTAAGAAGAGACAGTAGAGGGAGGACGCAGTGAGCAAGCGCGAAGCACATAGAGCAGGGAAAACAGCGCAACAGCGCAGAGAGAGGTGGACACAGCAAGCAGAAATGAGAGGCAGGAGGGAAAACGACAAGAAACAATGTTGTGAAGAGCAAGAGAGAAAACACTGAGAACAATGACAAGACCAAACAAACACACAGAATACAAGTATACTCAAGCAAGAGCAAATGCCACAGGCAACAGGGAAGTACAACTACAGCATGGAGAAGCATTGCTCAAACATTAACCCACAGGTGCAAATGCTTAACAATACATAGGTTTAGCTCTCATTTGGCAGGAACCCAAGCAGCTCTGACAGAAGGAAAAACACATCGCTGGATCTATGTACATTGAACTGTGGCAGACCCAAACCACATCCTATAGTTAGTCAGTATGCTGCTTTCTGAATGAAGGCAATTGGTGCCATAGAGGCCAACATTTCTTGTCTGCTGTTTAAATTACATTCTATTTGTAGTGCTTTCATTGACAGCCTTTACTAGAATTACTTTGTTTGCCACAAGTTGGAACTACACATCATTCCTAAAACATACAAAAATAAGCCTATGCATTACCATTGGTACATGTCCCACAGTTTAAGAAACCCCTAGAAAGACAGATTTTTTTCAAAAAGAATCAACTCACATCACTTTGTATTTCCATCATCTTCTTGGACAATTCAATGCTCATAGCATCTGGTAGGTAAGTGTAGTGATGGATTGGTTGTTTGTAGCCAATGCCACTTGCAATATCCTGAGACTTTTTGGCAGCCACCACGTTGACCATATCCAGTGGAGTATTGTATTTGGTCTTTGACTTTTCATAGTCTTTCTTATATTCACGCCCAGACTGAATCTTTGCCACATGCATGTAGTGGACAAGCTTAGGATCATCTTGTAGACTTCGAAAACCGACAAGTTTCCCTTTCTCAGCCTCATAAGATTTCTTATAATGTACCTAAAACAAATAATTACATATTACAACCATGACATAATTAAACTTCTGTTATATATAATTGAATGTAATCAGAGTAACAGAAATGTTACTGTAAACGAGTCAATGTGTTTAATTTTTGTTACTCTTTTGATTATATATTGCCTCAGAAATACATGATGTACTTTCTGTATAAAAAAAATTACAACACAGTAGTTGTGCCTGCTTCTTTTTTCAGTACAAGCCTATAGATATCTCAGATTGTAGAATTATTGAAAGCAGTGAAAGTGTTACTTTATGTTAAAGTTTAATCTGATTAATTTTTGCCCTAATTGGTGTCTTCTTTCCCACGTCATCATAATTATAGAACTGACTCAATGGATGAAAGGAGCAGCCAGGGACAGTAATACTGAGGTGTAAGGGGTCATGTTGGATGCCCTTTATCCAGAAAAAAAGGAAAAACAATCTAACTTGTTGCAGCTTCTAATGCATGCTAGAGGAAGCTCATAGGGTGCAGTGATAACAGAGTAAGTAATTTCAGTACAGAAGGGGAGCCTGTACAAATGTGCACATTTGTAGGTTCCAATCCCATTTATTCAGTCTGGAAAACATTACATCCCATTATATACCCCACATCTAAGAATTGGCCATTCCTATAATAAAAGCTAGTGAGGGGGAAAAGAAAGTCCACCAAGAAAGCATATTTTTAATTCACTCCTGTAATAAAAATGATGTCATATTACTATAATGTTGTGCTTACATCACTAGCTGCTTGTCTAGCAGCTTTGGCAGCCTTGATAGAGATAGCATCAGACCTCAGATCATATCCTTTAGTCTTTAGTTCTTCCATTCCTTGTTTGTAACAATTCTGAAACAAAAGATATAATCAATTTAATCTGAATAACAACACAGAGTTAAAAATAATAAGTATGTAGGAGTAAATCTTACATCGCTTAAGTTATAGGCATTAACTCTGGCTTGGATAAATTCGGGAATATCTGCAGGTAAGGAATATTTATGAATAACCTTTTCTCCTGCTGCTTTATATAGAATCTGCAAACAAAAAAGAAAATATATGAACTGATGTATTCCATAGACAACATTGCATTCAACATTCAAGGGTATCTTCATGTATGAAATTACATATATATGAATTGGTTTAAACAATGAATAACTAAAACATGTTTTATCCTAAATTGATCTATTGATTTCCTGCTGCTAAAAAGTCCCATGGGAAAATGTTTCTCTTTTGTTTAAGTACTTAAATTGGGATGTACGGCCCTCTCTTACTCATGCACGTGTCATATATATGTGAATTGGTTTACCTGACTGATATTGCCTTGACTTCTGCCTATTCACTAGAAGTACCGCCCCTTTTTTTCCAACAACCTACAGAGCAGACTCTTTGACTGTAAATTTCAGTTTCATTTTAATCTGAAGTGTAGAAACTCCACATAAAGACACATTTCAAATAATTACACCCCATAAAACTATTCCATTCCTTTTGAAGTTCCAAAATGTAAAAACTTTTTTGCTCAAAGTTTCTTCAAAGCTGAATATTACCCATAACAACTTGATTAAAAATAATATTCTTTAGCTAGGAATATACATTCCACATTAAAAACTATGCTACTATGCTGTAAATTGCCTCCAGCATTGCTCATGTTTCTGCCTCTAGTGACCCTGATTTTTGGCACAGTGTGAAAATAGAGAGCAACTGAAGCTGTGCAGAGCAGAATGAGACCATGCCTTACTGGATTTTAAATAGTTTAGGCAAAAGGGCCCAGCATTAGGTATTCTATCAAGACCTAATTTTCTGACTAAAGTTCCACTTTAAACAAGATAATAGCATTATAATCATTGAAGGGTTTAAAAGCATACTTACATTACTCCTCTGTTTCTGGTTGATTTTAGCTTGGACCATAACAGGATCATCTTCTATAGAAGTAAACTTATAAGTATCTGGATGTCGTCTGTATTTTCTCTGTGGAAATAAATGAATTATTATTATTACTAAGTAAAACAACAGCAAATGTACCAATTCTATCTCATATACTTAGTATGAGTAACAGAGAATCAACCCAGAGTGATAAATCTTTCCAAATGGTGACGTTCTTTCCAAGATAAAGACAGGACATCATTTGTAGAATAATAGTGTAGTCCTGCTACAGAATTGATGATTTTAAGGTAAAGGGAGACATCCATTGTTTTTTGATTGTATTGACCACTAGGGTCAAACTTCAGTGATGCTTTTTTGACCACAGATTTATATGGTCACAACCTTTTTTTTTTTCTAAATTATTTGTTTTACATTTTTTATAGACTATCACAATGAGCTTATGGAAATAATAGTACAGAATACAGATATTTAGGAAAAGGGATATGGCTGCACACTACCATCAATCAAACAATGATTTATTGTGTCACCGTAGACTGCTACCAGGACATAGAACACAGAAAAGAGGTTACGCGTTTCACACGTAACTCCTGCTTCTTTGAAACTATGGTTTTGAAGAAGCACAAGTTAAATGTGAAACGTGTCACCTCTTTTCTGTGTCCTATGTCCTGGTGGCAGTCAATGTTAACACAATAAATCATTGCTGGATTGATGGTGGTGTGCAGCTGTATCCTTTTTCCTATTCCTCAAATCACAGTGGCGAGCCAGGGCTAGCCGGGGCTAGCACCCAGCCCATCTAATCCATTTAGATTACCTTCACCTAGAGCAGTGTTTTCTTTCTACAGAAAACTGATGACAACAAGATGTAACCAAGATGCTGACCATTGCACCGACAGGTCATAACATATCCAATTACAGAGTAGAGATTTAATTTTAGTAATTTCTTCTGAATTGGAATCATGGCATTTAAGGAATGGTATTTAAACCCTTAACTAACATGGTCACAAAGTTATATGCATCTCAGATGCAGAAAGTTTGGAGCTGTTTGGTTAAAGATATAGGCTTTTGGGATAGCACAGGTTCCTTTGTTAGGGTTTATACATTTCTGAAAAATAGTATCTAATACTTGCATATTTATACACAGGATTACAAGGAGGGGCAATGAAATATGCACATTTCAAAAATACAACTATTTTTTCTTTACACACTTTAGTGGTAAAGTTTATTGTAAAAGAAAATAGGCATTTAGAAAAGTTACTGGGGTAACTTAGATAAGCATTTCAGATACAATTCTTCAAACCCTCAAACTGCATGCATTAATCAATAGCTAACACGGTGCAACATTCTACCACAACATGTATCTCAAATATGCTTAAGAATTGTTATATTGAATAGTGCCTTATATATAGTAAAAGGTTAATTTTGCTCATATGTACAGTATCTCCTGAACACTTACATATCATAAGGGAAGAAATTATACAAGGGGCAACTTGACAACTCTTTTAAGATCTTGCTATCTTTAAAATGATGACCATCATAGCAGTGTGAAACGATTACAAACCTCCAAAGGTAAAGGCATAAAAGAATGAACTTCCATTGGACCCAGACCATTTTTACAGGTCAGGAAACAATACAACCCTGTGTTTGTGCTTAACTTCTTAGAGCTTATCACAGTAATTTCATATTGTGGGCAGAAACATTCTTAAAAAAATTGCTGTTTATTAAACACTGAAAGCAGCTGCTGTGGTTAGTAGTTGATGCTGCTTCTGTGCAGTAATGATACAAGACCTGTAACACTGGCAAGAAAGTTACTGGATAGACGGATTTTCCCATATATGGTTTGGTATCAATAGGTTTTTACACTTTTTTAAATAAAAGCATTAATTATACACAATTAAAACTGGATAGATGTGACTGTCAGAATGAGGCTGGCCACAATAGTTTCACAAAATAGCATTGGGTGTACAGAAAATATGACAGTTTTTTTTAATTTATTTTTTACAGGGAACAGGTATACTAAGACAAGTTGCCACTGAATATCATTACCTCATCCAGGATCTGCCCAGCTTTCTTGGCTTGTTCCACATCCAGGGATCCATAAGGCACCCATCCACAACCTTTTACCCAACTGTTATAATCCGATTTATAATCAACCTGGAAAACAGAGCACAAATTAACTAAGTAAAAACAAACATATGCATTACTTGCCCTTGATGTATTGCCCAGTTCCAGCTTCACAGTCTACCGAATTCTGGTGGTCCATCAAGCACATTAGTGGTGGATTCTATACATTCTGGTAGCTACTTGCCATGATAAGTGATTCCAGGTGACTTGTAACCATAAGGGTTTGAAGGATTTAATCTTGGCAAATAGCTTGGTGTTGGATCACTGTTTCCACAATGATCTTAATTTTACAGGACTTATTTACCATTTTGGTAACCATGCATGATCAGCTGATACTAAAACCCATATTTTTGCCAGTCATTCCAATGAACAAATATTGGATTGGTGGCTCTTCTGACTGCTGTGTTATGTCCATAATAAGCTTAATATTTTGATAAATTCATGCTTATGCCCCTTATAAATATTTGATGTCTTTATCCTCCAGGTGGAGTTGCTAAGCTGGTTATATACACTACAAATGAGCAAACCATTTTTTTTTTTAAATCACATAGCAATCTAAAACATAAAATGGTGGATTGATCACAAGGAGTTAGGATCAAAATTGCTGTAATATTTGAACCTAGTAGAAAAATCGAATTGCTTTTAGTCAGGTTGTTGCCTTTTCTTTCTTTTCTCCCTTTTCTATCCAACTTCAATTCCTTAAAGTTTTTAGAAGCCACCGGGGGCCCTTTCACACATGTGCACTGTGGCAATGCATGCTGCAATGCATATGTTGCCACAACACTTGCTCTTAGTGTGGTGCATTGACATTCTGATTAACACTCCAATGCATTGTACAATAGAGCCCAGTGCATGATGCACTGCAGAGCAAAACAATGCATATATTGTGTGTGTTGGCATGATGCATGCCTTAAAAAGGGTCATGAATTATTTTTTCATCCACTGTTCATCCACTGTAGTGCATTGGTAGACCATTGATAATGACTGAGCTGCCCGGGTCACACAAGTGAAAGTGCTATATTGTGTGTTAACAATACACTGCAATGAAGACTTACAGTAGGTGTGATTGGGCCCTGAATGTATTGCTCTGTTTCAGCTTCACAATTGGCTGAATCCTGGTGGTTCATCAAACTTATGGGTGGTAGAATGCCTATATTAATTAATTATGTGTGATCATAAGTGATCCATGGTGGAAATAGATACATGCTTTTAGATATTTAGCTTTAGTGGTAAAAAATCCAGTAAGCTATCGATGTAGTGATAAATATTTTACCTGTAACTTAACATCCTTTTTCCTAGTAACTACTATAAACAGATAAAAGTGCTCCATTTAACAGAAGATGTATGTATGTGAGATTACTTACATCACTCTGGATGGTATAGGCCTTCTTAGCCGATTCCAGGTTAATGCTGTCAGGAGGGTAAAAGTAACTGTGATGGAGGTGTTTATAATCAATGTTGCTGGCAATAGCCTGGGATTTCTTAGCTGACTGCACTTGAATCATATCCAAGGGTACATTATATTTGGTCTTTCCTATCTCATAGTCTTTCTTGTATTCAATCTAGAAGACACAAAAGAAAAAAACAATACTCAAAAAACTGTTTCAGGACAACCATTTGCAATGCAAAACATATAGCACAAACCTGATGTAGGCAGTCTACCAAAAAATTATGATTCAAGGACAACATTGTAGCATGGGGCACACCACTATATTATTATCTCTCCTGTGTCATTGACAGGCTGTGTTTCCTGAAATGTATGACAGATTCCATAAAATTCCTTTCTCTGGTCCATTGTACCTTTAACATGCTATAGGGAAGTGTAATGCCGTGTACATATGATCGCTTTTTCCGATGAAAAAAGTCAGATGGACTTTTTTCATCGGAGAAACCGATCGTGTGTGAGCCCCATCTGACTTTTTTCCATCAGTGTAAAAAAATAGAACATGTTTTACATTTTTCCGATGAAAAAAAAAAGATAGTAAATTCCGATCGTCTGTGTGGAGTTCCATCAGAGAAAAATCCACGCATGCTCAGAATCAAGTCGACGCATGCTCAGAAGCATCGAACTTCATTTTTTTATCGGGTCGTCGTAGTGTTTTACGTCACGCGTTTTGGCACGGTCAGAATTTAGTAGACTTATAAAAGTCAGCTTCATCGGAATTCCGACAAAAAATTCCATCGGATTTTATTCCATCAGAAATCTGATCGTGTGTACGCAGCATTAGATCTCTGTCCAGTTGTATTGTCGTATGTAGCCCCCCGCCCTCCCTGGGGTGGGGGTGGAATTCATGCCTCTATTTGGCTAAGAGGACATTGTCATCAAGACAGAAAGGGGGTTATTTACTAAAACTGTATGGTACAAAATCTGATGCATCTCTGCATAGAAACCAATGAGCTTCTAGGTTTAATTGTCAAAGCTTAACTTAACAAGTTGAAGTTAGAAGCTGATTGGCCACCATGCACAACTTCATCAGATCCTGAGTGCTCCAGTTTTAGTAAATCTCAGAAACTCCAAACTTTGAGCTGTCATGAAAGCATGAGGTAAGGGAACATCCTCCAATATAGACACATTTTCGTATAACAACACTTTAAGAAGAGAATTGTGTTTACATTGGAGAAATTTGCTCTCATGTCCTGTTTTGTTTCTGTAACATTTTAACTCAATAGGGGGTTAAAACCCTTCCCTAGTTTTTACATTGATATAAAGAGTCAAAAAATGATTGTGCTTATAATATTACCTTTTCATAGTATAATTTTTTTGTTAAATTGTTACAAATTAATGGAATTCTATAGTCTTTTGAATTACAGACATAATTAACCCCTTGGTGCAGAGGGTATGCAAATATGCGACCCTACTGGACTGGGCTTTTTTCTGTGACACTGCATATTTGCATATCTGACTTTCTGCTGGGAACACGTTACAAGGCATGCTTCCAGCACAGAGACTGGGGTCTCACCAGGAGCCCCGTGCCCCGTACTAATGATTGGGACATGAAACTCCCGATTCCGGGTCACCTGATCGATGTGATAGCCTCTGATTGGCTATCACAGTGATCCTTCACTGTAAATCCTACCCCTGTGCTTTCTCTTTCTGAATAGAGGTGAGAGATACACCATATTTCTCTCCCTCCCTTTTCCCTTTAGGAAAGCTGCCATCTAGGGGATCGTTGTGAGAAGTGGAGGATGCTATTAAACAGGAACACCAGTGATGATATAGTAAAGGAGAGATGGGAAAGCTTACATGCCAGATTTTATATCTCAGAGGTGAGAGTTCTGGGAGACTGGTGTCGGATCTCTACCATGGTTCAATACTTCAATTGAGAACATATCACGCATGGGAAAAATATTGTGATAAAGACTTCTGAAGCAATTGAGTATTGGATTCCCAGTAGAGTCCATTGTATGGGACTTCCTAGGACTTAATATTCACCCATCAACATTGATTGCAACATTAAACTATTTGCACCATTTGCACTTATTGTACTGCACTTATTGCACATTGAATTTTTTGCACTTTTGCACAAGATTGATCTTCCTTTATTGTTTTATAATTTTTGTTGATTGTTTTTTTGGCATGTACATGGATGTGTCAGGCTTTACCACTATTGCACTTAATTGAGTCCTTTTTAGGATTCTTTTGCACCTTATTTATATTGCGGTTTGTATTTTGTTAGTATTTTCTTTAGCGCAAGATCATCTATATACATACAGTGTACGTAATATGTGTTGGTTTCCTGTTTAGACATCTTTCTGAGAATTTATTTATCCTGGTCAATATATTATTTAGATGTTTTAACGACAACTGCCAGCAAGACAGTATTCTATTTCACAGTAGGAACTATCCAGCATCTCCTTTTTATGGTTGAGGTATTTTTAGGTTTTGTTTCCATCTGAGGTCTGAAAATGCTCTTCACTCCTCTTCTTTTGGGAGGTTGTGCTATTTTAAAGTCAGTGGGTGATAAAATAGTATTTCCTGCAGCTTAACTTAAAGCTAATGTTAACTCAACTAATTAACTTTTCTTATTTGCTCCATTTTGGTCTGTTTAATATGCCATTGGAAGCCCTTTTATATTTATGGTTCAGAAAGGACTTACTGTATTTATTGACATATAACACTCACTTTTTTACTTGAAAATAGAGGGTAAACTGTGCCTACGTATTATATGCAGGGGGCTGTGGAAAGTTTTTTTCCTGAAACTTCCCTCTAAGGCCGCGTACACACGAGGAGACATGTCCGATGAGACAGGTCCGACGGACCGTTTTCATCGGACATGTCTCCAGGGATTTTTTGGTTTGATGTGTGTACACACCATCAGACCAAAATCCCCGCGGACAGAGAACGCAGTGACATAGAAGACACCGACGTGCTCAAACAAGGAAGTTCAATTCTTCCACGCATGCGTCGAATCAATTCGACGCATGCGCGGGATTTCGGTCCGATGGTTGGGCGTACTAACCATCGGACATGTCCGACGGACAGGTTTCCAGCGGACAAGGTTCGCTGGACCGTACACACGATCGAACATGTCCGCTGAAACTGGTCTGTGGACCAGTTTCAGCGGACATGTCTCCTCGTGTGTACGCGGCCTTAGAGTTAGGGAGCGTGTTATACCCTGATAAATACGGTATATAGAAAAAAGGTGTATCACGGCCTATAGAACACCTCCCAGCGCCTAACAGAGAGCACTTGCAAAAAACTACATATACAGAAAATATATACTAAGAACGATACAAACTAGATTAGTTGGCTGGAAAGCAGAACCAAAAAAGTCAAGAAAAAGCAGCTATTTAAAATACAGACAGATATATAAAAAAATGGCAAATACACTAAAATAACATTTAAAATGTCACACTAGTAAAAAAACCATAAACAGCGCTGATGATGATAGTCCAATGTAGATCCCAAGAAGAGATATCACCTCTACATTTATGTGCAATAATAATGACAGAGTGTATCAATGGGAAAAAATGAGTCCGTTGATAGCTGAGTTTGAAAATTAGGACAGCAAGCACCTTCCACCCATATTCTCAATCACCTCGTGGGACTATAAATCCCCCTCTGGGGTACGCACTCACCGAAAGACCCAAAGGGTAAAGCAGTGTATGGATATCCACAGAATAATATCACTCTTCACATCAGAAGGGATCCGGTCACATGTCTACGGGTCTCCAGATCGTACAAAAAACACAGGAAAGGGCATATAGCGTAATTCCGTTTTTAATGTAGCACACAAAAGAACCCACAAATATACAGCCCTTCAAACAATGCACGTACATTCAAAAATAACCATAAGCGCATATAATCACCCTCTCCTGCAAGAGATACGAGCCGTGCTGTCCCAATGGATGAGCTGACTTCCAGCACTTCTTGGTTTCAGACGTGACTCAGGTGGAGCGCACGTGTCACTTCCTGGCGTCGTTGACGCCCCTCCCTGACGCGTTTCGTCATAAGACTTCGACCTCTGTCGAAGTCTTATGACGAAACGCGTCAGGGAGGGGCCTCAACGACGCCAGGAAGTGACACGTGCGCTCCACCTGAGTCACGTCTGAAACCAGGAAGTGCTGGAAGTCAGCTCATCCATTGGGACAGCACGGCTCGTATCTCTTGCAGGAGAGGGTGATTATATGCGCTTATGGTTATTTTTGAATGTACGTGCATTGTTTGAAGGGCTGTATATTTGTGGGTTCTTTTGTGTGCTACATTAAAAACGGAATTACGCTATATGCCCTTTCCTGTGTTTTTTGTACGATCTGGAGACCCGTAGACATGTGACCGGATCCCTTCTGATGTGAAGAGTGATATTATTCTGTGGATATCCATACACTGCTTTACCCTTTGGGTCTTTCGGTGAGTGCGTACCCCAGAGGGGGATTTATAGTCCCACGAGGTGATTGAGAATATGGGTGGAAGGTGCTTGCTGTCCTAATTTTCAAACTCAGCTATCAACGGACTCATTTTTTCCCATTGATACACTCTGTCATTATTATTGCACATAAATGTAGAGGTGATATCTCTTCTTGGGATCTACATTGGACTATCATCATCAGCGCTGTTTATGTTTTTTTTTTTACTAGTGTGACATTTTAAATGTTATTTTAGTGTATTTGCCATTTTTTTAAATACGGTATATAGTCTTATATAAGTCTTATATTATATATAAAGGCTTATATAATAATGCTCTAATACTAAACTCCAAATGGATCAGGTTGGGAGCTACGAAAGGAGCTACAACATGGCTTTACTAATGAAGCAGTTCTAGCATAGTTTAAAAATAAAATTATACGTTTGTTGGTTTAGAAATAAAAGATCAATTAGAAGATGGGAGTTCCCTGTTGTTTTTGTTACATGTTAAGAAAAATGAGTATTCGGGGACACTGAGGCGTTCACCTACAAATTTTGTAAATTATGAAATTTGCAAAACTGTTCTTAAACAGAACCAGGGCAGATTTGCTCATTCCTAGTTCTAACTCTACTTTACTAAAATTGAAAGAAGACTTTGACTGGAGCTGGACTTTAAGTGTGCATTGAACATAGTTTTGTTCTCTGTCACCTCTTTGGTCAGGCATTCCTCCTGGCTAACTACCTACATACAGATTCAGAGGTTCACTTGTGCAAGTTTGTTGCGATCAATAAAATGTATAGTTATGCCATATACTTACATCACTTTGGTTACGAGACACTTTCTTAGAATGCAGCATCTTGGGGTCATCATGAATGCTAAGTGCTCCGACCATCTTTCCTCTGTTCCGTTCATAGTCTTTCTTGTATTCAACCTGTGGAGAAAGTAAAATTAAAGGTGAATATCATTACTCAAAAAGATAATTACTGTGCTAAAATCACAATAACAGGGCAATGGAATTAATTATTATAATAGTCAGTGAATTTTTTTTTTCTCAATTCTGATTAACGTCTGAACTAACATCCCAGTTTATGATGTACTTAGCACTGTCAAGGCCCATTCACACTACCCCCCGGTGTTATAGTACAGTGAAATGCACTTTTTACTATGCGCACTGTAAAGGACATTAATATATACAGAAGTACAGTATCTCACAAAAGTAAGTACAATACACTCCACACATTTTTGTAAATATTTTATATCTTTTCATGTGACAACACTGAAGAAATTACACTTTGCTACAATGTAGCAAAGCAGTGGTAGACTTGGAGGTGTGTTTTGTTGGAATACTGCCCTACAGCCCAGTCTCCAAAGTGGAGGGGATCATGCTCTGCTTCAGTATGTCACAGTACATGTTGGCATTCATGGTTCCCTCAATGAAATTCTTTTAAATATGTATACACAAATGTTTTGCCTTTCATTTCTATTTTAAACTGAATGTTTTTTGTTTTTTGTTTTTTTAACAAGGTAAGGGTTCACATATATTTTAATGCAATGCATATTGTAAATGTGACCAAAGCCATAAAAAAAAATTAATAAACATGTTGGGTTGATTTACTGAATGTTTAGAGCATGTTCACCTTGCAAAGTGAATTTTCACTTTGGAAGGGAATTTTCACTTACCTGCTAATGCAATGTAATTTAACTTTGCAATATCCAATTCCACGCAAGTCAGCAGCATTTACTAAGCTAAGTGGAAATTCACTTTGCTAAGTAAACAGCTAATATCCTTTAGTTAATCAACCAAATAAGTCATTGCGCTAACATTCATTCTCGCCAAAAAAAGATAATTAATTTATACTCACATCACTGGCCTTTTTTCTGTTTGCTTTTGCTGCCACCAGTGGAATAGCATCAATCTTAATTTCAAACTCCTTTGCTTTTGATTTATTCCAGTCATATTTGTACCAGTTCTGTAAGAAAAAAATAACTGTTTTAATATCTGTATGTGTCTTCCACTTCACCCTCTGTCATTCTTTATATCGGTCTGCATATATCTACTACTAAACTGTAAACATTTCCTATCTATCTATCTATCTATCTATCTATCTATCTATCTATCTATCTATCTATCTATCTATCTATCTATCTATCGATCTATCCTTTCTTTGTTGATGTTGTTCTTCTCACTTTCTGTCTTGTGAAATGTTGTCAGTATGACAGGAAGTGAGGGTAAATATCTATAATGGACTCCGAGGTAGCAGTAAAAACCTGACAAAGATTTCCAACCCATAATGAATCATGAACCACAAAAAATAGTTTTGGCTGGGTATACAATTTAAAGCTTATTACGCTAAACAAGTAGTCAAATCGCTGTAATAGTACATCACATTATTTCACAAAATATGATGATAAACATTGGAATAAATGGAATTGTGTTATATTCGACATTGATTCATCTACCTGTTTAGGTTATCTGTCTGTCAAGCTCATCTATCATGTTAAAGCTTTGCCTTGTGTCAGCTGCCAGATACATTTCAAAGGTTATCGTTGGCATTTTAAAACTTCAGAATGTGGGATTCCTCTGTATCCTCCATCCCTAGTGTAGAGTAGAGAGCCTGATATAGACCCAGGAATGTGTGTTGTCATCATAATCACAAAACAGGAGAGAGATACTGAAGTCATGTCCTGAAACCCCAAGATCTGTTCTACTTACCGTACATTAGGTCTACATTTTTCTTCTTTACTTCTCACTCGCTGAATTAAAAATAGGAGGAACGTGAAGACACCACTTTAATAAGCCAGGCAAGTGCACAGCCACAAACAGAGCAGCACTTTGACTGCAGTGGAGTGTAAAAGCACAAAGTGCCCTTGCTGGGTCTAAATACTGCAAAGGCCCAGTCATAAAAACTTGACACGTGATGTACATAAAGGCATGTAAAACCAGATTAGAATGTTGGGATTGCATTCTACAGGTATGTTGTAGAGGAATAATTGAGTTAAGTTGTGTCTACAGAGATTTCACCTGATCAGATAAGAGACATCTGTGTAATTTAAACAATCTCAGTGAACTTAGCAAACGAAGACCATACATGGGTCAAACACCCCCAAAAAAAAATATTTTTGTAATACAATTATGCCACCATTGATTTCCAAATTCGACCAGCCAACCCTTCAATTTCACCTAATTTTGCTAAAGAAACAAAATTTTGTGGCCCGGGAATCTTCTTTTCTTTCCAGGACACAGCTCATGTGCATTTCTTTTTCGATTGTATTTCTTGCACGATTCTCCCATCATTGATTAGAACTTTGTTCCTTTTTAAAAACATTTCCGACATGCCTGATCACTCAAATTCGATGGCTGCACTAAAATTGTGTGAAATTCTAACAAGAATTCTTAGTTATGATTTTTGAATGAAAATTCTTTCGAAAATCGACACATGTATAAGGCCGCCTTAAGGCTCAATAATTGAGCCTGCTCAGCCAGGATGCATCTTCTCAGCCTGTTGCTTCCTCTTAGCCAGATTGGCATACGCAGTGCTTTCCCTTCTTTCCTCTTTAATAGACACCATTTAGGGGAAAGTGACACTGAGAGTATCTGTAATAAGCCTATTTCCTCACCAACCAGCGCTTCCCCATTTCTCCTTTCACTGAATCTTCCACTGCAGAATATCTGATGCCTATGATTATAGTCAGCCATGATGCTGGAGGCCAGTAGGAGGGGCTCCCAATTTTGCAGCAGTGTGATTAGAGGCACAGTACTGACATCATCGGGACCCTATCCTACCAGCTCCAGATTGTAAGTAGTTGATGTGGAGTTGTTTAATGACAGCACAGTCACAGTTCTTGAGGTGTCAATGGAGCCTATATGCAGTGACTAGGTGTTAAGGCCCACTTACCTGTCTACAATATATGAGAGTATTGCTGTCATAAAGGAGTTTGTGTAAATCATTTATCAATATTTGATAATGTTTTCACAAAAAAAAATGTCTCCGATAGATTTTAATCACATTTTAATCACATAAACATATTTGCAGATGAATCCACCTATTACATATACTGGCTTTGTTTTCTGGTTAGCAATGTGGATCTGCGACATTTGTAGCCTAAAAATGGCCTTTTCACTGCAGATGTTACCAGTTCTCATTTTAAGTAGTTCAACTTTCAACTATTTACAGAAGGTCAGAAGTAGGAAGACAAATACTTACATCACTGAGGTTATATGCGTTCAATCTAGATTGAAGTATAAAAGGAGAATCTTCTGGAATAGAACACCTAAACTTGTCCTTTTCATGCTTTGCTTTATAATTTAGCTACAAAAAGAAGAGAAAATCAGTACAGAGTTATTGGTTACATAGTTTCTTTGATGCCAGATACTAAAGTTTTCTTTATTCTTCCAGCAGAAAGAGCTGCCGCTATCATACGCAGAGGTTGTATTGTTGTTTATTATCGCTTGCTCTTTAATTGTCCATTCACTAAATGCCTTGTATTTTTTTAATGGTTTACATAATACAAGGTGTTCTTTGAATGGACAAGGCAGAAGGGAGGATAATGGACAATTTCAGCACCAGGTGTATCATGAAAGCTATTTTATCTGGCATCAATTAAACAGTATATAATAAAAAAGGGCAGCAATGCTGAAGCTGGCATGCACTTCATGAGAGTTACAGTGATTGTACACTCAATTTTTTTACAAACATGTTATACTTACCTGATCTGTGCAATGTGTCTTATTGTGGCACGTTTGTGGGCTAGATTCCAGCTGCGTTACCTGTGTCCATAAACACAGGCTGCACAGCTTGACCCCACCCCCCGCTCATCGTCACAGGATTTGACTGATGGCAGCATGAGCAAGCCTCAGCAAAAGCCTGTGAGATTGGGTAGTTAGAAGAGATATCTGAGCAGATGGGTACAGTGCTGGATAGACTGAGGACTGGGAAGCTGTGGGGGGGGGGGGGGGTGCGGGGGGAAACTTTTAACCTTACTGCAAGGAATGCATTATGGTAATAATGTTAAGACTTTAGAACCACTTGAGGCTGTACACCACATTACTGGAGGTGCAGCTGTATGATCCAATAATTTTGAAGGTTCGTTGCGCGTGCAACACTTTTTAACAGATTAATGGCATCACAGTTTGGAGCATTTATTGTTCCAAAGTTTTGTTCCTTTGTGTTCCTGTAGTCAGAATAATGACTACATCAGGAATGCTTATTAATTAATGTTTTTAGGTTGAATGGTTGCCAGCATTGAGGGATGTATGCTAGGGGTACTGCTATGGGGTGTAAATGGCCCCACAAAATGCTAACTTACTTATGGCAGACCTGGAGGACACATTCCTTAATGGCATTCAACAAAATCCATTTACATATTATCGCTATATTGGTAATATTTTAATTATATGAACAGAAGGGGAAGAAAAAGAAATCACATTTTGTGTGTGCCAGTGCCAGGAACAGTAGGGTGTAGATGGAACAGTACCATCCACTAAGTATACAACTTGCAATAACTTATTCCATGTTTTTTTTTTCTCTTCTGACTACCTTTGGACATTTGAGAGGGGGTTCAATAATAACAAAATATTTTTGAATAAATCAGGATACATGAAACTAACTCTTCTTTCCTTTGGTACTTTGTACATTTTAAACAGAGCTTTGCATATAAAGCAGACAGCATGCTGCCTCCAATAACACATTCTAGTATTATTTAACCCTTTCAAGTCCCATGGCAGTCAGCCTGGAGCTGTGATGAAGGTGGCAAAATAAAGCCCCTGAAACTTGTTGTTTAAATAAAAACATGTTAGTGTGTCACTTTTATTTTTATTTTATATATCCCAGGTCCCATTTGAAATGCCTTAGTTAAAGCCCTCCAGTGCAAGAGCTGACTAACTAAAGTGAAGGGAGGGGTGAATGACCTCGGCCACCATCAAGGAAAATTAGACACTCTAAGGCCTCGTACACACGACCAAGAAACTCGTCGTAAAAGAAACATAGGCCCAGATTCACGTAGATCGGCGCATTATCGGTCCGGCGTAGCGCACCACTTTTCCGTTAGACTTGCGCAATCTAGCCGCGTAATCCCGCGATTCACGTAGCTTTTGCGCAAGAAATTGCGCAAGCGTAAGGTTTTTTCCTGAGGCGTAAGGAGGAGTAATACAAATTGGGAGGGACGTGGGCGTGTTACATTGAAATGAGCCGTGACCCCATGCAAATGAAGGGCCGGCCGACTCACGCATGCGCGCGTGAAGGAAACCATGTCAGCTCCGTTGTGCGCATGCTCACAACTCGGGAGCGGCGCAATCAGTGAAATTGGAAATGGACTAGGGCAACGTTGTGAACTACGCAGACAGCATAAATAGACACACACAAACGCACTTCCATTGCAAAAGTACATCCCTTTGTGTCCCTTCCCATTGAATCAAGTGCTTTTGCTCTGTTGTTCGTTAGAGTGTGTTTTGTAGTTGTCAGATTAGTGTTCTGTGTGATCTAGTGCTTGTTGGTAGTTTTGTGAAAGTGAGTTTTGATAAGTGTTTGAGACTGTTTGTTTGATTGATAGATTTCTGAGCGTTTGTTTTCTTGCTTTATTTTTTCATCTGATTTTTTTGTGACTGTTTCTTGCTGAGTGCTAGTGTGATTTTTGGGTGTTCTTTTTCTCTTTGTGTGTGTTCTTGCCTGATTGGTTGTGCTTGTATTTGTGACTGATTTTTGGTGACTGCTAGTGAGTTTGTTTGGAAGTATGACTGAGAGAAAAAGAAAGCTTAATTTTACAGTGGGGGAAAAAAGAATTCTTGCCCGGGCCATTAGCGAGTATGGGCGTTTTCTCCACGGCCCGCAGAGTGCCACCACCACCCCGGCCAGGAGGAGGGAGATATTGGATATGATCACGGAGCAGGTCAATTCATCGGGGGAGGGGGAGACACGGACCCGGTCTGGGATTGAAAAGAAAATAAATGACCTCCGGCGTGAGGTTAAAAAAAAAAAAACTGGCCGCAATAAATGCCCATGCCAGGGGCACAGGAGGGGGCCCACCATGCCGGATTAGATTTACAGCGACGGAGCGTGTGGTGGCCCTGACCTTTCACCGGCATGAAGTGGAGGGCCTGCCAGGCTTTGACACAAGTCCGGTCCCCGCGGTGCCAGGTAAGGTTTTTATTTCTCTCAGGTGTGTAGCATGTGTGGGGGAGGGGGTGAAAGGGAATATGTGGCAAGTGTGTGGATCCTCCAACCTGTGAATGGTTTGTGTCATCCACAGCTGTGCAGGAGGGTGCAGGGCCATCTGGCCTGACCGCTCCAACGCCAGGACAGCAGCCTAATGAGGCCCCCCCAACAAGGCCAGAGTCCGCGGAGGAGGAACAAGAGGAGGAGGATGATCATGCGGAGGACGATCATGAGGAGGAGGAGAATCATGAGGAGGAGGAGTCCATGGCAGGCACTGGACGTTTGGTTTCTGCGGACTCTTCCCCTCTGGCTGCAAGAAGCCTGCCCTCCCTAAGGGTGAGCCCCCCCCCCTCCTCCCCCAACATGGCTCCCCTCACAAGGGCCTCCCCTTCTCCCCGGCCACAACCATCAGCTGGAGCCAGGAGGTCATCCCAGAGCACCAGGGGGGCGCCCAATCTCCTGCCCGCCTGTCTGAGAAGGAACCTGGCCACCCAGACCCGCCTTCTGAGACAGCTCTGCCAGACTATGGGGCGGGTGGATCAGAGCCTGTCCTCCATCAACGATAGGCTGGGTAACCTGGACTCCCACTCCCGGGCCTCCACAACCTGCCTAAATGACCTGCAAACTACAGCAGCAGGCGTTGGGCAGGATGTGGGCAGGATGTGAGGGCCCTTACCCAGGCTATCCAGGGCAACACGGCAACACTTGGTGCTGCCCTGGACAGAATAGCCGTGGCCTTGGAGGGCAGGCCGCCAGGTGGGCAGATCTCAGGGGCTGCTCCTCCTTCCCCGGCTTTTCCCCTCCCCCATGCGTCACCCCTGAGGGTCCGGGGCCGTGGCCGGGGGCGCCCCAGGCGTGGCTCACGCACAGGGCATTAATTTTTTTCCCCCCTTTTTTTGGTTTGAAACCATTTTTATTTTTGTTCTCTGCTTTTTTTTTTTTCTCTGCATTTTTTTTTGTTTTGCTGACATTTTTGGCATATTTTGGGTTGTGAATGATGTTTGAATGTGGGGGTGACATTCCTGCTGGAAAAGGGGTGTCATCCTCAATTTGGGTGGAGAAGGGTTCCCCAGGACCAGGGAGAAGTGATTCCCAGGTCCGTGTGAATGGTGTATGAATGTACAGTGACATAATTGGAGCCTTGACGTGGCGTTACTGCTCACCAGTCTTGCATGGTGGACTGGTGCCAATCCAATTTGATGAGGATGTGGGGTGTGTGTGCTAGGGACCACAGTGGTGTGCATGCATGCATTCTCATTGTGCCATGATTAATGTGTGTGTTTAACGTGCAAAGATGCATAATGTGAGCTGGCTTGAGATGGGGTCATGAGATGGGGTACCAGTGCATATGCAGAGTCACCTTGAAGGGAAAAGACAGGAGGATGTTAGTCATGCATGTGCCACTTGTGAGGTGTGCATCACGGGAGGGGATAGTCATGCCTGACTCCCATGTCACTCACCAACCAGCCAGCTGTCCCCATACATGTTCTGTTTGAAATCTGTGGGGATGGGGCTCTGATTGTATATGTAGCTGTCATGGGTGTCATGGGTGGTGCCATGTGTTGGGCTGCTGATGTCCTCCTGCAAGGTTGTGGTAATTCCATGATGGCATGAGGGGTGAATCTGAAGATGCGAGACACCTCAGAATCACTCATGCCAAAGATGTCTATGCGTGTGTGATATATCAAGTGAAGAGTGAGGGGCTTGTATCAGATAAGAATATTGTATTAGATTAGATTAAATTGTAAATTTTATATAAGCAAAAAAAAAAAAAAAAAAAATCTCCCGTGCCCTCCTTAGTGCCATCCTCCGTGCCCTCATCCTTCTTTGTTCATCTAAAGTCAGTAGTATAGCTATGCGCGACGATGCCCCTGGCATGTTGGCATACAGATTGTTGGGCAACACGTGTGACTGCTGAACTCCTCACTAACAGTGTTGCTTTATCTGACAAGTAGACTTTTTTTTCAAAATTTAGACCAGCTTTTAGGTCCTCTAACTTTAGACAGGACATTTTGCTGTTGCGCACATCGCGTAGCCTGCGCAGCAACTGCGTTTTTTTGTGAATCCCCGTAACTCCCTCATTAGCATATTTGACTAGCAAATCAATGGTGTGTCTAGCGCAGTTTTGCGCGAAGGGAAGCGAAGGTCTAACTCAATTACGCCGGACCAAAAAACGTATATTTCTGGCGTATATTGTTTTGTGAATCGCGTGCAACTATACGCACGCGCACATTTAGACTTACGCACGCGCAAAAGCAGTTGCGCACGCGTAATCGCTCTGTGAATCTGGGCCATAGTTTTCCTCGATGAGTACCTTATCAGGCTTGTCGAGAAGCTTTCTTTGCATACACACTGTCAAGACAAAATCTCGCCGTTCTCAGACGCGGTGATGTACAACAAGTACGACGGCACTATAAAGGGGAAGTTCGATTCCACTGGCACAACCCTTGGGGCTGCTTTTGCTAATCTCATGTTGCTGCGTGTTAAGTAAAAGTTTGGTAAAAGACGATTTGCGCTTTTCAGTCTGTTACAGCATGACGAATGTGGTATCTCCATTACGAACGCTACTTTTACCGAAGGTGCGCTCTCGTCTCATAATTTATTCTGAGCATGCGCAGGTTTCTAAGCATACACACAAACGTGTTTCTCGTCGTAAACCAGCTCGACGAGAAACACGTTGAGGAAATTGAGACTCCCAGACGAAAAGCATACAAATGACCGTTTTCCTCTGCAAAAAAGCTCTGCCACCAAGTTTCTTGATGGATTTTGTCGAGGAAAACGGTTGTGTGTACAAGGCCTGAGAAGAGGAAATGGCTGTGAAGTGCAAAGATGAAGGTGGTTGTACCAGAGAATGGATTAATACATTTTTCTAGCAAGTGCAAGGACACATAAAAATATTATATGGAAAAGAAAAACTCTACAAGCAGGGATTTAAAATAGTTGATTTTTCTGTCCTTTTATTTTCAAATGTCTAAGCTGATGACAGGGTCTTATTAAGAAACACGCACATGCATAAGAAGTATTTAGATGCCATAAAACAAAGCTGTGCCTAATACTCACATCACTAAGCTGCTGAGTGTTGATTTCAGCTTGAACCTGCACTGGAGAATCTGTCACTTGAGTGAATTTAATTGTACCGGGATGTTTCTTATAGACATACTGAAAGAAAATAGTACAGAATCTGTTACCCACAACGCTCTTTAAACAGGATTCCATAAAGATATACAATTCAAAGGGAAAATGTTGAAAAACTGTCCATGCGATAAATATAGTGCAAAGTGAATGATTAATATGCTTGCCCCATAAGAGAGTATTTAAATATAAAAAAATACTAAGCACTTAGCTACAACATAGATTTATAATTGTTTTGTATGATGGAAGTAACCGTTTCTGATAGTCTCCTTAGACTAGCTTTGATGCAAGCGAAATGATCATCAGAAAAATGTTGAGTCCCACAATAAATACTAATTTAAATCTGTTTGATGGGTCTTAAATTTACGAATTTACTTAGAGCAAACATAGTCAATTAAGGTAGAATCATTTACAGTTAGATAGCATTTCTCAGTGCCTAGTCTTAAAGAGGAACTGAACTCTGAAAGCTGTGCCCAAAAAAAGTAGTGACAAAAAGGGCAAATGACTAGTCACCAGTATTGCCAGTGGTCTCCCAGTAGCTGACGTTTTTCCCATTACTGATTTACCATGCCTTGTTTTGTATATCTCTGTGTTGAAGAAATCATCTTGACAGAGGCATGATGTTGTTTCTTCGCATTTCAGATGCTCCAGCATTAAAAACTTTGAGCAGTATAATATTGAAATCACCAAATCTCACTCAAAATCTTCTAAAACTAGAAGCAGCAGCACCTTAGATTTCACATTGCAGACATTAAGCTATGAGACTGTAGGCATAAGAATACCTAGTTAACCTAAATTACCAGGGATTGCACTGCTATTTTTCCATGAGGATTTTCTTTGTAAGGGTACTGCACAAATAACATTTGTAAATGTTCCCTATATAAATATTCCCTTATTGTGGAAATTTCCCTCATTTTGTGTAGTTGAGACAAAGGATACACAATAAAAGATTTGGCAAAGTTGCACTTTTATTTTTGGTTCCATGGACATGAGATGACCTTCGCGCCTCTCAGCCAACTTTGGCTGTAGCCATGACACAAGATAAAAGTAAATTCTTTGTAAGACATATGCTTGGAAAACAGTATTTTTCAACTGATCAATCCTCAAATGTTCCCACCCCCTTTGTGTATTTCAGTACTCTCCATTGCATTCTCCGTAGTATAAAATTAATAATAAAGACAAAAAGGGGAGAATGGGACACCTTATGATAGATAGAGATGGTGTGCATACCCAGGAAATCAGACTACTTCCTGAGAAGCATTACAAATTAGGTGGTTTAAATCTGCAGCTTCTCCTAAAACGACATACTTACATCTTTACATTGATCTAGTTTCTTAGAAGCTTCATATTCTTGGGTAAGAGTCTGAGGGAAGTAACAATTGGTTTTGTCCTCTTCATAATCAGCTTTATAGTTTTTCTAAAAGGAATATTAAAAACAGGTAATTTTAGGATTTGTAACATAATACACTAAAATACTATACTTATAGAAGAATAAGTGGGGTTTACTTACATCGCTTAGTAAAGAATTGACTTTGGCACAGTGAAGCATATACGGGTTCTCATAGCTGCCAATATAATGTCCCTGAATATTCCTTTGGTAGTGATCTTTGTAATGAAGCTATTGGATAAAAAACAAGTTTCAAACAGAGATGTAATTAATAAGACAAGTCATTATAAGTGGCATTCACTGAATAAATGATACTTTGATTTATTATAGAGTGGAGCATATTCACTTTTATGATTCCTACCCAATCAAGCAAGGAGACAAAAAAAAAAAGAAAAAAAATGCATTTTTGCTTGCACATGTTTGGATGACTGAAGTCAGAAAAACTTCACCTTATTCACTAAACAAAGTGAAAATGCACTTTGAAAGATAAAATTAACTTAAGCCCTGTACATACAGGCCAGATTCTCGTCAGGAAAAAAAACGTTGCTTTTCCTGACGAGATTCCTGGCAAGATTCTCTTGCCGGCCGAGTGTACACACGTACGATTCAAAAGAACCGCCGTTCTTTAGAATGGCACGAACGCGGTGATGTCACCGACCACGACAAGCTTGTGCTTGTCACATTCGATGCCGTCTCCGCCATCTTGCTTCACCCTACATAAGCCTTGGAAGCTACTGCGCATGCCGAAAAGTCATTGCGCAGGTTTCCATGGAGACAGGTAAGTATACACACGCGTGGGTTACTCAGCAGGAAAACATGGCAGAGAATCACAACGAGAAAATAGAGAGCAGGTTCTCTGTTTTTCTTGTCTAGATTCTGGCCAGTTTTCTTGATGAGAAACACACACGGTTTACTCGGCAAGAAAGCTCTGCCAGCAGTTTTCTTGCTTGCTCTTGCCGAGAAAACCGAGCGTGTGTACGAGGCTTTAGCTACGTAAATTATGTGATGTTCTACTAACATGAATCATTCAGTCATATACAAACAGAAATCTTGTTTATTCCCTTTTCATTGCGCATGATTGGGCATGTGGTCACCGCATATGAATCTGATCTGATTATTTGTCCTAGAGCCACTATGAGTAATCTGTTTTACCCTCAGATTCACCAATCAGACTTAAAACTTTTCGGGAAAAATAGAGAATACTCTTTTGAATATGGCTGGTTGCATTTGAAAAACACAGCTGTTTATTTAGATACTTTAATAAATAGGACCAATTGCAGCAAATGCAGCAAGTGGAGGCCAATTTGTGACCCCAATTTAGCTGTGTGCTTGGTACCTGGAAAACCCATAGATTTAGCTACTTGGTTTGTTCCTGTTTAACTAACGTGATGCATTAATTGCATTTAATTATTTAATTAAGTGCACCTATCATCAAATCTACTAAAAAGACATTCATTTTATTCTTAATAGTAATAAGGTTGCATTTTCTGGAATTACTGACCAAAGTATCGAGGTATCATACACTGAGCACTAGAAGGCCAACAACAAAATCGATATAAAGTGTTCGATAGATGAGATGCCTTTCTTTTTTTTCTGCCAGAGCATGAGGAAACCAAGAAAATTGGACAGGTTTTAGTTGGAAGATAAGTTCTTTAGAATCTAAAGCCTGGTACACACTACAAGATTATCCGTTTTTTTTTTTTTTTTGTATGCCTGTCTCCATATCGAAAATAAAGAGGTAACTAAAGTTTGAAAATTCTCGTACGATAGAATAAAAGTTATGACGTTTTTTTTGTGTTTGTCCCTTTGGATAATTTCGGACAAAAGCTGTGTACTAACGATCAGATTATCGTACGATCAATTTGAAAGTGGTATTTTTTGTATGAATGAATGAATGAATGAAAACTTGTATAGCGCGGCACATGCGAACTGAATCGCCTCTGGGCGCTTGTTGTTCCTGTCTCTTTTGATATCAAAAGAGATGAGTCTTGATCTTTCTCCTGAATGCTAAGTAGTTCTCCTCCAACCGAATACTGGTTGGCAAGGCGTTCCATAGTCTGGGACCTTGGACCGCAAATCTTCTATCTCCTTTGGATTTGTATCCGGCTTTCGGTATCTGCAGGAGATTTTGATTAGTGGATCGCAAGACGCGATTGGGGTTATGGGCTTTTATTTTTTCGCATAGATAATGGGGAGCATTCCCATGGATACATCTATGCGTTAGACAGAGTGCTTTAAAAGTAATTCTGTCTTTTACTGGTAACCAGTGAAGGACTCTCAGTGAAGGTGAGATGGACTCCCAAGGTTTTTTCCCAGTCACAAGTCTGGCGGCCGTATTTTGAACGACTTGTAGACGAGCGATTTGGTACCCTGGGAGTCCAAGGTAAAGGGCATTTGCATAGTCTAATCTTGAGTTTACAATTGTTCCCACCACGACCGCAATGTCATCTTTGGGAATAAAAGGAATAAGCCTACGTAGTAGACGCAGCAGATGGTGAGATCCGCTGACTACTGACCCTATTTGTGCGTCCATTGTCATGTAGGAGTCGAAAAAGACCCCGAGGCTTTTGACTTTGGCGCTAGGGGTGATGATTTTGCCCAGAATGGGCGGGGGTGTCCAAGTTGTTGCAGGTTGATTCTTACGTTTGGCGTGAAACAGAAGGAGTTCTGTTTTCGCTCCGTTGAGTTTTAGATAACTCTTTGTCATCCAGTCCTCTATCAAAGAGAGACATGTCTCTAGATTGAGGTGGTGATCCTTTTTATTGCAAATGCGGAAATACAGTTGCGTGTCGTCTGCATATGAGTGATAGAGCAGTTTCTGACTGCTGATGATCTCAAATAGTGGACGAAGATAGATGTTAAACAACACCGGTGACAGAGGGGATCCTTGAGGGACTCCGCATGATACCGTGCGTTTTTCTGAAAAGAAAGGTCCTAACTTCACTATTTGCGATCTGTTTTCCAAAAAAGAGGAGAACCAAGATAAATCGCCTTCTGCGACTCTGGCTACTTCAGCTAGCCGGGTCAATAAAAGCTTGTGGTCTACTGTGTCGAAGGCTGCGCTCAGGTCTAACAGAACCAGAAGACAAGATTCTCCTTCGTCTGCGGCCTCGAGGGCGTCGTCCCATATCTTGAGCAATGCTGTTTCCGTCCCGTGTCCGGGTCGGAAACCTGATTGAAATGGGTCGAGTAGTTTGTGGGTATCTAGATGCTGTTGCAGCTGTTTCACCACTGCTTTCTCCATAATCTTGGAGAAAGTGTTTAAGCTTGTTATGGGGCGGCGGTGGAGTGGATCCTTGGGGTCCAGGGTAGATTTCTTCAGGATGGGTCTAATTATACCCTCCTTCAACTGTGAGGGCACTATGCCCTCCATGAAAGATTGGTTAATAAGCTGCGTGATAGGAGGTGCCAGGATGTCAGCACATTCCTTCAGCAGTTTAGTGGGGATGATATCATTCGGCGCAGTGCTGTTACGCAGAGTACCGATGATATGTTTTGTGGCTTGGATAGTGATAGGTTCCAGCGTGAACTTACCTGGTTGGGGTGAATTACTACAGGTGTTGTGTAAATTATTACCGGGGGGGCTACGGGGGGAATTGTTTTGCTGAATGCTTTGCCGGATTCCCTCGATTTTATTAATGAAGTAATCCGATAATTCATTGCAAAATTCTTGTGTGTCCGAATTGGGGGCTTCAAGACAGCCTGGATTCATGGTCTGAGTGACCAGCTTGAAGAGTTCGCGGGGGCGGTTGAGGGCGCTGTTGATAGCCTCAGAAAAAAAATTTTTCTTGGCTTTGAAGGTTTCTTTGTGATATTTCTTAGTTATTGCCTTGTAGATAGAAAGGTTCTCATCTGATGGGCTTCTCTTCCAGGCAGCTTCTGCCCTTCTGCGTTCTTGCTTCAGTAACGCCAGTTGGTTGTTGAACAAGCTGGAGTTTGTTTTCCGGATGTTGGTTTTACGTTTCGGCGCTATTAAGTCAGCTGACTGTAATAGGGCTGTGTTTATGGATTCCAATGTTTCTTCAGCCGTTTGGTGTGGCTGGCTTGTTTTTATTTTTTTCCTTAATGCAGTTTTGAAGAATTCCGAGTGGAGCTTCTTCTGGCATCTAGTCCAGTGTGTAGTCACTGGATTTGATGTTTTTGTTAAGGGGGGGAAGTTGGAAAGAATGAATTTGATGGCATGGTGATCTGACCATGGCAACGGTTCATTTTCCAAGATTTTTATTTCCAGATTTTGTCTGAAAATGAGATCAAGTGTGTGACCTGAAGCATGTGTGGGCCCACATACTAGTTGCTGAAGCCCTAATCCTTCCAGGTGGTCGATGCAGGCGTCAGCAACGGGGTCTTGTGGGGAATTGGCCCAGAGGTTGAAATCCCCGAGCAGCAAAAGGTGTTTGCTGTTAAGGGTATAGGTGGAGATAAAGTCCGTCAATAATGGGAGAAGCTGCGACTTTGGGCCGGGTGGCCTATAGCAGAGTAGAATCCGGACGGTCTCCTGGGAGTTTGCTTGCAATTGTAGAGTAAGGGTTTCCATGAATGGAAGAGGGTTTTGAAAGACTGGTTTTGTGATCGCCAGATGAATCTTATGGATCACCGCCAGTCCTCCTCCTCTTTGCCCTATTCTGTTTTCCGTAATAATACGATAATTTTCTGGCACCAATTCTCCTAGAATGGTGTTACAGTCGGCTGTGAGCCAGCTCTCTGTAATAAAGAGACAGTCTAAATCGTATTGCAGGATGAAGTCATGGATTTCTAGTCGGTGTTTTACTGCCGATCTAGTGTTAATCAAAGCACATGATATTTGCTTCGGTTGTGGCAAACGGCTGCGACTCTTGATAGTCGATCGTCTATCGGTTCTAAAGAGACAGGGCTCTCTTGCAGGGCTTTTTTGGTGATGGCTGGTAGTATTGCGGCAAATCGCCTCAGACCCCAGATGGTCTCTGCTGAGTATTGCAGATTTATCATGGTTGCCAAACACCGAGGGGGGGGGGGGTGATGGGAGGATAGTCAAGGATTAGCCGAATCCTCTATCCTGACTTGATCCAGAAGAAGGCAAAAAACCCTGATCATGCTATGCCAATATGCAGTGGTAGGGAAAAAATTCCTTCCTGACACCTCGAGAGGCGATCGGACGAACCCTGGATCAAGTATTACGGTGTCCACCAGGGGGGGGGCTGGGGCTGGGTGTAGTAGGGATGGCCGCTGAACCAGCAGCAAAGTCCAAGTTGGTGAACTCCCAGATTGGGTGGATCGGTGCTGCTGTAGGGGCCAGGACGGATCGAGTGGGGGTAGGAGCTACTTTCTAGGGCTATGGGGGGGTATCTGGGCCGTTTCAGGAGTTTGGGAGAGCTTGGGATGGCGAGGTGCGGCGCGCCACTAGGCCGCAATTGAAGCCGCGGCCTTTCCTAGTCACGGCTGCCGCGATTGCTTCCAGGCCGGCGCGGAGGGGTGAAAAACACCCGAGAACCACCCGAAAAGGTGCAACTGGCACCGGATGGGTGGTGGATGGGTGGCGGATAGGTTGCTAGAGTGGGGGAGATAGTGTGGGGGTACAGGAAAGGCGTTTATGGAGAGTTATGGCAAGGGGAGAGCCGAGGCATGGGGTGGGTAGCAGCGGCTATCCTGAAAAGGACGGCCGCCTGTATTCACAGTGGGTGGCTTACCTGCTGGTTGTGGGATGAGAAAAAGGAACCAGGGGGGTCAGGTAAAGCCGAGGGGAGCTGGATGGTGAGTCTCTGGAAAGACACAGAGCTGTGGAGAGCCTACCTAGCAGCCTGTCAGAATCACTGTCTGGTCTATCTGGTCCCTGGCGAGAGCAGACTCGAGCGGAAGGCCGGAGCGTCCTACTCTCCCACTGTATGATTTTCTGCACGTGGGTATGGGCCTTAAGAGTACTTATACACATGACAGCTAAGGTTTGTTTGTTGCTGGCAATATGGTAAGAATGAGAAACAGTTATATGTCTGTTGACCTGATCATTCTGTGACTTCTAAAGACTATATTATATTTAACCGACCAATTGGGGTGGATTTTCCATGCCAGTTAGTAATGTTCTACTAAAACAAGATCAGCAGAAGAAGTGTCTGCATAGAACAAAACTAAATATGCCTGAAAGATATGAGTGTGCATATTTATTTCTGATCATGTAAAGAACCATTTTCTGACCAACATATCATATAGGTTAGTTAAAGGGTTACTAAACCCTTGCTTTTTGTTTGTTTTTCAAATAACAAACATGTCATACTTACCTCCTCTGTGCAGTTGGTTTTGCACAGAGAGTCCCCGATCCTCCACGTCTGGGGTGCCTCAGCAGCGCTCCTTGCTACTCCTCTTCTGGAGTACTCGGAGAAGCGCTCTTCTTCGGGACACCCGTGTTCCTGTGTCCTGTTGTTGCATCTATTGACACAGACAGCAGGACTTAGCCCCGCCCACCATGTTATTGGATTTGATTGACAGCAGAGGGAGCCAATGGCTGCGCTGCTATCAATCTATCCAATCAGGATGTGAGCCACCGGCTAGAGCTGGTGTGCTTATCCCAGAGGCAAGAAAGAATGGGTTCAGGTAAGTAAAACGGGGGTCTTGGGGGCTGCTGTATGACAGAAGGTTCTTCACTAGACATGTGCATTTTTTTTCGTTACGAATTCAAATTCGGACACATTTTTCATTATTCGGAAATTCGGATGCATCCAAATTTCCGAATTACAAAATTTCCGAATTCAAACAAATTAAAAAAAAAGCGAACAAAATTAGAATTTGAATCAAATTCGAATCGAATCGAATTCGAAAACAAATTCTATTCAAATCGAATTCAAAAACAGTTTGAATCGAAACAAATTTGAATGAAAATTTAAAGCAGATTTGAATCAAAATCTAAAAAATATAAATCGATTTCTAAAAAAGAATACAATAAAATAGAATATAAAATAATAAAACAATAGAATGAAAATCAAAGAATAGTAAAGAACAGAATGGAATTTAATAGAATGTAATCAAATACAATAATACAAATACAAATACATACAATCAAATTCTGTTGAAATAATTTCAAATTCTGTTGAAATAATTTCAAATTCTGTTGAAATAATTTCAAATTCTGTTGAAATAATTTCCAATCTGGTGGAAATAATTTTAAATCCGGTTGAAATAATTTCAAATCCGGTTGAAATAATTTCAAATTCTGTTGAAATAATTTCAAATTCTGTTGAAATAATTTCAAATTCTGTTGAAATAATTTCCAATCCGGTGGAAATAATTTCAAATTTGGTTGAAATAATTTCAAATTCGGTTGAAATAATTTCCAATCCGGTTGAAATAATTTCCAATCCGGTTGAAATATCATCGAATTTGGTTGAAATATTAACGATAGCGGATGAAATATTATTGAATTCTGTTGAAATATTTTCGAATCCGATCAAAATATGATCAAATTCGAATTCGGTAGATATATTATAGAATACGGTAGAAAATTTAACGGATCTAACTTAACAAAATTAATTAAATAACGAATTAAAACGAAACTAAACAAAACAAACGATCGAATGCGACCAGGTTTTTCGAATTTGGTCAAAAACGTGTTTTTCTAATTCGGTCGAAAACGATCGAATTCCGAAAACTAATTTAACAAATTTAACGGATCTAACTTAACAAAATTAATTAAATAACAAATTAAAATGAAACGAAACAAAACAATTTTTTTCCATTTGCACATGTCTATTCTTCACCTTAATGCATAGGATGCATTAAGGTGAAAAACATGAGGGTTTACAACCCCTTTAAACCTGATGATTTTTGTCTGTCCCCTTTAATTACTCTCCTCTTTACTTTTTCCCTTAAACCTATTTTGAAGCCAGAATTGGTTCCTGAAGCATCCCATGTTTTATGTTAGTGGTTTAATTTCCAAGTACTCAAATCATTATTTCCTAGACTACAATCATTATTTCCTAGACATGCAGTTCACCAGAAACTGTGAGCAATACTCACATCACTAAAATTCTTCAAGACATTATCAATCTGAAATTTGGGGGTGTCACAGTAATTAA
This sequence comes from Rana kukunoris, assembly GCA_029574335.1. Lineage (NCBI taxonomy): Eukaryota > Metazoa > Chordata > Amphibia > Anura > Ranidae > Rana > Rana kukunoris. The sequence continues at coordinate 210,035,894 of CM056054.1, read as the reverse complement.
TACTGGTTCCTTTGGCTTTTTCATAAGATTGCTTGTACAATATCTGAAATGAAAGAAGGAATAAGAGTAGGAGATAAGATTACAACATGTTATAGTAGAGTTGTAAGTGATGAAAGCTCCATACTTAGTTTCATCCACCAACAACAGAATAAATCTCTCTTAGGCCCCATACACACGAGCGGACAGATTTGTTCAAATCTGTCCGTCCGACAGATTTGAACAAATCTGTCTGCTGGGATTTTGGTTTGCTCGCGTGTACACACAAGCAAACCAAAATCCCCGCCAGCAGACGGCGCGCTGACGTGCCGGTGACGCGGCGGTGACGTTGACGCTGCCACGTCATCGCACCAGGAAGTAAAACACTTCCGCGCATGCGCCGAATCCATTCGGTGGCGGCGGTGCGGGACGACATGTCTGCTGGTAAGTGTACTAACCAGCAGACATGTCGGGCGGACAGATTCCCACCCGATAGATTTCAAAGCATGCTTTGAAATCTGTCGGGTGGACAAATCTGTCTGCTCGGCCGTACACTTGATCGAATCTGTCTGCTGAAACGGTCCAGCGGACAGATTTGATCGTGTGTACGAGGCCTTAGGGTTCTTCATATACACTATATGGACACATTTAGTGGACACAATACTCCTATATGAGCTTGTTGGAGGTCTTATTTCAAAACCATTGCCACTATTGTAAAATTGCAAACCCCCCTGCCCCAAACACACACACACACACACACACACACATAGATGTGCGCAGGGGGGTGTGCTGGGTGTGCCTGGGCACACCCTAATCACCCTGTGAGCCAGAGCCAATCATAAGGCAGTACAGTCTGCCCTCCTGTACCGAGTCCATGCCCTTTTCATTCAAAATGGGGGCCCAGGCACCTGCTGAGCTGTAATACCTTTTTACAGATATCGATCCCCTTGTTCCTCCCATTTCAGCGCTGCCGGCTTCTCCTCCACTCCCTCCCTCTGGTTGCAATGTAGAGGGATCAGTTCTAGCATCTGCATCTCCATCCTGTCCTCAGTCCCTTTTTCACTCTTAAATGTAAGACATCAGGGGTCTGTTTAGAACCCTGATATTTTGCCAAAGCCCGTCAAAGGGGCAGTTTAAAAAAAAAAAAAAAAGGAAAAATAAATGAAAGTAATAATAAAAAAAGGACTCATTCACATGTGCTCTGCACTCGCCGCTGTGCACTCGCCTCTGTTGCTCTGTGCTTGAACTTTGGGGTGCACACTATAATGCCGTAGGCTGCGCACAACTATGCACACACCTTTGTGTCTCCAAAAGCCTCCACTCTTCTGGGAAGGCTCTCCATGTTATTTTGAAGTGTGTCTATGGGATTTTGTGCCATTCAGCCAAAACTGCATTTGTGAGGTCAGGTTGGATGAGAAGTTCTGGCTTGCAATTAACTAGCCAATTATTTTTTTTTTTTTTAACACCATTGAGGTCAAGGCTTTGTGGAGTACACTCAAATTTCTCCATACTAAATTTGTCAAACTTTGGACCTGGCTATGTGCAGTCATGCTGACACATCTCCGAACTGTTGCCAAAAGGTTGGACACACACAATTGTGTAAAATGTCCTTGTTTGCTGTACCCTTCACTAAAACGCATCAACTCAATCATTTTGAGGAGTGCCCATATGTTTATCCATATAGGCACATCCTTGTCCCTACATTTTTCTTTAAAGGAACCTTTATTCTTTATAAGATCCTGTGAATAATTTATTTGCCAGTCTGAAAGACTGTTGGTTTAACTGTAGACCTAAAACGTACATCACTCAGGGAATTTCCAGCTTTTTTGAGTTGCCTCAGCAAGGGGTTTTCTGTGGCAGGAAGAGTATGGTAACCTGTGGGTCCCTTGGATTTTTCATAATCTTCTTTATATTTCACCTGTAAATGTAAAAAAAAGGGGTTCAAAAACAGATTAGAAAGCAGTAGTACAGTATTGTACTGCATTAGTCATGAAGTAATGCAGAATGTTGGATGTTTGAGGTATAAATTATTGTTATACTTCAAGTGATACCGTTTATTGGCTAACCTAAAGCAGAACTTCTGCTTTTAGCACTCCTCGCCACCTTACAGGCCACATTTGGTATGTGATTTTTTTTGGGGTGGGGAGTAGGTTTTGAAAGGTACTTCCTGTCCCACTTCCTGCTTCAGTCTCCTCGCCACCTAGGCGACTCCTCCTCTCCTCCTCCCTCTCTGCAATCTTTTGGGACACATCACAGGCCCCAGAAGATTGCGTGGCCACTAAGGGAGCGCATCACAGTGCACGCCCCGGCTGGCAAGCTGAAAGTTGTCACAACCGGGTGCCTACACTTGCAATGACGGTGCCCCGGAGAGGAGGGGGAGAGGAGCGAGGCTTAAGGTGGCCGCATCGCTGGACCGTGGGACAGGTGAGTGTCGCTTTATTCAAAGTCAGCAGCTATACTTTTTGTAGCTGCTGACTTTAAAAAAAACTTTTTGAACTCTGCTTTAAGTTATTAAAGTTGCAAGCTTTTGAGATGCCATGGATCCCTTCTTAATGCTTCATACATATGCCCAAAGAAGGGATCTAAGGCATACTAAAAGCTTACATCTTTAATAACCTACGGACAATAAAGGTATTACCTAAACTCCAAGAAAACTGCTGAGAAATATGTATTAAAGCAGTATTAAACCCAAAAGCAAACATTTATTATATTGCATCTTACCGATTCTTAAGCCACGTACACACAATCGGAAATTTCCAAAAAGAAAACTGGGTTTTATTTCCGACAATACATTTTTATTTTTGTTAGACAGAATTTTGGCTCAAACTTGTGTTGCATACACACGGTCACACAAAATTCCGACTGTCAAGAACGCGGTGATGTACAACACTACAACGAGCTGAGAAAAATTAAGTTTTAATGATTCCAAGCATGCATGTTTTTTTGTGCGTGAGAATTGCATACAGACGATCGGAATCTCTGACAAGAACTTTTCCCGTCTAAAAATTTGAGAACCAGATTCCAACAGAAAAAGTCCGATGGGGCCTACACACGGCCGGGATTTCGGACCAAAGGCTCACATCGAACTTTTCTTGTCGGAAAATTCTGATCGTGTGTACGCGGCATAAGATGTGATGGCTGTATTGGTCATTTTTTTAGGCTTTCTTTCATTTTTTTTCATCTGGTGATCTGGCCAGTATATCTGTTGTTTTTAAAAAGAAAAAGCTCTCTGCCAGATGTATCAGTTTACATTAATGAGACAAACCATTTACACTGGCATTTGCTTACAATAATCAGCTTTTATTTACTTATGTAAAATCTTTATCGTAAAAGGAAAAGAACTGTTTGCTGTAACTGATTACAAAGTATGAGCTGGAGTTTGTCTCTGATTTGTTAGTATATTAAAATCAGGTAGTATATCTAACACTGCTGCTGTCTGCTGTGCCCCCTGTGCTCATTTTCATCCAGAGTAGGGGAATTCCAATATAGGCGGTGTGTTACTGACCAGATCACTAAGTGAAAAAGCCTAAAAAAATAACCAATTTCAACCAACAAATATAATGATTGGTAAGCTACAATATATTACATTTTTGGTTTGGGTTTAATACTGCTAAGGTAACATATATCTTTATTACAGTAGAAAAATAGCTTCACATACCGTGCTAGCATTCAGTCCAGCCTTCTTATTAAGCTTATATCCTGGTGTATCTGTCTGCATGAAGTTGATTTGGTCTTTAATACTCTCAAAGTCTTCATGATACTTTATCTGTTGAAAGAAGGAAATTAGTTAGAATCAGTTCGGGTTCTGTACGCTAAGCTGAAATTTCAGTATTGATTTACAGGTGCCAAAGACCATGTCCAGGAGGGCACGCTGGAAAGTAACAGTTCTACAGAGGTTGGCAAACACAACATTACCGTCTTCTGCAGCATTGTCTTTCATATACTCACATCACTCAGATTATCGGAATTCATTCTGGCGACTGCAATTTCATAACACGGGGTCTGGCTCCATTTGCCTTTTACCTTGTTCTGATAATCCTCACGGTACTTAATCTGTGTTAAAAAAACACATTTTACACGTCAGAATTTAAGAAAAGAAAAGAAAAAAAGAAAAGAAAGGGTGGGATGGAAGAAAAAGACCAATAATGGAGGTAAGGAAGGGTAGAAGCAAAGAGCATGAAATTGCTAGAAAAAAATAAATAGCCAAAAGTGGCAAAAAGAAAAATAAGAAAAACTTACATCACTTAGCTGTTGTGACACTTTCTTGGCCATTTCAATATCAGGTCGATCGGCCAGCTGTGTGAACTGCTGCATTTGTTCATTATGTCCTTTCTTATAATTGATCTGTTTGAAAACCAATTTAAAGTTAATCATATGCAAAAGGTGGTTGATGACAGCCAGTTGGTAAAACTCAGCTCAATGCAACACTTATTTTGTTCTGGATAGGCCAGGAAAAGATTGAAACTTTTGTCCTAATTTTTTCCTGTTAAAAACAAACAAAAAAAAACATGCATACATGGAAGGAACACCAGACCAAAAGATAAAGGCCCGGATTCACAAAGCACTTACGCCGATGTATCTCGAGATACGCCGCGTAAGTGTAAATATGCGCCATCGTATCTGTGCGCCGTACCCACAGAACTAAGATACGCCTAAAAACAGGCTTCAGTCCACCGACGTAACTTGCCTACGCCGGCGTATCGTGGGAGCAGATTTACGCTGGACGCATCTGGCGCTCCCATTAATTTCGTCTTTAAATATGCAAATGAGGCAAATAAAGGCGATTCACGAATGTACTTGCACCCGGGGCATAATATACACGGTTTGCGTAAGTCGTATGTCCGGTGTAAAGTTATTCCCCATATAGGAGGTGCAACTCATGCAATGGTTTGGACCAGGGAACACAGCCATCGTATTTTACGTCGTTTACATACCGTGTTTCCCCGAAAATAAGACGTACTCCGAAAATAAGCCGTAGCGGGATTTCGACGCAAGATAGAAATATAAGACACCCCTCCGAAAATAAGACGTAGCGATGTAGTGTCGAATCTCCGAAAATAAGATGTAGTGTCGAATCTCCGAAAATGAGATGTAGTGTCGAATCTCCGAAAATAAGATGTAGTGTCGAATCTCCGAAAATAAGATGTAGTGTCGAATCTCCGAAAATAAGATGTAGTGTCGAATCTCCGAAAATAAGATGTAGTGTCGAATCTTGTAGTGATAGGCGTGTCGTATGCGGCGCGGCGCGGTAAACAACACGTCATAGGTGTATGTTACTGTACTGGTGCTCAGGAGCTGTGAGGAGAAGAACACTCTGTAAAGCAAAAAGATTCTCCCAGCATTGACCAGCAAACCCCTCTCTCACCCCACACAAACAGATCACCCCAGCTCCACTGTGCTCCACATCAGCTTTGCTGGCCTATCTTTTTGTACAACCAGACAAGATGAGTGCAAAAAGAAAGAGTTATTCTGTTGAGTACAAGAAAGGAATTGTGGAGGACTCCCGAGGCAAGAATCTTACGGCTTTTTGCAAAGAGAAGAAGTTGGATATCCGAATGGTCCAAAAATGGCGTGCAGAATACGATAATCTCAGTCTACAGGTGGACAGAGGAAATGCTAAGAAGCGCAAGTGTGGTTCAGGTAGGCAACCTTTATTTTCTGTAATAAAAATAAGACACCCCCCGAAAATAAGCCATAGTGTGATTTCTTGAGGAAAAAAAAATATAAGACGGTGTCTTATTTTCGGGGAAACACGGTAGTACGTGAATAGGGCTGGGCGTAGGTTACATTCACACAGTAGGCAGTGATTCGATGTATCTTAGCCAGTTGTTTCGACGTGATTGTGAGCATGCGCACTGGTATACGTCCCTGGGAAGGCGCATGCGCCGTTCGTTTTAAGTACTTGCCTAGCACTCGGCACATCATTTGCATGGGGTCACGCTTCATTACCATGTATCACGCCCACTTCCAGCCCACTTCCACTTACGCTGCCTTACGCCTACGAATATACGCTACGCCGGTGCAGAGTTGGGAGCATTTGCTTTTCGGGCAAAGGACTCCCTCAGGTTTCAATAAAAAATTAGAACCTTGAATGGACTAAAAATAAAGCTTTGCCATATGTATCTGCCTAGGGAAGCTAATTGCTGGATTAGAAGACATACTTACCAGCAATATCTGCGTGAGAAATCCAGATAAAATTATGTTTCTTATCTTGCTTGCTCATGCTGATACTGCTGGCAAATAATTCTTCTAATCCAGTCATTAGCTTCCCTACACAGATTCACAGAGAAAGGGATCTTTCACATGGGTGTTCCATATGTCCTCCTTTCCTCCATCCATGTATGTCTATGGGCTAGCAGAAGTTAGCGGATGATCATTCACTGACATCCTCCTCTGTTAAAATCCCTTTTTTGAGACAGAAGAAAACCCTATTTTTTTCTATTTAAAAAAATGGATGTTAGTGGACGACATCCGTTACATCCAATCCACTGACATCTGGTTTTCACCACAAAAACTTTCAGCTTTTTAGTCCAATCACTTTTTTTTTTAAAAACTGGTGAAAAATGGATGTTAGCGGACATCAAAACAGATGTAAAAATGTACCTGCGTATCTGTTTTTGATCTTTTTTTTTACCAAAAAAAAAGTGACTTAAAGCGGAGGTTCACCCTAAATATTAAATACAGCTTATCGAAACCAGCTCAATATGTATATGAACATTTGGCTAATAAAAAATGTATAGTTCATTCAAATACTGTGAATCTGTTGTTTTCAAGAGACACTTCCTGGTCTGGGCGTGTCTCCTCTCTTCCACAGCGCCCCAGTGTTTGCTGGGAGTTGATCGCAATGTTTCCTGGGAGCACAGTGTTGTGCTTTCCAGGAGATAATTCATAAAGCCGACCGACAAAATCTTGTGGGATTTTACATGTCACGTGACTCAAGAAGCAAGTCACGTCACAGCATTCACCGCCCCTTAAGTATTTGCTTGTGGGCTTCACAATGCCCACAAGCAAGATGGAACATTCCAGGAGGAATTTTTATAAAATATTATTTATGGCTGATTCACAGTGCGGGGGAACAAAAACATAAGACACGTGAGTACAAGCTTGACAAATCATAAAACCCATTGATGCACAGCAAAAAAAAAAAAAAAATGATGTCCCACAGAACCCCCGCTTTAACTGAACTAAAAAGCTTTAATTTGAGTCCATTCGAGGTTCTCATTTTTAACTGAATGCCCTGATGGAGGGGAGACATTTGACTCCAGAAACACGTTGGCCGTTGTTTAGCACAATACCAATAGATAAAATTGGACTCTTTTATCCTGTGTGTCGCTCCTTCCATGTATGAATGTTATTTCATTTTTTTAAATAAAATTTGTATTCATTTTACAATTATTAAAAATATTATTACCTTTCCTCTATGACCTCCCCTTCTTCTCTCAAACTCCCACCAATGTAGAGTATTTTCCTGTGCTCTTAAACTCTACGCAGTTCCTCCATATATTTACACATTTTTCTATTTATAATACTCTCCATAATGATACAATTCTTCCATGTTGTAGATTAACTCTACCCTTTTAACCCAGTCTCTTATCATTGGGCTTTCTGGAGATTGCCAATATTTTTAAATCAAATATTTTGCTGCATTTATCAGGCTAGGTATCACTGATTTCTTATATTGCTTTATTGTAAGTTTAGTGTTGTGAAGTAAATAGGTTCCTGGGTCTGTAAAAATACTCATTCCCAAAATTTCCTGTCTCTGTTGTATAATTTCCTGCCAAAATGTCTGTATTTTTGGGCACTCCTACTATATATGGGTCATTGTTCCTCTTCCTCCACAACCTCCCAAACTGACATTTGTGCCTTGGTAGGTGTTATATACCATCTTGATAGGCATGTATAATTAATTTCTATCATGCTTATGTTTATTATATGTATGCATATTTTTTTTTTGGTAACCTGTTGTGGTACCCACTGGAGGGTAGCCTTGTCTGTTGTGAGCAATAACCTGAGTCAGTGGGCTCTTCAAATTTTTTTTTCCTTCTCACTACTTTGTATAAATGTATATTAACCACTTCCCGCCCGGCCAATAACAGATTTACGGCCGGGAAGTGGTTATGAAATCGTGACTGGCCGTTCTCAAACGGCTAGCACGATTTCAATGCCGCGCGCGCCCGTGGGGGCGCGCAGCGCGGCGATCGGTGATGCGGGGTGTCAGTCTGACACCCTGCACCTCCGATCTCGGTAATGAGTCTCCGGCGGAGCCTCGTTACCACGTGATCAGCCGTGTCCAATCACGGCTGATCACGATGTAAACAGGAAGAGCCGCCGACGGCTCTTCCTCACTCTCGTCTGACAGACGCGTGTAGAGGAGAGCCGATCAGCGGCTCTCCTGACAGGGGGGGTTCACGCTGATTGTTTATCAGCGCAGCCCCCCCTCGGATCGCCACACGGACCACCAGGGAGTGCCCACACTAGACCACCAGGGTACTAAAAATAAATAAAATAAAAGAACAAAAAAAAAAGGAAAAAAAAAAAAAAGGGGGGCAGTAAAAAAAAAAATGATGCCAATCAGTGCCCACACATGGGCACTGATTGGCAACATTGATCCATCAGTGCCACCCCTCAGTGATCATCAGTGCCACACCAGTGTCTGTCAGTGCCAATCCATGCCCACCTGTGCCACCTATCAGTGCCCACCTGTGCCACCTATCAGTGCCCACCTGTGCCACCTATCAGTGCCCACATGTGCCGCCTATGAGTGCCCACCTGTGCCGCCTATGAGTGCCCACCTGTGCCGCCTATGAGTGCCCATCTGTGCCGCCTATGAGTGCCCAGTGCCGCCCATGAGTGCCCATCAGTGCCGCCCATGAGTGCCCATCAGTGCCGCCCATGAGTGCCCATCAGTGCCCCATACCAGCGCCGCCTATCAGTGCCCATCAGTGCTACCTAATTGGCGCCCATCAGAACTACCTCATCAGTGCCCATCAGTGCCACCTCATCGGTGCCCATCAGTGCCACCATATCAGTGCCCGTAATTGAAAGAGAAAACATACTCATTTACAAAAAAATTAACAGAAAAAAATAAAAACTTTATTTTTTTTTCAAAATCTTCGCTCTATTTTTAGTTGTTGCGCAAAAAAAAAAATCGCATAGGTGATCAAATACCACCAAAAGAAAGCTCTATTTGTGGGGAAAAAAGGACGCCAATTTTGTTTGGGTACAGTGTAGCATGACCGCGCAATTGTCATTCAAATTGCGACAGTGCTGAAAGCTGAAAATTGGCTTGGGCGGGAAGGTGCGTAAGTGCCTGGTATGGAAGTGGTTAAAGTCCTAGCACCTCTTGGATATCTTTTTTTTTTCATTTGAGTCTATTAATATCTGTGTCTTCCTGTCTCGGTGGAGACTGCTCCCACGTTCTTTGCACAGGCTCCACAGGAACAGGAAGTGGGGAAAATAGACACAATGAGCTAATAGGCACAAGGAAAAAAAAGCATGACATATTATTTTTGGAATACATATTTACACAGGGTCTTCTGTATCACAATTCTTTAAACTATTATAACTGAAATATTATCATGAAGCAATATTTTTTGGCTATACTTACATCACTTAGAGCTTTCTGTGCCTTAGCAACTCTTCTCAGTTCTGGACTATCAGAGTAAGGAAAATACGTTGTTTTATCTTCATCCCAATCTGCTGTATATTGTTTCTGAAACAAGAAGAAAATATGAATAAAACAAGGCAGAATGAATACAAGTGAGAGAAAAAAAGGAAACAGGCTAGACACAAGACACCTACAAGACATCTATGCTACCATCCTGCCGGGAGTGGATGGGACAAGATAGATTAATCATCAGGTAAGTTGGCTGAACAAGTGTTATGGGCTATTTTGGCACTAGGACTTGATTTAAATTAAAAGCTTATGTTTATGTACAACTCTAGCCAAAAAATGCTGTCTGTCTGCTGGTTAAGGAGATTTTATGTAAGACTTTAAGGGTCCATTCAGACGTGTGTGTCATGGTGATGTGCTGTAAAATACACATAACCGCAATGCACGGTAACGTACATACCACAGTACCGTGCCATTCATTGTTAATGACACTCCAAGGTGCAGCAGTGGTCAATGCAAAGCCACATCAGTGCATCACAATGCGCATGATGTTCCCAACAAAAAGTTCATCTGAATTTTTGGGATCATTGCAGTGCATTGGCAGCCTATTGTACATGAATTAACAAAAACTGCAGTTAACACACTACAGGGGTCTGTACAAGTCTGGACCATAAATACCATCAGTTTCTCAGTCTATTGTAAAAATCGCAATAGCTTCTTGCATATATTTTAGAAGTCGCTACCAAAAATCTTTTGTAACATGGTGGTTACAAATCTCTTGCAGCTTGCATGTACTGTATCTCTAACACAGCCTTTTTAAACCAGGGACCCTGGTGTGCCTTGACGTTTCTTCAGGGGTGCCTTAGGAAAATGCATAAACATGTATCAAAAATTGTATACAGGCCAGCAGGTGGATCAAGACTGCATTTAAGTTACACAAAGCCACAGGTTTTCGTTATGCACCATTATGACTTTCTAGACCAGTGATGGCGAACCTTTTTGAGCCCGAGTGCCCAAACCGCGACACAAAATCAACTTATTTCTTTCAAAGTGCCAACACAGAATTAAACCTACCAGTGTCTCTGTACAGAGAATGGGACTGATCATCTCTCTTAATTAACCCCAAAGGACCGAAAATGTACGTTTCAGCCAAATTTGTTCAGAATGCAGGATTCAGGAATGCTTTGTGCTCAAAATACACTGTGCGACATACACTGACCTACCTGACACATACACAGCAAAGTGATTTAAGGTAGATATTATGTTAAAAAAACATATTTCGCCACCCTCCCCCAATCATTTGTTTCCTTATAGATGCTGGGCAGGCTAGTTTTGGGCCAGCAGCATGTGTTCAGGGTGTGCACCCCAAGCCGGGTTCTGTAAATTATGCTGTCGGTTGCTATCGGTTACTATACATTGCTGCCCACCATTTGGTTGCTATCGGTTACCATACATTACTGCCCACCCTTCGGTTGCTGCTATACATTACTGCCCACCATTTGGTTGCTATCGGTTACTATACATTTCTGCCCACCATTCGGTTGCTATCGGTTACCATACATTACTGCCCACCATTTGGTTACTAGAGGTTGCTAAACATTACTACCCAGTACCATTCGGTTACTACACATTACATTACTGCCCATAATTCAGTTGCTAGAGGTTACTACACAATGATTACCTGCAAATGACTCCCCTTCTGCAAACTGCTCAGTCCTGCCGCTGCTTTAATAATCACCACCTCCGCTGCTGGCAGAAGGGTGAGGAAGAATGCACACAGCCCTGTCTGTGCCTTTGATCTCCCTGCTCGTGCTGCTGACCGGAGAAGGGGGAGGGGGGCCTGAGGGGGACATCACAGGAAGCCTGCTCTGCTTCACTCCTTGTCAGAGTCACAGCTCCGGTCCTGACAGAGGAGAAGCAGGCTCTCTAACATGTTAAGTGCAGGGAAGAGAGCCCTCTGCCTCAATACAGCACAGCCACGCTTTGATCTTTGCCTGCATCTTCTTGTCAAATGTGGCGGGCTGCAGGAGGAGGGCGGGTTACAGTAATACTGATTGGCTGAGAGGCGGTGGTGGGCGGAGCAATTATAAAAAGCACAGATGGATAATTTCGGCAGCTGGCCGTTGATTGGTGTGGGTGCGGTGTGGATGAGACGGCTTCTATGATTCAATTAGTGTGCGAACGTCACCCCAGCACTTATTGTTTCTCACTCCCACTCGGGCACGTCACTGCTTGCGCACAGATCTATGGGAGATGTAGTTTGCGGCGCAGTGTGGACAATTCGATTTTTCACCATGTTTTCCTAATTTCATGGCGTGCCCATAGATTGGGCTCGGCGTGCCAGCAGCGGCACGCGTGCCACGGGTTCGCCATCACTGTTCTAGACACTGGCATTCTAACAACCAACAACGTCATCAGTTAAGGAGGATGTCTGTTACCTCCACAGCATTCTTGTTTGACCCTCCTGTGCCCCTCTCCCTTAGCAATGGGGTCACATTATCTAACTGATGTAGAGAAATTGAGGGAGAAGAGAAACATTGGCATACTAGTCAGTACCAGTGTGCAAAAGTGTGTTTGCTTTGGAAGAATAAATTACCTCTGACGTTGGGTGTCCTAGGTGTGGATGTTGCTGCATTATGTAAAACTATTAGAATAGTTTATAACATTTTAGAATGGGTTACCTCGAGTCCATAATTTTAAAGCGTGCCTTGAAATTGTCTATAATTTTAAAGGATGCCTTCTTTAACACATTGAATTGTACCATGCAGCAGTCTCTTACGTGGCAGCCCTCTCTTGTAGTATCCAAGGAGAGCTAGGGGCAGAATGCTTATAATGAATCTCCAACCAATACAAACCAAAGTTTTTAACTGAGCCTGATGGCTTAGGTTTGGCAGAAAGGTTTCCACAAATCGGGGACCCTCCTGAGGAGCAGTGGTCATCTGAATTGAGTAATCCATGTGAATTTGACCCAGAAGGAGCGCTAAACAATTGCTTCTCAGAGTCCAAAAGTATTTTTGTGATTATACAAGTGAACAGAAGAAAACAAAAGGCAGCCAACACGTTTGGGTGGCCACAAACAATCCCCTTCATCAGGGAATTAGAGCCTAAAATAGTGTATAATGTACTTGCATAACGATTCTGGACACATCATTCAACGTCAGTAAAATCAGAATATCCAGTATGTGGACACTTGTGTTCGTGTCAAAGCAGCAAGAGCTTGCATGAGACAAGAACACTGCTAGGATCCGTTCATGTTTAAATATCAATAATCTTTAGTAGACTAGAGTAGTTAAAAAACAAAAACAACCAACCAAAGGTGGAGCTGATGCAGAATTTAGTCTCTTCCTTGGCCTTGCTTTGCTCCCAGCAGCTGGCAGTCAGACCCTACTTCCATTATTTTGACAGACATGTGATCACCATCATACCATTGTTTAGTAGATTTAAAAAAGTAACTAGAGAAACATACAGCAGTGTTCTACAATACTTACCTTGCTGAGCATTGCAGTATTCTTTATAGCCTGCACCAACTCTGGTGCATCCGGAGGTAACAGGTACTTCTCCTTAGTATCCTCCCAATTCTGCTTGTATAGTACCTAAAACAGCAGAGTATTCTCGTTAAGACTGGCACTCAAACAGAGGTAGAATCTACCTGTGGACATCAAGCTCACTTACCTTGCTCAATTGCTGAGACACTTTTTTAGCATGTTCAATGTCTCTGGCTTGTCCATCTACGTGGCAGTTGGTTCTAGCGACATTGCCATCCATACGATACTTCACCTATATTAGAAGAACATTGTAATCAGAACATACCTTGATATGCCTAAGGCTGGGTTCATAGTCATAGGAAGTGACTGTTGTACAACTATCGTCCTACTTTCCCTGCTACATCTGTCCTACATCAGTCCTACTTTGGTCCTACTTCCATCCGCCTTGAATGAACAAGATAACATTTTGCTCCTTCGATGGTATTCAATGGGCTGAAGTAGGACCAAAGTCGGACCAAAGTAGTACAGGGAGCATTTTCAAAGTCGGACCGACTTGTGTCGGACCAGTTAAGACAGCTCTCATAGGGAAACATTGATTTTCACACGTCATGTGACATGAGCTCCCAAGAGAGAGTTTGTCGCACCAGTGTGAACCCAGCTTCAGCCCAGGTTCACACTGGGCTGCAGGAGTGAAGCCGTGCAAGTTCAGCTGACTTTGCACGATTTCACTCCCGCTGGCAGTCCTGATTTCGGCCGTGATTTAAGAGACATCTGTGCAGGTTTTTGCACAGATGTCAATGTAAATCACGGCCCGAAATCGCAAAAAGTAGTACAGGAACTACTGTTTGAAATCGGTGCAGCGCCGCAGATGCGACGTCGCACTGATTAGGATGGTGTAATTGCTGACAATTGCCAGAAAATGCCGCCGATTTGAGATACAATTTGACATCTGAAATCGCATCTCAAATCGTACCAAATCGTACCCAGTGTGAACCTGGGCTTACAGTCAAGTCCTTATTAAAATGATAATATAATTCAGGTGGAAAACTGTTGGGAGAATAATTCAGGAGCTTTTTATAGTTCTTTAAGAGCTGGAATACCTGAAGATCCCAGCCTCCTCAAAAGAAGCTCAAACTCATTAAGTTTTAAATTGCTGCAATATTTCTATGTACAGAAGATCTGTCAGTTTTGGGGACAGTTCATGGACCCAAGAAATCCAAGCATTAATGGTTCATGATTTGTTTTATATTAAAGCTGAGAGCTGGTAATGCAACTCACCCATTACCCCCTCCAAACTAATCTCTGGGTTCATAAAAAATCCATCTCATATAATCCACCAGGTTCCAAATGTTCTACCTTCCTTTCTGCAGAGTGGGAGGGGCCTTGTATCGCATTTGTAGTACACCAATTTCATTATGCTGCAAATTGTATGACTACTAATTTAATTTTCCCATGTGGCTCTTACCCTTAACCCTATCAGATGATTCCATATCTGTACCAATATACTGGTTGACTAGCATTTTCAGAAGGAAGCCAGAAATGATATTCCCCATACATTCCTTATACAGTAAATGGAATTACCTCACTCAGCTGGTTTTGGGCCCTCTTGATCCTTTTGAGTTCAGGAGTATCCATTGTGATAGCATATGGCTCTCCCCGCTGTTTTTCAAATTTTTCTTTATATTTATTCTAAGAGAAAGAAGAGTTGTTATTTAAGTAATCAGTCACATTTCAATAGAGGGGGTCTTATGGTCTAAGCACTGCTTTGAAATGATTTTGGGTTAGGGCACAAAATGTTAGTTTTCTATGCAACAGTTTTTGGAAAAGGTTTACCCAAACATTTTTCTATTACATATGGTTTCCTTATTACCATTAGAAATCCATCTGGCAACACATTTTATCCAATAAAAAAGCCCAAGGAGCAAAGAAAGTAAAACGTGTAGCATATACAGCAACTAGCACTGCACCTATACCAATACCAGTATCTGTGCCAAAACTAAGCTTTTGCAGGAGTACTTGCACTTGCGCAAATGCTGCGATACTAAAACCAATAGGTTTTTGTGATTTAATTGCGACTTGCATTGACTTCTGTTAAATGAAGTCGCAAGCTGCAATGAAATTGGAGGTCCAAATTGCACTAATCAGTGGCTTTGAAATCGTGCTACATCACCGCGATTTCAAAGCCACAGATCAGTTTGATTTGGACCTCTGATTTTATTGCAACTTCATTTAACAGAAGTCAATGCAAGTAAAAAAGGAAGAATGGCTGCACAGTCCCGATGCTCGCTGTGCTGTATATGCTTTTATTCGTTGATCACTACAATAAAGATTTTGGCATCCTTCCGGAGTGTGCAGCCATTCATCCATGTTTCCCTACTGATCTCGAAAGGCGAGCCGGGCCTCTGCTTTGGTGCGCTGTTTCTTTAAATTTGTGAACTCATGTGATGATATACAACAAAAAGCAACGTAGGTGAATAGGTTGATACAATCACTTCTATAACGAGTGCTCAAACAAATAATATATATATACAAATGTACTCTAATTCATCACTAGTGAAAAAAAATCCAGTAAATAAAGAATTGTGCAAAAAATCAGATTGGAGAGTATTTGAAAAGCTATCTGAGCTAGCTGGGGAGTTGACACTGCCGCTAGGGATACAATTCATGCTTGAATTTTTCAACCTCAATGTAAGTGTACCTTGCATATCTTTTAATAAAAAGTTGGCTGATTCAGGCTGGGTTGGTTCACACCATTGTGAAGTGAATGCGGGTTCCCAATCATCCAACTCGCAATAGCAAAAGATTTTGAGCTGGTTCACATATCTCTGCTGCGGCTTCAGTGTGAATTTGCAAAGGAGCCCTGTGTGTTGTTTGATCCATTTCAGGTCCGAATTCAGACACAAATTCAGGCTGAAATCAGACCTGAAACATTGAACCAGGATGCACAGGACCTCTGCTGGGAGCTCGCTTCTCCCTTTCCATTTATGATCCTTGAATGCATGGAGTTTAACCCTGCAAGAATATCAAGACATATTGTTTGAAATCTCCACACCTGTGATTACTCCTGCACAAGCTGTTCTATTCTCTGTAAAACCCCTTTCATACTGAGGCAGTTTTCAGGCATTTTAGCGCTAGAAATAGTGCCTGTAAAGAGCCTGAAAACCGCCTGCTTATCATTTCAGTGTGACTTTCACACTGGGGCAGTTCACTTGCGGGAAGTTAGAAAAAGTCCTGCCAGCAGCATCTTTGGGGCAGTTTGGGAGCTCTGTGTACAGCGTTCCCAAAATGCACTGCTCATTGAAATGAATGGGCAGTGTTTCCAAAGCGCTTGAAAAGCGCTTCCAAACTGCCGCAACATGAGCGCTTTTAACCCCTTCTTGGCCACGAGCAGCGCTTTACCGCTAACGTTCGGGCGGCCCCATCGTGAAAGGTGTCTAATAGGGATCCATCTGAATGAATGAATGAATGAATGAATGAATGAAAACTTATATAGCGCAGCAAATGCGAACTAAATCGCCTCTGATCTGGTAAGAGGCCATCCCTCTTTTCTTGTGGATGGAGCACTTTATCAATTCCCTTTGAGAACTGGCAGACAAGGAGTGGAATATATTTACACATTTATTTGTTGTATACATTTCATGTGTGGACTTGTTTATGGACTTGAGTTTAATATATGTATTTTTAGCACATTTTTTTTGCACAATGCATTTTTTTCTGGATTTTTTTACTAGTGATGAATTAGAGTATATTTATATATATTATTTGTTTGAGCACTCTTTATAGAAGTGATTGTATCAATCTATTCACCTGCTTGTTGTTGTATCTAATAACACGAGTTCACTAATTTAAATTAACAGCGCACCATTTTATCTCTTCCAAGATTTGAGTTGCAGCAGTTCCAAACCAGACCGGCACAGAGATATATTTACTTATAAATGCACCTCTGCTTTGGAAGCAACAAAAGACTTGCAGCCCTCACACCTTGAGTAGTCTTTACTTATTAATCTCAAAGTCATAGTAGTGTCGCTGCTACTTGAGTGGCAACAATTTTAACAGTTCACCTCACAGGACAAATCACACAAGTGCTCATCTGGAAGTTCAGCAAACCTCTTGTGTGGACAGGGTTTCTTTGGGATCTCCAGCAGTGTAAAATGTAAAATGGATACTAGGCACAGGGCAGTGAGCACCAAGAACTGGTGGATAACATCCTACTAGGTGTACATTGACCTATTGTGAACTGGAGGTCCAATGTTACAGTATGCCAAGTACACACGATAGATTAAACCGATGAGAACGGTCTGATGGACCGTTTTCATCGGACCAAACTGATCGTGTGTGGGCGCCATCGGTTAGTTATCCATCGGTTAAAAAAAGTTTTAAATTTAACCGATGGATTCCTAACTGATAAGTCGAAACCGATCGTTAGTAGGCACGACCATCGGTTAAAAAAACAGACATGCTCAGAATCAAGTTGACGCATGTTTGGAAGCATTAAACTTCATTTTTTTCAGCACGTCGTTGTGTTTGTGTTCTAACACAATGTTTGTGTTCTAACACAATCGTTTTTTTTAACCGATGGTGTGTAGGTGCGATGGGCCATCAGTCAGCTTCATCGGTTAACCGATGGAAACGGTCCATCAGACCGTTCTCATCGGATGGACTGATCGTGTGTACGCGGCTTAAGTCACCTCTTGCATTTTGGATGAAGGTTACGTCTGTCTGCTAGTAAAAAGTAAATCAAATATTAATAGTGACAAACATATTAAGGCAGTGACATGTTAATACCATTTGTCCACTAGATGGCAGGACACCATCACATTTATACATCACAACGTAATGTTACCATTGGGGTACATAAAGTGTAACTGTAACATAAAAAGTTGAAAGTCCTATTAATATATATTATGTATTCTGTTCAAATAAAGCAAGAAATAATAATCTCACCTGACTAAACATCTCCTGCATTTTCTTGCTGTGTGCAATGTAAGGCGTCATAAACTTCGATGTGTCCACCTTTTTACGAATTTTTCTCTTTCTTTCGCCGGGAGCAGCCGATGCCACTGGTGCTTTAGGGGCATCAGCCTTTGGCTGTGCAAATAACAAAAAAGTCAAATATTTTTCATTGATTGATGGTATATTATTCTAAAACTTTTTTTTTTGAAGATCTCTAATAAATTTGCCGTAAAGCAAAAGCAAGGGAAATTAGAGGGCTGTAGCTTGCTTAGTGTTGAACTGAAGCAGATGTAGAATGAAGCTATTTTTCAAACGTATATTTATTTATGCACAGGCCGCTGTAAACACGGACTGGTCCCTCTTTCAAGGTCAGTCTGCACAAAACTGACATTTGATTTTCTGAGAGGTTTTGTGGACTTGATTCTGTTATTCCCCAAATCTGGCTTCACACCTATGCACTTCTGTTTTCATCTATTTCTTATGCAATTGTTTTCAATGCTTTTCATGCATTTACTCGCCTTTTTATCATGTGTTTTCTCAAATTAGAGCTCAGCATCTACTGAGGGTTAAGAAGAGCCTGCCATTTTCCAACTGTAGCTAGGCCAGGAGCACATGGCTTATTGCCAGGGGTGGGTCTCAATAACTATGTGTTTGGTTTATATGGGCCTCTTGGTGGATGTCAATGGATAAAAAAAAACATACCTGAACTATTTCCTATGACATGCCACAAAACAGCTGCACCTAATTTTGCACACTCCAGTTTTAGTAAATCTCCCTTTAATAGGTGAGTGTTTGGACTAAAACCCCATATAGCGTGTGCAGTAATGCGCACCACTGAGTTCAGCTGGTCGGGAGGGTATTCACACAACCAGAAGTAAGAAATACTTGCATCAGCTGTAGAGCAATGAAGCAATCCTTCTCTTTTTTACAGGGCAATTGTTTTTTGTGTAATTAACTCTGCGATAACATGGTCACTGTAACACAAAAGGCAGTGGCAACCTGTTCATTAGGGGCGCCCGAGCACCACCACCTGTCTCCTCACCACCTCCCTATATGGTTAATGAATAGATTCATGCATAGCATGGCCCCTGCGCCTACCCCCTACTCATGAGTCTGGCCCCTTTCAGGGCACTGAGCGCATAAATTACAGCAGCTAGTTTTTTTTTTTTTTTTTTAAGCACCTGATTAGAGCCAAAGGCTATTATAGGCTTCAAAATAAGGTGGGCTTGGGTTGCAGAGGATGTGTCCAGAGGCCACCTAGGTGTGTTAAAACAGCAAAGCAATATTCACTGTTGATACACTGATCCTTAATCCGTTCAATCAGAAGCGGAAGGCCTCGGCGCCAAGCAGGGGAAGCTGCCCTGTGATGGGGTAAGTGCTACCTACTGACCGGTATACTGTTGGTATACTGTTTGCTGCCCCCCCCCCCCAAGGAATTTTTTCACCGGCCGTCACTGGCAAAAGGGTTGAAACCAGAGACACCACCAGGCCATTAGTATAGTTTCCAGTCCACCTATTTCTTACATATTTAAGGTATGTATTTAGTTTTTGTAAAGAGAATATTTTGAGACACCTACTTGATGTTTTTACATGCTTTGTGAGCTAGTTACATTTATAATGCTTTTAAGTTAACACATTGGTATGATTTGCTTTTGAGTTGCTTCATGTTGCTCCTTTAAGCTATATCTGAGTTAATATGAGCTGCACTTGCATTTACAGTACATTAATTGCAAGGGGAAGAAAAAACATTAAACCACAGCAAATGTCCGTGAACACAAGCTTTAATGTTCTATGCGGGTACTAAGAGTGGTATACAGGTCATTCAGATTAGAGGTAACAATGTTTATTTAAAATTAAGAACAAAGAAATAAAATGGTGCTGTACATCAGCCATAATAAGCATCATTGTCAAAAAAACAATTAACAATAACTTTAAGTACATACTCACCAGCACTTCATGGGTCAAGGGTCTAATAGCACCAAGCTAAAATGATTTACTTACATTGCAAAGCCTACAGCCGTGTAAAGTAATGTTTATGAGATGAAAATTTGCAATGAGAAGCCACACATTAAATAGCATGAATGAGGATGAACCATCAATAACATAAGCGGTTATCCAAGACTTGCAGTAATGGATAACAAAGCAATGGAATGGTCTGATAAAAAAAGTTGTTAATATAGAAGCCAAGCTTAAAATATTAGCTATTTTTCCACCTTATGAACCTCAAATCGTGAATGCTACTAAAATTTTAAAAACAACTCAAATTTAGGAACCTTTATATACAATTTGACGTAAGGAGAGCAAAGTAATCAACTCTGTTCCAATGTGCCTGTACAGGTCTATTAGGGTGTAATTGCACCTTTGGTGTGGTTACCCTTATAGCGTAGCTTCTCCCCCTGCTTTAGTCTTAGGCTTCATTTCCATGGACGTTTTTACAGCCACTTTTCAGAGCGTTTTTTGCAGCTTAAAAACGGCTCTCCATGTTAGTCTATGGCCTCATGCCCACCATGACGTTTTTGAGCTGTAGATGGCTGAGCCGTTTTTAAGCTGCAAAAAAAAAAAAACACAGGACCAAAAAACACAGGACCAGTGCGTTCTGAAGCTCCAGCGTTAGAGCTGTAAAAACACCAGACGTTAAAAAAAAGCTCCAGCTCAAAAAAATAAATAAATAAATAAATAAAACATGGACAGGCGTTTTTAAGCTGTAAAAAAGGCTAAAAAAAGTGGCTGTAAAAACATCCATGGAAATGAAGCCTAATACTCATCTGTTCCCAACCCAACAAGTTATTGTTGACTAGAGCACACAGCTGCATGTAATAATGTTCCCTGATATCTGTGTTTGCCATTCATTCCTTAAATGCTTTTAAGTACTATTTTGAAGCATTTGAAATTTTGCATTTGCAGGCATTTCAGTCACTTTATGTGCTCAATGAAATATGTCTATGTTCTGCAGCTATGTTGGTATTCTGGACACAAGGGCACATTGTGTCTATGCAAGAATACCACAACCGCTTGTAAATAATTTTGGAAAACTGTAGAATAACATATAGCACCTAGATAAACTTACATATGTCCTAGTAGACAGACTGTTGACTAAGTAACTAATACTGTTTACAGAGTTGATTATTTTACTGCAATGCCTCAAAATACAAGACTTGCCACAAAGGTGGAGAAAGGTAAAGCATGATATGAAAAATGAATTAGCCATGAAAATGATGAAGAATGAATGAAGAATGATGTCATAAAACCGGCCATGTTGTTCTGCAGGAGCAGCAGTCTTAATATCACCTACAGCAGCAAGAGTTACTTATTTCCTATTTTAGCTTGTAAAGCAGAGGGTTTTCCACCAGAAACAAGAGCGATTGGTTTTCACTGAAGTTATAATTTTGCAGATGAGGCATTATTAATTTATAATAATTTAGGCTCAAATATATCTAAAGCTTAAAATAGTGCTAGATCATTAAAGTAGCTATATGTTGCTCATGGCTAAAGTGTGGCCCAGGATTCTGTAATTTAAAGCCAAATTGAACTCTTGGTTTAAATAAGCTAAATAAATTTGAGATGCACCAAAACAAAGGTGTTCGATATCTGACAGTTCATTTTCTTTCTAGTGCAGGCACAGCATAAGTAGCAACTATAAAATGGGACCCTTGCTCTTTGTGGGGAAGTGGTGGTCTCTCTGCAGAGGTCAAACACACTCCCTTCTGTGCTTACAGAGCTTACAAAGATTGCAATCTGCAATCAGAAAAGTTTGTTCTACCTGATGATAGAAAGCTCTGGCTCTGACACAGCAGGGAACATGTCAGACCGCGGTAAAGAAATCATTGGTTTTCCCACAGAGAGCAAGGTTCCTGCTCGTAGTTGACAGGTTTCAACTGTATGAAAACATTAAATCTCCTTTGTTTTCATACAACTGGAATGTGCAGCTGATTTTATGAGAGTTCAAGTGGATTTAAAATGTATGCTTATAATTATGGTCTAAAACAGTTAAAGTATATGTGTCACAAGCATAGATGTTAATGAAGAGTAGGCGTGACTCTTCCTGGAAGTACTTCCCCTGAGGGTGGAGTCTAAGGATTAGCTAGTCTTCCCCAGGAACTCACTCACAAGAGTTTAGGCTTAGCTGCATGCTACCCCTTGGTCACCCAACAGGTGCTCATTAACATGGAGGTAGACAAGTGAGTGTAGAGCAGACACTGAGGGATTTTAGCAGACTGGAGGAGATTGTAACAGACTCAGTAGGGTGTAGCTGACTGGGTAGACTGTAGACAGACTGAAGGAGCTTGAGTGCACCTACGGCTGTCAGACTCAATACTCTCCCACTTGAGTATAAAAATACTTTTTGGACACACAATGCATCACGTGATGTGGCCCGGGCACTCCAGGCAAAACCCAAAAACATTCATGGCCATATGAGATGGAGGAGGCAACAAAACAAAAGGCTAGATATCATTTCGTCTTTTTCTCTGGGACTTCAAGTTACCAAATAAAATATAAGCAGTAGTGATACCAATCATCATGGCATTAAAAACATAGCAGCTTTTTGATAGATGTTTGATAAATATCGAGGGGTATATCATTACTATCATTACTCTTCCATATATATATATAAAGTAAAGCACAGTTCCTTCCAGCTTCTGTGATTGTATAGGGAGTTATTTATAACATGTGACAGCTAGAAAAGCAGAAGTTGTTGAAAATGCCCTGTTTTGAACATCGCAAGGTTCCTTGAGAGACTCGCAGTCTTTACTTTCTGTATTTGATTGTTTCTGGTGGAAAACCCATTAAAGCAGAGCAGATGAGAAGCAGGCTAGAGATGGGAGTTCAATGTGCTTAGACTGGATGGCTGCTGAGGTGTTACCTCCACAACTTCCATCACAACTTCCCCATCTTCCCCATCTTCAATGACAGTTTCTTCATAATAGTACTACAAAGAGATGGCAGATCCCAGGGCTCAGAACATAGTAGTAAATACATTGATATCAATACATTGCATCCTGTACAGTACATGAAGGAAACATAACGGCACTGTTCCACATCTACAAGCAAATAAAGCATCCAAACACACCTCAACATTCAACACATCCATAATTACATAGCATACTTTTATTTCATCTACCAATATAGAATAATTTCAAGGATCGATGTAGCATGTTTAAAACTGGTCACAATACTGACTCAAAGAATCAAGGTGCGCTGTAATCCAACCATGGCAACATTGCCCAACTGGATTCTGAGACACATATTTAACTTTAAAAACCAGTAACCACTAAAGCAATGATAACAAAAAAGAAAGGTAAACTTTTTAAAATGTTATAACCTATATATAATACTGCACAGGCCATATTGAATCTGTTCCGTAAAACTGGCAAAAAGTTCAAATATTGTGCCCTGAGGCCTCACTGGACACTGGACGTTAAAATAACATTATAAAAACGTCAGTAGCTTTGCAGTGAGCTTTCAACTTTTTTCAACGTTTAATACTTGCAGAGCTGTGCTGTGACAAGACAAGCTCTCTGCTAATCTACCACCCACCCTGACACAAATTTCCAGCTACTTTATCTCCTGTCTCTGAGAAATTGTCAGAAGTTTTTATGCTGATAGCAGAGGAATGAAGCAGCAGAAAGACATGGGACTTAGGTATTTACATTTTTTTTTAAATATAAATCACACACAGAGGGGGGCACTGCAATAGGAGACAGTCCAGATAGTGCATACATGTTACAGTTATGCAAGCATTGGCGGGGGGCACTGTAACGAGCTGGGAGGGGAGGGGGGAGGAGGACACAAGAGCAGAGAGGAGACAGATAGCAGAGCTGCAGATGACGGAGGCATGTAAACTGACCAGAGTGTCAGGGCTTAGCAACCATGATACAGCGTGGTCAGTGTACAGAGGAGAGGGCAAAAACTGTCAGGATCAGCCAGGTTTTTTAGGTGTTATAGGGGGCCAAATGACACATCACAAGCACTGTGTCATTTAACATGCTTTAAAGGAGCAGAATCAATTTGTTTTGGGGGGGGGGGGGTTAACAAACGCTTTAGGGATGGTAAGGGCTGGCTAGGAATTTGCTTTCTATAACGATTACTTGGAGGTGATTGTTTTGCTTTTAATCAACTAAACTTGAGTTTAACTTTAGGTCCACTTTACCAAAAAATGATAACCACATGTACAGCGTGTACAACCATCTCAAACTTTACTCCCAGAGTAGTAAGAAGAATAAGAAAACATATAATTTATAAAATAAATGTCACATTAATTAAATAATATATCATAAAGAATAGATATTAAAACAGTATATATTTGCTTTGTCCAAAGTTTCTAGATTTGCACAGATTTTAGTGGGCGGAAAATAAAATAAACTAAGGACCTAAAAGCAACACAAACCATTTTGCTAAGAGTAAAACTTGTTTCAACAATGTAAATGCCCAGAAATAATGTACATTAAACTAGCAAACTTACTCATATAAATTAGTAAAAGGGGCCTTTTTACACATACGTGCAGAGAACAAAATTTTTATATATTGTAGATCATGTGATTCTTTTGTTAGTTGTATTTTCTTCCTTTTTTTCTCATTGTGATCGCATTAATAGCACACTTCCTGATCAGGTTTGTCATTGCTTACTCACAGTGCTGTATCTATGGCGGGGCAGCGTCATCACCCTAGGTAAGGAAGTGTGTTAGGAGCACAAAACACCTCTCACTCTTCTCTTCACCATAACAGAGGGGAAGGTTTTTTGTAGTCCACAAGGAACATCATGAACAGATAACAGTCAGCAGATCAAGAGTGTACTGGGAGCTATCACCTCACTGTATTTCTTGAAGTATCAACATTTATTTTAATTATTGAACAGATAAAAGATACTTTCATTGGTATATTTAGAGGATTAAAATGGTCAAACAAAGAAGTACATTGTTGGGGGTCTGTGAATATACACTTTTTTTTTTCATTTTGATGCAGTAACATATGTGGAATATATGTTAGGACCCTCATGGTGAATTTTACAGTGCAGTAACCCTCATTAACTACATTATCATCTCCTAATTCCAGTAGCAGTTTCAGACATCGTATCTTGTAAAAAAAATTGTGGTGTAGTAATGCTACTATCTAATGCACTGCTTTTGCTTTTTTTGTAGAAATGCTATTGCCTAATTTTTTCAAAAATTTGCTGTTCATTCATCTAGCTTATTAAAAACATAAAAAAATGCATATATATAATTTTGCATTTCATGTATTGGTCAAGCATTTGTGAAACAAAATGCAGTTTGGAAGCTTGCTAGTGGTTGCTGACCCTTAGTATAATTGTATTGCCATCAGTTAATCCATTTTTGCACTGCAAGCAGACAAGTACAATGGGTTTACTTGAGTTATTTTTGAAAGCCTAGGTCATTGCTATCAGATGAGTGAATCGTTTTTTCCAGTTGCACAATGGCCAGATTCTCCAGGCAAACCGTCATTCTCTCCTTGACATAATTCAAATTAAGTTTAGCATAGCATCCTTCTGGATTGCCTATGCCACTAAATATGTAAGAGTTTATGTTTTAGTTTGCAGTAAATCGTGGTAATGTCTTTATGTATCCCAAGCTCATACTTTTATTTTCTCAGGTAAAAAATACCCTCATTACTTAATACAGGTTTTTAATTTTTGGTTATCCAATCTGATTATCACTCTAATATATACTGACATGTCATATGCTTGTTTGTTTTTTTGCCATAATTTTTATGGATAATTTGTACAAGAAAAAAATTATCATACAGAATGTGTCATACAACACTTATATTGGAAGAATGATAAATACAGTATGTGCGGTTCATCTGATAATAATATTTTGTACTCTTAACGTAATAGTAATTGTTAAGCATGGATGAAAAACTAGACCATTTGTGAAGAGATATGAAATGTAATATAAAAATATGTGCCATGCAGTCTGTATTTTATGTAATTAGATTGACTTAGCATGTATAGACATGAACATTCCAAAACTAAGAGGTCTGGCACAAATGACTGATTCTCTAATTAAATGACACTTTAGTCATGCTATCAGGTGTTTGTTTGACAAGTCAGTTACACAATCTATGTATATCACCTAAAATAAGATTTAACATATGATTTAAAAAGACTTATGGGAAGTAGGTAAAAAACGAGGCATTAATTTAGACCCATGGCAGGACCCACACACTACCCACCAATGTGAAGCTGACATTACATCTGATTATATTTGAAAGTGAATAATATTGTCCAACTAATAATTTTAGATTTTAGCTTTAAAAAAAAAAAACATAGAAAGCACTAAAGTAAAATATAGAAAAGTTATAAATGGAAAAGAAGGTAATTGAGAAATCAATGTTGATTTATTAAGAGATAAAAGACAAATGGCTTAATATACTTTGATTTTAGTTATGTCCTTTATTGTTAAGATGCTTGCCACACTGTTAGGCTTTGTTCATATACTTGAAAACCAAGAAACAAAAGACTAGCAGTTTTCAAAGTGTCGTTTTTAGTGCTGTGATATATAGGGTCCTATTTTGAGTGATATCTATCACTACGCACTGTATATAACCAGTTATATCTGATTTCATATAATAAATATACATAAGCATGTGATGCTTGCTGTAAAATGTTAATGTGTTTAATGTATACATATTGCACTGTGCATCTAGTATAAAAATAAAAATAATAAGGGTTGACAATTGTCCGAATCATACTGATTCAAACTACAGAGTTTTATACAGGTTCCAATACAATGTACAGTTCCATTGAAAAAACTGTATTCTACAAATATATTATACATGCAATTTCTCTTATTTGTGGCTTGTATAAATTATTATTATCTATAAAAATTGTGCTATATTCTTTAATTAGAAATAGAATCACTGTACAGGTCAAGGCTATCCTTGACACTCTCACCACCGAACTAGTGAAAGGCGAAACCCAGAATTATTTTCTGCAGAGAGGAAGTAAAATAGTGTCAGTGAGTTGCAGAAGTTATTTTTACCCAGCTGTCTGCATGATACACCAGCTTCAAGAAGGTTTTAAAGTCCAGGGAAAATTCTAGAACAGTTTGGACACAAGTCCTTGTAAAAGCTAAATATTATTTTCATATGAGCAAGTAAGGTAACAATTGCAAGGCTAAGTGCACCCTAAACTGATATATCCTTGGTTTAAAATTGGAGGTCATGAACTGGTGTTTTATATCTATTGAAATCTCAGCTGTGACCATTTGAAAGCCAAGGAAGAGACCCACGTAATGACATGGGGTGGAACTGGAAACTTCAGAGATCGTGTAACTGGAGTTCTTTAAAAGAAATGTAAAAAACAAATGGTGCATTGCCTATGATTGATGTACACATATCAAGTGTAACATTAGTAATCCAATTTTTATTAAACTTTATTTTGTTACTAAAAAAAATATTTTTACGTACTTCTGTATATGAACTTTATGCATGCATATTATTTCAAATGCATTTTGAAACCTATTTATTCCTCTTATGTAGTAAACTCAGGACACATTTTAGGGTATTTTTTGTTTTATTTTTATCACATGCAAACAATATGGGCACACTCCTAAATCATTATTTCCTACAATGATTTTTTTTTTTACTGTTGGTTCCTTGTTATGAATGTAGTTGAGTGCTTACAATGTAGTCTATACAAAATATGTTCCTGTTGTTTAGGGATGAACTGTCCCCCTGATAATGCTTTTACTATGTCACTGTCCTTTTGCTAGGTGCCAGATGAATGCCTTATAATGACTTTACACATTTCCTTTGCCAAATTTTTAGAACTAATCCCTATGACATGTTTATCCACACTGTAAGTGGTAGCATATTATGAAAGAGGTCTTTCCTAAGGTTCAGATGACTATCTGGTACTGTAAAATTCAATCTCAAAGGTTGAAAAGAGCTTGAAGTATTTTCAGGGAAATTAAGACCTCAAACTTCCACAATAAAAATGTAGTTGATTAATCCCATCACTAAATGATCACATCTTTGCCCAGTGCTCTTACGCTGAAACTGGTCCGAATTGATTCGACGCATGCGTGGAAGCATTGTACTTCCTTGTTTGCGCAACGTTGCGGCGTCAACGTCACCGCCACGTCACCGCGTTGTCTGTCCGCGGAGATTTTGGTCTGATGGTGTGTACACACATCAGACCAAAATATCCCAGGAGACATGTCCGATGAAAACGGTCCGCGGACCGTTTTCATCGGACATGTCTCCTCGTGTGTACGCGGCCTTACAGAAAGGAAAATACATGGACAAAATATCAACAAATCCATGCATAATAATAGCTGTACATCCATACAGACTTTGTCCTAAAAAGACAGAGTTTTGGTGCTGCTCAGGTAGAGAGGTAAAGTCCAACTAGACTGAAGTGCAGGCAAGGACAAGGAGCTCATCCTAGATCCAAGCTGTAGCAATGTCAAAGGAAAAGATTTATAAGCTGCACATCGTGATGCAGACCCATGTGCATGAAGTGAGATGAATGGCAGTTGTACCCCATGATTAATCTCCAAGGGGGAGATCGAAACACATTGGGGACATGGACTGTCTGGAGTCTGGATTGAGGCTGCCATTCATCTCGCTTCATACACATGGGTCTGCTTCATGATGTGCAGCTTATGGATCTTTTCCTTTGACATTGCTGTACATCCATACACATAGACATCGTCAGATTAGGTTGTAAACTTTATGTAAGCAACATAGCTAGAACTATAATATCTCTACATCTACATATTAAGAGTTGGCAATATGTGGCTTACTAGCTGTAGTAACTCTTCTTTTCTGCATTATTTTATTCAATTATCCATACGATAGCTACAGCCATGGTGTCTCCACCCAAAACCAGCACCTCCTCAATGTGTTTCACCACAAAGAACTTGATCACAAGCCCTTTGTGGTAAAACACATGAAAAAAGTGCTGGGTTTTAGGTGAAGACAACATGGAATGAATGCTTAAATAAAATAACTCAGAAGAGCATAGATCAGAGTCCAGCTTAGATTAGTTTATCCTTTTTAATGATCAGCAAAGGTATGTTTCTTTGAGGAGGCATCCGATTAATCCATGGACATGGTAGAGGAATGGATCTGGAATGGTGCTGTGCGTTCAAAATATTGTCACTCAGTTTCAGGAAGGGCATGCCAGTAGACAACACGGTCCCTCTAATAACATATAAAAGATGGATCTCAGATTACTGCATTATCACCAATACTTTTGGACCGATTTGTCCCTCAGGACGGGGCACCTCCACAACTAAGTTACAAAAGGGGGAGAAAAAAGAGAGCAAAGGGAAAAGGGAAGGGACCCTGTGTAGTCGTCCCACCAAGTCAAGAGTTGTAAGGGAGCACCAACCACGGTATGAATTTTAGGTGATTTAAAATGTATTGTTTAATAATGTATAACTCAAGTAATAAAAAGGTACAATGGCCTACCCCCTTCAAATACCATTTAAAATTGGTTAAAAAAGAGACAACGTTGTTACTTAAACAAACCACACATGACGTCGCTCACATGTGCATTCATTCCGCAATCAACCTATAAATAACTTCCAGGTATCTTAGCCTAGAGGTATAGGGTAATCAGGTGTCGAGCAATACTTATCCCTAACAAGGCTAATTGTATGCTAAAGGCACCGTAGGTTCCTCTTGTACCTTTGACTTAGGCTCAATGATACATATTGGAAGTAAACCACAATGTATTGTAGGGTGGATTTAAGGTCTGCAGCTTAATAGATGGCCCAAGTAGTTGCTAAGCATCTCTGCACAATCTCAAATTTATGGAAGTCAATGGGGTAATCATTGATCCAATAATGGACATAAATACATGTCGGGGCTTTGGTAGTACAATAAATCCCCAAGAAAACACGCTAGTGTGCTAGTCGAAGATCAGTGTCAAGTATCCCGGTGTGCACTTGCGAGAGATGTTGGTCCCCAGCTTGTCCTTGATCTCTGCTTCTATCTACACCATTTGCCTCTCTTCCACTGATTGACTCCTGACCCGGCTTGCACCCTCACCACGCTCTTGCCTGCTCCTCTGTACCTGACCCGTCCTGCCAGTGTATGACCCAGCCTGCCTGACTCTTCTAATCTTCCTGAGGGTTCCAGTACTTGCCTTACATCCTGCTGGGCCTGCAGTTCTACGATTTGGTATCAAAGTATGCCTCACCCACCCGCTGTCGCCAGTACCAGCCTGCTTCGGTCTGCCACCCATCAGCTGTCTACCAGCCCACCTGCTTCACTGAAGACTACTGAGGACTTCTCCTGCCTAGCATGGATACCTGCTCTGCTACTAGAAAGACCTACAGGCACTCCTGCGACTTCTGCTCACATTTCCAAGAGCCCCGAAGCAGAGGTGTGAGAGAGGCCTTCCTCATCATTTCAGGCTCTGCTACCAGGTACATGATAAGACTTTAAGACTTTGGTTGTGCTGTTGTTTCTGGGACTCATTTATATGTACCATTAGGCATTCACCAAACCTATATCTTAGACTAAGTTTTGTTAGGAAGGTATAGACACAAATATTCTCTCTCATCACCTTTTTTTACTTGCTACTACAGCTCATTATATATATCCTATTCTCCTACACTTCGAACAGGATTTTCATTTCCAGTGCTTACTGGATCTGAAACTATTATATAGTGGTGCTGTTATGACCCCTGTATTCCCCAATACAGTCACTAGTCTCTCTGCAGAGGTCCAACCCCCCCCCCCCCCCCACTGAGTTCAAGCTAGATCTCCCCAATCAGAAGAAAGCATGAACTTTCCTAGTTTCAAAGCTATGGGTGGGTTGGATAGAGGGTGTGTCAGACCTTTGCAAGAGGGATCACTGCTTCCACACAGACAGCAAAAGTCTTTCTTTGCTGCATGCTGCCAAGGGACAGGTCTTTCTACTCAGACTGTGGCTGCTTCTTGAAGAGACCTTTTGTTTTGATGCACCTAGAATGTATTTTGTTTATTTAACCACTTGACAACCGCCTACTGCAGATATAGTGTGGATTATGTACATGTACGTGATCCGGCTCTTCTGGGTAGGGGAGGGGAAGCCAGTCACCCAGGCTGTGCTGCCAATCGCTCCAGCACATGCAAAACCAGTGGGCCAATGATTTATGGCTGGGACCCGCTGATCGGCTGAGCGAATGACAGAAGAGAGCCTTGTGTTGGTAAACAACACAGGGCTCTCGACAGACAGCTTAGCAGGAAGTAAAAACAGGCACATTGCTTAGTAAAAACACCACATAGTAAACATTGTTAGGCACACATTTAACCCTTTGATTGCCCCTAAATGTTAACCTCTTCCCAGACAGTATTATTAGTACAGTGACAGTGTATAGTATTAGCATTGATCACTGTATTAGTGTCACTGGAGATGTCAGTGTCATTTAGTCAGTTCCCACCCAGAGTCAGTTAATGTCAGATTGTCCATCACAGTTCCACTATAAGTCACTAATCACCGCCATTACTAGTATAAAAATAATTCCAGCATATAAACCATTGTTTGCAGACTCTATACATTTCACGCAAACCAATTAATATACACTAATTGGGATTTGTTTCCTACCAAAGACATGGAGCACAATAAATTTCGATCTAAATTTATGATGAAATTAGATTTTTTTTTTTATGTATTGGATATGTTTTATAGCAGTAAGTAAAAATCCCTTTTTTTTTTTTTAACTGTGTTTTTTCGTTTGTATAATAAAAAACCCAGTGGTGATTGAATGCCACCAAAAGAAAACTATATTTGTGTGAAAAAAATTATATAAATATAATTTTGGGTACAGGGCTGCACGACTGCGCAATAGCCAGTTAAGGTAGTGCAGTGCCAAATAGCAAAAAAAATTGCCTGGTCATGAAGGGGGTGAAGTCTTTTTGAGCGCAAGTGGTTAAACTGAAAGTTTGGTTGTGCCCTAATTTAAACAATACTATGATATACTTGTTACATAAAATGACTAAGGTCGGTAACTGCCAAATTATGACCCACCATGTTATTGCACACAACTATTTACACAAAAAAAGTAATTTGTAGCATTAAAAAATGTCCATGACTGGACGCATTGGAGGTATTAATCTTATTAACTACATATCAATATTTATTTTATTATTTGTTAGATATGCAAATGTGTACCTGCAAATTACCGTATTTATCGGCGTATTACACGCACGGGTGTATAACACGCACCCTAACTTTGAGAGGGAAGTTTCAGGAAAAAATCTTTCCACAGCCCCCTGCTTATAACACGCAGGCACAGTTTACACTCTATTTTCAGGGTAAAAAAGTGAGTGTTATATGCCAATAAATACAGTATTTTATGTCATAAAATAACATTTAAAAAAACTTTACCACCGAGACAGAAATGAGAATGCTTAAAAAACACTATAATACTAAGTAATGTCATGAGTGTCATAACTGGGAAAGCAAAGGGGATCAGAGTTGACTAATGAAATAAAATGCACTTATACCCTTGAAGGCACAGCTATACAGTTCTTCAACCAATAAAATGTGTCCAGAGTAAAATGTAACATGCGTCACCCGTCATTATCTTTGTCAAGTAGCTGCAAGCAGGTGACAGACGCCATAAAACAAGTTGCTAATTACAATTAAAGAAAGCAACAACTGCTATGCATGTTTTCTAAAGCTTCCCAGGACAAACAAGCAGTTATATACATATCTATGTATATATTTAAAGGATTTGTTTTGGTATTATAGTAGAGACTGATGTGCCACTTTAGAAGGGAAGATGCAATTTTATGCAGTTTTGTCTAATGGTGCCATGGCAGACAGTACAGACAATGCAAATGGAGTGGCTTACCTGTGCCTTTTGCAATCTTTTCAATGTGAATAGAAGGGATCGGTAAACCAAAACTGCTATCTTGCCTATAGGATCCCTTTATGCCATTAGAGGGCACTTAACTTTTAAAAAAACACACCAACGGACTTGTGTTCACCTGCCATGAACTGAACTTGGCATAAACATCCATGGGCATTCAGAATGTACCCTAGTACCCTTTCATAAGGCTTCATATGCACCAAACTTTTACGATCTGTGACACATGCAACTAAGTTTGACTCGCAAAAATTATCTGTCTACTTCTATGATGACTGTAGTTCAGTTATGATGCATGACGCAGTTCTTCAAATGCTAAATTCTACAGCTGCCAACATGTGACCTAAACACATTTTTTTTCTATGGGTATGCTAGCCAAAAACACAAAAGGTTTGCATGGACCCAGCAATCTCCCCTGGCCCTGTCAGATATTATGTTCAGCAGCTGGTAGGATCTGCAGCTGTGGAATATTTGAACAGTGGCTGCATCTGATTGGAGTGTTCCTCTGTCATTTTTTCACATGATTCTTTCAATAAATGTTGATTGGAAAGTCGAGTTTTGTCGAGCCAGGTTGTGCCAACAGAGCCACTCAGAGCTTGAATTTTGTCTGATTCAGCTAAAATTCAAGCAGTGTGTAGCATTAAACAAACAAACATATTCCCCAGCACACCGTGGATCGTAGATTACGTCCAAAAATGTAATGCAAAACAAACATCATAATAGTACAAAGTTTCGAGGTCACACAGGACCTCTTCGTCAGGCGAGTGATGATGAAGACGAAGAGGTCCTGTGTGACCTCGAAACTTTGCACTATTGTGATGTTTGTTTGCATTACATTTTTGGATGTAATCCACGATCCACGCTGTGCTGGCGAATATGTTAATTTGTTTGATAGTTTCAGTGCCCAGCTGGTGATTGTTTCAGCACCCACCTTTCCTCTATGAGCCATTTGTCCAGGAACGTGTGCGATTGGAATATTGACTAGACTATTGCCAGCATTAGTCGTCATACTTCTCTCCTGTCTGAGCTGTCTCCTGTTCACAACATCAGCCTGCACTTTACTTCTCTGTGGGGCAGATCACTGGTTTATGTTGCATTGCTAAGCAATAAATACATGTTTTTTGTGTTTGTTTTTTTAAACCAATGCAGCCCTTTCTCTGATATCTCATTTCCCTCATAAATAATTATATATATTTTTTTCTATTTCAATGATTATAATTTAATTATTTGATCCATTTAAATCATAGGGTGCTATGAAATATGTTGCAATTACTATTTGTAAGAGTAAAACAGCATAGCATATACAGTAAAAACTTGGTTTGAGAGTAAATTGGTTTGAGAGCATTTTGCAAGACAATCATTTTTTTTAAATACATTTTGACTTGATAAACAAGCGATGTCTTGAAATACACACAGCGTGTCACATGTAAAAGAGAAGAGAGGCGCCTATAAGTGTAGCAATATGATTACATTTAATGAAGGTACAACATTTAGCAAATCACATTGGCAGAACAGGCACCTCAGCATACAGGCACCCGGGGTAAAGCTGCCCACATAGACCATTCTCTGCACCTACATCAAAGTCATTCTTCCACAAGCACTTCAAGCCTTGCTTTCAGATCGCTCTACTGCAGGGTCACAATTGCAGACTGACAGCGGTGAGAGCCAGTGGGGTCTTTATGGACAGTTTTACCCCAAATGCCTGCATAATAAGATGTGCCTGTTATAATCTTCAACCATGTGAGTTGCTAAATGTTGTATCTTCATTAAATGTAACCATTTTTAAGAGGCGCCTTTCTTTTCTTTTATACTCTGTAGCTCCTGCTGGATTTTGCGTCTAATCCCCTGACTTTTGTGGATGGACATTGTATGGTTACACAACCTATCACATTACTATAATCTTTTTATATGGACTATAAACTGAAGGACTTGTGAATAAATAGTTGTGGAATGAATCATCTGAGTTTCCATTATTTCTTATGGAGAAATTGGCTTTGATATACAAGTGCTTTGGATTACAAGCATGTTTCTGGAACGAATTACGCCTGCAATCCAAAAGTTTACTGTATATAAGTTTGAATGTTGAGACAAGACTGATTTACTTAACGATCCAATAATGTTCACACAATAAAATGTTTGGATATTCAGATTAATTATCCAATCATGAGCAGATGACACAAGTAAATAGGGATTTTCTTTTTCCATGATTGGATAAATTAAGCGAATCTTCACACATTTTATTTTGTGAACATTTTCCAATCTTTTACTAAATCAGCATCTGTTTATTAAAGTGCAAGTAGTGATACTTTGTAAATTTTAATTAGCAATTTATTTATGTTATTATTCCCCAAATTCTTCACATTTTTAGTGTAGCCTACACTCACTTTAACCATTTTACTACCGCGTGCCGTCAATTGACGGCGGCACGATAATGCTCTAGTTCTGGGAGGACGTCATATGACGTCCTCGCCTTGCCGAGCCACTAGGGGGCATGCGCACCCGCCGCGTTACTGGGAACCCGATGCGCATACCCATGATTGCCCAGTAACTGAGCTGGTCCGTGGATCTATGTGTGTAAACACACAGATCTACGTCCTGTCAGGGAGAGGAGACCGATGGTATGTCCCTTGTACATAGGGACACAGATCGGTCACCTCCCCCAGTCAGTCCCCTCCCCCTACAGTTAGAATCACTCATTAGGATACACATTTAACCCCTTGATCACCCCCTAGTGGTTAACCCCTTCCCTGTCAGTCACATTTATACAGTAATCAGTGCATATTTATAGCACTGTTCGCTGTATAAATGTGAATGGTCCCAAAATAGTGTCAAAAGTGTCCACCGCAATATCGCAGTCACAATAAAAATCACTGATCGCCACCATTACTAGTGGAAAAAAATGCTATAAATCTATCCCCTATTTTAAAGCCGCTACCGTATAACTTTTGCGCAAACCAATCAATATACGATTATTGATATTTTTTTTTTTTACCAAAAATATGTAGAAGAATACGTACCGGCCAAAACTGGGGCAAAAATATGTTTTTTTTATATATTTTTGGGGATATTTATTATAGCAAAAAGTAAAAAATATTGCTTTTTTTTTCAAAATTGTCGCTCTTAGCAAAAAAAAAAAAACCGCAGAGGTGATCAAATACCACCAAAATTAATCTCTATTTGTGGGGGGAAAAAATATTAAAATTTCATTAGGGTAAAGTATTGAATCACCGCGCAATTGTCATTCAAATTGTGACAGAGCTGAAAGCTGAAAAATGGCTTGGGCAAGAAGGGGGTGAAAGTGCCCAGTATTGAGGTGGTCAAACATACAAAGTTTTTGAAGTCAAGATAATAGTGATTAATACTCTGTTAGTAAAATAGGTTGCTGTTGAAATTCTGATGCTTTGGATAGTCTATTTACTCAGAACAGGATGTCTTTATGCTTCTAGTAAATTAGGGATTTTACCTAAATTTCAGACAAGTTGTACTAGTTGTAACTCTACAGTCTCTGCCAACCCCTGACAAAGCCAGCTGGACAGTTTGCAAAACATTTGCTGAACATATTTTATACGTATAATTTGCTTGTGCTTGCAATTGAACATCCAAGGATTAAATCCACAAGTGGGCAAGAAGCCAAACTGTACAAGAAAGGCACATTTTGAACTGAGAAGGTCATTGGTAAAAGCAGAAAGTTTGAGGCTAAAGTGATTCTCGTTATTGGCATAATGTCACAAAGGATAAAGGGGTCAATTCACAAAGAGAAACGTTATTGGTTTTCTTCAGTTGTTAATAATCGTTATTCAACATAGTCGTTATGGTTTTCAACTGACTCTTTATCCAATCGTTATGCTAACTACTCAAGAGTTATTTTAACGTCCCAAATCCTAATAATAACGTCTAAGATCGTTAAATAATGCTGGAGAGATGCATTCTGGGAGCAGAAGGGGAGGAGAACAGCTGCATGTGGAAAAGAGCAGATGCAGAGAGAGAGAGAGAGAGAGACACACAAGCAAGACACATGTGGAGATTGAGCATGTGATGTGCAAAACTTCTAGTGTGTGTTTTTCTAAAGCCATGTGTATTTCCTCATACAGAGAATAAATCATGGGAGATGATAATCAGAATTTAGCTATCATCTGGGTTTCAGAAAAGTCATCCAAAATAGTATGTGAACGGAATACACGTTTATAAATCTGAACAACATTCTAACGTGTTCTTCTTCGCCTCTGGATAATTTTAAGTTCAAATAGAGCATGGTTCCATCTTGCCCAAAACTACTAAAAACTTCACTACACTACAAAAATCGGCAAAAGCTTCCTCTAACAACAAAATATCGCCTGGGAAATGTCATAACGACACCCTGAGGGAGGTGTTAAATTAACGATCGATAACTGTCAAAAAAATCTTTGTGAATTGCACTTCTGTACATATTTAACGATTTGACTCTTTAAAATAACGATTTGACTCTTTAAAATAACGATCGAATCGTTAAATAAGGATCCACACCTTAAAATATCGGTTCTGTGTAGTGAAACGTTATTCGATGATTTTTCAAAGCGTTAAATCGTTTAGTGAATTGAACTAGCTTCAATAACGTGCAAAATCGTTAAAATAACACCCGCAATCTGAAAATAAAGCTTTGTGAATTGACCCCATAGAATCCTATTATCCAAACAGGATTTGAAAACTCAGTCAACAACAAAAGAAACGGGCCCGAAGTGCTCACTACTCGATGAGATTTTTCTATTCATGGAAGACAAAACATTGACAACCAAACACTTGATGGATTTAACACTAAACGTGCTTACTCATAACTTCCTAAAAACTTGCATGTTTAAAATTTTAATTTTAATACATTTTTACTGATATTTGCAGTTACATAGTTAGTCAGGTTGAAAAAAGACACAAGTCCATCCAGTTCAACCACAAAAAAATAAACAAATAAAAAACAGTACAATCCCATACACCCAACTCCATACATACAGTTGATCCAGAGGAAGTTCAAGTTGATCCAGTTCAAACACAGATGTGACTGCTCACACACGGAATGTGATATATGTTTTATAACATATCTTTATCATTTATCATTGTCTGTATTTATTATAAGTACTTTCATGTTCTCATTAAAACCAACCATTATTTTTTCCTCTGATTCATCATACCCTTTTCACCCTTTTTGCCTTTTGTGTTCAAAGACAACAACATAAAAGAAAGAGAGATGATGCTTCCAAAATTTTTCACCCCATTAAATATAGTAAGAAAAAATGGTGATACATTTTGCAGGACCAGTTTAGACACCCGTGCACATAGGCAACAATGACAAAAAAAATAAAAAGTCAAAGCATAAAAAAAAGACAGGCTGCAAGTCTATAACTTGCAGAGAGCTCCAGAAAAGCTCAGCTCTGATTACACCTACAGACACTAAAACTATTTTAACCAACATTCCAGTTCAGTTTTCACATCCAGTAAATTATAGAAGCAGCCCTGTCCTCACACATTACAGATCTGGCCCGTAGACTGAATTATACGTGACCATTATCAGGCACCAGTCGTTGGGACTGCTGGGTTCCTAGGAGAAATTGCGATTAATCAGATTGTATCTATAGAAAGCAACTCATTGATATCAACCCAGATTCCAAATAGGATAAATGAGAGACACCAGTGCTAAGACGTATGCCCCTCTAGGTTAGTCAGGCTCAGAAATATCCAAAAAGGTTGGTAACATGGTAGGATCGTGTAAGCAAAGACATTTTGGGGTTAAAATCCATGCAAACACATCCACTTGTGCACCTCAGTCTCTCAGCTTAGACATAGATGGGCCAAAAGTCCGAAATGCGTACGTCTGTTTGCATGGAATTATAACCCGATGGCATAATTAAGGGTGTCCCAAAAATCTTCATACAAAGGAAAAATTAACAACTCATATTATATTTTATATTTTTATTATTTTAAATGATTATTCATATTTGGTAAATATTTTGTAAAATTTGGTAATAAATATTTTGTAAAAAAAGCTACAATTTCTCATTTTCCCTTTGTATGGTGGCTTTTGGAAGACCCTGTAAAGTAAAAATTATTTTGTTTACATGATCCTGCTGTTTGTGTTGCATAAAACAGATGAGATTGTATCCCTGCATCTCAATCCAATGTGTACGATCGTATCCGAGTCCATCGGATCGAGTTGAGGAGACAGCGCACTGAGTGGCGTTTCATGCTTATACTAAGCGGGGATCCGTGAGTGCATTTGCTGATGGTTGTTGGATCGTATTATCCGCCTGTTATCCGATGTTTGTGCAATGAGGTTTTTCTTCTTCTCCTTTTTTTCATATTCATCTGCTACGAGTGCCTGATCACCTGATTCTCAGTTGGGATCCACACTCTTAGTGAAGGAGGGCATCGTTTATGTGTTTTTCCTTGTATGGAATCCGTGCTGCTGCCTTCACTGTGCACTTGATTAAGGACTAATCACATGTATTTAAACACATATGGAGATTGTTCCTCCCTGATATATTTGTTTTGTCTGTATGATTTACACTATTAAGTTAATATCAGCGCATCCTATATTATTAATAATTAATCCAATGTGTACTGCCAGCTTAATTGACTTACAGTGTTTCTGTATCTCTCAATGCTGAGTGAATGTAGAATTTCTGTTGCCAGAACCATTAAAAGTTATATATATAGATATATATATAGATATATATATATATATCTATATATATATAGATATATATATATATGTGTGTGTGTGTAGCGCCCATGTACTTCCAAGTACGGGTGCTAGTAAATTTAAGGGGATGATCAGAGTGTAAAGTGACTCTGAACCTTAATTCTGATTATTGTAAGGCTCTCTGTTTCAGCTTGGCTGTGCTGTGGACTCATTCTGTTGTGCCTGGGGTGTTGTTCCACCCCAGGACGACAGGTGGCAGCAGTGGAAGTTGAGGTTCGGGTGTTCTCTCCAAGCAGCGAATCAGGAGGCCTGGGCCTCGCTGGGCATGCTGGGAGAGGGTACTTATGAGGCAGACGCCATTTTCAGGAGAGCTGTTCTTCCTGGAGTGTGGCACCCACCTTTAGGATGACCACATCACCGCGCTCCGAGCGTTATGGCCTACCAGGCCGGGGCGTGGGTGCTATGCAGTGTTCTTGGTTCCGGAGCCAAGCTGGTCCGGAACATTCAAGCAGTATGTGGACCCAGTGATCGACTGGGTTCTCACCTCTAGAGATCCCAAGCAAGTTTGGGTGTTCGGTGGGGAGTCCAGTTGAGGAGCGCCATTGAGAGGCTGGTGGTCCAACAGTATTGAGGCGGACCATCAGGGATCAAGGTACTGGACACTGAGGGATTGATTTCCTCTCTCAGTGGGTACCTGGGTGACGTTGAAGGAAGGTTCAGGCAGAACTTTACTCAGAAGGAGTTCCCCCGTATCTATACTCAGGGAAGGCCTGTGGCAGAGGCGCTTTTCTGACAGTCACCAAGAAGAGTCTGTGGCAGAGACATCCTTCTTAAGTTCCGAGTGATACTCTGGCTGCCAGGTCGGTGAGAGAGACCTGTCCAGGTACACTATACCCACTCAGGCTGGAGTGGTGAAAGAAAACTGATTGTTGTCGGAGACAGGATTGTTTCCATATCCAAGGCCTGAATCTGCTGTTCTCCTTCCAACCTTTGTCTATCCTTCCCATCACCTGTTAACTGTTTTTACCCGGCTGGGTAATAAAGAGCACATATAAAGAGACTTCCTATTTGCGGACATTCCTTTACTGCTATTGCATTTCATCGTTCACTCTAGACACATTTATCGGAGCCATGAGGTAACATGCCATCCCAATTCTAACCAGCAGCTCCTTCGGGGGTGAGTGCTCCATATATATCCATATATATATATATATAACTACATATATAAATAACCAAAAATATATATCGTTTTATACAGTATATTGCTTCATCCCAACAACTTCCACCAAAACTGCAGTGCCATCTTGCCAACTATGGGCTAGATTCAGGATGGAGAGCGTATCTTTGTGCGGGCGTAGCGTAGCCGTTTTACGCTACGACTCCGCAACTTTTACAGGCAAGTGCTGTATTCACAAAGCACTTGCTCCGTAAGTTGCGTCGGCGTAGCGTAAATGGGCCAGCGTATCCGCGCGCAATTCAAATTAGCAGGTAGGGGGCGTGTTGTATTTAAATTAACGTTGACCCCACGTAAATTACATTTTTTTTTAACTGCACATGCGCCGGCCGTGAACGTATTCCAGTGCGCATGCTCCAAATGACGTCGCAAATAGTAATTGAAAACGATGTGAACGTAATTTACATCCAGCGCCATTCATGGACGAGTTACGCAAACAACGTAAAATTAAAAAAATTGACGCGGTCCCTACGTCCATACTTAACAGTGGCTGCGCCATCGTTTTGGTGATTTATCTTTACGCCTGAAAACGACGTATCTTTACTGCGACGACCGGGCGTACGTTCGTGAATCGGCGTATCTAGCTAATTTACATATTCAACGCATGCATCGACGGAAGCGCCACCTAGCGGCCAGTGTAAATCTCGAGATACGCTGACGTAACTTCTTCTTGAATCTAGCCCTATGTGTTGGGCTGATTGTTGGGACATTAAATATTATAATAGAAGTTATTTTGGCAAAATCCTTTAATTTGGACAGCCCTTTCTTCACCCTCAGAAGGGGTACAGGTTTCAGGCAGATCTTAATAGGAATGCCATTTCCCATAAATTTGGGCAGATGTCATTATTATGAACAAGCTAAATATATACAGGGAAAAAACTGAGAAAAACACACCACTAATTGTATATCCCCCTTAAAATGATGAATTTAGTGAATGTAAAGGCAATACTTTGTATACCCTGATATATACAATAAAGTGTCCATACATTTTAAGGGGATATACAACTAGTGTATATAATTTGCAGCTGGCAAATTTCCAAACCAATGGCAGCCAATTACATGCTGACCCTAATTTTTTTGTTTTATAAATGGCCGTATGTTTTTGGTTGTTATTGTGCATGAATTCTAATAAATACTAAGAAAGTTCTGTATCTGGGTTGGGTCTGTGATTAAGATGCTGCAACAGGGAAATAAAGTAAGAATAAGAATAAGAGTAACAGAAATCTCTGGTCACAACCTTGATCAAATATATCTCAAGAACAAAGTGCTGAATAGTAGTGGTGAAATTTTACCCAAATTCACAATTACAGCTTTGCTGTCAAAAGTCTAGCCAAATTAAGATGGCCACAGACTACTTTTTTCTTTTTTTTCTTTTTTTCTTCATGAATTCCCCCATCTACGTAAATGTGGTGGATAGAGATATTCTCCCCATTGAAACATTGGAGTTGATTTACTAAACCTGGAGAGTGTA
Source organism: Rana kukunoris (assembly GCA_029574335.1). NCBI lineage: Eukaryota > Metazoa > Chordata > Amphibia > Anura > Ranidae > Rana > Rana kukunoris. The sequence continues at coordinate 209,993,670 of CM056054.1, read as the reverse complement.
AACTCTGGTGCAGCTGTGCATGGGAGCCAATCAGCTTCTAACTTCAGCTTGTTCAATTAAGCTTTGCCAAAACAAAACTGGAAGCTGATTCTAGGCAGAGCTGCACCAGATTTTGCACTCTCCAATTTTAGTAAATAACCCCTACTGCATTCTGACAACAGGGACTCTCTGCTGTTACTCATTGGCTGCAGCCGCTGATCGAGAAAATGTTGCCAACATTCCCGTTCAGCAAAAGCAGATCATTAGATCTACTTATTTCAAGCAGGAGTGACCACAACCACTGAACAGGACACATTTCAATCCATCTATATCCAGCTTTAAAGATCTAACATCTATTTTCAGATTGGTCTGGGTGTGGAATTTCGTATACACTGCCAAAAATATAGAAAGCCAAGGTCGTATGTGTTAGGGTCACATTATAAACTCACTATATACCCCTTGTATAGTCAACTTTAGATTTACCAAAACTAATTACTATAACAACCTACCTGATCTATCCAATCAATTTGTATCTAATCAGGCAGGCCTTTGCACTTCATAGTGGTTGGTAGATCTAAAGGGGTGTACAATCAGACTGGAACATGTGTGGTGATCTGTAATCCTTAAATGCCGCGTACACACGATCGGTCAAACCGATGAGAATGGTCTGATGGACCGTTTTCATTGGTCAAAACCGATCGTGTGTGGGCGCCATGGGTTATTTAACCATCGGTTAAAAAAAAAACTTGTTTTAAATTTAACCGACGGATTCCTAACTGATAGAACAAAACCGATCGTTAGTAGGCACGACCATCGGTTAAAAATCCACGCATGCTCAGAATCAAGTCGACGCATGCTTGGAAGCATTGAACCTCATTTTTTTCAGCACGTCGTTGTGTTTTACGTCACCGCGTTCTGACACAATGTTTTTTTTTAACTGATGATGTGTAGGCACGACTGACCATCAGTCAGCTTCATCGGTTAACCGATGAAAACGGTCCATCAGACCGTTCTCATCGGTTGGATCGATCGTGTGTACGCGGCAAAAGGGATTGTAAAGGTTTGTTTTTTATTTTCTAATTAGGTTCCTTTAAGCTAGTGCATTGTTGGTTCACTTACCTTTTCCTTTGATTTCCCATCTAAGAGTTTTTTTTTCTTTGTTTTTTTTGTCTGAATTTCTCACTTCCTGTTCCTCCTCAGTAAGCTGTTCTGGCTGACTAACCCCCGTTCGGATGATGGGGGCAAGCTTACTGAGGAGAAACGGGATGTGAGAAATTCAGACAAAGAAAAAAAACATTTAGGGAAATCGAAGGAAAAGGTAAGTGAACCAACAATGCACTAGCTTAACCACTTAAGACCCGGACCAATACGCTGGTAAATGACCCAATGTGTTTTTGCGATTCGGCACTGCGTCGCTTTAACAGACAATTGCACGGTCGTGCGACGTGGCTCCCAAACAAAATTTGCGTCCTTTTCTTCCCACAAATAGAGCTTTCTTTTGGTGGTATTTGATCACCTCTGCGATTTTTATTTTTTGCGCTATATACAAAAATAGAGCGACATTTTTTTTTTAAAAAAAACACTATTTTTTACTTTTTGTTAAAAAAAAATCAAATAAACTAAATTTTAGTCAAACATTTAGGCCAAAATTTATTTAGCCACATGTCTTTAGTAAAAAAAAAAAAATCGCGATAAAAAAAAATAGCTACCTAGCGGGAACAGCGACACTAATACAGCGATCAGAAAAATGATCGCTTAGTGACGCTGGCAATAGGGAGTGAAAGGGTTAACTAGGGCAGTGATCAGGGGGTTAAAACTTTATTAGGGGGGGTGGGGGGGCTATCCTGAACCTAACACTAACTGATTTTACACTGCCTGTCACACTGACACTAAATGCAGTGATTAGATCACTGCATTCAGTGACACTGTGACAGGGGGGGTGGGGGGACAGATCGCAAGGGGTTAAGTATGCCTATGTGTGTGTGTGTCAGTGTAATGTTGGTGCACACTTACTGTGAGGTGTTTCTCCCATCGCAGCGGTTGGAAATACCGCTGCGATGGGAGATTACATCACTTCCCCCTTCCTGTTTACACAGGAGGAGGAAGTGACACAAAGGGGGAGCGCGCGCATTGGCTGGGAGTGATCGCGGGGGGGCGGGTAAACACGGACATCCGCCCGCTCGTCCCGGATCGCTCCCGGAGCCAGGGGGACCCCCGCACGCTGCGGAGGGGGTCCCGATGGGACCCCCGAACCGCACGAAGGCGGGGACGTAAATTTACGCCCTTGTGCCTGTACGAGCCATGTTGTGGCCGTATATGTGCGTGCGGGAGTCCTTAAGTGGTTAAAGGGACCTATTTAGAAAATAAAAAACTAACCTTTACAACCCCTTTAATCTTGTTGGTCAACTTTTGATATTAGCTAATTAGCGTCATCACACTTGAGTATCACTTGGTATGGTTGGTCTGTGTAAGGATTATCATTAGTATGATAACAAGCTGTACTTAAAAAAAAAGCGGAAAAGGGCAAAGACTGCCCCAAGGTCCGACTTTAAAGGCACTTTGGACGACAGATGGAATATAAAAATATATTTACAGGTAATTGATAACAATTCATTAGGCAAAAATAGAACAAAAAAGATAAAGATTTAAAAATACATATCACATAATAGACAAAAGTACATGGCGCAAATGAATATATAGCTATTATGGCTTTAAGGAGTTAGTCACTCTCTGTAAATTCTATGATACTTACCGATTGCAGGTCAGATGGTTGTTCATTGCTTATAAAAATGTGATTCTGCCGAGCCAATGAATAGATATATATATTATATGAACCATACCACCCCCTCCTCTCTTTTGTTTTTGGTTGGTTTATTTTCCCCTTACCTACTTTGGAGGAATATTATTGCACTAATATATGCTTGGAGTGATACTTACCACTGGTCACACATATTTGAACATTATTTATGGTGTTGTTTGATGCTTAGTGGATTCTTCAGTGAGACCCTGTTCTTTACAACAACCCCTGAATGTGTCCTGATGAAGCAAAACAGCGAAATGCGTTGACGCACAGGGGCTCACTGTTTACGTGGTGCATATATTTGTCCATTATGTGATATGTATTTTTAACTCTTTATCTCGTTTGCTCTATTTTTGGCTTATGAGTTGTTATCAATAATATATATTTTTATTTTCCATCTGTCGTCCAAAGTGCCTTTAAAGTCCGACCTTGGGGCAATCTGTGCCCTTTTCCCCCTTTTTTTAATTAAAATTTTCAAAACAGATGTGGCCATAGGAGTGCTCTCTTTCTATTTTCATGATAACAAGCCATTCCAAGCTTTGGAAATGTATGGTACCCCATGCAGAGGCGCTCTGACATGGTGGAGGATCTTGTGGTGCTTAATGCAGAATGTATTCTTATTTAATTGGAAGTCTACCCAGACAAATAATACTAGGTATGGGAGTTACTGACCCAAAGATCAGAGTTGGTCTTAATCCCACCATATGCCATAAAATATGATTCTATAATCTCTGTACAATCTCTTTTAGAGTTACTAGAACAATGTAATAGATAATATAATATAATAAATTATAAAAATGTAATGTATAATAATATATACATATATTTATTATAATAAAATATACTATAATAATATAAAAATGTATATAATAATATATAAATATAATTATTATTACTATTGGAATATATTATAATATAATAATATATTTGTAAATATGTAATATAATATATAATATGTGTTAGAAAGGTTAAAGCGGAGGTTCACCCTCAAAATCAACTTTACAACATCCTTAAGCTCAAGCCCATCTAAGAAACATAGCGTTGAAGTTTTTTTTTTTCAATGCTCCCTTACCTGTAATATCCTGTGCTTCCGGGTTTCCATCCCTGCGGGGAGTGGGTGTGTAGCTATTTTGCCCGACGGCGCTGTGCATTGTGGGCGCCGATTGTCAGGCCTCCATGCAGTGACGTGCGGGCCAATCACAGCACATCGACAGAACTAGCCAGTCTCGTGCTAGCTGTGCTGTCACGTGACGCAGGGAGCGGGTCACATGACCCGCAAAGCGCGTCATGTGATGGGGGCGTATACATATTACCCCATCGCCGCATCCCGGAAGACATACAGGAGGGATTCAAAGTGCCCACAAAGAAGATGGCAATGTCCATCACAACGTTTTATAAAATATTCTTTCTTGGCAAATCACGATCGTGGCGGCTGCAAGATCGGCACTAGTAAGTAACTAAATTTGTATTTGAACAGCAGCAGAGTAGACTGAAATTTTATTTTATTTTTCCAGCAGAACAACCGCTTTAAGCAACCAATGCAAAGAGTATCAAATCAGGCAGGCCCTTACAATAATATTGTAATGTGTATGGTGAGCTTAAAGGTGGCCATACACTAGACAATCTGAGTGTACAATCTCTGAAAAGTCTCCTTAAGATTTAGCAAAATGATATTTGTATCCAACCTGACAGGATCTTGCACTACATAGTTTACGGTAGATCTAAAGAAAATTGTTAAAATAGATTGTATAGTGTATAGTGAGCATGAGCCAGACGCTGCACTTTACAATCTGACTGGACAATTTGCTTTAGATCTGTCATCATTTATGTAGTAAAAGGACCTACTTGATTGGATTTTATTTAAAAGAATTGCTTAGGTTTATTTTCATATTACATTTTACAATTTGTGTAAAACTAAATGAGATGATTCAGAGATTGTACAGATTGTATAGTGTATGTCCAGATCTATGTTCACCACACACATTACAATCAGATTACACAAACTCTTTAGGCTCTCCCAACACCAATGCAGTGCAAGGGCCTGTCTGATTAGATACAAATAGATTGCATAGATTAGGTAGGTCCTCATGTTACAAAGTTTTGGTAAATCTGAAGTTGGTTGTACCGAGATAGTATAGCCAGATTGTAATATGTATGGTGACCCTTAAAGATTTGCCAGAATACTGAGTAATTACTGATCTGACTCCAGTCTCAGTTTGCAAATGGCGGACTACACGTCTCGGATTTGGGTACTTTACAATGTTCTTCAGGAAACGGTAGAGATAATTTTGGTCCCAGAAAGTTCATTATGAACATTGCTGTCAGGTTAAGGCTTTAGTCACACAGGGCGTATAATTGCGCACTCTGTGTGAGGGTCGTGTTTACCTGCATGTGGGAGCACAGGTGTTCCGTAAGTCCCTGTGCACACAGTCCCATTCATGTCTATTGGGACGCAGTGACTGCACTGGCACAGCTGCTCCCAATATGACATCTGTTTGGGTGGGTGTGCATGTCCCTGACTACATTTGTGGCCATGCATCCACATACATGTCGATTGGGAGCAGCCATGCGTCACAAAAGACAATAACGGGACTGCCTCTTTGGCCTGCAGGGATATACAGAAAAGCTGTTTATCCCCATTTAGGTAAATACGGCCCTCGCCCAGAATGTAAACAAGGCCTAAAAATCACAGCAATCGTTATTTTATTTAACAATAACTAGGCCTAGGAGTGTGAAGATTATCGGGCAACTGTGTGCTAGACAACATCCGTCATACAAACCTTTTTCTAGAAATGACCAAAGTAGGCCCCTATAGTATATATACATGTGATCACTACCACATAGATACATATAGTAATGGCGGTATTCAGGGTGCTTTATGAGCTCATTGACTGGGCCCTTCCCCCTTATCCCCAAACCAGACCGGACATACTGATCACAAGCAATGGCAGCTCAGACTGACAGCCAGTGTGACTACGCCACCCTGGGAATGACACATACCTGCCATATCTATGTATGTGACCAGATCTGCTGACTAAACGGGTATCAGAGTACACGGCCATCACACTATCTGCACCAAACCTGTTACGTGAGGTAGCTAGATGAATACTACATGTGTTCACCCTGGGCTATAAATAAAGTTTTCATTCATTGGAATGCAGCATTCTCTCCATTAATTCACCTTTCTGTAAACATCTCCAGAAACCACCAACACAATAGAATCCAGTCACCTCCCTCACAATCACACAGCCCATAGGCAGCCATTTACATTAATTGCTTCATATACCTTACCTCATACTCAACTTCCTCGTCATCCGCCATGATGAGGGTTCTCTCTGTCACCTACAAACTGAGGAGAGGAGATAACGTTACATGGACACAAATAGAATAATGGACATACAGAAAGATAGATAGATAGATAGATAGATAGATAGATAGATAGATAGATAGATAGATAGATAGATAGATAGATAGATAAACATATATGTTTACATACAGGTATACAGTATAAAGGATTATGAGTTAAATCTATCTATCTATCTAACTATCTATCTAAATCCTTCTATTTATATATACCCATCTACCCATATCTATCTATCTATCTATCTATCTATCTATCTATCTATCTATCTATCTATCTATCTATCTATCTATCTATCTATCCATCTACCTATCTATATCTATCAATTCCGTCTCTATCTATCTATCTATCTATCTATCTATCTATCTATCTATCTATCTATCTATCTATCTATCTATCTAATTCCATCTCTATCTATCTATCTATCTATCTATCTATCTATCTATCTATCTATCTATCTATCTATCTATCTATCTATCTATCCATCTACCTATCTATATCTATCAATTCCGCCTCTATCTATCTATCTATTCATCTACCTATCTATATCTATCAACTCGTCTATCCATATTTATCTATCTATCTGTCTAATTGCCTATATATATATATATATATATATATATATATATATATATATACATCTACCTAATATCTATCTATCTATCTATCTATCTATCTATCTATCTATCTATCTATCTATCTATCTATCTATCTAAGTATCTACCTATCTTTATTTATTTATCTGTCTGTCTAATTACCTATTTCTATCTATCTATCTATCTATCTATCTATCTATCTATCTATCTATCTACCTCTTATCAATCAATCTATCTACCTTATCAATCAATCTATTTATATTTATCTACCTATACATCTAATTCTATCTATCTATCTATCTATCTATCTATCTATCTATCTATCTATCTATCTATCTATCTATCTATCTATCTATCTATCTATCTATCCATATGTATCTATCTGTCTAATTACCTGTCTATATCTATACATCTACATATCTATATCTATCTATCTACCTATATCTATCTATTTTTCCAGTCAAACTAACCATATTAATCTATCTATCCATCGAATTATCTATGTATCTTATCAATCAATCTATCCATATTGATCTATCTATCCATCGAATTATCTATCTATCTTATCAATCAATCTATCCATATTGATCTATCTATCCATCGAATTATCTATTTATCTATTACACACATATATTAATGTAAAGTACAGATGAATATGTTAGCACACACTGATATATGCAGTAAATAAAATATCAGATAGAAGAAGATGGACAGACGGGTCTACACACACAAATACAGAAATAATAAGTATGACGTCATTGATGAGACTGATCACATAAAATCACAAGACTGATAGTAACCTTATGGTAACAAGATTATTTGCGTTCTGAACAGCATGAGCCTGTACTGTGGATCCCTGTCCCTGTATTGTTTCTGCAGATTGGTTTTGGACCAGACCTGAAAAATATCAAAATTCAATTTTTTTTTTTTGCTTTTGTGAATGTAACAGAAGAGACAAGAGCAGGGGTGGCGTGGAATGTCTAGCTGGGCCTGTCAAAGCTTTTCTCTCCAGGTCTTAGAACAGTGCCTGGGATCCCAGTCCCCAAAGTTAGGCGATGAAGCCTTCCAGCAGCTGCTCCGAAGTTATGTGACATCTAATACCGCCGGCTGATTGGCTGGATTTGTTTAGCCAGTTCAGCTGTAATACCTTCTGAGGCAACTGAAGCCCACTAGTGCAGGTTAAATATAGGAACGTGTAATGCTCTCCCCTTTTTAGTGCCAAGCAAAAAATAACAGGTCGAATCAGAAATATAAATTCCCTATAATGTATAAAATAATTATGAACAGCGCTGTGCCAAATTTTGTATGAATTTCCCAATGACATCAACAGACATAGTAGCCTTCTAAGGTCACTTATTATACAATGTCACAAAGTCAGTAGACGGTATCGGTAGATCTAGCAGTATGATGGTAAATTACAATACAGTGGAAAGGAAAAACAAAATTGCAAATACACCACTGGGACAGAAAATGAGTAGACAGGTCCTCACACTACATCCCAGCTTGTCCCAGTTGAAAAATGTCCCAAGCCACTGAGCTATGGTCCATGCAGATCATAGACTAGTCCTGAAAATACAAAGAGGAGGTAAAAAAAGACTCTTACCAGTGACTTTTAATTAATTCCCTTAGCAGCAAAGCCTCCAACTCTCCCCTCCTCAGAAACGCTGGTCAAGAGCAAAGCAAATGCACCAACTCCGAAATTATCATGTGCCCCCTGCAGCCAATCCCCAAGTAGCTTGCTCAGGTTTCAGATGCTAAATATACTTCCTGACCCTTTTGAAGACCACCTGTTCAGCAGATCCATAGAGAACAGTGCTAGTCATTTTCATTCTGGGCGAATCATAACATGTGAGGATACATCCAGACACTTTAGTAGTTATATTTGTGTGTACTGCTTCATTGTCAAAATGTTATATTTATGTTGTCATTGATTTGAAAAGCAACATTTGGGGGTGTAAAAAAAACCCATACATCAAAGTTTACATTGTGAAAATGATCTTTTTTTTTATTTACTTTACTCACTTGCAGTTACTTTCCTTTTTTTTTATTATTATTTATATATTTATATTTTATAGCCAGTTTAGTTAGAGCCAGTGTCTTGTCGATCTAGTTCCCCTATCGAGATGGTTCCCTGCCTGACTGCGCAGGCGCAGACGAAGCCCAAGGAAATCTCCGAACCTCGGGCGGCATCATTCCTTAACATCCCCGTGGATTGGAGGATGTTAAAAAAAAGAGGTCACTTACTTCAAATTCCACGTTGCCCTGGAGGATCTGCCCATGACATCAGAGGCGACTTGCAAAATGAATTCTTGTATTGAAGTCAATCCAAGTAGCCCTGAAGTCGTCCCAAAGTAGTACAGGAACCTTTTTCTAAGTCGGAGCGACTTGAGTCGTTCCTATTAGAACGGTTCCATTGTACAGAACGGAGCGCGACTTGTCAGGCGGCTAAGTCGTCTGACGAGTCGCACCTGTGTGAACCGGCTCCTAAAGTGTCACAGCATCATAGGTGTGCGCAGCCTATTACATTAGGGTGTGCACCCCAAACACATGTTTGTATATATATATATATATATATATATATATATAGCAGTAGGGCAATGGGCAGTGTCCGTAGAGCAGTAGACAGTGTTAGAAGGGCAAAGAGTGGCATTGGTAGTTTATTTTTTATTACTTTTAACAATTTCATTTCATTTTTATTTTTTTTTCAATTTTTACAATATTGTTTTAAAATCTTTTTTTATTTTTATTTTTTTTTTACACATTTTTTAAGAGCCCTATTGGGAAGCTTTGGTAAAAAATCAGTGGTCTAAACAGACCCCTGATGTCTCACATTTGGGACAGAGAAAAGGAATGAGGACAGTCCCTTTCTTTGCAGCCAAGCAGCAGAGGAAATCGGTGCAGCTCAGGGTGATTAGGGTGTGCCGTGGATTTTTGTCCGAAGGGTGTTGTCCGTGAACTTGTTCTGCATACAGACGGCAGAACATTTTCAGCCAACATACACCAAACCACATGTTTTTTCCGCTCTTTGCCACCACCCTTTGGACAACTTCTGCTATTGTTGTCTGATGTTTAGCATCGGTTCGAAGCATGCGCGTTTGTACTTGGGATTTTAGTCCGACGTATTTGTGTACACACGATCGGATAATCCGATGGAACACATTTGTTGGTCGGACAATTTGAGAGCATGTGCAGCCAACTTTTATATAAAATGTTTAATTGTAAAAAAAAAACAATGCAATTAACTAATGTTTTAATAAAATGTGTATTTCTGTATTGAAAATATTTATTCAATGTAGGGTTGTCCCGATACCTATCGGTATCGGTGCCGATACCAAGCATTTGCCCGAGTACTTGTAAAGTGTGTCCGAAGTCTGGTTTCTGCTGGGTTTGATATTATTTTCTTCAGAGTTCTTTAGCTTATACATAACAGTACAGCTGAACACAGGGCTGGACTGGGACAGAAATTTGGCCCTGGACTTCATCCAGACTTGCCCACTGTGATAGGTCTCTCCCATGGTGGCCAGACAACTCCAGCACCCCCCCCTGGCCACCCAAGCCCCCTCTCCCCCATCACTAACCACTAGCCATCCTACTTTATTAGAGTAGAACGGCTGGTACTGGTACTCTTATGGGCAGTACCAGTGGGGAAGCTAGACATTATTTCACCCGGGGCAAAGAATCAGTTTGGTGCCCCCCCTTTTGGGACAAGATTAAGCAGAAGTGAGAAACTCCCATGGCATAGCTGTAGAGTCAGTTGTCTGTCCCCTCCCCCCATGCTCCTGTGTCATTCCCCCTGCTCCTCTGGTCCCCCCACTGCTTCTTTTTTTCCCCCAGGTGAGCCCTGCGGAGAGGGAGAGAGGGACGCGGCATTCCACTGTCACTGAAGCTGGCCCACTGAGCCATCGGCCCACCGGGAAACTCCCTGTAGTCCCAATGGCCAGTCCATCCCTGGCTGAACATCTAGAACTGAGAGCTACCATTCTATCTGAAGTACAGTTCTCACAGCAGGTTGCTTGCGCTGTCTGCACCTTGTCCATTCAGAAGACATCTTGGATTCTTTCCAGTGAATACAAGGTCTTCTGTGATTGGGAGAGGTACAAATGAATGTCAATGTTGAATGCATTAAGATAAAAAATGTTTAGGTATGAGTATCCCCCCTTGTCCCCTCCTTTCACTTACCTGAGCCCTCATTCTATCCAGCGCTGTGCCCGTCTGCAGCTCTTCTCTCCCCTCTCTTCTTGGTCTGAATGGATTTCCTGAGGCAGCAGTAGCCATTGGCTCCCGCTACTGTCAATCAAAGCCAGTGATGAGAGAGCGGGGGTGAGTCCAAGTCCCGCTGTCTGTGTCAATAGATGCAAACAGCGAGACTTGGAAATTAGCCCACATGAGTGCCCGTATAGAAAGCGACTTTATACAGGGGCACTCGGCAGAGGGGAGGAGCCAGGAGCACCAGCGGGGAACCAAAAGGAGAAGGATTGAGTTGCTCTGTGTAACTCCATTGCACAGAGCAGGTAGGCGTAAACCTGTTTATATAAATACAAAAACAATTACATTTACCACAATTAATAACATTATTACACATGTGGTTAAAGCCTCTTGTATACCAAAAGCAGTCTCTCCTTGTCCTCTAACATCTGAATGTGAACTATGTTGGATTACTTTTCAGAGGGTGGTAGGGTAGTGTCCTCCAGGGGGATTTTGTATGTAATTACCACACCACAAGTGTATACCAATGGTTACCAACTTGAAAGTTAAAAGGGGCTTCAAATGTGGCCCCTAATGTCTCAACATATAGGGCCCCTGATAGGCCTGTTGTACTGAGTCCTACCAGCAGGGGAGCCCAGGCAACCTGAACAGATGACTAATTAATGTAAAAAAATTATAAATACTCCAGCCATGATTGATCATAGTCCATTGGACATCTGCACCCAACGGCATAATCTGCAGCACATTACAGCATTGGCGGCATGAGTGGCACTGCCTGCAGGTACTAAATGCGTTATGGGATATAACGCATGTGCTGCCTGTAGAGACAGTGCCACCCATGCCGCCAATGCTGTAATGTGCTGCAGACAGTGCCACCCATGCCACCATTGCCATAATGTGCTGCAGACAGTGCCACTCATGCTGCCAATGGCCATTGGTGGCATGGGTGACACTGTCTGCAGCACAATATGGCATTGGCGGCATGGCATGGGTGGCACTGTCTGCAGTACATTATGGCATAGGCATGTCCCGCTGTCAAGTCGCTGGGCCAGGGTGGGACTGAAGGAGGGACCAGGGGTGGATCTAAAGGGGGCTCCATCGGGTAGGCTGTACAGGGCCCCATGACTTCTATCAGCGGCCCTGGCCACATATAGTATTTATTACTTGTCATGCTACCAAAAACTATCACAGACTGAAGACTTGGGTTATACAGAAATGGCTGGACTCTGAAGTCATGCTATAGGAGTAGGGTTGCCACTTTTTCTTCAAGCCATACATCTTTTTTAGCATACATTATAGGATTGTAGCAGACCTGGGACACCTTTGGGCGTGCCAAAGAGAATGGTAATGTGGCATGCATAGTGCCCCCTCGCCCTCTTATCAGGCCCTGTTCTGAGCCACATTCCTGAATATTGTGTCCGGGTTTCAGGTGGACTTAAATCCGGACACATGATTCAAATCCCGAACTGTCTGGGTGAATCCTATGCAGGTGTTAACCCTATGTAGGAGACAGTCAGATACTAGGGACATGTTGCATTAAACCGCTAGACTTTACTAATATTAAGGGCTCCTTTATAAATCAGCACTCCTTCTACTGACTGCTAGGACCCAAGGGCTGCACTTTAAATATCAAAGGGCCGTATGTGGCCCTCGGGCCACAGGTTGGGCACTAGGGCCTAAAACACAGTGCTCCAGTCAACATTGTTGTTTCAGAAGCCTGAATGCTGTTGATGGAAAGACTGTGCAGGGCATGTCGAATCACCTGTAGTTCCTCCCATTAGTTTGTAAAATCCTGTTGTGGTATATGAGTCAGCTGGAGAAACCACAGGAAAGCAATTATTCTACACACCTGGTAGTATAAAATACAGAGGAGTGGAAAATGGCAGCTTTTTAATACTTGGGCCCCTGAAAGGTAGGTTCACGCTTCCTTTACAGCTCACCTATTGGTTTAAAGTGACCCTGTGATGAGAAGGTTTGTATCCCCACTCAAGAAAATCACCTTTCTTACTGTCCTGGTGACCACACAGGAAGTGGGGGGAAACCTCCACATGGAGAAAACATGACAGATGTTCTAACCATTCCTCTTCATGAAATTCTTTATTAATAAATAAATTTTATTAAGTATTTAAGTGGAATTTTCGTTCACTTCACAATGTTACAGAATATACATAACTTTTATGATTTAAAGGGGTTGTAAAGGTAAAAAATGTTTTCCCTAAATAGCTTCCTTTACCTTGGTGCAGTCCTCCTTCACTTACCTCATCCTTCCATTTTGCTTTTAAATGTCCTTATTTCTTCTGAGAAATCCTCACTTCCTGTTCTTCTGTCTGTAACTCCACACAGTAATGCAAAGCTTTCTCCCTGATGTGGAGAAAGCCTCTTGAGGGGGGAGGGGGCGAGCAGGAGCGTCAGGACACTTTCTACTTTGCAGATAGAGAAAGAAGCTGTGTATTAGTGGGTGTCCTGACACTTCTGCTCGCCCCCTCCCCCCTCAAGAGGCTTTCTCCACACCAGGGAGAACGCCTTGCATTACTGTGTGGAGTTACAGACAGAAGAACAGGAAATTAGGATTTCTCAGAAGAAATAAGGACATTTAAAATCGAAGGTTGAGGAACGTGAAGAAGGACTGCACTAAGGTAAAGGAAGCTATTTAGGGAAAACATTTTTTACCTTTGCAACCCCTTTAAGCCAGTGATAATCAACATGAAATTTTTAGAGGGCCTCTGGTGTGGGCCCAATAATTCCAGAGAGCCACACAATAACAGTTTGGTATTGTGCGTTGAGTTGGGCAGCCAACCTCAACGCCTATAATGTTCAGTCCTGGTATGTTTTTTTAAACACATTGGTGTCAGTGACTGCAATAATAGCCTACAGCATAGGTGTCAGTTGCCACAAAAATAACCCCCAGAATTTCAGCCAGTGGTCGCAATAATAATCGCTGTACAGGCATCAGTTCCTGTAATAATACCCTTCAGCACTGGTGTCTGAAACCACAAAAATAACCATTCGTGTCAGAGACTGCAGTAAAAACAAACAAATTGGTGGTCAATGGAAATGTGGTTAACACCCCCTTTACACCCCCCCCCCCTCCTTTCATTAAAGGTCAGTGGCAGTACTGGGAACCCTTCTCCTTAACCAATTCCCTTTATTGATGGTCAATGATAGTCACCTTTACCAGATCATCGGCTCCCGCTCCTCTCTCCACATTGGTGGTCAGTTGCACTCACCTTTCCCAGATCACCCACTCCTGCTCCCTGTCCCACTAATAACATTGGGCTGGGACTATACTGCCCCTGTCAGGCAGAGGTCACTCTATCTGACAGTACTGGTTTCATTTTAGGCCTTATTCACACAAAGAGTACAATACCGTATGGCTATGCAGTTTTCCCACACAGGGATGCATAGGTGTTCTGTGCATTCTCATGCAGGAAGCCCCATTGATTTCTGTTGGGAGTGACAAAATGGTTGCATGGACACAGCTGCTGGAGAAATCTTCCAATGTGAACACTTGTTCCGGTGACAACTGTCTAAGGCCGCGTACACACGATCAGACCGGTCTGATGAAACTGGTCTGCAGATCAGTTCGATGGTGTGTACGGCCCATTGGACCATTGTCCATCAGACCAAAGTTTTTAAAACATGCTTTAAAATCTGTCCGACGGACACCTGTCCATCGGACAGATTCGATGGTTAGTACACAAAAGCATCGGACCAAAAACCCACGCATGCTCAGAATCAAGTCGACGCATGCTTGGAAGCATTGAACTTCGTTTTTTCATCACGTCGTTGTGTTCTACGTCACCGCGTTCTGTTCTGATCGGATTTTTGGTCCGATGGTGTGTACGCACATCAGACCATCAGACCACTTCAGCGTGGTCCGATGAAAACGGTCCGTCGGACCAGTTTCATCGGACCGGTCTGATCGTGTGTACGTGGCCTCAGAGGAAATTTTTCTCACATTGGAGAGATTTTCTCACTTCCTGTTATTTTAACAGGACAGAAAGTAAAGGGTAATCCCTTGAATGGGACACAGATGCCAAAAAAAAAAAACGATCCCTTCCTTACTAATTAGAAAAAAAGGCTTTAGATGTGAAAGGCAGACTAAGAAACCAACAGCTTAGTGGCCATATATCCTGGATAGATAAGCACATTCCTTAAAGCTGGCCATAGATGGGTCAGGTTGAACAAAAAAACTGACCCGATTCCCCCATCCAAGCATTTAAAGTGGATGGGGGAATCCTCTGGCTGTGTCATTGTATTCTGACGTTGGGGGACTTCCCTACCGTCAGAATGAACACAGATTAGTGCTGCAGGCAATAGCCTGCAGTGCTGATCGAGAGGAAATTTTTCAGCAGGGCGGTTGTACAGAAGTTGATTGGTATATTGACTTCAGCACAACAGCAGTGCCCATACTTGGAGCAAAACGAAGTGTGTCTCTGCTGAACTGGCTAAATTTTGATCCATCTATCGGTAGCTTAATGCCGTGTACACACGACTGTTTTTCAGGTTCTAAAAAATTAAGTTTCGTTTTTTAATAGTGTGTGGGCTTCAGAGCATTTTTCGGGTTCTAAGAATTGGCCAAAAAAAAATGGTTGTGTGTGGGGTTTAACGACGTGAAAATCCACGCATGCTCAGAAGCAAGTTATGAGACGGGAGCGCTCATTCTGATAAAACTACCATTCGTAATGGAGTAAGCACATTCATCACACTGTAACAGACAGAAAAAGCGCAAATCATCTTTTACTAATGCAAAATCTGCTAAAACTGCCCAAGGGTGGCGTAATCCGAATGGAACGTCCCCTTTCTAGTGCCGTCTTACGTGATGTTGTTTGTGACCACGCTTTGCTAGAGCATTTTTTCTTCACAATTGTGTGTAGGCACGGCTGTTTTAATGATCGGGTTGAAAAAAGCTTTGTTTTTTCTAGACCCTTAAAAACGTCATTTTTTTTAGAACCTGAAAAACAGTTGTGTGTACGGCATAAGGCTTGGTTGACACCTGCAGGTATGATCAAACACAGGCACCCTTCCTTGTGTGTTTTTGCACAATCCCACGCATCACATACAGGGCAGCCCAATTTTTTTATTGTCATGCCCTATGTGGTGCATACAGCACAAAAAGGTAGGGTGACCAGACATCCCCAGTTTCAGGGGACAGTCCCCAGATTGAGGACACTGTCCCCAGACCAAGTTTGTCCCCAGTTTGGATTTGAACAGGGGCTGGGTCAATTTCAAAGACAGTCAGTGTAAAAAAATAAATCTGAATTACACACCCCCACTCTGCCGCTCCTACTAGCTTAGGGGGTGTATTTTTTTCCATTATCTGTGCCCCTTTCTGATGATCATGTGCTGGTCGGAGCGGAGGAAATATTTCTTCAGTTTTCGGGTGCATGCCCATTCAGCTCCAATCGCATGTTCTTCTTCCGTGGCTCAAGTCCCGGCCAGCCATCTGCCTGCTTATCTCCTTGTCTTCCCTGGCAGAGTGATCTTCCTCCGCTCCCCACCCAGTAGTAGCCGGGGCCGGAGAGTAGGACTAAAAAGTGAGAGAGTAAAAAAAAAATATGTCCCCGGATTTCATTTTCAAAATCTGGTCACCTTACAAAAAGGTGGTGTATTTGCAGTTAACAACAAATGGCACCACCACACATCTGCTAAATGGCGTGTTTCTCTACATATTGGAAAAGCAAGCAATTTTGCACATATTCCCAATAAGTAAAGTGGTAGTGTGAACCTAGCCCAACTAGGTTTTATTTCTCATCTAATTCTGGGCTTGCTGTTTACCACTAGTTTGCTTGATAAACCCAAACAATCAGCTGCTTGATTCATTAGGGATACCGTTTAGTTGTTATATGGCATAGGATATACACCAGTCCATACAGCACAGGTCGCATATGCCGCTGGTGAGTGCCAGGAGGCTTCATGCAGGATTAGCACCAGTATATTGCAGCATGCTCTTCTAATCACCGTTTAGTTCACTTGCACCAATCAGACAGACATTACAACTCCGTCATCACAGGGAAATGTATATCCAACATCCTAATTATAGGCCGCGGATTACATATGTACTTACATACCGATCAAGGGATGCACTTAACCTCTTCACTGCAATTTACACATAATTAAATCATGTCTAAATGACCTTGTATAATAGTTTTACGAAGAAAATCAGAACAGTACAGGAGGATGGAACAAAAGTGGAGGTCATAGCAATCCAGGTGAAATAAAATGTAAAACTGTTGGTTCCTTGGCTATTATATCAATCCCGTGGTTTCATTACTTAGCAAGTCTCTGACCCAGAAAAAGCATGTGGGCTGTGAAGGAATCCAAACTGGCATGGACTGTACCAATGTCAGGAGGAAAAACAGAAGTTTGATCACTAAGGAGTCACGCCATTGGCTGAGCGTAACAGACAGGACACTAGCCACACCTTAACCACTTAAGACCCAGACCTTTAGGCCAGGGGTAGGGAACCTTGGCTCTCCAGCTGTTTTGCAACTACAAGTCCCATGAGACATTGCAAGACCCTGACAATCACAGGCATGACTCCTAGAGGCAGAGGCATGATGGGATTTGTAGTTTCACCACAGCTGGAGAGCCAAGGTTGCCTACCCCTGCTTTAGGCAGCTAAAGGAACCCGGCCAGGTTTTAACAGACAATTGCGCTGTCATGCGACGTGGCTCCCAAACAAAATTGGCGTCCTTTTTTTTCCCACAAATAGAGCTTTCTTTTGGTTGTATTTGATCACCACCTGCGGTTTTTATTTTTTGCGCTATAAACAAAAATAGAGCGACAATTTTGAAAAAAAATGCAACATTTTTTACTTTTTGCTATAATAAGTATCCCCCCAAAAATATATTTAAAAAAAATGTTTTCCTCAATTTAGGCCGATACGTATTCTTCTACCTATTTTTGGTAAAAACAAATCGCAATAAGCGTTTATCAGTTGGTTTGCGCAAAATTTATAGTGTTTACAAAATAGGGGATAGTTTTATTGCATTTTTATTTTTTTACTACTAATGGCAGCGATCAGCGATTTTTTTTGAGACTGCGACATTATGGCGGACACTTTCGGACAATTTTGACACATTTTTGGGACCATTGTCATTTTCACAGCAAAAAATGCATTTCAAATTGCATTGTTTATTGTGAAAATGACAATTGCAGTTTGGGAGTTAACCACAAGGGGGCGCTGAAGGGGTTTGTGTGACCTAATGTGTGTTTACAACTGTAGGGGGGTGTGGCTGTAGGTGTGACATCATCGATTGTGTATCCCTATAAAAGGGATCACACGATCGATGACACCACCACAGTGAAGAACAGGGACCGATCGGGGGACTCCAGCGCCGATCGGGTCCGCGGGTCCTGCGGTCACGGAGCTTCGGACCGGGTTGCGTGCACGTGCCGGTGCGTGCACGACCCCACGGCTGTTGCTTAACCTCCCTGGCGGTATGATTCTTTAAGATTTTAGGTGCTAAAAGCGGTACCATTATTTGCAAGGGAATTTGGCGTTTTATACTGTAGGCTTGTAATTCTTAGGAATAACTCACTGAAATCTATCCAAACAAGAGTCTAATAGGCATCCTGGGTATGATTTTTTTTTTTTTTCTTATTAAAAATTATAATATAATAAATAATTATAAAAAATTATAACAAATAATAATATAATTATAGTAAAAATTATTCAATAATGTAATCAAATCAAAATCACTGAAATTTGCTCAGTTGCAGAATTTTTGCTGTCATTATTTTTTTTTTTTTTATGACGAATTTCCCCACAAATCGCTATCGCTAAATTCTGCAAGTGATTCTGATTTATTATCGCTGTTTTTTAGCTGATCTAAAACCATTTTTGACATAAAGGGACACTTTTGGTTGCTATGGGCAATCTACAGTTTGCAGGGAGAAAGAACAGTTTTTATTATATAAAAGAACATGCAGGGCACTGGGCAGACCACTAGGGACATGGGGGGTGTGTATTTTTTACATACAGTACTGTAATCTATAAGATTACAGTGTACTGTATGTATAGTGTTTGTTTACTTTTTTAAATTTGGCGCCGTTCCCCCCCCTACGTCGCGACGCTCGCAGGGAAGGGAATCGGCGGAACACACAGCATCAGGCGGACATCCGGCCGCCGTGTACTGCGGGGATTCATCGCTGGATCGCAGAGAAAAGGTATGTAAACTTTTTTCTGCATCCAGCGAGGCAAGTCCGTGTGTGGCACGGGGTTACCGATCGTAGCTTTAAAATCTCACCCCGTGCCACACACGGGAAGACCGCCAGGGAGGTTAAAGAGCCACATACATGTACGTGGATGTGCCCAGCCATGCCATTCTGCCGACGTATATTGGCGTGAATGGGTCCTTAAGTGGTTAACAAGAGTCAGCAAAGGCAAGCATCTTTATCTTCGCCATGATGGCCTTACTTGAGGGACTCATTCACACTTGAAGTGGAACTAAACTCTCTGAATCAACATTATTTTTAATCCTTATGCTGCTAGCATTAGTAAATAGATAGGAAGGTGTATTATATTTATTTAATTTTTTTATTTTTTGTTGCCTCCTGGCTTATGGCCTTGGATATCCCAGGAGTCTTCATTAGCATTTTTTTTCTTTCAGCGGTAATGATGGACTTAGTCAGCTAAGCACACCCTCCTGCCTACATGGGCAGAGCTGAGCTAAGGGAAGATGGATTCCAGGAAGAAAATGCTACACAAATCATCTGCCCTTATTCAAGAAGGCTGTGGCTAGAGTTGCTAGCAGGTCCGTTGATACCACTAGGCAAACTACGCAGCTGCCTAGGATGCCTGACCACTGGTGTTACTACTTTCTTCTCTCTGCAGCAAGCAACTAAGTCTCAGCATCAGCAGACAGCCTCCGCTCTGTTCACATATACTGTCAGAGGCGCAGCAGCGGTGGAGGACTGTGTCTTTGTCCTGACTCCTAAATGAATGGAAGCAAGAAAACATTCATTGATGGGCGCTGGTGAGGCTGCATTTGATGGGCGCTGGTAGGTTGCATTTGATGGGCGCTGGTAGGCTGCATTTGATGGGCGCTGGTAGGTTGCATTTGATGGGTACTGGTAGGCTGCATTTGATGGGCGCTGGTAGGTTGCATTTGATGGGTACTGGTAGGCTGCATTTGATGGGCACTGGTAGGTTGCATTTGATGGGCGCTGGTGAGGCTGCATTTGATGGGCGCTGGTAGGTTGCATTTGATGGGTACTGGTAGGCTGCATTTGATGGGCACTGGTAGGTTGCATTTGATGGGCGCTGGTGAGGCTGCATTTGATGGGCGCTGGTAGGTTGCATTTGATGGGTACTGGTAGGCTGCATTTGATGGGCGCTGGTGAGGCTGCATTGGTGGGCGCTGGTGGGCTGCATTTGATGGGTGCTTCATTAAAAGGTGGGGTATACATGGGCAGGGCAAAGGGAGTGGAGTCAGGGGTGGAGCCAAGGAGGGGGGCTGCAAAATTAGGTTTGCCTAGGGTGTCAAAAATCCTTGCACCACCCCTGGTTGCTAGGGACTGTTTTTCAAAGTAATTTCTCAACAAAATAAAGCATGGAGACATGGATGGATGGGTGAGTTTGCTTTGCATGTTCAAAATTAACTGAATAGCATCTTTGGTTTGTGGAGCTCAGATACAGTTTAGTCCAGCTTTAAGCAATCCAGGGTGTTTATGCACATTGTGTCACACGTTACTGTATGTTGCCTAATTTGCCTTAAAGTGATACTAAAAGCTTACATTTTTTTTATATAAAAAAAGAGGTAATACTTACCTGCTCTGTGCATTTATCGTGCTTAGAAAGTTCACTTTTCTCCTCTTTCACAATCCCCTGGTGGCGCTGTCAGCTACTCCCTCATCTGGTTCCTCCTGTAGCAAGGTAGATGCTAAGGAGGCACTCTTGCATGCATGATCCCAAGCCGGGCTGTGTTACTGTACATTGTCTTGAAGTGGTACTAAAAGCTTACATTTTTTTAAATAATAAAAAGGGGTAATACTTACCTGCTCTGTGCATTGATATTGCTCAGAAAGTTCACTTTCCTCCTCTTTCACAATCCCCTGGTGGCGCTGCCAGCTTCTCTTTCATCTGGTTCCTCCTGTAGCAAGCTAGATGCTAGATTACAAAGCCAGGCAGTGTGTGCCCATAGACACACACAGCTCCAGTAAGCCACACACCCTGCTCCTTTGCCACAGAAGTTTGACTGACAGCAGCAGGAGCGAGTGGTTCTGCTGCCCTTGGCTTCGTCTACGAAAACAGGAAGTGAGGGGAGCTGTGATGGAGCCGGAGACAGCGAGATGGGAAGGGGTAGTACAGGTATTAGGGTGTTTTTTACCTTAACGCAGAGAATGCATTAAAGTAAAAACCATTTAGAACCACTTTAAGGCAGTCTGTTAATTATTAAAAGGCTGCAAACGTACTACATTGAATGAAAAACCATGTATAACCGTTTTTAGTAACCCAGCACATCACAATGTACAATATGTGCAGTGCATTGTACTCTTTTTGTAGAATAGGTGGGCTGCTGCTCACAATAAATGGCACTATAATGCACTGCACACCAAGCAGAAAATGCACTGTAACATGTGCTGCATTCCTGCATGTTGCTGCAGCGCACTAGTGTGAATGCATTCTTAAAGTGGAACTTCACTCTCTTAATCAACATTAAATATTTTTAATCCTAAGGCCCCTCAGGTCTGCCTGTCAGTTTTGATGGCGGACCTGAATGGCCACTTCATGCATCTCTATGGAGTTTTGCATGTCAGCGGAGACATCCGACCCGATCCGATCTGCTAAAAACAGACGTATGGGGATATGTCCCCTTGCGTCCATGGTGGAACGGATCGGGTAAGATCTGATGAAAACAGACATGCTGTCCGTTTTCATCAGATCGCTTCATAGGAGACAGCGGCGCCTGACAAACCCCTCCCCTCTCAGAGAGCAGAGAGGAGCTTGTCATCCGTCAAGTCAGCAGACTGATCTCCCGGTGAGCTGGCGGGAGAAAGAAGTAGTCGTAGCGAAGTAGTCCGCCTAGTGTGAAAGGAGCCTTATACTGCTAGCATTAGTAAATAGATAGGTAAGTATATCATATTTACTTGTTTTAAAGATTTTTTTTTACACTGTTTTAAATTACTTCCTGGTTTCCATGCCTAGGCAAATGATGTCATACATTCCAGGAAACTTCAGGAGAGGAGGAAGGGATTTCTGAGCTAAGCACAGATGGATTCCAGGAAGTAAATGCTAAGTAAAGTAAAGTAACAAAGTAAATCATCTGCCCTTACTCAAAATGGCCTCAGCAAAAACAGGATTGAAAAACATGGATGGATGGGGGAGTTTGCTTTGAATATAAATATGATTTAAATAGCGCTTTTGGTTTGTGGTGCTCAGATACAGTGTGGTTCCACTTTAAGGAAACAGTTCTAGAAGAAATATTGGATCTGTAATTGTCAACTTATATTTGGAGGCTCAGAGCTTCACTAACTAGTAAGCTACTGAAATGGAATAAGCAGGCAGTCAGTGATGCGTCTGAAGACCAGTTCTACATATTTATTCAAGTTAGGAAACTTACTAAGTAGTCAAGTAAGAAACTGGATGACTTTCCTGGAATCTTGAACTTTTAAAGCCCAATGCAGCCAAAGGGCCAGATTCAGCAACACTTGCGCTGGAGTATTTTGATATGCGCCGCGTAACTGTGAAGATGCGCCGTCGTTTCTATGTGCCCGTACCCACCAAACTAGATGCGCCCAATAACGGGCCATTTGCGACCGGCGGAACGTTCCGACGCCAGAGTATCGTCAGCGCATAATTTCGCTTGGCGCATCAGTCGCGCCTATTGATTTCCCCTGCAAATATGCAAATGAGGGATTTTTCCAAATTCACGAACGGATTAGCACCATACGCTGGCTACATGCGCCGCGCGTATCTCGTCCGTCCGGCGCAAAGTTATTTCTACAAAAGGCTGCTTTATCTTTACTCCAGACGGTCACAGGTCAGCAGGAGAGCAGCTACAGCAGCGTTACCGACGAAACTAGCAAGCTGAACAACCACACTTGCAAGGACAACACCTCTGTGTGCCAACATGCCAGGGGCACTCGTGGTCCTAAGACTAGTACTGGGTCCCTCGCTACGGAGGAGGCGGGCACGTGAGAGGATATACCGCACGCGTATGAGCCTCTTTGGCATGGGTGATGAGGAGGTGTATCGCCTCTTCTGGATTCAGCCCAGATGCAATACTTGAACTAACCACAACCCTGCAGGGTGACATCACCAGCCCAACACACCGCTCACAAGCAGTGCAGCCACCGGTGAAGGTCCTGGCAACACTCCATTTCCTTGCAAGTGGATCATTCCAGCGTACAAGTGGAGTGGTGGCTGGGATGTCACAATCCTCCATAAGCAGATGTGTGCACCAGGTTGTCCCTGCAATCCTCAGACGCATGTCCAACCAGTTCATCAGACCCACCACTGAGGACCTGCGGCTGAAGGCAATGACAGATTTCTACAGCATTGCCAGATTCCCACGCACTGTGGGGGCCATTGATTGCACACATGTGGCCCTACAGCCCCCCAGTGCCACAGAGCACATCTACCGCAATCGGAAGCATTGGCATTCCATCAACGTACAGGTGATAGCCGATGCCCAACGCCTCATATGGCACGTCCGTGCCAAACACCCCGGGTCCAGCCATGACAGCTTCATATACCGTCAGAGCCCCATTCCAGCAGAATTCGAGCAGAACATGTATGGGGACAGCTGGCTGGTTGGTGAGTGACATGGGAGTCAGGCATGACTATCCCCTCCCGTGATGCACATCAGAAGTGGCACATGCATGACTAACATCCTCCTGTCTTTTCCCTTACAGGTGACTCTGCATATGCACCGGGACCCCATCTCATGACTCCTTTCCGCAACCCCCAAACCAGAGGAGAGAGAAAATACAATGAAGCACACATCAAAACCCGTGCAGTGGTGGAGCAAACATTCGGGCTCCTGAAGTCCCGTTTCCGCTGCCTGGATAAGTCCGGGGGGACCCTATTGTATTCCCCTACCTTTGTGTGTCAGATCATCGCTGCATGTTGCATTCTGCACAACTTTGCTATGAGAAAAGGCCTGCAGATTGACATGCGTGATGACCTGACCCCCGACCCACACAGTCCCCATCTGCCAGAGGAGAACCAGTCTGCTGATGGAAGAGCAGTCAGGACGGTCCTCGCCGTAGGCATCTTTGGACACTAAACCAAAACATTGATCACACAGACAATGCACGCGTGTACACCACTGATGTCCCTAGATCACACACACCACATGCACATCGCATTGGATTAGCCCAAGTCCAGCATGTAGGACTTGGGAGCAGCAACGCCAGCGTCAAGGCCCCAATGATGTTGCTGTCCATTCATACACCTTTCACACGTCATTCATACAGCCGTGGGGTTAACTTCACCACCACGGCCGAGGGTGACACCCCTTACTGTCAGGAGTGCCACCCCCTCACATTCACACACCATTCACACTGTCCCCTGCACTCCTGACCATGTGCAGTTCAAAAGAAATAAAAAATCTCATAACCTGAGCAAGAAAATAAAATATAAACTCATAACCTGAGTATAAAAATAACAAAAAACTCATAACCTGAGTAATAAAAAAAATAAAAATATAAACCAAATAAAAAAAAAAAACCTCATCTGGGATGACGGGGGCTCCTCCTTGGGGGCACTCTCGGGCTCCTCAGCTGCCTGGAGGGAGTGGGTGGTGGTGGGGGTGTGGGGGCATCTTGAGGAGGCTGTTCCCCGGGTGGGCCACTCCGGGCAGCTGTTGGCTGCATGCCCTCCAAGGCCACTGCAATCCGGCTCAGATAGAGGTTAGTCTGGGCCTGCATCCTCAACTGGCGGGTGACTTGATGCCGCTGGTCACGCTGCCGCTGCCTCCCCTCTTCCCGGATGGCAGCAGTGTTGGCATGTACAGCTGCTGTCAGGTGCCGGACATCAGCCTGCACCTCCCCCAGGCTGGTAACAAGGTTCTGAACACCACTGGGCAGCTGCGACATGGAGCCCAGGCTGTCAGCGACCCGGTCCAGGTGGCCAGCAATCTCCCCCATCTGCTGGGTCTGCTTGGCGTGGTCCAACAGCACCTGGTCCTTGACCAGATCACACACCCCCCTGGTCTTCCGGGTGGCCTTCCTGGGGGCAGGAGAAGGTTGTCCCCGTGGGGGTGGAGTCGCCCTTGAGGGGCTACCGAGGATGGGGGAGGGGATGACAGAGGGCCCTGCTGAAGAGGAGGACTCCTCCAACAATAAGATGAAGTCCTGTTCAGGGACAGGCTCCTCCTCAACCACCTCTGCTGAAGTGGTGTGGGCACTCTCCTCCACCTCGGTCTCTTCAGCACCCAGGGGCGCATCATCACGATCCCGTTGGGAGGTTGGGGTGGACTGGCCGCCAAGAGATGATGGCCCAGCTCCGTCATCTGTGGATGACACAAAGCAGACACATGTTGTTGGTCCCACACACTTGGCACATGTACCCTCCCCCCCCCCACATGCAACACACCAAATAGGGGATAAAAAACACTTACCTGTCCTGGAGCCTTCCTCCATGGAGTCATATCCAGGGACCCCCTCCAACTGCTCCCTGTCCAGGCAGCGTGCGACCACCTCCTCCTCTGCGATCAGGCTGACAGGACATGGGGGACCACCACCTGTGCCCCTCTCATGCCTCCTGATGGTGGCCACCTTGCCCTTGACCTTGCGCCGCAAGTCATTAATTTTTTTCTGAATGTCCGAAGCAGTCCGGGTGGAGTACCCCAAGACATTCACCCTGGCAGCAATGGTCTCCAGGATGCCCTGCTTTCTCTCCCGGCTGGTCTTCCGGCTTTTTTTCCCATGGAGTAACTCATTAACAGACTCCATTGCTGATATGATGACCGAGACCTCCTGGGAATTAAAATTGAGGTTCCTCCTCTCTTTGGGGGTAGCGGGAGCAGCCATCACTGAGCAAAAGTATCTTCCCTGGGGTGGGGGGAAACGGAACTACTTTTGCGCCGGAATGGCGTTTCCGCCTGCGCTTTTAAGTGCCCAACGGAAGGCATTGCCCTGACGTTTCCCGGGAAGTGGTGCCGACGGAAGTTCTGAGCATGCGCACAAGGGGGCGAGTGGAGCCGCACTCACTGCGCATGCTCCGTGGATGATGCGCTGAACGTAAGCCTCTGCGCTGGGCTCCGCCCATCATTTACATATGATCACACCCACTTCCACTTGCGTCGGGTTACGCCAGCGCATTATCGTTCCTCTGGCGCAAGTTTACGCGCAACTGCTATGTGAATAACAGTACTTGCGCTGAAAGGGTCGTCAGAGTAACGTAAATGAGAAGCGTTACTCTGGAGCAAAGATGCTCTCATCTACTGTACCTGAATCTGGCCCAAAATGTTTTCTTCCAGATGTGGATAAACTTAGGTAGAGTAAATACTTTTGTAATGTCACATACACACTACCATTTTTCACGATGTGAAAAATTTAATTTTTTTTTATGTCATTAAAAACGATCGTGTGTGGGCTCCAGAGCATTTTTTGCGACGTTAAAAATGGGTATTAAAAATTTAGACCATGCTCTAAATTTTTGTCGTTTTTCACGTTGTCGCTTTTCACGTCGTAAAAAAATTGTCGTGTGTAGGCTTTAACGACGTGAAAAAAACGTGCATGCTCAGAAGCAAGTTATGAGACGGGAGCGCTCGTTCTGGTAAAACTAGCATTCGTAATGGGGATAGCACATTCATCACGCTGCAACAGACTGAAAAGCACAAATTGTCTGTCACCAAACTTTTACTAACACGAAATCAGCAAAAGCAGCCCCAAGGGTGGCACCATCCGAATGGTACTTTCCCTTTATATTGCCGTTGTACGTGTTGCACGTCACCGCGCTTTGCTCAAGCATTTTTTTTTTTCACGATCGTGTGTAGGAATGGCAGGCTGAACAAGAATCGGGTTGAAAAACACGTTTTTCCAGACCATTAAAAATGGTTGTGTGTACGCGGCATTACGCTTACATTTCTGTCTGTGATGCCACTAGGAAGATTACACCTCACTTCCTGTCCCTGTGACAGCAGGACATGAAATTAGAGCAGGGATCCTCAAACTATGGCCCTTCAGCTGTTGTAGAACTACACATCCCATGAGGCATTGTAACACACTGACATTCAGAGACATGACTAGGCATGATGGGAATTGTAGTTCTTGAACAACTGGAGGGCCGTAGTTTGAAGACCCATGAATTAGAGGATCTATTTTTACCGGCACACACAGCAAAAATTCCCAAAGGTTTACATAGGGCTAGGGAAAAAATCGATTTGAATCTAGAATCGAGTTGAGAGGTCAAATCGATTCAGATTTTCAGCAAATCAATTTTTTTTCACCAGGTTTAGGCCTAGTCCGAAGCTTTGGCCTCGCCTAAAAACTCCTGCCCTCAGGACTGTTGCAGTGTCCATTAAAAAAAAAAAGAAAACTTGATTGTTTTTTTTTAAATCGCAGTTTTTTTGGGGGGAGAAAATCGACCAGCTTTAGGTTTACATTTGGTGTTAGTCATCTATAGGTAGCCTCCTGCCCACTTTGCTGCCAGTCTGTCTAGGGTATAAAGAGGGAGGGGAGGGTCTATCAGGTAGAGAGAGCAGCGTGAAGATTTGTGGGACCCAAATTCAGAGATACCCAATTAATGGGACCAGAGACTGTATCACTACTTAGATACAGAACGACTAAGAACTCTTGAAAGCTGGTGAGCGTACCTTCACCCTAAATATTCTGCTGCCCTGCCTTACCCCCTTACCAATGGACATTATTTTTATTTTTTTTTCAAAATACCTGATTTGTGTGGCAACTTCTTCTGCAACTCTCACCTAGGCAAGATGTTTTCCCCACCCCCTGTGTGTGTGCAGATGTGCCAAAGGGCTTGGGTCTCGAGAGAGCCCTGTGGCACATCTGTGCACATGCCAATTTTCCCAGCTACAGGGTACCTGTAGTTTCCCATGTACACGCGAGGACACTAACAGAAAAAGCCCAAAATCTTCCCTGTCTTTGGACCTGTGCAGGAAAACCCCCTGTGTCCCCCAGATGTGCCATTGGGCCCTGCAAGGGCATGATGGCCGGCCAGAGCTTCTTGTGCACATGGACAAAAATGCTGCCGCCATTGGGGACAGAGACTGCTCAGAGCAGGGCTGAAGTTTCACTTCATGCCTGATTAATGAGAAATTGCATACATATTTATACCAAGCATTTGGTCCTTGTAGTTAATCAACTATGTAAGTAGAACATTCACAAAAGCTAACCCAATTGGATACTGTATATCTGTGTGAGCTGTGATTTCACTGTAAAGGGTTAAGGGCGTATGCACCCTTGCGGCATCTGCTGTTAGCAGGAGCTGGAGTCTCCACTGTCGATCCCATGACCCTCCTAGGGAAATTTGAGTGTTGATGGTTGTGAAAATACAAGTAAATAATGAATAATAAGTGAATAATGGCCTTAAATTGCCATTACACTCCATCCAGTATTGTGAACACTAAATCACCATCTGTAAGACTCCGCCAATATATGCACCAACCAGAAGTAAGGCAAAGGTATGCCTATAACTGCTCCTAAGGAGTGGGAGATTCTGCCAACCTTTCTTGTCAATTGGATGGAGGGATCCAGAAAGCTCAATCTCATCCTGCTCTACTGTCCTCTTCCATCCCCTGGACTCCGCTTGAGTGTTGCTGATCGCACTACCAACATGGTCTATGGGAGGTGTCAGGGTGGTGTGCTACTAAATTTCAGGCTACCCACAACCAGGCAGACCCCAATGATGGCACCATGTGTTTCAGCCACGATGGGGAGCTGGCATTGCCCTTGTGTTACCAACTTCCAGTCCTTCCTCATTTCGGTGAAAACAATGGTATTTTTTGTATATTTTGTCCCCAACAGAGGTTCTTATTACTTCCCATTCTATGTAGAACAAAAAAAAAGTTTTGGCTAGAGCTGGGCTTTAAAAAGTCACAAATGTCAGGGAACATATTTCTCACCTGAAAAGTTAATTTTAAACGTACATTAGAGTCAAACATTAACATTTTTATATTCCGTCACTGAGCTTACATGCCATAGGGTTCTCATTGTTATGGTATTGTGCTGGTGATGGCTCCCAACATAAATTTGCCCTTGGTAGTTTATATTGTTTTCTTCCAAAATACCTTCAGTCTAGATCAGGGGTATCCAAACATTTTAAACAAAGGGCCGGTTTATTGTCCTTCAGACTCTTGGAGGGCCAGACTTTGGCCAGCGGGAGTGAACATTTTCCTGGCATCAGTGGGAGTAAACATCTGGTATTAGGGGGAGGAATAATGCCCCATTGTTGTTATCATAGGGAGGATGAGTGCCTCATTAGTGGTGTCAGTGGGATAAATGGTACTCCATTGTCAGTGTCAGATGGCAGAATAGTGTCTCGTTTCATTGGGAGGGATATTGCTCCAAGGGCCAGATAAAGGCAAGCAAAGGGCCGCATCTGGCCCTCGGGCTGCAGTTTGGAGACCACTGACTCTAGATCAGGGGTCCTCAAACTACGGCCCTCCAGCTGTTCAGGAACTACAATTCCCATCATGCTTAGTCATGTCTGTGAATGTCAGAGTTTTGCAATGCCTCATGGGATGTGTAGTCCCACAACAGCTGGAGGGCCGTAGTTTGAGGATCCCTGCTCTAGATCATCGATTTCTGGTTCTGAAAACTGCCTCTGTAGAGGCTGAAAAGTTTTGGCTTTAGATATATGTTAAAGTAAATGATATACGTTAAAGTAAAGTCTAATCCTTAGCTCTGGCATAATGTTTACAGGACAGTATTAGAAATTCTATAATTGGTTGCCTAGGCTTGCATTTTAAATTAAACCTGCCATAAAGAAGTACACCAGGACCCTACTACATATTAAAGGAGTATGCACCTTCACCCCGATATGGAACAATAAAAACTTTACTGAACTTCTTAAACTCAAACACTTCCGATCTTGGGAACTGGCAGGCATACGATATATTACCCCGCTGTACAGAGGGATAATTATGTAGTTTTACATTGTTCTGCCAAATAAACGACTTTTGATTTAAAAAAAAAACCTGCCATAAAGGAAACACAGGGGTTGATTTACTAAAGGAAGACAGACTGCACTTCCGAAAATGCTAGATGTTAAGCCATGTACACACGATCGGTTTGTTAGATGAAAACAGACCAACAGACAAACCGATCGTGTGTGGGCCCCATTGTTTTTTTTTCCATTGGTGCAATAGAACATGTTTTAAAATTTTCCTATGGATAAAAAAAAAACAATAGAAAAATCTGATCGTCTGTGTGGAAGTCCATTGTACAAAAATCCATGCATGATCAGAATCAAGTCGACGCATGCTCGGAGGCATTGAACTTCATTTTTTTCGGCTCATCTTAGTGTTGTACGTCACTGCGTTTTGGCATAGTCGGATTTTTGACTGATGGTGTGTAGGCAAGACTGATGAAAGTCAGCGTCGTCGGATATCCGATGAAAAAATCCATCTGATTAAATTCCATCAGATATCCGATCGTGTGTACGGGGCTTAAGTTGCCATGTCTACCTTCTTCCTTTCAATTCAATATATGAGTGAAATAGGAGTGAATATCACAGGCATGACTTTTTTAACATATTTGTTCCAGATGACTGACTCAAACAATTAAAACTAGTAGATTAGCATAATGACCAGACAACTTGACCTTAAAAAAAAGGTCAGCAATGGCAATCTACTTATTTAATTTGTTACGTGTTTTTTCAGCAAGGTACATGGCAAATCGAAATGCTTCTGCCCATAACTTCTAGTCTCTCCTTTAATACGGTCACATTAAAATAAAGTGACCCTAAATTCAAGCTCAAATAATGATTTCTGTTCAGTAATTCTGATGCGTTGACCTTGCCTTAAGACACAAGCTGTTTACCGTCTGCAACAATGACCGCTGCCTAGGCACTTGCGTAAATGACCATGACTCTCGAGACATTAATAGAAAACAGATCAAGGGGATAACATGGTGATATGTAGGGTCCAGTTTATTTAGATATGGCTCATCAAGCAGGCTGTGTGGGTTTGTCGGATTTAGCTCATGACCCGCCATTATAATCCTTCATACAGTGCCGGTTCACATTACCGACCTTTAGGTTCATCTTGAGTTTCTTTTTTGTTTACAACTCTCAAACAAAAAATATTCTGTGTATTGGAGCACTGCTTCAATTTAGCACACTTAAAAAGAGACCAGTGTGAGCAAAATAACCTTATGTGAAAGTATTATTTTCTATTATGTTTCGTTCTAGTTGTCTTTTGTACAATATTTCGATATTATTGTTTCCAAATGTGACCCGTACAAACAAAGGAACATTTTTACAAGCTTTTGAGAATCAAATTTTTATCTGTGCTTACAGTATTTTGGGAGATTTCCAGATTTTTGAATGCTATCAGCCATGTAGTATATTGCGCTGACCCAGTGCTTGGGGTATCATTTAACTTTTTTTTCTTTAGATTTTGGTATTTATATCTTTGTCTTTGGGTCCCCCTCCAGACATTGTTTGGAGATATTTGGTTTATCCCTAGTATATTTCTCCATTTCCCTTTATTGCATGGCTTTTCCTCTCTAGGGGCTCATAGTTAATGTACAGTGCCTTGCGAAAGTATTCGGCCCCCTTGAACTTTACGACCTTTTGCCACATTTCAGGCTTCAAACATAAAGATATAAAACTGTAATTTTTTGCGAAGAATCAACAACAAGTGGGACACAATCATGAAGTGGAACAAAATTTATTGGATATTTCAAACTTTGTTAACAAATAAAAAACTGAAAAATTGGGCGTACAAAATTATTCAGCCCCCTTAAGTTAATACTTTGTAGCACTACTTTTTGCTGCGATTACAGCTGTAAGTCGCTTGGGGTATGTCTCTATCAGTTTTGCACTTCGAGAGACTGAAATTTTTGCCCATTCCTCCTTGCAAAACAGCTCGAGCTCAGTGAGGTTGGATGGAGAGCGTTTGTGAACAGCAGTTTTCAGTTCTTTCCACAGATTCTCGTCTGGACTTTGACTTGGCCATTCTAACACCTGGATATGTTTATTTGTGAACCATTCCATTGTAGATTTTGATTTATGTTTTGGATCATTGTCTTGTTGGAGGACAAATCTCTGTCCCAGTCTCAGGTCTTTTGCAGACTCCATCAGGTTTTCTTCCAGAATGGTCCTGTATTTGGCTCCATCCATCTTCCCATCAATTTTAACCATCTTCCCTGTCCCTGCTGAAGAAAAGCAGGCCCAAACCATGATGCTGCCACCACCATGTTTCACAGTGGGGATTGTGTGTTCAGGGTGATGAGCTGTGTTGCTTTTACGTCAAACATAATGTTTTGCATTGTTGCCAAAAAGTTCGATTTTGGTTTCATCTGACCAGAGCACCTTCTTCCACATGTTTGGTGTGTCTCCCAGGTGGCTTGTGGCAAACTTTAAACCATACTTTTTATGGATATCTTTAAGAAATGGCTTTCTTCTTGCCACTCTTCCATAAAAGCCAGATTTGTGCAGTATACAGGGACTGATTGTTGTCCTATGGACAGAGTCTCCAACCTCAGCTGTAGATCTCTGCAGTTCATCCAGAGTGATCATGGGCCTCTTGGCTGCATCTCTGATCAGTCTTCTCCTTGTATGAGCTGAAAGTTCTTCGTAGATTTTCAGTGGTCTGATACTCCTTCCATTTCAATATTATCGCTTGCACAGTGCTCCTTGGGATGTTTAAAGCTTGAGAAATCTTTTTTTTATCCAAATCCGGCTTTAGACTTCTCCACAACAGTATCTTGGACCTGCCTGGTGTGTTCCTTGTTCTTCATGATGCTCTCTGCGCTTTAAACGGAACTCTGAGACTATCACAGTGCAGGTGCATTTATACGGAGACTTAATTACACACAGGTGGATTATATTTATCATCATTAGTCATTTAGGTCAACTTTGGATCATTCAGAGATCCTCACTGAACTTCTGGAGAGAGTTTGCTGCACTGAAAGTAAAGGGGCTGAATAATTTTGCACGCCCAATTTTTCAGTTTTTTATTTGTTAAAAAAGTTTGAAATATCCAATAAATTTTGTTTCACTTCATGATTGTGTCCCACTTGTTGTTGATTCTTCCCAAAAAATTACAGTTTTATATTTTTATGTTTGAAGCCTGAAATGTGGCAAAAGGTTGCAAAGTTCAAGGGGGCCGAATACTTTCACAAGGCACTGTATGTACTTGGGTTTTATTTATACAATATTATACATGTTTCCTCTTAAATCTTCCACCTTAATTTCTGTCCTTGAGGTTTCTTTTGGCTGTTGTCCAGGAAAATCCAACTCCATAATTGTGGTAAGGTTGGACCCCCATTTTTTTAGGACATACTTTTAACATTGGGAAGTTATCTCCTGATTTTATGTATTCAGTTTTTGTTGTTGTTTTTTTTACAGTTTTTTGGCATCTCATAGGGTTCCCTCATGGGCACTGGGTGTTGCTTGTTGGCCTCCTGGACCAGGAGCTGTTCTCCCACTACAGTGTTGGTAAGTTTGTTGGTAGTAAGTTTTTTATTTTTTTATTTATTGCTGTTTTTTTTCCTGTTGTTATGGACAGGCACACATATTTTTGTACTGTGAATTGGTATATGTTTTCAAATCCTGCTCCAGAGGCTAGTGACAGGCAGTGAGGAAGTGACCGGATGTTTCCTCACTGTCTATTTTAACCCCATTTTTACAGACAAACTCGCCACGACCATGTGCGTTGCAGCAACGCTGTATCATGGCCTAGGCCAGCGATGGCGAACCTTGGCACCCCAGATGTTTTGGACCTACATTTCCCATGATGCTCGTGCACTCTGCAGTGTAGTGGAGCATCATGGGAAATGTAGTTCCAAAACATCTGGAGTGCCGAGGTTTGCCATCACTGGCCTAGGCCAACAAGGCCCAGGCCTAGGGCAGCACTTTGCAGGGGGCAGCACGGAAAGAGTCCCCGCCGTTTTGCACTACACTGTTGGAAGCAGCAATTGTGTTACACTAATTTTGACTGTCCTATCATTCTGGACAACAAACCTTCCTCTATATGCTATATGTTTTCTGCTGTACCATTGGCATGGTTATATCTTCTTAGTCCTCTCCATTTTTCATTTTGGATAGAGTAAGGGTTATAGCCCCTGTCAGTTTATTTTTTACCAAAAAAAAAATCACATTGCAGAGATTTCCCTTCACCTCCTGCCCCATAGCCAAACAGGAAGTGAGAGGAAATCTATGCAAATTAGAAGAAATCCAATGCCCCCCAGGCCCTAAGAACTAGTGTCCCCACTCGAAAATTTCAGGGCGTGTCCTAAACAAAAAGGGTGTGGCCTTGACAGGAAGAGGTGGGTCATATTTAAATTGGGGGGTGCATGAGTTTAGTCAGGCCTACGGCAGCACAAAACCTAAATACACTACTGCATTGCAGGCAGTTGAAAGGGCATTTGCCATACTTCCCCATGTGCTGGAATGTGTAGGGTGGACTTTGTCACCAACGTAAAGCATTGTGGCCTCGACATGTAAACAATCTCGTCTGCTGCCTATTGCAGTTTAAAGGGGGACGGGTGACGGGCAGCAAAAACGTGGCTCAGCTGCAAATTTTTTGAACAACCCAGCTTCTTATGACACGTGCATTGACTTGCTTTACAAGGCACACGTTAGAAAGGTGTAAATGGGGTCTAAGTAGGGTTGCCACCTGTCTGGGATTCACCCGGACAGTATGGGTTTTGAAACATGTGTCCGGGTTTCAGTGACTCCCTAAATAACCAAGATAGTTACACACAAATCTGTTGCTGTCCGGGAGCTGCGGGTGACTGTCTGGGGGCAGGTTCGGCAGGGTGATGATGTCAGCAAGAACAATTTGGCCACACCCACTGTTTGCTGTTACACGCTATGCACACCAAATTACTACTGTCATTGGGATGTCCCAGGCCGCTAAAGTGTTTGGGTTTGGCCTGAAGAAAAGGTGACAACTCTAGGTCTAAGATGTACTTTAAAGGGGTTTTAAAGGTACAATTTTTTTTCCTAAATAGCTTCCTTTACCCTAGTGCAGTCCTCCTTCACTTACCTCATCCTTCCATTTTGCTATTAAATGTCCTTATTTCGTCTGAGAAATCTTCACTTCCTGTTCTTCTGTCTGTAACTCCACACAGTAATGCAAGGCTTTCTCCCTGGTGTGGAGTGTCATGCTCGCCTGCTCCCTTGGACCACAGGAGAGTCAGGACGCTCTCTACGTTGCAGATAGAGAAAGGAGCTGTGTATTAGTGGGCATCCTGACTCTCCTGTAGTCCAAGGTAGGGGGCGAGCACGACACTCCACACCAAGGAGAAAGCCCTGCATTACTGTGGAGTTACAGACAGAAGAACAGTAAGTGAGGATTTCTCAGAAGAAATAAGGACATTTAAAAGCAAAATTGCAGGATGAGGTAAGTGAAGGAGGACTGCACTAAGGTAAAGAAGGCTTTCGTCCCTGGCCTGGGACTGTCACAGTGGGTGAAGCAGATGGGTTGGTGGAGCACGGGGATGTCTTACATTATTTCGGGACATAGGTTACAATTATGACACTGTTCTAGAATTTCACCAGACCTAAGGGAATCCCAGATGTAGAAGGCAGGCCAAAACCAGGATACTGCAGGCTGAAATATTATACAACGGGCCCAGCCAAATCCTAATGACGTTCGTTTCAACCAGTTGGTTCTTCATGAAATCCACTTACAACACAGCAAAGGCTCCCAGTATGTAACACACACACACAGAAACCTGGCGTTATGAAACCGCAGAACTGGGCTGATGAGAACGGCAGGGTAATGTGTGTTTCCATTTAACAAACCTTCTGACAGAGAAGTGAGAGGAACAGCTGCAGGCTGCTTGTCGGAAAAAATGACCAGCCAATCACTGTCCAGCACTCAATTGCCTATTATATATATATATAGATCCGTCTTGCTGGAGTCTGCACAGAAGGCAGAGAGGACTTTTTTCCTGTTATTAATGCAATATGCAATGTATTATACTGCAAAGGTGGTTGGCCTTGGTACCCTTTCTGAACTTTTCACAAATGGAAGAACTTTAGCAGTTATTATTATTAAACAATGCTTATAAACACAGTCTTACCCGTGGGCCTTGATGCGTATGACCATAGTGAGCAGGGAGATTCTGATGTTCTTAAAGCGGAGCTCCACCCTAAAGTGAACTTCCGCTGATCGGAAACCCTCCCCCCCTCCGGTGTCACATTTGACACCTTTCAGGGGGGAGGGGGGTGCAGATACCCGTCTAAAGACAGGTATTTGCACCCACTCCTGGCCACACAGTCTCGGGCAAAAGACGTTTTTTTTTTCCACATCCCGTCCGTCCCCCATTGTGTGCTGGGAACACTCGGCTCCCAGCACACAGCGGGAGCCAATCGGCGGGCGCAGCGCGACTCGCGCATGCGCCGTAGGGAACCGGGCAGTGAAGCCGGAGCGCTTCACTTCCTGGTTCCCTCACCGTGGAAGGAGGGGGGAGCAGCAGGGTGACGAGCGATCGCTGGACTCCAGGACAGGTAAGTGTCCTAATATTAAAAGTCAGCAGCTGCAGTATTTGTAGCTGCTGGCTTTTAATATTTTTTTTCAGGGGGACATCTGCTTTAATCTAGCTCCTTTTACTGGCCAGGATGCAGTGAGTGACTTGCATAGCGCTACAGATGCAAACTGAATCGCCTCAAGGTGCTATTTGCACCCAGTGTCTTGTTGGCTGGTGCAGTCATTGTGCCAATTTAATTAACCTACCAGCATGTCTTTGGAGTGTGGGAGAAAACCAGAGTACCCGGAGGAAACCCACACAGACACAGGGAGAACATGCAAACTCCAGCCAGCTATGATTAAGCACTAATTTATAGTGCGAAACGCGTCAGCTGTTTTACTCCTGTGTTGTGTGCTGTGACTTGTAGTGCATTTTTCTTTTCTTTTTTTTTTAAATAAAGACAACCATCAAGGTTTTTTGGAGTGCGGCTGTCCATATTTTCTTTTTCCATTTGTTGCCTTGTGCATTGCCAGCACCCTTGATCTCCTGAGACCATACTGATCATCCTAACACAATCCACCTGGAGCGGTAACTTTCTTTCTTTCCTACAGAAGTAGTAGAGTTGTTTTTGCTGACTTGTTTTTAAAGCAAAACTGGAATGTAAAAAATTAATGAAAGGGAAACTTCAGGAAATGGGATACAAATACCATGAGAAAAAGTGGAGGTCAAAAGCAACACTCTCAGATCACTAAAGGAAAGTACATGTTTAAAAATGAGACTGGTCCCTACTATGAGATAGTTTTACTAAAGGCAAATAGGCTGTTTACTTTGCAAGAGAATTTTCCCCTATCTTAGGGAATAAGGTAAAGCTTATATTTTTTTATTTTTTAACTGCTTGCCGACTAGCCGCCGTCATTATACTGGGGCAGGTTGGCACGGCTACGTGAATCGCCGTAGGTATACTTAGGCCGCTTTAAGAGCAATAGGGTGCGCGTGCACTGGCAGCACAATGCCGGCCACCGTCGAACGCTCCACAGAGAGCCAAAATGGGGATCTGTGTATGTAGACAAACAGATCCCTGTTCTGACAGGGAAGTAGAGAGAGATCTGATGTTCCTAGTGATCAGGAAAAGCGATCTCTCTCCTCCTTCAGTCAGTCCCCTCCCCCCACAGTTAGAAACATCTCCCTAGGGAACATTTAACCCCTTGATCGCCCCCTAGTGTTAACCCCTACCCTGCCAGTGACATTTACACAGTAATCAGTGGCTATTTTTAGCTCTGATCGCTGTATAAATGTCACTGGTCCCAAAAAAGTGTCTGATCTGTCCACCGCATCCTGCTAAAAAAATCACAGATCGCCGCCATTACTAGCAAAAAAAAAGGATTTTTAATAAACAGCTTACCTGTAAAATCCTTTTCTTGAAGTACATCACGGGACACAGAGCGCATAGCCATTACACTTGGGTTATATGGGTACCTTCAGGTGTGGACACTGGTGTAATCAATTTCACAGGAAGTTTCCTCCCTATATAACCCCCTCCCACTGGGAGTGCTTCAGTTTTGTAGCAAGCAATTCTCCAGAGGTTACACAATGTTCCCCAAAAGAGGGGTGGGAGCTCTGTGTCCCGTGATGTACTTCAAGAAAAGGATTTTACAGGTAAGCTGTTTATTAAAAATCCTTTTTTCTTTATCGTACATCACGGGACACAGAGCGCATAGCCATTACACTTGGGATGTCCTAAAGCAATGCTCTATGAAGGGAGGGAGACCGTAAGGCCAAGAATAGCCAAATAAAACATTGTCAGGAGAAAACATGGCTCCACCAACAGAAAAACAAGGGGGCGTGAACCGGGCCAGAGGATTCTATACTGCTGCCCGTAGGACCGCCTGCCCAAAAGCTGCGTCCGTACTCTTTGCAACGTCCAACTTATAAAATTTAGTAAACGTATGTACGGAAGACCAGGTTGCCGCCTTGCAAACCTGTGCCATAGAAATCTGATGGTGTGCCGCCCAGGAGGCACTCATGGCCCTCGTAGAATGGGCTTTAACTGATAAGGGAGGTGGAACGCGCTTCAGACCATAGGCCTGAAAAATCAGCTGCTTAATCCACCTAGCCAAGGAAGACTTGGCAGCCGGCTGACCCTTCTTGGGGCCATCCGGAAGAACAAAAAGCACATCTGTTTTCCGAATCTTCTCTGTAGCCTTGAGATAGACCCTCATGGCTCGAACCACGTCCAAAGTATGAAGCCGTCTTTCCTCTCTGGACTGGGGAGTAGGAAAGAAGGACGGTAGGACTAGGTCCTGATTCAAGTGAAAACTGGATATGACCTTAGGAAGGAAAGAAGGTTGAGGCCGCAGAACAACTCTGTCCTTATGCAGAATAAGGTATGGCTCCCTGCATGATAAGGCTGCCAGCTCGGAAACCCTTCTGGCTGAAGCCATAGCCACCAAGAAAACTAACTTTTCGGGTTAGTAGCACAAGAGGGATTTCTGTCAGAGGTTCAAACGGCTGCCTTTGTAAAGCTGACAAGACCAGATTTAAATTCCAGGGGCAGAGGGGAGCTCTAATAGGGGGATTCACATGCAAGACCCCCTGCAAGAAGGTTTTCATAAGCGAATGGGTGGCCAAGGGTCTTTGAAACCATATTGATAAAGCCGACACCTGCCCCTTTAGAGTACTAAGAGCCAACCCTTTGTCAACGCCAACCTGGAGGAATCGCAAGATCCTGTCAATAAAAAACTTTCGAGGATGCCATTTTTGAGACTCGCACCACTCCACATAGGTTCTCCAGACTCTGTAATAAATATTTCTGGAGACCGGTTTCCTAGCCTGAATCAACGTAGCTATTACCTGATCTGAGAGGCCTCTGCCTTTAAGAATTAGGGATTCAGCCGCCAAGCCGTCAAATTTAGCTGCTGTGAAGCAGGATGGCAGATTGGGCCTTGAGACAGCAGATCTGGGCGCAGGGGGAGCGGCCACGGCGCCCCGACTGACATCTTCACGATGAGTGCGTACCAAGCCCTCCTGGGCCAGGCTGGAGCCACCAGGATCACAGGCCTGCGCTCCACCCGGATTCTCCGTAGAAGGCGGGGAATCATCTGCAGTGGAGGGAACGCATACAGAAGAGAAAACTGGTGCCAAGGGCAAACCAAGGCATCGGTCCCGTAGGCCGAGGGATCCCTGGCTCGGGATATGAATTTGTCCAACTTTTTGTTGGATCTCGTTGCCATAATGTCCACGTCTGGGACTCCAAATCTTTGGCAAATCTCTTGGAATACCTGGGAGTGAAGCGACCATTCCCCCGGGAGCAACTGTTGACGACTCAAAAAATCTGCTTGAGAATTGTCTATCCCTGGGATGAACACCGCCGAGATGCAGGGTACATGGGCTTCGGCCCATGAGAAAATCAGGTTTACTTCTCTTTGGGCTGCTGGGCTCTTCGTGCCCCCCTGGTCTGATTTCCAAGATATTGATGGGAAGCAGTTTCTCTGCCCCCGACCACAGCCCTTGCTGTGTCTGTTCTTCTAGAACTGCCCCCCAACCTAACAGGCTGGCATCCGTGGATACTATCTTCCACGTGATGGGGCAAAAGGATTTCCCTTTTGACAAATTTTGAGAGACCAGCCACCAAGACAGGCTGCGCCGGACCTTCGGGGAGAGCACTAACGGACGATCTAACGCCTGAATGGACTTGTTCCAAGCAGAGAGAATGGCTGCCTGAAGATATCTGGTATGGATCTGGGCGTAGGGCACAGCCTCGAAGGCGGCCACCATCTTCCCCAGCAGTCGCATACATAGGCGAATAGTCGGCCTCTTCTTGCCTAAGATCATTTGAACTGCTTGGGCTATTGATCTGATCTTTGCTTGAGGTAAAATTATCCTCTGGCAGTCTGTATCTAGCCGAAGGCCTAGATATTCCAACTGCCTTGTGGGTTTCAATACCGATTTTTCTAGATTTACAATCCATCCGAATTCCTCTAGATGCTGAACTGTGCGACCTACTGCCTGATTGAGGTTGGAGGCTGAGCTGTCGATAACCAGAAGATCGTCCAAGTATGCCAAGACTAAAATGCCTTCTGTCCTTAGGACGGCTAGCACCGGGGCTAACACCTTTGTGAATACCCGCGGAGCTGTTGCCAACCCGAAAGGGAGGGCTACGAACTGGTAATGGCGGTGATCTATCATAAACCGAAGAAACCTGTGATGTGCCGGGTAGATCGGCACGTGCAGATACGCATCTTTTATGTCTATAGATGCTAGAAAGTCGTCTTGATGTAGGCTGGCTGCCACCGAACGTATGGACTCCATACGAAAGGTCTGAATGTTTAGAAAGCGATTTAGGCGTTTGAGGTCCAAGATAGGCCTGACGTCGCCATTGGGCTTTGGTATTATGAAAAGGTTGGAGTAGAATCCCAGACCCCATTCCTGGGTTGGTACTTCTACGATTACTCCTTGGAGTAAGAGACGATCCAATGCTTTTGCAAGAGAGGCCCTCTTTAATGGGTCGCTTGGAAGACTTGACCCCTGAAAATGAGGAGGGGGGACTTCCCGAAACTCTAGCTTGTAGCCCGTGGTTACCACGGATCTTACCCAAGAGTCGGGAATTCTGGTCTTCCACACTTCGGAGAAGAACCGAAGCCTTCCCCCCACCCAAGAGAGTGGGGGCGCCCCTTCATGAATCTGACTTAAGGACTGGTTTAACCGGCTTGCGAGACCATGGCCTCTTGCCTGTCGTGGCTTGTCCTTGTGGGCGGCTATTAAATGCCGAACGCCCGGGAGGCCGTCGATACTGACGGGAAGTTGAAGGGGCCGAGCCTGCGAAGGCCTGTCGCTTAAACGCGGGCCCACGTGATCTTTTCTTGATGGGCAAGAAAGAACTTTTACCACCTGATATGGTCTGGATATATTTATCTAGGTCTTCACCGAATAGTCTCCCACCATGAAAGGGAAATCCTGCTAAAAGCTTTTTGCAGGGTGCCTCTGCTGACCAGTTTTTTAGCCACAAAAGGCGACGCATATGAACCAACAGCAGAGATAAACGGGACGCCTGTTGAACGGAGTCCTTAATAGCATCTACTGCAAAGCAGAGAGCTCTTGGGAGGTCAGCCAATTCACGAGCTTGCTGAGCCGGTATGTCCCTTAATATCTGTTTAGTCTGATCCTTTAAAGCCTGACAAACGCCAATGGCTGCCACTGCTGGCTGAACCACGGCACCTACTGTGGTAAAAGAAGCCTTCAGTAGGGTCTCCAATTTTTTGTCGACTGGATCTTTAAACACCTGGACATTTTCCACCGGGCAGGTCAGGGATTTATTTACGCAGGAAATGGCTGCGTCCACGGTAGGGAGTGCCCATTTCTTTGCAAATTCTTCTTCCATAGGATAGAGAATGGTAAACCTTTTAGGAGGGATAAAAATCCTATCAGGTCGAGCCCAATCCTGAAAAATCACGCTCTCCAGAAGGGGGTGAACCGGGAAAGATGCACCACCCAATGGTGCCTTCAAGGAACCTAAAGAGGATACCGCGGGGGCTACTTGTTCTGACACTGGAAGTTTAAAAGCAGTGCGAACCATATCCGTCAGAGACTGGATCCACAGACTCTCTGCTTGAGAAGCCGAAAAAATTTCATCTATAGTGGAATCTTCAATGTCTGACCCGTCAGGACTCAGGTCCGCTTGATCCCCCTGTGGGTCCAATTCCTCCGAAGAGAGGACCTCTGCATCTGAACACACCGTTTTAGGTGACGGGGATCTAGCCCGTTTGCCACCCGGCAAAGAGCGGGCAATTAAAGCAGTTAACCTTTTCTCTAGCCCACCCAGGGTGGATTCTAGCATTTCTTCCGTATAAATAAACGGGAATGGGTTGATTGGGGGCCGCCTCTGCCCCTAGCACCCTCAATGGCTCCTGCACGATGCTGTTCGGTGGTCTATCTGGTGAGGGTGGGACCACTGGAGCCTGGCCCAAATCCTCTGACCCTGTTGGAGACCCCTTTACTTTTTTGGCACCTTTTGCAGCCTTAGCTGGTCCTGATCCCTTGGGAGCCATTGCACAACCTTGAGACACCCCTACAGCCAACACCCAACTGTTGTAGCTAGAAGTGAAACATTAATAAGGACAGGCTATGGTAAAATCTTTTCAAAATTTTCATACGCCTGAGAAGGCGGCAATACAGAGGAAAGTCCTGTGAGTATTGCCACACCAATGCCCGTTAGCTGGAGTCCAAGGTTGCACCGACTCAGATACTGCCAGATCTAAGGCTGAGTCCCTTTAAGCAAAAAAATATATATATTTTTTTTTTTTTCCAGGTCAGTGTGGACTTTTAAGTCCAGACCTGAAGATCCACAAACCACCACTGGGTGTCACTGTTAGCCAGAACTGGCTCAGCTGCGCGCTCTATGTCCTCACTCTCCACTGCTCTCAGGAGGGAATGACCAGCCAGGAAATGCTTTTTTGCTTTATCTGAGACTGACACTGCTGGCCCGCCCCCCCCCCCCACGCCACTGACGCTGTAAAAGGCGGCGAGCACGCGCGCGCGCGCGCCCCCGCCCCCCCCCCACGCTGAAACCAACATGGAGGAAGCAGAGAGCAGAGGAGAAGCCCGGACCAGCGCTAGAAACACAGACACCTGGTAAGCCACTAATCTTTGTAGTGCACACATAGAGGAAGCTGTCTCCCTAGGCTTCCTAGGAAACAGGAGTTTTGTCAGCACTTCCTCTCTATACACGTGGGGCTGCAGTATCATGCTAACAGGCAAATCTGGGGGGAGTAGCAAAATACATATCTTTTAAAGCATATATATATCTACATGTTATCTGGGTAAACATTAGTACATCCCATCCTGCCTCAACAGACATAGTGGAGATAGTGGCTGATGCACAAGCATACCATTAGCCAACCCAGAACCCCCAGGGGGATACCTACTGTCGAACCAAGTCCCGCAGGTTCCCTCTTACCTGCTCCACGCCGCAGGGTATTGCAAAATGCAAGAGGCCCAGCCTTCCCCCATCTCCGTGGGTATTGTCTTGGACCTTCAGGGACCGGGGTCCTGTGTTAAGGAACCCACACCCCTGGACCTATATAGCATCCTGGCATCAGTAGCGTTTAGTTCTTGGAAGAGACTAAGGCACTGGAGCCCAGAATCCAGCCCTCCAAGGAGAGGCATTATAGGCAAAACCCCACTCCAGCAGGGCCCGGGTACCGTACACCTTGGCTTTGAAGCACTTTGGACGGATCCGGCTAGCTATCCTGGGTCCCGAGACCTCCGAGGGACAGCTAGACGTGACCAACACCTAAGACACTGGCGAAAAACTGAAGCACTCCCAGTGGGAGGGGGTTATATAGGGAGGAAACTTCCTGTGAAATTGATTACACCAGTGTCCACACCTGAAGGTACCCATATAACCCAAGTGTAATGGCTATGCGCTCTGTGTCCCGTGATGTACGATAAAGAAATAAATATTAAAAATGCCATAAATCTATCCCCTATTTTGTAGACGCTATAACTTTTGCGTAAACCAACCAGTATATGCTTATTGCAAAAGTATACAAATATTTACAAGAATACATATTGGCTTAAACTGAT
The DNA here is from genome assembly GCA_029574335.1 of Rana kukunoris. NCBI lineage: Eukaryota > Metazoa > Chordata > Amphibia > Anura > Ranidae > Rana > Rana kukunoris. The sequence goes on along the minus strand of CM056054.1, from coordinate 209,949,587 downwards.
GAAGATTTGTTTTTTTTATATTTATTATAGCAAAAAGTAAAACTTTTTTTTTAAATTGTTGCTCTGTTTTTATTTACAGCATAAAAAAAATATAAAACGCAGAACCAATGAATCACTAGAAATGAATACATAGCTCTAAATATCCTTTGTCACAAATCTGAAATACTTGGAATGATACAAAATAATGTTTCTCATTTTTTATGTATTAAGTTGGAACATGTACTTTAATGAAAACAGAATTAGAGGGCATACTGTAGAACACTGAACTAGTGTGGGGTAAAATTATCCTTTAACCCTCCCAGGCGGTATTCCCGAGTCTGTCTCAGGGTTCAATTTCATTACCAAAAGCGGTAACCCCGAGCCAGACTCGGGATCGCCTCGCAGCAGCCGCGGGCACGGTTTACTTACCTTGTCCCTGGATCCTGCGATGCCGCTGCGCTGTGTGATCGAGCGCTGTCTCCTCACTCGATTCACAGTGTCCCTGTGTGCCGCCGAGCTCCGTTCCCTGCGACGTTACGACGCACGGGGGCAGAGAACGGTGCCAAGTTCAAAAAAGTAAATGAACAAAAAAATGTAAGTAATGACAGCGACAATTCTGCAACTGAGCAAATTTCAGTGATTTTGAGTTGATTACAATATTGAATAATTTTTATTATAATATCATCATTTATGATTTTTTTTGCAAACTTTTTCATACCCGAGATGTCTACTAGACTCTTGTTCGGACAGATTTAAGTGAGTTATTCCTAAGAATTACAGGCCTACAATGTAAAACGCCAAATTTCCTTGCAAAATAATGGTACTGCTTTCAGCACCTAAAATCTGAAATAATCATAATACCGCCAGGGAGGTTAAAAGTGATAATCTTGCAGACTTTTATTTTGCAACTTGCATACAATTTTGAACCTGATAGCACTCCCTCTTGTGGTCAGAGCTAGTACTCCCTCTTGTGGTCAGAGATAGTACGTAGAGCTATAAATAGCACAGTTAAGTAGAAGAAGAAAAAACATTCCGATGATCATTAATAACTGTTTTGCTATTTCCCTAGATGCCTTTCCTCCGTTTTTCCAGAAAAAACACTTGATACCTGTAAACGTGTGCACCACATTTAGATGTGTCAAACGCTTGGGCAATAATTGGCCAAAATAATAATCTATGATCTATAATAATAATAATAATAATAATCTATAATCTAGCCCTAACCCTAATATATATTATATATATATATATATATATATATATATATATATATATATAACCATTTTCCGAAATTCAAATTTTGTATAGAATGAATTTGAATAGAAAAGATTAGAATAGAATAGAAAAGAATAAACTAGAAAAACATATATTATATTTTACTCTATTCTGTTCTATTGTTTTTCTGGTCTATTCTTTTGTACTCTATTCTAATCTTCTCTATTCAAATTCATTGTATATGAAATTTGAATTGCGGAAGATGTTTTTATAAGTTATGTTCTATTGTTTTTCTATACTATTCTTTTCTATTTTTTTCAATTCTAATTTAATCTTTTCTATTCAAATTCGATTTCATTCTATACAATTATTGAACTTCAGGAAATGGTTATATATAGTTTTGTTTAAATGTGGTAGCATGGGGCGGAAGAGATTCCCCGCTATGCCCGAAGTGCAAAATACATCAGGGTGACTTTATTCATCTGATCTGGAGATGTCCAAAACTGCACCGGTATTGGGAGGAGATCTCTCAGCACATAAGTAGACTTGCACGGATATCCATCCCATTGAATCCTCTGATATATATACTGGGGGCCATAGAGATGGAAACACTCCCAACTGGAATGTACATAATGTTAACTAGGATATTATACCTAGCAAGAAAACTCATAGCACGATACTGGATGGCACCAGAGGTCCCAACGGGAAGGCAGTGGGTTTTACTAGTGAACTCTCTACTCCATAGAGAAAGATTAACATATAGCCGGAGGGGGGACACCGGGAAATTCAATCAAATATGGCAAACCTGGCTATGCGATGATAGACTCTCGCCTCCACAGTCGATAAGGGAAGGACTTAGGAGATAAATATTAGGATTGAAGAAGGGTAGGGTAAGGAAATGAGAATATAAATGAGGTAAAATCAAATACTTATGAGTATGATTAGGTGGTGCGGGAAGGGTAGGGACGGGAGGGGGTGGGTGGTATATGAAAATACACACAAAATAAAAGCACAATAATATATAAAAGGGGTATAGATAAGAGTGCAAGTTTGGAAATAAGAGTTTAACACATATTTTTACTTATTTAATATGTATTGCATTTTTGTACTTGAATATGTGCACAATATGTAAGATAATATCATGCGTTGAATAATAAAAATTATTTATAAAAAAAAAAAAAATGTGGTAGCATTATTTTGAATTTTAATTGTTTTTTTTTGAATGCGGTAGATTTGTTTTCGAATGCGGTAGAATTATTTTGAATGCGGTAGAGTTTTTTTCGAATGCGGTCGAATTTTTTTGAATACGAAATTAATCCCGAAAACGAATGTAATGAATGCAACAAACTTAACTAAACAAATTTAATTAAATAACGAATCGAAACGAAACACATTTTTTCATCCTGCACATGTCTAGTTTATATTAACAATAAATAGCCTGCCTACTCATAGGTTTTGTAATAATGTTTTTAGTTCCACTTTAAGTCACTAACCAATCAGAGCAACATATATATTACAAGTGCCTCCTAATATAAATAAAAAAAATGTTTGTTTACATGTACGAATCAGCATGTTTTGCTAGAAAAAGACATAGAACCCCCAAATATTTTATATATATATACACACACACACACACACACACACACACACACACAGTTGTGCTCATAAAGTTTTGAAACACAATTTTAATTAGAAAAAAAATTTTTTTTTAATTAATTTAATGCAAAAACACAATATTTAACCCAATTTTATATATATATAAAGATGATGTGTTGCACTTTAAAATTGCACACGCTCATGGAATGGCAAGAAAATACAATACTTAAAAATCTTAACATGCAACGCTTTCATTTTTTTCTACAGGTTACCAGTTTAGTGTTACAAAGGAGGTCTGGTGTTAGAATTATTACTCTTGCTATAAGGTTTGTGTGGTGCAAATACCATTTACATATGCATGCACACTGCACAACCAGGGCAGGACTTAGGGTGGTGAGGGCCCCTGGGCTTGAGTGTTGAAGGGACCCCCTGGAGCCGAGAATTTGGGGGGGGGTCGAAGATTTGAGCGAGGTGGGATCATAGTTGTTGAGCGGGGGGGGTTCGCATTAAAGTTGTTGAGCGGGGGGGGGGGCAAATTGAAGTTGTTGAGTGGGGGGGGGTGACTCTCACCTGTGCACGGAATGTGTCGGCTCTCTTCCCTTCAGCAGACATCCCCACACCGCTCTAGTTCCTCCTGGGGGGGGAGGTTTTGCAGTTGTATTTAGCGGGGGGAGGGGGTGCCTCTCACCTGTGCCGACAGCCAGGGCCACAGTCTGTCATTAGCCCGGCTGTCGGCTTTTATCCCTTCAGCAGCCACAGTCCTCCACACACCGCTCCTGTTCCTCCTGCTTCTGTGCTGCCTCCTATTGCAGTGTGGGAAAATTAACCCTTTGCGAAACTGCGGGACGAAGCAGTCTGTGCGGGAAAGTCCCGCAGAATCCATGCGTGTTGGGAGGTATGCGCAGGGCTGCCATCAGAAATTTTGGGGTCCCTTACACAGCTTAAGGCATGGGCCCCCTGGAGCAGAGAACCGGGGGGGGGGGTGCTGCCGCCTGAAATTGAGAAGCGCGGGGCTGCCGCAAATTAAGAAGCAGGGGGGGGGGCCTTTATAAAAAAAAAAAAGATGAAATAAAGAAAAATATATATATATATAAAAAAGGGGGGTAGCCATCCGGGGCCCTGGGGATCTCTGGGCCCTTTAATAAAAAGAAAAAATAAAGCTCTGGGCCCTTTAATAAAAAATAAATAAACATCTATTGACGTCCTCGTCGCCTCCGGCCACTGGGGGCACGCATGTCCGCCTCGTCACTGAGGTGCCGATACACGTGCCTGGCGGCCGCGATGTCCGCCAAGTACCCGCGATCGGCCGTTGCACAGCCAATGACGTGGATCTGTGTGTGTAAACACACAGATCCACGTCCTGTCAGGGGGAGGAGACCGATGGTGTGTTCCTTGTACATAGGGACACAGATCGGTCAACTCCCTCACAGTAAGAATCACTCCTAGGGAACACATTTAACCCCTTCCTCACTCCCTAGTGTTAACCCCTTCCCTGCCAGTCACATATATACAGTAATCAGTGCATATTTATAGCACTGATCGCTGGATAAAATGTGAATGGTCCCAAAAATGTGTCAAAAGTGTCCGATGTGGCCGCCATAATGTCGCAGTCCCAATAAAAATCACAGACCGCTGCCATTACTAATAATTTTTTTTTAAATAATGTCATAATTATGTCCCCTATTTTACCTAAAATATGTAGAAGAATATGTATCAGCCCAAACTGAGAAAATTAAAAAAAAGTAAAAGATATTGTATTGTTTTCAAAATGTTCACTCTTTTTTGGTTTATAGTGCAAAAAATAACGCAGAAATTATCAAATACCACCAAAAGAAAGCTCTATTTGTTGGAAAAACAGGACGTCAATTTTGTTTGGGGGCCACGTCGCACAACCGCGCAATTTTCATTAAAATCGACGCAGTGGTGAAAGCCGAAATTTCGCCTGGTCAGGAAGGGGGTGCCCAGTAAGCAAGTGGTTAAAAATTTTATTTATTTAAAAACATTTTTATTTGTACACTGTTCCTTTCATTTTTTTTTCTTTCACTTTGACTGCTGTCACAAAGAATTTAAACATCCCCTGTGATAGCATGAAGACATGACAGGTCCTCATTATGGAGACATTTGGGATCTATAAGACCCCAGATCTCTCTTCTACTATTAAAAACATCAGAGGGGAAAAAAAACCACAACATTTATCTTATGCTTCCCAGAAGAAAAAAAAGAAAAAAAACAGCTGTTTATATTTTCCCTAACTGGAAGGAGATGCTCATTGCTTCCAGTCTCTTAGGCCGCGTACACACGATCGAATATATCTGCTGAAACTGGTCTGACGGACCGTTTCAGCAGACATATCCGATCGTGTGTATGGGCTAGCGGACATGTTTTCCCAGCGGACAAATTTCAAAGCATGCTTTGAAATTTGTCCGCCGGAGACATGTCCGTCGCATATGTCCGCTGGTTAGTACACTAACCAGCGGACATAAATCTCCCCGCATGCGTCAAATGGATTTGACGCATGCGTGGAAGTATTTCACTTCCTCGTTTGGTGACGTGGCGGTGTCAACGTCACCACCACGTCACCGCGTTCTCTGGCCGAGGGGATTTTCATCCGATGGTGTGTACATACCGTCAGACGAAAATCCGGAGGAGACATGTCCGCTGGAAACGGTCCGTCGGACATTTATACTTCCAAAGCAAATACACTTACTTTTGCACACTGGTACCGACTAGTAATCCAGTGTTTCTCCTCTCCCTTATTTTCTCTCCATCACACAGCTAATGTCCCAGTGTTGATGGAGATTGGCAGGGGAGTCTCAAACAAAGATGCTGTGCAAGCGATCAACACCCTTCTTATCAACACTGATGACATCACTGGTTGTTAGGACGCTGGTGGCTAAAGGTTTGAAATGGTGCACAACAAAAACCTGTGGCTTTATGTAACTAAAAGGCAGACTTGACCCACCTGCTGGCTTGTATACATTTTTGGGCAATTTTTAGGCATTTTGTCAAGACACCCCTGACGAAACCTCAAGGCGCCCCATGGTGCCTGGGCACCCTGGTTGAAAAAGGCTGTCTTAGACCATACACCGTGTTCCAAATTATTATGCAAATTCTATTTCAGTGTCACAAAGATTAAATATTTAGTTTTTCAGTTTAACTCATGGATGGCATGGTGTCTCAGGGCTCTTTTGATCACTGAAAACAATCTCGGACCCCTGTGATAATTAGATTGCCAGGTGAGCCCAATTAACCACTTAGGGACCGCCGCACGCCTATGTACATCCACAGAATGGCACTTACAGGCACATGGGCGTACAGGTACGTCCCTGCCTTTCCGCGGGTCAGGGGTCCGATCGGCGGTCCCCTAGGCTCTGGGAGCGATCCGGGATGAGGGGGCGGCTATTCGTTTTTGTCCACCCCCTCCGGATCGCTCCCAGTCAATCGGCTTCCTCCTCTGCCTGAACTGTAAACACAGGCAGAGGAGGAAGTGATGTCACCACTCCTCCTGCCGGTATTTTCATCCGGCAGAGGAGAGGAGACATCAGACAGTGAGTACACAAGCACTACACTGACACCAGTACACATAGGCACACAAATCCCCCCCAGTCCCCCTGTCACAGTGTCACTAAATAGCAGTGATCTACTGATCACTGCATTTAGTGTCAGTGTGACAGGCAGTTAGTGTCAGGCAGTTAGTGTTAGGTCCAGGGTAGCCCCCTACCCCCCCCCCAATAAAGGTTTTAACCCCTTGATCACCCCCTAGTTAACCCTTTCACTAAGCGATCGTTTTTCTGATCTCTGTATTAGTGTCGCTAGGTAGCTAGTTATTGTTTGAGGTTCGCTGCCATGTTTTTATAGCGTTAGAAAATGTATGGGGGTACCTAACGCTATAAAAACATGGCAGCCAACCTCAAAAAACAATTAGCTACCTAGCGACACTAATACAGCGATCAAAAAAACGATCGCTTAGTGACGCTGGCAAAAGGGGAGTGAAAGGGTTAACTGTAGGGGCAATCAGGGGTTAAAACCTTTACTAGGTACCCCCAAAAAAATTCTAATAAAGGTTTTAACCCCCGATTGCCCCTAGAGTTAACCCTTTCACCCCCTATTGCCAGCGTCACTAAGCGATCGTTTTTCTGATCGCTGTATTGGTGTCGCTAGTGCAGCTAGTTATTTTTTGAGGTTCGCCCGCCAGGTTTTTATAGCGTTAGGTACCAACTCATAAGCAGAAACGGCTGCATTGGGCAGAAAAATACATGAAGACAAATTTTCAAACAGTCCTGTTCACTGATGAGTGCCGTGCAACCCTGGATAGTCCAGATGGATGGAGTAGTGGATGGTTGATGGATGGCCACCCTGTTCCAACAAGGCTGCAACGTCATCAAGGCGGTGGTGGAGTCATGTTTTGGCCAGAATCATGGGAAGAGAGCTGGTCGGCCCCTTTAGGGTACCTTAAGGTGTAAAGATGACCTCTGCAAAGTGTGTGGAGTTCCTGACTGACCACTTCCTTCCCAGGTACAAAAATAAGAACTATGCTTTCCGTAATAAAATCATCTTCATGTATGACAATGCACCATCTCATGCTGCAATGAATACCTCTGCATCAATGGCTGCTATGGGGATAAAAGGAGAGAAAGTCATGGTGTGGCCTTCATCCTCCCCTGACCTCAATCCTATTGAGATACTTTGGAGCATCCTCAAGCAAAAGATCTATGGGGGTAGGAGGCAGTTTACATTCAAACAGCAGCTCTGGGAGGCGATTCTGAAATCTTGCAAACAAATTTAAGCAGAAACTGTCCAAAAACTCACAAGTTCAATGGATGGAAGACTTCTGAAGCTGCTATCAAATAAGGGGTCCTATGATAAAATGTAACGTGACCTGTTAAAATGTTTAAAAAGTGAAAATGTTGTTCAAAGTTTGATTGAAATAGCTTTTGATTTCAGTAAATATGCTGCAAACACAACAAATGACAAGTTTTAGTTCTTTACAACCTATAAAGTGTTTTGAAACTTACTGTGCGTAATAATAACTTGGAACAGTGCATTGTACGTTTTTTATTTTGGGGAAAAAAATAAATAAAAATGTTATCATAGGAGGTTTGTTCAATAAAAATTGAATTGTACTCTTAATAGTTGATAACATGAGAATTATGCTGACTGGTGTTTACATCAATTATTTAGGTAAATGAGAAAAATATCATTTGCATAATAATTTGCAACAGGGTGTAGAGAATTTCATGGTGCATTTTCTTATGCATATGTGTTAGGGGTGTCAGATATAATCGCTGCATCACGATTCAGCGGTTCCCGATGCGGCACCGATGCATGCTGTTTGGCCCCGCCCCTCCCGGGAGAGCGCACGTTGACAACTTGGTATTCTCCGTCCAGTGAGCCAGCGATGTTTCTCCAGGGGGCTGAGCTGACTGTGTTACACAGCACAGCACAGGACAGCCCCGCCCAGCCCCTCCCTCCCTCCTCCACATGAATGGCTGGTAGAAGCTGGACCTTCCCTCTTTCCCCGCCCACACTCCGGCCAGCCTGTGTTGTATGAGAAGAGGATGTGTGGGCGGGAAAGTTCAATCTGAGCAGTCTTCTCTGTTTGAATCCAGCGAGTGTCCTGGAGGCTGGCCAAGTAAATGAACTTCTCTGCAGCTAAAGATTTGTTTTTCTAGCAGCCTGTGACACTACCATGCCCTCCTAGGTGTTGTGAAGTGGGCTCACACTGACATGCTGCTGTTTGTCTGCAGTGCTGGTGTACTGGCAGTCTTCCTGCATGCTGTTCCTGGCTCCACAGAGGTTTCACATTTTTACTGCATGTTCTGAATGTGCACAGAATGTCCTGCATGCTGCATTTTTTGGTACTTTCAGAAAATGCAACAAAAATGTGCAACCTAAAAGTCTGAGGTTCTGTGGCTAAGGAAACCCACCAGTACACCAGCACTGCAGCCAAACCGCAGCACACCAGTGTGAGCCCAAAGGCTTGTATTCACTTGCAGCAGGCACTGCCACACCTCTGAAAAGTGATTCATGCTCAGGTCACTTTTCAGAGGCATTTGACAGGCAGTGAGTTATGTCCTGCCTGTTTTAACCACCTAAATGCCAATCCCTCCAGGTAAATATAGACCATCTCCTGTACTATGTCCGCAGTCTCTGACCATCTCCTGTAGCACGTCCGCAGTCTCTGACCATCTCCTGTAGCACGTCCGCAGTCTCTGACCATCTCCTGTAGCACGTCCGCAGTCTCTGACCATCTCCTGTAGCACGTCCGCCGTCTCTGACCATCTCCTGTAGCACGTCCGCCGTCTCTGATCATCTCCTTCAGTATTTTGGGGGGAGAGCCATGTGCACTTGCAGAATCAAAGACTTGATAATCGCATGGAATCGTGAGACCGGTGAAGATGCGCAGCCCTAATATGTGTGGTGTATGGGTAGTAGCACTGACTTTTTTTTGTTTCCACTGTGATTGGCCCTTTACCCAGATCTGTGACCAGCTGTGTCCTAATGATACTGCGGTCACGGAAGGATGTCATATAACAAACGGTCAAGCTGCCATTCGGCTATAGCATGGTCAGGAAGTGGTTCATTTTCTTTTTAGATTATACCCCCCACCGCTTTATTTTCACCTGGTGCGTCTGCCAGCAACAAACTCCCTGCCTAGAGTGACAATGCTCACTCTGTACTCTATCATTGGAGGAACTGCGTTGTGCATAGGAATGTAAAAGGGCAGTGAATTGTCAGCAAGTTCAACAGGTATTTTCCTGTATGTGCAGAAAATTTAATTGGCCTTAAAATAAGAAAACAAATGCAGCCACCACATCTAAAAGACTGGTAAGCGGTGATATTACATTTTATTCTTGAGTTTTATTATACTTTAACCACTTGTCTACCGAGGACGTCAAATGACGTCCTCCACTTTGTGCGGGGATATCTGAATAATGCCTGCAGCCACAGGCACCATTCAGATATCGCCGTCTTCAGCCGGCAATTCTGTGCACCATAAGAACAATCAAAGCCGCTTCATTGTTCTTATAGGCAGCAGGAGGGGATGTCCCTCCCCCTCCTGCCGCCATCCAGTGCTTCTGTCAGTTTATTTTTTACCATCCCTGTCCCATTGCAGAGATTTCCCTCCACTTCCTGCCCCATAGCCAAACAGGAAGTGAGAGGAAATCTATGCAAATTAAGGCAATCCATTGCCACCAGGCCCTCAGAACTAGTGTCCCCACTCGAAAAGGGGCAGTCTTAAACAAAAAGGGGTGTGGCCTTGACAGGAAGGGGTGAGTCATATTTAAATTAGGGGGTGCACAAGTTTAGTCAGGCCTAGGGCAGCACAAAACCTAAATACACCCCTGTATGTGTGTATGGACACATAGGCTAGCATGCAGGAGTATTTAGAGGCATTAACCTCCCTGGCGGTCTTCCCGTGTGTGGCACGGGGTGAGATTTTAAAGCTACGATCGGTAACCCCGTGCCACACACGGACTTGCCTCGCTGGATGCAGAAAAAAGTTTACTTACCTTTTCTCTGCGATCCAGCGATAAATCTCCGCAGTACACGGCGGGCGGATGTCCGCCTGATGCTGTGTGTTCCGCCGATTCCCTTCCCTGCGAGCGTCGCGACGTAGGGGGGGGAACGGCGCCAAATTTAAAAAAGTAAACAAACACATTACATACAGTACACTGTAATCTTATAGATTACAGTACTGTATGTAAAAAATACACCCCCCCCCCATGTCCCTAGTGGTCTGCCCTGTACACTACATGTCCTTTTATATAATAAAAACTGTTCTTTCTCCCTGCAAACTGTAGATTGCCCATAGCAACCAAAAGTGTCCCTTTATGGCAAAAATTGTTTTAGAGCAGCTAAAAAACAGCGATAATAAATCAGAATCACTTGCAGAATTTAGCGATAGCGATTTATGGGGAAATTCGTCATAAAAAAAAAAAAAATAATGACAGCAAAAATTCTGCAACTGAGCAAATTTCAGTGATTTTGATTTGATTACATTATTGAATAATTTTTACTATAATTATATGTTATAATTTTTTATAATTATTTATTATATTATAATTTTTAATAAGAAAAAATAAATAAAAATCATACCCGGGATGCCTATTAGACTCTTGTTTGGATAGATTTCAGTGAGTTATTCCTAAGAATTACAAGCCTACAGTATAAACCGCCAAATTCCCTTGCAAATAATGGTACCGCTTTTAGCACCTAAAATCTGAAAGAATCATACCGCCAGGGAGGTTAAAAGAGGGGGGGGTGCCATATGCCCTTAGGAGCAGCATTAAAGATGTGAAGCGTGTCCGAGGCCTGAGAATCCTCCATGGAAATATACTGGGGACCAAAGTCACAGAACAGAGGGAAGCCCTCCCTATTGCTGCCCCAGAGAGCAGTAAAGGAGGTTTAAAGTGGTTGTAAACGCACTTTTTGGACTTCTACCTAAAGGTAAGCCTAGAATAAGGCTTACCTATAGGTAGTGGAAATATCTCCTAAACGTGTGCCGTTTAGGAGATATTTCACTTGTAGTCTGCCGAAAATCCCAACAGCGCATGCCAGTGCCGTTTGTCGTTAATCGTGGCTCATGTGCGCATGCGCAAGAGTGACGTCACGCAGCCCCGACGAATCACAGAGCCAGAGTACGTGACCCGGAAGGAAGAGGGGCCAGAAGATGGACGCTGCCTACACTGGGGACATTCGCTGGATTCTTTTGCAGGTAATGCATTCTTTTGCAGGCGATGCATACTAGCCCATTACGCTTTTCATTTGCAGGCTTTGCTGTGAGCAAAAGAGGAAGTAAAACCCATTAGGGTTTACTTCCTCTAAAAAGGAAAAATTAAGAAATTATGCCCAGATCAGGAAAAAATTCAAATAAATAAAAAGTAGTCAAATATATTTCGAGTGGGTGTTGTCTCTGAAGCAAAAACTTATGTAAAACAACAAAGACACTGGAGACTTTCCACCTCTCATTTTTATTGTCACAAAGTCAGCTTTCTCTTTGTAAATTGTTGGGATAAGAGTAGAAAAGTCAAAAAACAACACAGAGGTAAAGCAACATGCAATTCCGCATCTGCTAAGGAATGTCCAAAGAAAAAAAAAAAAAAAAAGCCCCAAAATGGAACAAAAAGTGCCAAAAATATATGTTACATATTAGAACATTCAAGCGGAGCCATCAGTTCTGAAATACCTTCTTCATCAGTTTGATCAGCATTATGACATATACTTTATTAGCCGAAAGGACTCATCTCCCTTTGCCTCTTTTTGTAGACTATCAGTGGACTATCAGCTGAAAGTCCGGTCTAACCTGTTCATTTTCATACCTCTAGCAGGTCTCTATTCTGTGCCAGAATGTGGAATAAATTGGTATCAGTCGGATATGAACATGGCTAAGCATTAGCTTAAAGGGGTTGTAAAGGTTTGTTTTTTTATTTTCTAAATAGGTTCCTTTAAGCTAGTGCATTTTTGGTTCACTTACCTTCTCCTTCCATTTCCCTTTTACATTTTTTTTTTTCTTTGTCTGAATTTCTCACTTCCTGTTCCTCCTTAGTAAGCTATTCTGGCTGACTAACCCCCAGCCAGAAGGGCTCGGATGATGGGGGCAAGTTCACTGAGAAGGAACAGGAAGTGAGAAATTCAGACAAAGAAAAAAAACATTTAGAAGGGACGTCAAAGGAAAAAGTAAGTGAACCAACAACATGACTAGCTTAAGAGCCGGTTCACACTGAGGCAACACGTCAGGCGGCTCAGACGCCTGACGAGTCGCGTCCCATGCAATGCAATGGAACCGTTCTAATAGGAGCAATGCAAGTCGCTCTGACTTAGAAAAAGGTTCCTGTACGACTTCGGGGTGACCTGCATTGACTTCTATACAGAAGTCGTTTTGCAAATCGCCTCTGAAGTCGCCCTCAGGAACACTTGCAGAGTCGCCCCCGAAGTCGTGCTGCTGCAGTGTGAACAGACTCTAAAGGAAGCGATTTATAAAATAAAAAACAAACCTTTACAACCCCTTTAAAATTAGGTTGTCAGCAACGCCCTCAGAGCAGAGTGAGAGTGCCGCCTAATAGCCGCCCAGCAAGGTGTACTCTCTCATCCACGATTGGTGTTTCCAGGTACGAGGGAGCAGGTGACCTGCTACATGTGACCGTGCTTGGACCTAAGTGACCAATCACCAAGACTCCCGCTGCAAAATGTTGGCAAGGAAGCGTGGATGGATAATTATTCCTTGCTAGAGGTGTAGTAGCTGTACGGAGGAAAGGTTATTCTCCCCTGATTGGGCAAGTGCCAATGCATCTTTAACCACTTGCCAAACGCCTATCTGGGTATACACATCATGGCTTTGAAGTGGAGTATTGGGGCTATGGCTGCAGCTAGATGCCATAACTCTGGTATTAAAATGTTCCCCAGCTGCTGCACTTTCCAATAAAAGTAATCCAAATCAGCCAAATAGCCGCTGGATCACTTTTAAAATCGGAAGGAGGGGGTTGTCCCTTCCTGCCAGTTTCCGGTGGTTCACGGGCTTACCAGGATCATCAGGCAGCCTGGGAATTAATCCGGCGGTGGCTGTCCATAGAGATTAGCAGAAAAAAGATAGCTTCTGCTCATCTCTGACCTAGGACAGGGGTAGGCAACCTTGGCACTCCAGCTTCACCATCACTACAAATCCCATCATGCCTCTGCCTCTAGGAGTCATGCCTGCGATTGTCGGGGTCTTGCAATGTGTCATGGGACTTGTAGTTTCACCACAGCTGGAGGGCTGAGGTTTCCTACCCCTGACCTAGGAGGACGGAAGGACATCATGACATCACTTCTGGTGCACAGCCAACGTAAGCCTGTCATTGGACAAATAAAGGAGCTATTATTGCAGAACTTCTGACCATGCTAGCTTCCCCCTTGACTAGCGGACCCTTTAGCCTCAATACTTTATCACTGTTCTGAAACAAGTTGACAGAGGGGCTTATTTACAAAAGGAAAAAACACTTTTCACTACAAAGTGCAAAAGGCACTTGAAATTGCATTTGGAAGCGCAGTCGCTGTAGATCTGAAATAAGGGGAAGCTCTGCTGATTTTATCATCCAATCATGTGCAAGCTAAAATGCTATTTTTCATTATCCTTGCATGTCCCCCTCGGATCTACAGCGACTGCACTTCCAAGTGCAATTTCAAGTGCAAAGTGGATTTGCCTTTAGTAAATAACCCCTATTGAATTTGCTTTCTCGTTGCTTCTTTTAGGTCAGCAACTCAAAGCACTGAAAGTGGAGACAGTCAGGCAACTGGCATTTCAAAAGGATGTCAGTAATAGAGAACCCTTTGTTTTTATTATGAGACGTGCTTAAAAAAAAAAAAAAAAAAAAAAAGTACTGTGAAGGTATATAGCAGTGATGGCAAACATTAGCACCCCAGATGTTTTGGAACTACACTGCTAAGTTCATGAGCATCATGGGAAATGTAGTTCCAAAACATCTGGGGTGCCAAGGTTCGCAGTCGCTGGTATATAGGCTGCCATTGCGGACCGCTTCTGAAGATGCTAGATGCCTGGCTGTCACACTTGTATATCATGCCTTCATTGCTTTCCAAGTCACTGATCCAGAATAAGTATACAGAAAAAACGTCTTACTTTCCTTTAAAATTTCTCTCAGTGCCGGTTTCACATACTAGAGGCCCAAATTCAAGATTAAATACAGTCAACTGCTACCACTTGTCCAATAAGAGTTCCTTTACTGGCAAGTGATCCACTCCCATTGTAAATGGGGGGTTGCCAGGTAGTGAGGCTTAGCCATGAAGTCTGGCATCTAAGAAGGTTAAACTACATTCAAAGAGACACACACAGACTTGTCTGGCTAATAAAAGGCGATAACTAGAACCTTGTGATGTCGGTTTCAGACAGATTTTTTAGGCCTTATTTACATGTGAGCTGGTTTTACCACCCCCCTGCAAAGTGATCCATGGTGGAGGACTTTTACAGAGGCAGTTTGTGCTATGGAGTTATATTACCTCCTGTATGGCTGTCGTAACCACTAAAAGCCTGCAGAACCCACCCACACTAAACGCAGAGGCATAAGGCCCGTACACACGATCGGATTTTCCAAGAACAATTGTTTGATGGCAGGGATTTTTCGGATTATTCGACCGTTTGTATGCTCCATCGGACAATTCATGTCGGATTTTCCGACAACAAATGTTTTATAGCATGCTCTCAAATATTCCGACAACAAATGTTTTATAGCATGCTCTCAAATATTCCGACAACAAATGTTTTATAGCATGCTCTCAAATATTCCGACAACAAATGTGTGCCATCAGATTATCAGATTGTGCGTACACAAATCCAAAGTACAAACACGCATTCTCCGAACCAATGCCAGCATTAGCAGAAGTTGCCCAAAGGGTGGCACTAAAGAGCAGAAAAACCACGTAGTTTTGTGAATGTTGGCTGAAAAAGTTCTGCCATTTGTATGCAGAACAAATTCATGACCAACGCCCTTCACAAAATTCCAAGGATTTGTCCGATGGAAATCCAATCGTGTGTACAAGGCTATAGAGGTTGTATCGTGATCCTGTGCAATTTGAATGTGTTACATTTGCCTCCAAAAATTTGACAGGCAGTATCATTTTCACCACGCTGCAACCGTGGCAATGTGTACCAACCTGTCAATTTAAAGCGGAGCTTCGCCGTTTAAAAAATATTAAAAGCCAGCATCTACAAATACTGCAGCTTCTGACTTTTAATGTATGGTCACTTACCTGTCCTGGAGTCCAGCGACGTCTGCAGCAGAAGACGAGCAATCACTCGTCTATCTGTTGCCCCCACCGCCATCCTCTTTGAGGGAACCAGAAAGTGAAGGGTTCCGGCTTCACTGCCAGATTCCCTACGGCGCATTCACGAGTCGCGCAGCACCGTACTCGCTGGTCCCCGCTGTGTTCTGGGAGCCGAGTGTTTCCCAAAACACAACGGGCGGGAAGTGATGAACTACCCACAGAATCCCCACAGAGAGGACTCCCGGAAGTGGGTGCAAATACCTGTCTTAGATAGGTATTTGGACCCCCCTGAAAGGTGTAAAATATGACACCGGAGGGGGGGGGGGGGAGGGAGGGTTCCGATGAGCGGAAGTTCCACTTTAGGGTGGAGCTCCGCTTTAAGGTTCAGCAGTTGGTAAAACCGCAGCTCAACCAGCTGTTTTTTACTGCCCTTCAGCCGCCCATGTAAACGAGGCCCTACTATTAAAAATGTTTCATTGGTTGGCAGATTACCTTTAAAGTGGATGTAAACCACTATCATTTGTGCCCAGTCTGGTCACACAGAGTTAATCCAGCGCTGAGCAATCCTCTTTTTATTGTTCAGCGAAATAAAACAGACTTTCCTATAAAGACCAAATTCCTTGCTTGACTGACAGGTTATTTACATATATAGTGCACTAGCTTGCAGACATGCACAGCTTGTCTATGTATATTCTGATGGCTGTTCACACTGAACTGTGGATCACCCCATATTTTGAAAACATTTAATCAAAACACAGGAAAGACAGCCAATCCTGCGAAAGCTGGAGGGGAGAGGAGAGGAGGAGAGGGGAGGGGGATGTGAATTGTGCACTTTACAGAAGCTGTGCATGTCTGCAAGCTAGTGCATGAGATATGTAAATAACCTGTCACTCAAGCAAGGACTTTGGTCTTTATAGGGAAGTCGGTTTTATTTCACTGAACAATAAAAAAGAGGATTGTTTAGTGCTGGATTAACTCTGTGTGGCAAGACTGGGCACAGATGATAGGAAAACTTATTCTCTACATTGTGACATCAAAAAAAAAAAAAAAATCCACTAAGATGTTCAGTCCTAATATAGACACCACAGGCCAGACTATCAGCCAAGAGTCAGCCTAGACCTTTCTATGATGAGGTAGCACTTCAACCATTTTTTGACAAATAAAATATATTAGAAAAAAAGCTTCACGATTTGCATTCAGCTGACGGATTAAGAAGATGTTTCAAAAGCGAGAGGTCCTCTAAAATTAGAACTGTGCAATTTTAACTGTTGTCAAGGCAATTCTTCCATACATTGGTACAATAAAAGGAGCATGCGTACACATAGGAAATACAAAGATATGTACAGGATTCTAGTTAGAGAATGTAAAATATGCATCACTCTCATCTCTGGGAACTACAAGTCCTAGTATGTTGGACAAGGCACGCTGAGACTTGCAGTTCCCCAACAGAGAGCTGCAAATTGCTCAGCTTCAGTCTGGATCCTCTCAGTAGTTAAAAAAAAAAAAAAAATACTGCTCAGCCATTATCGATGTTCTTAGTTCATCTGATCAGTGTGTCCATCTCGGGCCACGTTCACTTGTAAAACCGTCATTGTAAAAAGTTTTAAAAATCTCCCTGTCTCCTTTGAAGTTTCGCAGAGGAGGGCTGAAAATAATGGCCAGGCCAATCACAGCTTTCAGAAGTAGTCACAGATTTATTATTGTTTTTTTGCCTTCTGAGAGATTGCTCTCTGACACCGGTGGAACACTAGGATTATAAATACTTGTTGAAGGTTTGCAGCAGTCCAGGGATTCATAAATACAGTGTTGTTAGCAGTCTAGTGTCTCTGCAGGTCTATTTGGGGTCATCTAGATTTCAGTCTTGACATCATCCACTCAAGTCCTTGACAGAGGCTAGACCATGAAGAAAAAGAAAAAAATATATATTAGTAAATACATCTGTACTATTCACTCAATTATTGACCATGTGCCGAGTGCTCTTTGCCAGGGATCCTCAAACTACGGCCCTCCAGCTGTTGCGGAACTACACATCCCATGAGGCAGAGGTCTTCAAACTACGGCCCTCCAGTTGTTCAGGAACTACAATTCCCATCATGCCTAGTCATGGCTGTGAATGTCAGAGTTTTTCAATGCCTCATGGGATGTGTACTTCCACCACAGTACATTTTCTGCTCATTTAGAGCCTAATTCCTATAGGCTAGATCGGGGTAGGCAACCTGTGGCACGCCACCTGTTGCAGAACTACAAGTCCCATCATGCCTCTGGGAGTAATTGTAACTGCCAACCTTGCAATGCCTCTGGGAGTAGTTGTAACTGCCAACCTTGCAATGCCTCTGGGAGTAATTGTAACTGCCAACCTTGCAATGCCTCTGGGAGTAATTGTAACTGCCAACCTTGCAATGCCTCTGGGAGTAATTGTAACTGCCAACCTTGCAATGCCTCTGGGAGTAATTGTAACTGCCAACCTTGCAATGCCTCTGGGAGTAATTGTAACTGCCAACCTTGCAATGCCTCTGGGAGTAATTGTAACTGCCAACCTTGCAATGCCTCTGGGAGTAGTTGTAACTGCCAACCTTGCAATGCCTCTGGGAGTAGTTGTAACTGCCAACCTTGCAATGCCTCTGGGAGTAATTGTAACTGCCAACCTTGCAATGCCTCTGGGAGTAATTGTAACTGCCAACCTTGCAATGCCTCTGGGAGTAATTGTAACTGCCAACCTTGCAATGCCTCTGGGAGTAATTGTAACTGCCAACCTTGCAATGCCTCTGGGAGTAATTGTAACTGCCAACCTTGCAATGCCTCTGGGAGTAATTGTAACTGCCAACCTTGCAATGCCTCTGGGAGTAATTGTAACTGCCAACCTTGCAATGCCTCTGGGAGTAATTGTAACTGCCAACCTTGCAATGCCTCTGGGAGTAATTGTAACTGCCAACCTTGCAATGCCTCTGGGAGTAATTGTAACTGCCAAACTTGCAATGCCTCATGGGAAATGTAGTTCTACAATAGATGGAGCACCACAGGTTGCCTACCCCTGGGCTAGATGCACGCAAGTAATCGGTGAGAAAATCGGTGTGAAAGAGGTCCAACGTTATACAGCGGGGAAAATAATTTGACTCCCCCGTCAGATTTTGTAAGTTTCCCCACTTACAAAGAAATTAAGGATCTACAATTGTTATCATAGGTGTATTTAAAATGATAGAGACAGAATATCAACCAAAAATCCAGAAACCACAAGATACAAATGTTATAAATTGAGTTGCAGTTCAGAGAGTAAAATAAGTATTTGATCCCCAAACAAAACAGTACTTGGTGGAGAAAGCATTGTTGGCAAGCACAGAGGTAAGAAGTTTCTTGTAGTTGGTGGTCAGGTTTGCACACATATCAGGAAGGATTTTGGTCCACTTATCTTTACAGATCTTCTTTAAATACTTTAAGCGGAGTTCCACCCAAAAGCAGAACTTTCACTTTAAAGCGAAGTTCCAATTTTATTTTTTACATTCAGCAGCTACAACTACTGCAGCTGCAGACTTTTAAAATATGGACACCTACCTGTCCAAGGTGCCTGCGATGTCGGCACCCATAGCTGATCTGTCTCTCTGCTCGCGGGTGGAGGGGCCACCATCTTCGGTAAGAGAATCAGGAAGTGAAGCCTTGCAGCCTGGTTCCCTACTGCGAATGCGCAATCCCTCTGGTTCCTGCTGTCTTCTGGGACTTGTGCGTCTTCCAGAAGACAGCGCGGGGTACAGAGGAGGGGCCGGACATGACGTAGATATGCGCGGATACTGCGGCTATCTATGCCCGGAAGTGGGAACAAAATTCTAGATTAGACGGGTATCTGCTCCTGAAAGGTGCCAAAATATGACATCGGAGGGGGGAGGATTTCAAAAAGTGAAAGTTCAATTTTTGGGTGGAACTCCGCTTTAAGGACTCCTCACCCCTTACATGTCACGTTTGGCATATCTTTTTTATTGGGAGGGGGTACCCAGCTCCCACTTCCACCCGTGCCACCTAGGCGACTGAAGCAGAAGTTCCCCTCTCCCTCTCTGATATCTTTTGGGACACGGGTCCCGGGAAGATTGCTCAGCCATTAAGAAGGAAGCGTGACTCGCGCATGTGCAGTGCGCACCTGGCTGTGAAGCCTCAAGCTGTCACAGCTGGTTGTCGACACTTGTGATGCTGGCACCAGAGAGAATCGAGGGTTTGGGCATTCACAGTCAGCAGCTCTCTGCTCACGTAGCTGTGAAAAATGAGCGATCAGCGGAGCTCGATAGTTCGGTTCCTCAGTATTAGAGGCACTGGGGACAGATGAAGCATTGGACCGATGCTGCATCCACCCAGGCAAGTATGAATCTGAAAAAAAAAACAAAAAAAAAAACACACCATACATCTCTTTTAAAAAGGCGTGGAGACTGTGCTTCTTCTTGAGCCCCTCCTTTGCTGCCTTGGCGGTATGTTTTGGCAACGAGTTACCTTCGTGTTTTTTCTTCTAAAAGACTCACCCTTCTCCAGTGAGAGCACAGCATGCCTGTATGTGCCACTGATGATCTTTCAATGACGTCAACTTCAAGTACTGTGAAATCTCTGCTACGCTCATACATTCCTTCACATCTTGCTTGTTTGCAAAGACCAGCAGCCCCGCCTTCTTCAGGTCCTGCAATAGCAAAAAAATAGGCTGAATAGGTCAAAAAAAATTGAAAAACATAGGATTAGAAAAGGGCGGCTTAAAGGATAAGTTCACCTTTAGGCATGTGTTACATGTTCCGCCCGTTTTTAGGGTGCAACATGTAACATGTTCCCAATGCTCAACCCCCCCCTCCGCCGACAGCAATACGGGGAGAAGTTACCCCTACCAGCTGTCACTTTTTGAAATAAGTGCAGGGCTTTGCCCACACAGCAGCAGCATCATTCATTCACACAGCTCTGTGTGTGAATGAACTACAAGCCCCAACATCCTTTGCGGCTGTTAGCCTGTAGTTCCATGGCGCTGTTGAGTGCCATGTGAATTAATTGATTTCTTCCGGTCAGTGTATCTACTTGCCCATACGGGATGTACAGGTACACTGACAGATCTTTAGGAGACCTGCATGGCACCAGCGACTTGCTGATCAGTGATGCAATGCTTTACAGCAGGGATATGCAATTAGCGGACCTCCAGCTGTTGCAAAACTACAAGTCCCATCATGACTCTGCCTTTGGGTCTCATGCTTGTGGCCTTCAGTGTCTTGCTATGCCTCATGGGACTTGTAGTTCTGCAACAAACATTTCAAAATTTCTACCTGCAAAAAAAAAAAAAAAAAAAAAGCATTTATTTTATTTATTTTTAGAAAAAGTGAACTTATCCTTTAAAATGTTTTAGAGGATCTGTAACCATGAAAGCAATAACAGATACGAAGGACTGAGTGGTTTAAGTACAGAATGGGGGTTATTTACAAAAGGCAAATCCACTTTGCACTACAAGTGCACTTGGAAGTGCAGTCGCAGAAATCTGAGGGGTAGATCTGAAATGAGGGGAAGCTCTGCTTATTTTATCATCCAATCAAATTTAGTTTATTTTCCTTGCATGTCCCCCTCGGATCTACAGCGACTTCACTTCTAAGTGCACTTGCAATGCAAAGTGGACTTTCCTTTAGTAAATAACCCCCAGTGTGTATTATCTGCTTGGGAGGGATGAGAATCTCTGTAAATCCTATCAACTTCAGTGAGTGTCGACGCCATGAAGGTACCAGGACAGTAGGAGGTGCGGATCTCATCTCGTCACTGATGCTTTATTGTAATTCCACGTGTCATAAAACAGCAAGTCAAACAGATGAATTTGCTAATCCTACCATCATTTTGCACATTACAGACATGCATTAACCAGAAACAAGAATACAAAAAAATAAAGAAGGACCAAGTATTCTAGCTATACAGCAAATAAAAATAACCAAACCAAACTGATTCAACCAATATAAGCAGATGATTTTGTTGCAAATAAATGTGGAAGTCACGTTAAGGGACCTCTGAGAAGTGCAGTCTCCAGCTATGGGACATACAATGTATAGCAATCCATAAAACAGAGAGAAGGCTCCCCTGGAGGCAGCCTTTTCCTTCTTAACCATTTTACTGCCAAACTTATGTTATGACAAGCGGACTGTTGGCCGTCAGGTGAAAGTGACCCAGTGGCTATGCAGCTGCCTGATCACTTCCACAGACCTTCTGTAGTGCGCTTTCCTCCCTACCCCCCCAGCCAGGTCTCCTGTTCTGCTGTCCCATCTGCAGGCCCAGGACCCCCATGGCGGATACCGCAAGGTATTCATTAGCTGATCTCCCCTTGCCGGAATGAACACAAATGCAATGTGCATAATGTCACTTCCGGGTACAGATGTCACCTTTCCTACATACCAAGTCCAGGGAAAAAAAGATAACGGAACACAGGTTAACGTCAGTGTAGGGCAGGGGTCTCCAAACTGCGACCATTTGCTTGCCTTTATCCGGCCCTTGGGGCACTATTCCATCCACTGACACCAACAATGGGGAATAATTCTTGCTGCTAAAACCACCAATGGGGCACTATTCATCCAACTGACACTATCAAAAGGGTACAATTTCTTCTATTGGCACCAACAATGGGGCACTAGTCCTCCCACTGACACCAAAGATATGGTATTGTTTACTCCCACTGGACATTTTCCGCTCCCAATAACTCTAGTCCGGCCCTCCTAAAGTTTGAAGAACAGTAGACTGGCCCTTTGTTTAGGAAGTTTAGAGACCCCTGGTGTAGGGCAACTCATTAGAAAAAAAAAATGGTCACTGCAAAACCCCTTTGCAATTAAACAAAGTTAAAGCATTTGTTACGCCACCACTTCATATTCTTGCTATACCATGTACCTATATGGCAAAGTATCCCGTTCTCTTTGTATTGCTTCATTTTTGTGAAATCGCTGGTGTTTCTGGGAGTCCCTCTGCTTTCCTATTTAAAAAAACTGACCACACTAAGCAGGACAGCACATGGTGGTCAGTTCTCTAGCTATGTTTGGAACTCGGTGTGCCCTCCTCCAATAGTCAGGTTTGTCCTGACACGCCCCCACTGAACAGCTATTCACTGGGAAGTTCAGTGTAAATGTTGCTCCTCCTTCCCCCAGTTCTTCCGTTTCAAATATTTTATAGAATTTTAAAATGATCCAACAAAATTCCATTAACTGAGCATGTACAATAATATAATAGAAACAGATAAAGAGATTTTTTTAATACAGCTTACCTGTAAAATCTTTTTCTTGGAGTACATCACGGGACACAGAGCAGCATATTCATTACTATATGGGTTATATGGAGTACCTTCAGGTGTGGACACTGGCAATCTCAAACAGGAAGTCCCCTCCCTATATAACCCCCTCCCATAGAGGAAGTACCTCAGTTTTGTAGCAAGCAGTATGCCTCCCAAAAATGTTCTCCAAAAGAGGGGTGGGAGCTCTGTGTCCCGTGATGTACTCCAAGAAAAAGATTTTACAGGTAAGCTGTATTAAAAAATCTCTTTCTTTCTCGTACATCACGGGACACAGAGCAGCATATTCATTACTATATGGGATGTCCGAAAGCAATGCTTTAATGAGGGGAGGGAGACATCTTCCAAAAAAGGATTTAATTTAGAGGTATACTCAAATACTAGTAAATCCAACTTAAACAAGAAATGTAAATCTCAAATCAAATCAAGGGAGCCCCCTCAGATCCTGAGGAGCTTGAATTGCGGCCTGTAGTACTGCCTGCCCAAAGGCTGTATCCGCATTCCTTCTTACGTCCAATTGATAAAATTTTGTAAACAAGTGGACTGACGACCACGTTGCTGCCTTGCATATTCGAGCCATAGAGATCTGATGATGTGCTGCCCCGGAGGTGCCCATGGCCCTGGTAGAATGGGCCTTTACCGACAAAGGAGGAGGCAACCTCTTCAAACCGCAGGCCTGAACGATTAATTGTTTAATCCATCTTGCGATGGTGGATCAAGCAGCTGCCTGACCCATCTTGGGCCCTTCCGGTAAAACGAACACCACATCTGCTTTCCGAACCTTCTCTGTAGCTTTAAGATAGGCCTTTATGGCCCTGACAATATCCAACGTATGCAGCAACCCCTCCTTTCTAGAGGTGGGTTTTGGAAGAAGGATGGAAGTACCACATCCTGGTTCAGGTGGAAACTGGATATAACCTTTGGTAGAAAGGAAGGATGAGGACGGAAACCCGCCCTATCCTATGTAAAATTAGATATGGTTCCTTACAAGATAAGGCTGCCAATTCCGATACTCTCCTGGCCGAAACTATGGCGATCAGAAATACCGACTTTCTAGTCAGTAAAACCAAAGGTACCTCAGCCAACGGCTCAAAGGGTTGTTTCTGTAGAGTTGACAGAAAAAGATTTAAGTCCCATGGACAAAGTGGTGATTTGACCGGAGGATTAACACGCAAGACTCCCTGTACGAAGATCTTAACCAGCGAGTGGGCGGCCAGCGGCCTCTGAAACCACACTGATAAGGCTGAAATCTGTCCCTAGATCGTGCTTAATGCCAGGCCTTTATCCACTCCTAGCTGGAGAAAACTTAATACTCTATCAATGGTATACTTGCGGGAAACCCATCTCTTAGCCTCACACCAGCCTACGTAGGCCCTCCAAACCCTGTAACAAAATTACCCTGGAGGCCGGCTTTCTAGCCTTAATGAGGGTAGGGATTACCTGCCTAGACAGACCTCTACCCCTGAGAATCAGGGATTCAGCCGCCAGGCCGTCAAATTTAGACGCCGTAATGCAGGGTGGAGGATCGGGCCTTGTGAGAGTAGGTCTGGCCATAGAGGAAGAGTCCAAGGGCCTCCCGCTGCCAATTTCAGGACTAGTGAGTACCATGCCCTCCGGTACCAAGCTGGGGCTACCAGGATAACCGGCCTGTGCTATGATCCTGCGCCACAGGCGGGGTAGTAACTGCAGCGGGGGAAATGCATATAGAAGTTATGATTGATGCTACGGGCAAACCAACACATCGGCTCCGCAGGCCATAGGGTCCCTCGTTCGAGACATGAACCTGTCTAGCTTCTTGTTGAATCCTGTTGCCATGACATCCCCGTCTGGCACCCCCCACTTCTGGCAGATTGTCTGAAAAACTTGTGGATGCAGAGACCACTCCCCCGGCGACAGGGTTTGGCGACTTAGGAAGTACGCCTGCAGGTTGTCCACCTCGGGAATGAATGTCGCCGATATGCAGGGTACATAAACCTCTGCCCACCGAAAAACCAAGCTCCTCTCACTCTGAGTGGCTTGACTGTTGGTTCCCCCTTGGTGGTTCACATATATGCCACCGCTGTGGCATTGTCTGAATGACTTCTCACCGAGGACCCCTGTAATCTGGATGCCTAAGCCAGGAGGGCTAGCCGAGCCGCTCTGATCTCCCAGACCTTGATGGGCAGCTGCCTCTCCGCCTCTGCCCAAGTTCCTTGGCGAGTGAACCCGTTCAAGACCGCTCTCCAGCCTTCCAGACCACTGGGCAGAACCAAGCTGCTAGAATTGCTGTCTGTAGGACACGAGTGTGGAAGCGTGTGGCATCGCCTCGAACATGGCCATTAGTTTGCCTAGTAATCGCATACATCAGGGGTCTCCAAACTTTTTAGCCCGAGGGCCACATTGTAAATTTTATAAATATTAGCGGGCCGAAAAAATGTATTTAGAAATAAATGTAAATTATCTTGTCAGAGCCTTTCCACATGTCCGTGTCCCCTACCCTGATAACACACCCAGATACCCCCCTCCTAATATAATAACACCACCACCACCCCAGATACCCCCAGTCTGATCACACACCCCTATATCTCTCCACTCTGATCACACCCCCCCCCCCCCCCTCATACCTCTCTCCTAACACACACCTTTGGCTTTTGCATTCCTGCAAACAGTTCCTCCTCCAGATGATGACAGTGGAGGAATCTGCAGCACACCAGGGTGGGTCAGCTGTCACTGGAATAGACACAATAACTTCCTAGAAATCTGGCAGTGGCAGCTGCAGACAGCAGGAGCCTCCTCCACTCCAACCTCGTCCCAGGGTTGGTAAATTGCACCCTAGGCAAGACCAGCTACAGGCCACTACAGTATGGGTAAACAGGGTCTTGGGTAGAAATGCACCTGCATATGTGGTGTCACAAAAAAAAGTCTCTGCATTGATAGTGTTGCTGGAAGGACAAATTTCCTTTTACTGGGCTGTGAAGATGTTGGTGCTATATAGACATTTATATGGGTGGGGAAGGCTCCTGTTGTCCTTGTACATAGCCACAGTCAGTGTTGACACTATAATTGGTGCAGTAGAATGGGGATGGATGGTGTACAGATAATGGGGAGCTGCTCCCACTCCTTTTTTATGCCATTCCCCTCTATGTACACACTGCTCCCCTGTCATAAATATCTCTCACAGTGGCCTATATTTAGGTATGTCTGTATGGGGCGAGCAGCAGGGGAACAATGCAGGGGAGGCACAGTACATGGTGCATGGGGACAAAAGGGCACAGTACAGGAGGGCACAATATAGGTTGGCACAGTACATGGAGGGGCACAGTACAGGAGGTGTTACAGAGCTCTGTGACCTGGAAAGGGCACAGTATCCAGGAGTAAAGTGTCAGGCTTACCATGACCATCTGAAGATTAAAGCCATCCACGACTCCTGTTTGTAGCTCCAGGTGATTTGACTGCTCTTATGCTTCTCAGTGAAGGGGAGAGATAAACACACACCAGCATATTCTGATGTCTTTTATCCACTCTGCCTAGCGGTGTAGCAGTTCTTTGCAAGCAGTGTACCCCTCTCTGCATGCAATGCACTTTCAGATCCATGGATCAGCGGGAAAATGCCCGGCTCTCGAGATGTTTAAACACAGGGTCCGCCCCCGAGTGTCATCAGACAGAACTCCAAGCATACCCCATTCTAAGCTCAGCTAATGAAGAACGGCTGGCTGTTAAACTGTGCATGGGCAGTTTGTATTAAACGGCGCTCGGCGGGGCTGTCATCGTTACTGACAGGCAGCTCCCCCATGTTCACAGTCTGCGGCGGATGAAATTTCAGGGGCTCCCCATGCACCTCGAGCCCTTGTCTGCGCATTAAGATGGGCTTGCCTCCTCAGTATCTCCACCCCCTCCTAGTCTCTGGGTGTCTGCCTCTCTGCAGTCTCAGTCTCCATGCCGTTCACATCAGAGCCATCCCCGGCTTGGTTCTTGGGGTGCAGCCGGCAGAGGGTGCTGACATGCATAGAGTGGGGGTGAAGCTAACTGACATAGCACGCCTCCTTCCCCCACACCGGGACATGTATTTGCAGGACCCTACCTGACTCCAGCACACACAGCCAGCCCACATCCATGCTGCCCGATAGTGGTGCCCCACCTCCTCCCTTCGTGCATTGTAATCCGCCCACCGATCCGCCTTCCTCTGCTCTGTCAGTGGTACACATATATCGCCCGCCTGCCTTCTGCTCTGTCCCACTGACTGCATGGGGGAATATAACCAGGCAGTCTCTGAATGAGCTGCGGGCCGGATAAAACATCCAAGCGGGCCGGATGTGGCCCGCGGGCCGGGGTTTGGAGACCCCTGGCATACATAGGCGAATAGTTGGTTCTCTTTTGCTTAGAACCAACTGAATCAATCTTTTGATAGCCTCGACCTTTACCAGGGGCAGGAACACCCATCTTCTGTTCTGTGTCTAATCTCATGCCGAGATATTCCAACTGCTTTGTAGGTTGAAATGCTGATCTTTCCCCGGTTTAGGACCCAGCCGAACCTCTCGAGGTACTGAACCATGAGGGCTACTACGCATTCCACCAAGGAAGCGAGTGATCTATGATTAAGAGGTCGTCCAGGTATGCTAGGACCGGGATCCCTTGGATCCTTTAGACTGACTAGAATTGGAGCTAGGACCTTCGTGAATACCCGGGGGCCGTAGCCAGCCCGAAGGGGGGGCGCCACGAATTGGAAGTGACGTTGTATCACTGCGAAGCGTAAAAACAAAAATATTTGATGTGGCTGAAAGAATTGGTACATGAAGGTAACCATCCTTTATGTCTATAGAAGCCAGATCCTTCTGGAGTGTGGCGGCTGCTGACCGAACGGATTCTATCCGGAAAGAGCGAATCCTTAGGTAAGCATTTAAACCTTTTAGGTCCAAAATTGGTCCGACATCGCCGATGGGCCTTGGTATGACAAACAGATTGGAATAGAAACCTAGCCCCTGTTCTTGGGCTGGTACCTCTACCATTATGCCCTGGTAAAGCAGATGATCCAATGCCGCCCGCATTGAGGCCTTCCTTGTGGAGGAAATTTTAGAAATTCTAATCTGTAGCCTGTGGCCACAGATGATCGGACTCCCTCTGTCGGGGATCGATACCATGGCCCCTTGCCCCCAGAGGCCTGTCCTTGCGATCCATTGTTAAAAGTTTGATCGCGCAGGAGGTCCGTACTGCCTGGAATTTGAGGGCCCCGGAACAGGGGGGAGCTGCCTTTTAAACGCAGGACCCCGGAACTTCTTTTGACTGGTAAAAGGGTACTTTTGCCACTTGAAACAGTCTGAATGTATTTATCCAGATCTTTCCATGGAAGGGCAAACCTGCCAGTAGTCTTTTACATGGGGCTCGGCCGCCCAGTTCTTCAACCATAAGAGCCTTCTCATATGCACTAAAAATAGTGACAAACGAGACGCCTGCTGGATGGAGTCTTTTTATAACCTCTACCGCAAAGCACAGAGCTCTGGGAATATCCAATAACTCCTCTGCCTATTGGGCAGGGATGTCTTTAAGCATCTGTTTTGTCTGGTTCTTTAACGCCTGACAAACTCCAATTGCAGCCACTGCTGGCTGTAGCCAAGGATGCTGGAAAAAGTGTCTCTAAACGTTTATCGACCGGGACCTTAAACATTTGTATGTTTCCCCTCAGGCCAGTTAATGATTTATTCACCCATGAGATGGCTGCATCCACAGTTGGGAGCGCCCCCTTTCTTAGAAAAATGTCTTTTCCATAGGGTAAATAACAGAAAACCTTCCAGGTGGTCTCCCATCCAGGCACTAACCAGGCCCGACCCTGCTTAGCCTCCGAGATCAGACGAGATCGGGCGCTTTCCGGGTGATGTGGCCTCAAGGACCTCACGGGTAGTTGAAAAGCAGTGCCCGAACCGGGACTTGAACCCTGGACCCTCAGACCAAAAGTCCGATGCTCTACGGACTGAGCCATCCGGGCCCCTTTTAAAGAGCAATTGGTCAGGGGAAAGAGTGCCTGCAAGCACAAATATTTCCTGGCAGACGTGCATAAAGACTACCCTATCGTCAGCTTTAGGCGGCAGAAAAAGTTCTGTCCGGTCGTCCCAATCCTGGAAAAAACCAATTCCTCTAACAGAGGATGGACCGGAAAAGCTGCGTTGCTTAAAGGCGCTTTTAAAAGAACCCAAAGAGGATACCGCAGGAACCTGAGGCTCTGGAAATGGCAAATTAAATGCCGAGCGGACCATGTCTGTCAAAGACTGGACCCACAGACTCTCCGTCTGGGAGGCTGAAAACGATTCTTCAGTGGTAGATCCTTCCTCTAGGTTCTGTCCAACCGATCCACCTGAAATTCTAATTCCTCCGGAGAGAGAATCTCAGCATCCGAGGATACACCTTTTGGCGATGGGGATCTAGTCCGCTTCTTGCCAGAAAAAGAGCCAGCGATCATAGCTGTTAACTTTTTTCTCTAGCCCCCCTAGGGTGACGGCTAGCATCTCCTCTGTGATAACACAGGGTTGGGCCGACCTGGGCCAGCCTCAGCACCAGACCCCCTTAATGGCTTATCCAAGGTGACCCCTATAGGAATAACCTGTGGGGAAAGTATTGGCATATCATCAGAACCAGAGGAGGAACCCCTTTGTCTTTGCCTTTTCTTTTTTTTTTTTTTTTTTTTTGTGTTTTGATCCTGAACCCTTGGAAGCCATAATACAAAACCGAGGGACTCCGCCTACAACAACAGACTGTTATAGCCAGGAGTACAAAAAAATAAGGTTTAGGGGACAATAGGATCACTAATGCCCAAAAACGGTGGGGCTCAGTATGTTTTCCTTTATAATATTATTCACAACATACAGCCCCACCCCCAACATGTTTGCCAGCATTCAACCTGTTGCCAAGGGGATTTTTGGCTTAACAAAAAGTATTGGAGCTGACTCCAGCATGTAGTACCCCTTCTCGCCACCGGGAGTCACTGTGCTGCCAGCTCTACGTCCTCTCTCTCCAGCTCAGCTTTGAACTGAGCTAAGAACGCGCCTGCTGTGTATAACAGCAATTGAAGGCACGCCCACTCTACACTGCAGTCACGCTCCCCCCCCCCCCCCCCTCCCGAACGGCGCGAAAATTTTCTATATGCATGCGCGCGACTGTCGGGGGAGGAGAGCCCAGGAGGAGACGCACTCTGGAGCCCAGGAATGCAGGCTGGAGGACGCATCAGGCGGCAGATTTGAATCCCGGCAAGGTAAGGCTAAAAACAGGCCCCTAAGGAGTCCCTTTAGCCTAGAGACAGATCTGTTTTTTTTTTTTTTTTTTTTTAAAGATCTTCAACCAGCGAGCAGCAGGTAGCTAGCAAACATACATAGATAGGTAGGGGGATCAAGTGATGGGGGAGGGAACATTTCAGGGCATCCTGTCCATCAGACATAGTGACCATGGTGCCAATGCAGAGCATACTCAGGCTACCCCCCTTAAGATCTCCCCTGGAGAGCCTGCTGTCGAACCAAGTCCCGCAGGCTCCCCTCTTACCTGCTCCATGCCGCAGGACGTTTGCAAAACGGTCCAATCTTCTCCCATCTCCGTGGGTAGCGTAGTAGACCTTCAGGCACTGGGGTCCTGGAAGGAACCGCTGTCCTGGACCTATACAGCACCCTGGCAAACAGGATCTTTTGGTTTAGAAAACTCCAAGTCCTGGGCACAGGGTCCAGCCCTCTAGAGAGGAGCATTATAGGCAAAACCCCACGGTTTGGGGCCCGGGTACTGTCCACTTTGGCACTGAGGCTCCTTGGACAGATCCGGTTAGCCCGCCTTAATCCCAAGGATGTGGAGGCAAAGCTATTCCGTGACCAACACCTAAGACACTGGCGAAAAAACTGAGGTACTTCCTCTATGGGAGGGGGTTATATAGGGAGGGGACTTCCTGTTTGAGATTGCCAGTGTCCACACCTGAAGGTACTCCATATAACCCATATAGTAATGAATATGCTGCTCTGTGTCCCGTGATGTACGAGAAAGAAATTCTATTAACAGAACACGTACAATAGTATTGTAGAAAAAGGCGTAATCATTCAGGAAAGCAACTATTATAAATGGAAAAAAAAAAAAAAGATAAGATTATGTAACATGAAGTGTCATAATCATAACTTCATGGCAGCTATTTGATGACAAGTAATTGAGAAATTAAAGTGTAAGTAAATCCTTCTATCGTTTTCAGCCAAGGAAGCTGCCATCTTTGCCTTTTTTTTAAAACTACAACTGCCATAATGCTGCACATGTGATCAGTTATGACACCAGCCATTGGATGGTTTCACAGTTTGGTTGAGAGCACAACCAATGTGAGTGTTTCATTTCTGGCACGTGCCGGAAATGCAACTGTTTTACGGATGAGTTTACTTCCGCTTTAAAATTGATTGAAATAATATAAATATGTCATCTATGAAGAGAATAGAATAAACCTATAAAGAAATATAAAGTTAATGTGTTGTAGAATAGCTGGGGGGATAAATTAGGCTAAACAAAGGCAAAGTTCCTTCTCTCTGCTTTTTCTGGTGGGAAGGTCAAAAATCCCAACCGTTCAAAGCATCTTTTATTACAGTTCTTATGCAGCCGAGAAATGCGATACACCCCCCCCCCTTTTTTTTTTTTTTAATAATGTTTTTGTTATACCTATAAAAAAAAAAAAAAAAAACATTTGCCTTTCATTTACATTTCAAACTGAATTGCTCGATTTACAAGGTGATCTTTTCAAAGTTCTATTGGCCTTTGGGCTGCTTTAGCCGATTCTGTGTTAGTAAAAGAAGATTTGCGCTTTTCTGTCTGTTACAGCGTGATGAATGTGCTTACTCCATTATGAATGGTAGTTTTACCAGAACGAGCGTGAAAACAAAATGTAAAAAAAAAAAAAAATAGTAGCGAAACCGGTTTAGTTCGTTTTTTGCTGGCTAGTTTGAACGTGTGCCAGGGACCTTGCAGATTTTTTTTGTATACAGCCCTGCCCATGTGTACCTTTCCCCTTTTAGCTAGTTTTAATCATAATCTGAGTGGCAGCTATTGTTGAGTTGTCCAGCAAGTGACACAATCCTCGATAATGAAATTGTATGATGTGAAACCACCATAGGCTTGGACACGTCATCTGACCTCCTGATTTAGGCTGCATTCACACCCGAGCGTTTTCAGCTCATAAAACAACCAACAAACAAAATCCCATTCATTTCAATGACATCTGCTCACATCTGAGCGTTTTGTCACCTGAAGCAAAACGCCTGAAAAATGCCTTAAGTTCAGAAAAGAACAGGAGCTTCTTTGTGGCAGATAAAGGCGTTTTTCTGCCTTTTACATTGGTAACTTGCACAAAATCGCGTTAAAAACGCTTAGGTGTGAATGTAGCCGCGTACACACGATAATTTTTCAGCATGAAAAAAAAAAAAAGTTTTTTCCAACTTCGTCATTAAAAACGGCATTGCCCACACACCGTCGTTTTAAAAAAATTATGAACAAAGCGCGGTGACGTACAACACGTACGACGGCACTTTAAAGGGGAAGTTCTATTGGCCTTTGGGCTGCTTTAGCCGATTCCGTGTTAGTAAAAGAAGATTTGCGCTTTTCTGTCTGTTACAGCGTGATGAATGTGCTTACTCCATTATGAATGGTAGTTTTACCAGAACGAGCGTTCCCGTCTCATAACTTGCATCTTAACATGCGCGGGTTTAAAACTTTGTTTTAGCCCACACACGATCATTTTTTACATCCCGAAAAACGACAGTTTAAAACAACGTTAAAAAATGCAGCATGTTCAAATTTTTTTTTTTGTTGTTTTTCAGAACCTGAAAAACTATGTGTAGACCACACACGATCATTTTAAATGACGTTTTTTCAAAGACGACGTTTTTCAATGCCGAAAAATTATCGTGTGTACGCGGCATGAGGCTGGATTCACACCTATGCATTTTTTGTGCTTTTCGCATATTTGCACTACACAACATGTTCCATAGGAAACCATGTTAAAATGGACTGTAGTCCAAATCTGCAAAATGCAAAAAGTACTAAAGATTCATAGGTGTGAATCTGGCCTTATAGACGATGGAGTCACAAATAGAGCAGCATTATGAACAAGTACAGTAATGCCGCGTACACACGGTCGTTTTTTGTGAAAAAACGTCATTTAAAATGATCGTGTGTGGGCAAAACGTTGTTTTACGTCTTCAAAAAAAAATTCGAACATGCTTGAATTTTTTATGTCGTTTTTCAGAATGTCATCTTTTGCTTCACAAAAAATGATTGTGTGTGGGCAAAACGACGTTTAAAACAACGTTTTTAAACCCGCGCATGCTCAGAAGCAAGTTAGGAGACGGGAGCTTCAATGGAACAGAGTGCCGTCGAACGCGTTGTACGTAACCGCACTTTGCAAGAGCATTTTCAGAAAACGATGGTGTAGAGGCAACGTCGTTTTTTAAAATGAAGTTTGAAAAACATTGTTTTTTTCATGAGAAAAAAATATGTTTTTTACAAGACAAGAAGCGACCGTGTGTACGCGGCATAAGACTTTTGTGACTCCTTTAATAAAGAACATTACCAGCATGTTCGCAGATTCATCCCGAGAAATAGGACTACCCTGGAAAGAGCGTATATTTTGTACTCTGCTCTAATGCCGCGTACACACGATCATTTTTCGTCATGAAAAAAAACGTAGTTTCTCAAAAACGTCATTTAAAATGATCGTGTGTGGGCTTCACATTTTTCAGGTTCTGAAAAACGACAAAAAAAAAAAAAATTCGAACATGCTGCATTTTTTAACGTTGTTTTAATCGATGTCGTCGTTTTTCGGGATGTAAAAAATTATCGTGTGTGGGCTAAAATGACGTTAAAAACCTGCGCATGCTCAGAAGCAAGTTATGAGACAGGAGCGCTCGTTCTGGTAAAACTACCGTTCATAATGGAGTAAGCACATTGATCACGCTCTGACAGACAGAAAAGCGCGAATTGTCTTTTTCGAACAAGGAATCAGCTAAAGCAGCCCAAAGGCGAAGAGAACTTCCCCTTTATAGTGCCGCTGTGCATAATGCCGCCTGCACACGATCGTTTTTCGGCATGAAAAAGAAAAAGGGATTTTTAAATACAGCTTACCTGTAAAATCCTTTTCTTGGAGTACATCACGGGACACAGAGCGGCATATTCATTACTATGTGGGTTATATGGAGTACCTTCAGGTGTGGACACTGGCAATCTCAAACAGGAAGTCCCCTCCCTATATAACCCCCTCCCCTAGAGGGAGTCCCTCAGTTTTGTAGCAAGCAGTATGCCTCCCAAAATGGTCACCCAAAAGAGGGGTGGGAGCTCTGTGTCCCGTGATGTACTCCAAGAAA
Organism: Rana kukunoris; assembly: GCA_029574335.1. Lineage (NCBI taxonomy): Eukaryota > Metazoa > Chordata > Amphibia > Anura > Ranidae > Rana > Rana kukunoris. Next base: position 209,915,441 of record CM056054.1, on the reverse strand, counting down.
AGGATTTTACAGGTAAGCTGTATTTAAAAATCCCTTTTTCTTTCTCGTACATCACGGGACACAGAGCGGCATATTCATTACTATGTGGGATGTCCGAAAGCAATGCTTTAAATGAGGGGAGGGAGACATCTTCCAAAGAAGGATTCAATTTAGAGGTAAACTCAAATAATAATAATAATTCCAACTTAGTCAAGAAAAAACTTTTTCTTTTTTTTTTTTTTTTTTTTTTCTTTTTACAACCAAGGGTGCTTCTGATCCCGAGGATCTCAAACTGCAGCCTGTAGTACTGCCTGTCCAAAGGCAGAATCTGCATTCCTTCTCACGTCTAGTTGATAAAACTTTGTAAACGTGTGGACTGATGCCCACGTCGCTGCCTTGCATATCTGAGCCATAGAGATCTGATGGTGTGCTGCCCAGGAGGCGCCCATGGCCCTGGTAGAATGGGCCTTTACCGACAAAGGAGGAGGCAATCTCTTCAAACCGTAGGCTTGAATGATTAATTGTCTAATCCATCTCGAGATGGTGGATTTTGCAGCTGCCTGCCCCTTCTTGGGGCCATCTGGTAGAACGAACAACACATCTGTTTTCCGGATCTTTTCTGTAGCTTTAAGATAGGCCTTCATGGCCCGGACAATATCCAAGGTATGCAGCAACCCCTCCTTTCTAGATGTGGGTTTTGGAAAGAAGGATGGAAGTACCAAATCCTGGTTCAAGTGAAATTTGGATATAACCTTTGGTAGAAAGGAAGGATGGGGCCGGAGAACTGCCCTGTCCTTATGCAGAACGAGATATGGTTCCTTACACGATAAGGCTGCTAATTCTGACACTCTCCTGGCCGAAACTATGGCGACCAAGAAAACCAACTTTCTTGTCAGTAAGACTAAAGGAATCTCAGCCAACGGCTCAAAGGGTTGTTTCTGTAAAGTGGACAGGACAAGATTTAAGTCCCATGGACAAATTGGTGACTTGACAGGAGGATTAATACGCAAGACCCCCTGTAAGAAGGTCTTTACCAGCGAGTGGGTGGCCAGCGGCCTCTGAAACCACACTGACAGAGCTGAGATCTGTCCCTTGATTGTGCTTAGTGCCAGGCCTTTATCCACTCCTAGCTGGAGAAAACTTAACACCCTATCAATAGTATATTTGCGGGAATTCCATCTTTTGGATTCACACCAGCCTACGTAGTTCCTCCACACCCTGTAATAAATCACCCTGGAGACCGGCTTTCTAGCCCTAATCAGGGTAGGAATTACCTGCCTAGACAGACCTCTACCCCTGAGAATCAGGGATTCAGCCTCCAGGCCGTCAAATTTAGACGCCGTAATGTAGGGTGGAGGATCGGGCCTTGTGAGAGTAGGTCTGGTTGTAGAGGAAGAGTCCAAGGGTCTCCCACTGCCATCTTCAGGACTAGTGAGTACCAAGTCCTCCGGGGCCAAGCCGGAGCTACTAGAATGACTGGCTTGTGCTCCACTCTGATCTTGCGCAACAGGCGAGGGAGTAACTGTAGCGGAGGGAATGCATATAGAAGTTTGAATTGATGCCAAGGGCAAACCAACGCATCGGTTCCGCAAGCCATAGGATCCCTCGCTCGAGACACGAACCTGTCTAGTTTCTTGTTGAACCTGGATGCCATTATATCTACATCTGGCATTCCCCACCTCTGGCAGATTGTCTGAAAGACCTGGGGATGCAGAGACCACTCCCCTGGCAACAGACTCTGGCGACTTAAGAAGTCTGCCTGCAGGTTGTCCACTCCGGGAATGAATATCGCTGAAATGCAGGGTACATGAACCTCTGCCCACTGAAAAATCAAGCTCACCTCCCTCTGAGCGGCCCGACTCCTGGTTCCCCCTTGGTGGTTTATGTATGCCACCGCCGTGGCATTGTCTGACTGGATTCTCACCGGGAACCCCTTTAATCTGGAGGTCCATGCCAGAAGGGCTAGGCGAGCAGCTCTGATCTCCAAGATATTGATGGGGAGCTGCCTCTCTGCTTTCACCCAAGTTCCCTGGCGAGAGAAACCGCTCGAAGACCGCCCCCCAGCCTGCCAGGCTGGCGTCTGTGGTAACTACCTTCCAGACAACAGGGCTGAAGGATTTTCCCTTTAGAAGATTCTGGGGGTTCAACCACCAGGCCAGGCTTTGTCGGACCCTTGATGATAGCGTCAAAGGGACTCTAAGGCATGTGCCCTCTTGCCCCAGGCTGCTAGAATGGCTGCCTGTAGGACGCGAGTGTGGATCTGAGCGTATGGTACTGCCTCGAACGTGGCCACTAGCTTGCCTAGTACTCGCATACACAGGCGAATAGTTGGTTTTTTTCTTGTTTAGAACCAACTGAACCAACCCCTTGATAGCCTCGATCTTTACCAGGGGCAGGAACACCCTTTGCTGTTCTGTGTCTAACCTCATGCCGAGGTATTCCAACTGCTTTGTAGGCTGGAACGCTGACTTTCCCCGGTTTAGGACCCAGCCGAATTCTTCGAGGTACCGAACCGTGAGGTTTACTGCCTTTTGCAGACCCGGCCGTGAGTGATCTATGATTAAAAGGTCGTCCAAGTATGCTAGGACTGTGACCCCTTGGATCCTTAAATTGGCCAGAACTGGGGCTAGGATCTTCGTGAATACCCGGGGGGCCGTGGCCAGCCCGAAGGGGAGCGCCCTGAATTGGAAGTGTCGCTGCCCTACACGCGAAGCGTAAAAATCTTTGATGCGACTGAAAGATTGGTACATGAAGGTAAGCATCCTTTATGTCTATGGAGGCCAGAAAATCGTCCTTCTGAAGCGCGGCGGCTGCTGACCGGATGGATTCCATCCGGAAGGAACGAACCCTTAGGTAACCGTTTAACCTTTTTAGGTCCAAGATTGGCCTGACATCGCCGTTGGGCTTTGGTATGACAAAGAGATTGGAATAGAAACCTAGCCCTTGCTCTTGGGCTGGCACCTCTATTATTACGTCCTGGCAGAGCAGGTGATCCAAAGCTGCCAGCAATGAGGCCTTCCTTGCTGGATCCCTTGGTAGCCTTGATTCTTGAAAATGAGGCGGAGGATACTTTAGGAACTCCAGTCTGTAGCCTGTGGTTACAGATGCCCGGACCCATTTGTCGGGGATCTTGGCTTCCCAAACTTCTGAGAAGAAACGAAGCCTTCCCCCCACCCGCGAGAGTGGGGGCGCCCCTTCATAAGGCAGACTTAGGGGCTGTCTTTGTCGGCTTGCGATACCATGGCCTCTTACCCCCAGGGGCCTGTCCCTGCGATCTACTGTTAACGTTGGATCGTGCAGGCGGCCGTCGATACTGCCTGGAATTTGAGGGCCCCGAGACAGGAAAAAGCTGCCTTTTAAATGTAGGACCCCGGAATGTCTTTTTGACCGGTAAAAGGGTACTCTTGCCATTTGAAATAGTCTGAATATATTTATCCAGATGCTCTCCGAAGAGTCGTCCTCCATGGAAGGGAAACCCTGCCAGAAGCTTTTTGCATGGGGGCTCCGCCGCCCAGTTCTTCAACCATAAGAGCCTTCTCATGTGCACCAAAAATAGTGATAAACGAGAGGCCTGCTGGATGGAATCTTTTATAGCATCTACAGCAAAACACAGAGCTCTGGGAATGTCAGAAAACTCTTCTGCTTGTTGGGTAGGCATGTCCTTTAACATTTCCTTTGTCTGGTCTTTTAACGCCTGACAAACACTAATCGCAGCCACAGCTGGCTGTACCACTGCTCCTGCCGTAGCAAAGGATGCTTTTAGAAGTGTCTCTAACCTTTTATCAACCGGATCTTTAAACATATGTATGTTTTCCACCGGGCAAGTTAGTGATTTATTCACACATGAGATGGCTGCATCCACTACTGGGAGCCTCCACCTCTTGGAGAATTTTTCCTCCATGGGGTAAATGACCGCAAATCTTTTCGGTGGCAGAAAAATCCTGTCCGGCCGTACCCAATCCCGAAAGATCAATTCCTCCAAGAGAGGATGGACCGGAAAAACTGCGTTGCTTAACGGAGCTTTCAAAGAGCCCAGAGAGGATACCGGAGGAACCTGAGGCTCTGGCAATGGTAAACTAAATGCCGAGCGGACCATGTCCGTCAAAGACTGTACCCACAGTCTTTCTGTCTGGGAGTCTGAAAATGGTTGCTCAGAGGCAGATCCCTCAATCCCTGAACCCTCTTGGTTCAGGTCTAGTTGATCCTCCTGTGATTCCAATTCCTCCGGAGAGAGAATCTCAGCATCTGAGGATACACCTCTTGGTGATGGGGATCTAACCCGTTTCTTACCAGGAATAGCTCTAGCGATCAATGCTGCTATTCTCTCTTCTAGCCCCCCTAGGGATACGGCTAGCATCTCCTCTGTGATAAACACAGGGCTGGGCTGATCTGGGCCAGCCTCCGCACCAGATCCCCCTAATGGCTCATCCAAGGCGCCCTTTATGTTAATAAGTTGCGGGGAAAGTATCGGCATATCATCAGAATCAGAAGGGGAACCCCTTTGTTTTTTGGTCTTTTTTGTACCCTTTGACCCCGAACCTTTGGAAGCCATAATACAAAATCGAGGGACTCCGCCCACACAACAGACTGTAGTGGCCAGGAGTACAAAACCAGAGCTTAGGGGACAATAGATCACTAATGCCCAAAAACTGATGGGATCCCGTATGTTTTTCTCTTTTTTTTTTTTTTTTTTTAAATATATATTTTCTTTCTTTTAAAACATACAGTGACCCCAAACTTAGTTTGCCAGCCTCCAACCTGCTGCAAAAAGGGGAATTTCTTGGCTTAACAAAAAAGGCATTGGAACAAAGTCCAGCATGTACTACCCCTCTTCCGCCACCGGGAGTCACTGTTCTGCCGCTCTGCGTCCTCTCCTTCTGAAATCAGCCTCAGACTGAGCACTGACAATGTCTGCTGATCTATAACAGCACAAGGCGCGCCCCTGTATGACGCCGCAGGCACGCCCCCCCCCGCCCTTCTGTCTGAACGGCGCGAAAAACGTCTATAAGACGTGCGCGCGCACGCGCGCGCGCGCGTATGCCGGAACAGGAGGAACATGGAGGAGCCGCGCTGCTGGAGACCCAGGACTGCAGAAACAGGCGGCAGATTCAAACCCCCGGCCAGGTAGGACTCTCAAAAAAGGCCCCTAGGGATCCTTACTAGTCCTAGGAAGAAAGCAGCAGGTTAGCTAGCAACACATTCTTAGACAGGGGAACCTAGTGATGGGGGAAAAAAGGTGTCATCCTGTCTCTCTCAGACATAGTGAGCAAGGTTGCCCATGCAGAGCATACTTAGGCTATCCCCCCTTTTAGGTTACCCCGGAGAGCCTGCTGTCGAACCAAGTCCCGCAGGCTCCCCCTTACCTGCTCCATGCTGCAGGATGTTTGTCCAGCAAACTGATCCAATCTTCTCCCATCTCCGTGGGTAGCGTAGTAGACCTTCAGGCCCTGGGGTCCTATGAAGGTACCCACTGTCCTGGACCTATATAGCACCCTGGCAAACAGGAACTTATGGTTTTTACAAACTCCAAGTCCTGGGCCCAGCCCTCCAAAGAGGAGCATTATAGGCAAAACCCCACGGTCTGGGGCCCGGGTTCTGTCCACTTTGGCACTGAGGCTCCTTGGACAGATCCGGTTAGCCCGCCCTTAATCCCAAGGATGTGGAGCAAAGCTATTCCGTGACCAACACCTAAGACACTGGCGAAAAAACTGAGGGACTCCCTCTAGGGGAGGGGGTTATATAGGGAGGGGACTTCCTGTTTGAGATTGCCAGTGTCCACACCTGAAGGTACTCCATATAACCCACATAGTAATGAATATGCCGCTCTGTGTCCCGTGATGTACGAGAAAGAAAACAACGTTTTTAACCACTTAATCACCAGGCCTATTTTGGCACTTCTCTCCATGTAAAAATCACAATTTTTTTGCTAGAAAATTTATCAGAACCCCCAAACATATATATTTTTTTTAGCAGACACCCTAGGGGATAAAATGGCGGTCATTACAACTTTTTTTCTTGCACGGTATTTGCGCAATAATTTTTCAAACGCCTTTTCTTTTAGGGGAAAAAACGGTTTCATGAATTAAAAAAACAACAACAAAACAGTAAAGTTAGCCCAATTTTTTTGTATAATGTGAAAAACGATGTTACGCCGAGTAAATAGATACCTAACATGTCACGCTTTAAAATTGCACACACTCAGGGAATGGCGCCAAACTTCGGTACTTAAAAATCTCCATAGGTGACGCTCTAAAATTGTTTACAGGTTACTATTTTTGAGTTTATTATGATTATTTTTTACTTAATTTTTTTACTTTTACACTTTAAAAAAAAAAAAAAATGTGATCACTTTTATTCCTATTACAAGGAATGGAAACATCCCTTGTAATAGCAATCACTGTGACAGGTCCTCTTTATGGAGAGATGTGGGGTCATCTCTCCATATCTAAGACCCCACATCTCTCCTCCAGGCTGGAAAGCATTAGATCGTAAAAAAAAAATTCACCAATCTAATGCTTTCAGCCGTGATTGCGGCTGCGTTTACATTCCGGGTACCGGGCGTGACATCATAACGTCGCGCCCGGTCCTCCGACAGTCATCTGGTCACCAGTCATCTCTATGGTTCTGCAGGGAACGCCGGCCGATTCGCTCTCCGGGCCCCCGATGGCACGGGAGAGCCCAGAGAAGCACCGGATGGCGGCGGGAGGACGTCCCCTCCCACCGCCTATAAGAACGATCAAGCGGCGGAACCGCCGCTATGATCGTTCTTATGGTGCACAGAATCGCCGGCTGAAGACGGCGATATCTGAATGATGCCTGTGGCTGCAGGCATCACCCAGATATTCCCACATAAAGTGGAGGACGTCATATGACGTCCTAAGGTGAGCAAGTGGTTAAAAACATCATTTAAAATGATTGTGTGTGGGCTTCACATCGTTTTTCATCTTCTGAAAAACGGAAAAAAAAAAAAAAATTCGAGCAGGCTTCATTTTTTAACGTAGTTTTTCGGGTTGTAAAAAATGATCGTGTGTGGGCTAAAATGACGTTAAAAACAACGTTTTAAACCCATGCATGCTCAGAAGCAAGTTAGGAGACGGGAGCTTGAATGGAACTTACACTTTAGAGTGCCGTCGTACATGTTGTATGTCACTGCGCTTTGCTCATCATTTTTTTGAAAAACGATGGTGTGTGGGCAACGTCGTTTTTAATGATAAAGTTGGAAAAACTTAGTTTTTTTTTCCCCCCATGATAAAAAACGTCATTTTTTTTTCCATGCCGAAAAGTGATCGTGTGTACATATCGGGAAAACAGCACACTACATACAGTACATGTACATGGTATATTACTCACCTCATGGGATAACATTTTATAAAGTTCTTCTCTGGTCACTGAAATGCGCTCTCTATCGGTACTGTCCACAACAACGATTACAAACTACAAATGGAGAGAAAGCACATAAAAATCAATGAAACCCCAAAATAAACAAAACATGTGCTAGTTTATTCTTCCTCTCAAATCTTTCACCAATCAGCATATAAGTGTGGTAAGGATATTAGAGTGCAAGCTCCTTGGGTGACAGGGGTTGTACAGGGAACTAGATGGTTCACCTCTCCCCCTTAGAACTAGGGATCGACTGATTATCGGTAAGGCCAAAATCAGCATTTTCCCAAAAATCTGTATCGGTCGCAAACTAGACCGAGATTACTTCAAGGGGTTTTACCGGGGAGATTCATGGTACCGTTCTTTAAAGCGGACGGTAGGCTTCATAGAGCCAGATTACTGTCCTTCAAACTTTAGGGGGGCAGACAATTGGCAGTGGAGGACCAGTGCCCCATCATTGCTGCCAGTGGGAGGACCAGTGCCCCATCATTGCTGCCAGTGGGAGGACCAGTGCCCCATCATTGCTGCCAGTGGGAGGACCAGTGCCCCATCATTGCTGCCAGTGCCCTATTGTTGTCACAGGCAGAAAGTACACCCCACGGTTGCCGACAGTGGATGAAATAATGCCCCAAGGACCAGATAAAAGCAAACAAAAGGCCAGATCTAGCCTCACAGTCCGCAGTTTGGAGAACACTACTCTAAGGTATGGCTTACTTAGGCACATGCGCACAAGGAAAATCCAAAAAGAACATAAAGAAGGCAATTGCATTTCTTTAAAAAATATATAAACTTATTATGTAATTCTCCATTTATGACAAAACAGGTTTGAGCCTAGTTCTGCTTTAACAAAATTTTACATTTCAGATTGTCAACCAGAGAGACAGGATATGCCTATACCAGTGGCGGTTCGTCCATAGAGGGCGCTGGAGCGCCGCCCCCTCTGGCTCTCACCGCCACTGAGTCTAATAACATAGATTCATGCATTGCACAAATCTATGTTATTATCGCCGCTGTTATTCAGATGGTCGGCGCTCATGTCCAGCCATCTGAATAACGCCAGCTGGTTGGCTGTACGGAAATGTCTATCAGAGCCAACAGCTCCGATAGGCTTTCCCAATACAGCCCTCGGGTCCCGGAAGCTTATCCACAGACTGTACGCCCCTTGGATAAGATGACAGGCATCTCAGCCAATCAGGTTGGCCGGTTCTGGCTACCGGTAACCTGATTGGCTGAGACGCCTGTCAGTCATCGAGGGCGGGAGAAGACATCGTGGGACGTGGATGCCTGACTCCAGTAAAGGTAAGTGCCGGGCGGGGGGGGGGGAGAAGAGAAAGCAATTTACAGGGCACAGTGGGGACAATTGGCACAGCGGAGACCATTAAAGGGCACAGTGGTGACAATTGATGGCACAGTGGCTGCGTTTAATGGCATGGCACAGTGGTGACAATTGATGGCACAGTGACTGCATTTGATGGCATGGCACAGTGGTGCGAATTGATGGCACAGTGGCTGCATTTGATGGCATGGCACAGTGGTGCAAATTGATGGCACAGTGGCTGCGTTTGGGCACAGTGAGACAGCAATTTTTTTTTCCTTTGCGCCCCCCCAAAAATTTTAAAGCACCAGCCGCCACTGGCCTATACTGACATCATATATTAGCATGCTTTTTACCCCGAGACACCAATCAGAAGAAAGTGCTTGCCTCTGTGTTTGTGTAATAAGTGTTCCATGAAGATCGGAGAGATTCTTGTCCTCCGATATCCCACATCAGAAAGCGAGTGTTGTTCACTACAATTTCTTCCACATTGCTCCCTATTGTTGGGGACGTGTGCACCACCTCATTCATGGAACTGGAAAACACAAAAACACAACATTAGTAAAAAAAAATTCTAAGGTTTTGAGTGGTTTAATCTGTCTTTAAAAATTCCATGCAATTAATCTTAGAACAGTGGTAGCGATCTACCTTAGAATTTAACATCAACACAAGGGTCTTGATGGGCATGGATGGAGGAGGAATTAACCACTTAAGACCCGGGCCAAAATGCAGCTAAAGGACCTTGCCCCTTTTTGCGATTCGGCACTGCATCGATTTAACTGACAATTGTGCGATGTGGCTCCCAAACAAAATTGGCGTCTTTTTTTCCCCACAAATAAAGCTTTTTTTGGTGGTATTTGATCACCTCTGCGGTTTTTATTTTTTGCGCTATAAACCAAAATAAAGCCACAATTTAAAAAAAAAAAAAAAAAAGCAATATTTTTTACTTTTTGCTATAATAAATAAATATAATTTATAAAAATAAAAAACATGTCCTCAGTTTAGGCCAGGGGTCTCCAAACATTTTAAACAAAGGGCCGGTTTATTGTCCTTCAGACTCTTGGAGGGCCGGATTTTGATCAGCGGGGGTGTAAATTTTCCTGGCATCAGTGGGACTAAACATCTGGTATTAGGGGGGAGGAATAGTGCCCCATCGTTGGCATCATAGGGAGGAATAGTGCCCTATTAGTGGTGTCAGTGGAAGAAATGGTGCTTCACGGTCGGTGTCACATGGCAGAATAGTGTCTTGTATCAGTGGGAGAGATAGTGCCCCTAGGGCCGGATAAAGGCAAGCAAAGGGCCGCATTCGGCCCTCGGGCCACAGTTTGGAGACCACTGGTTTAGGCCACTTCTTCTACCTATTTTTGGTTAAAAAAAAAAAAATAACGCAAAATAAGCGTTTATCGGTTGGTTTGCGCAACATTTCTAGCGTTTACAAAATAGGGGATAGTTTTTTTTTTTTTTTTTTTTACTATTAATGGCGGCGGCGATCAACGATTTTTTTCATGGCTGCAACATTATGGCGGACACTTCGGACAATTTTGACACATTTTTGGTACCATTGTCATTTTCACAGCAAAAAAATGCATTTAAAATGCATTGTTTACTGTGGAAATGAAAGTTGCAGTTTGGGAGTTAACCACAGGGGGCGCTGATTGGTTTATGTGTGACCTGAAGTGTGTTTACAACTGTAGGGGGGTGCGGCTGTAGGTGTGACGTCATCGATTGTGTCCCCCCTATAAAAAAGGGATAACACGATCGATGCTGCCGCCACAGTGAAGAACTGGGAAGCCGTGTTTACACACAGCTCTCCCCGTTCTTCAGCCCCGGGGACGGATCGCGGGACTCCTGCGGCGATCGCGTCCGCGGGACCCGGAGCTTTGGACCAGGTCGCGGGAGCGCGCCCACGACCCACGGCTGGGTACTAGTACAGGACGTACCTGTACGTGGATGTGCCCAGCCGTGCCATTCTGCCGACGTATATGTGCAGGAGGCGGTCCTTAAGTGGTTAATAAAAAAAAAAAAGGAAACCACTACATCAAAAGTAAAAAACAAAAGAAAACCCATTATTTGCAATACATGTGTGTGAACATTTTATCTGCCAAAAGATTGGTAATCTTCTTCAGCCCCTCTTGTAATTAAAAGGCCACCCATACCTTTATGTGTTTATTGGATGCTAGATACGACAAATGGTCCTCCTGACCCATAGCAAGGTGAAAGAAGGCGAGCCAGGGAAACAATTTCCTAATAAAACCAGTATTTGCATACTAAAGCACCTAGGGATGGTCTTGAGAGCGGTTGTAAACCCGTACATATATCCAATGAAGTGAACTACCTCAGGCAATACTCAGAGACTAAACAAATCCTCCTACGTAGGTTGTACCCGTTTATTGCAGTCTTCTCTTCTCTATATCCAGTCAAAGTGCAGAATGTATAAAGCTTGTCTGAGCTGTCAGAAAAAGGGGGCGGATAGCTGAAGGTAAACTCTGCAGAGCTCAGAGAGTTCTCTAAGAGCTGATTGGAGGGAACACCCCCACCCCCTTCACTCAGCACACAGGAACAGAGCTGAGGCGGTCAATCAGCTGGGCACTCGAGAAGAGGAGTCAGGAGTCCCGCTGAGGATCGGGGCCATGCTGTGCAAAACCAAATGCACAGAGGAGGCAAGTTTTTTTTTTTTTTTTTTTTAACAAACCTTTATATATCCTTTAACTGCTTCCGGACCAGCCGCCGTCATACGGCGGCAGGCTGACTCCCCTGGAAAAACCGTCGTAGCTGTACATCAGCCGCTTTAAGACAACTAGGGGGGCGCAACGACCGAGCCGATGTGCAAAGGGGTCGCGATGACCGCCAAGCACCTGTGATCGCTCCACACAGAGACAGAACGGAGGTCTGTCAATGTAAACAGACAGATATCCTTTTTGTCAGGGGAGAGGAGCCATATCTGTTGTTCATACTATGTATGAACACCAATTAGTCTCCTCGCCCTGGCAGTCCCATCCCCCCCAGTTAGCTTTATTCATGCAGATAGCAGAGGAAGGAAGCAACATACAAAAAGAACACTTAGCGCTCTTAATTGAGACACGTAGACACTAGAGGGATATGCTTTGTACATATTGAGCGCCCAGAGGCGATTCAGTTCGCATGTGCCGTGCTATATACGTTTTTCATTCATTCATTTCATGTCCGAGATACACAACCACTTTAATTCCCGTAAACAGAAGTATTAAGCTTAAAATGACACTAAAGATTCCTTTTTTTGTTTTAAATAACAAAACATGTCATACTTGCCTCCACAGTAGAGTTAGTTTTGCACAGAGTGGCCCCGATCTTCCTTTTCTGGGGTCCCACGGCAGCGCTCGCGGCTCCTCCCCGCATTAGTTACCCCCTCTGGGAAGCCCTCTCCCGAGGGGGCTTACCTTACGGGCGTGCTCCCAAGTCATTCATTCGGTGTCCATAGCCTATGACTAGGTCCCGCCCCCCCGCATCATTGGATTTGACCGACAGCAACGGGAGCCAATGGCTGCGCTGCCATTAATCTATCCAATCAAGGGCCAGGAACAATGGCAGGAACGCAGACACTGCAAGGTGTTTTTCACCTTTAATGCATAGGATGCATTAAAGGTGAAAAACACAAAGGTTTACAACCCCTTTAACTTTCCTGTAGTCAATTTTTCCTACCTGCTCTCTATTTAAGAGCTGCAGCCTTTATCCTTCTTCCTCAGCATTCAATGCCTCTGGGAATGTCAGATGTCGGTGTCCTGATATGCTCTGTGGTTTTATTTTTTGCCCCCTACTGTCCCCTTTAATGACGGAGGAGCCAGCAGACAAAAGCCCGACACAAGGCGGCAGATTTTCACTGGACGACAAATAGGAGGCACAGGCTGCTGGAGAGGCAAGTATCATTCCACATCCAATACTAAACATTGCTTTGGGCAATTTTTTAGGGTGGCAACAAAGTTGCTGGCGTATGTTCACACTTCTAAGAAAAAAGGGCTGGTAAAAGAGATAGTTGTATAGGCACACTGACTGCCTGGGCCTGAGATCTGTGCAGTCCTTGTGCAAACCAACATACGAAGACAAAGGATCACTTGAAATCTGGAAACAACAACAACTTGCGGTCTGCTTTTCGGTTAAAAATATATATACTTACAACTGATATAATATTGTTGTTTTCCCAGCATTATCCAGTCCCACAATAATCACTTTGTGCTCTGAAATATAAAAAGAAGGAGAAAAGAAAATTCCATTATTGTTCTAGCATTTTCTTTCCCACTAATAACACAGATCACCTCCCTACACCTAAAGTACCTTGTACCTACCAGAGCTCCTGTGGATGATTAGGATGAATAGGGTGGGTGGTATATTAACCACTTCAGATCCGCGCCATAGACAAAAGACGTCAACAGCGCGGACCTGAAGTGCCGGGATCACGTCTTTGGACGTCATGTTATTATAATTGCCGTCGCATCGCTGAGGATTCCATGCGTGTACCCGGCGGCCGCGATGTCCGTCAGGTACACGCGATCGGCGGTGACAGCAGGGACGTGGAGCTCTGTGTGTAAACACAGAGCTCCAGGTCCTGTCAGGTAGAGGAGACAGATGCCGTTTCCCTTGTACATAGGGACACAGCATCGGTCACCTCCCCCAGTCAGTCCCCTCCCCCCACACAGTTAGAACACACCCAGGGAATACATTTAACCCCTTCCTCACCCTCTAGTGTTAACCCCTTCAATGCCAGTCACATTTATACAGTAATTAGTGCATATTTATAGCACTGGTCGCTGTATAAATGTTAAGGGTCCCAAAAATTTGTCAAAAGTGTCCCATGTGTCCGTTGTTATGTCGCAGTACCAATAAAAAAAGAAATAAAAAAAATCTCAGATCGCCGCAATTACTAGTAAAAAAAAAAAATCATAATTCTGTCCCCTATTTTGTAGGCGCTATAACTTTTGCGCAAAGCAGTCGCTTATTGCGTTTTTTTTGTTTTTTTTTACAAAAATACGTAGAAGAATACGTATCGGCCTTAACTGAGAAAAAAAATTGAGAAAAAAAAATTGTTTAAAAAAAAAAATTGGGATATTTATTATAGCAACAAGTAAAAAATATATATTTTTTTAAATTGTCGCTCTTTTTTTGTTTATAGCGCAAAAAATAAAAACCGCACTGGCGATCAAATACCACCAAAATAAAGCTCTATTTGTGGGGAAAAAAGGGCATCAATTTTGTTTGGGAGCCAGGTCGCACGAGCGCGCAAATGTCAGTTAAAGCGAAGCAGTGCCGGAAGCTGAAATGTCGCCTGCGCACGAATGGGGTTTATGTGCCCAGTAAGCAAGTGGTTAAAGGTATCAGAAAGCCATTGAGCTATCCATAATGTCATTTCAAAACTTGCGTTTAATATCTTTAACCACTTATCTACCGGGCACTTTCACCCCCTTCCTGCGCAGTCAATTTTTTAGCTTTCAGCGCGGTCACACTTTAAACACTTCGCTACCGCCCATTGTCTGCCAGGCACCTGCAAATGTTTACACACACACACACACACACACACACACACACAGATCCACAGTCCTGCCAGGCGAGGAGACCGATGCGTGTTCCCAGTACAGGAGGAACACACATCGGTCTCCTCCCCTTGCGAGTTCCCCTCCCCTACAGTTAGAATCACACACTAGGGAACATACTTAACCCCTTCAGCACCCCCTAGTGTTAACCCCTTCCCTGCCAGTCACATTTATACAGTAATCAGTGCAGTTTTATAGCATTAATCACTGTATAAATGTGAATGGTCCCAAAAATGTGTCAAAAGTGTTCGATATATCCGTCGCAACGTCACAGTCACAATAAAAATTGCAGAAAGCCACCATTACTAGTAAAAAAAAAAAATGCAATAAAACTATCCCCCTTTTTTTTTTTTAGACGCTATAACTTTTGCGCAAACCAATCAATCAAATGCTTATTGCGATTTTTTTACCAAAAATATGTAGAACACGTAACGGCCTAAACTGAGGATTTTTTATAGATTTTTTGGGGATATTATAGCAAAAAGTAAAAATAGATTTTTTTTCAAAATTGACGCTCTAGTTTTGTTTATAGCGCAAAAAAAAAAAAAAAACTGCAGAGGTGATCAAATACCACCAAAAGAAAGCTATTTATGGGGGCAAAAAAGGATGTCAATTTTGTTTGGGTGCCACAGTCGCACGACCGCGCAATTGTCAGTTAAAGCGACGCAGTGCCGAATCGCAAAAAGTGCTCTGGTAAGGAAGGGGGGGGGTAAATTCTTCCGGGGCTGAAGTGGTTAAACGACAATTGCGTGGTCATGCTAACCAAGTGAAATTGTTAAGGTAATAAAAAAATAAAAAAAACTTTAGGCTTTAGAACAACTTTAAGCAAATGACAAACTGTGTCGAAAAGGACTGCAGACAGATATTCAAATTTTCCTAGAATTGTTCTGTAATTTTTAGAGAATTTTTTTCTTCTCTCGTTAACAGGTGATGAGCTAGGAAGTGGTAGATATGTCATCAGCTGTACTTTATGCAACAGATCTTCTTCCACCAAGGAGATAGATTACAACTGAGCAAGCAATGCGCTTTCCAATGCACATAAATACTAAATCATTAATAGGATCTCAGTGAGGTAAGCTGAGCCCTGTAAATCCCATACGGCAGATTAGCGGGCATCATCAGGGCATTTTAACAGAAGTGAACCAAGTCCCTACCACGCCATCAAAGTCTGTAAACAACTGGCCTTAGGGGTAGCACCCTACAGGAATTAAAACCAGAGGTACATCAGGACAGTTGAAGATAACCTGGCTAAAATTGTTATGTCAAACAGTTTAAATGATGTAAAGTGGACCTCGCATGAAAAAAAACAAAACAAACAAAAACAAGTTTCAATTTAACAACTAAGAAAAAGAAGGCAGATGGCAGTTCTGTCACTGGGAAAGATGGCGATCTTGTGTTTCTGCTAAGCAGGAACACTGATCTCCGTCTTCCCCTATTTAAAGCACCCCCCTAACAGATAGAAAGCACTCCCAGTGAGCACATTTAACCACTTAAGGACCGCCTCCTGCATATTTACGTTGGCAGAATGGCACGGCTGGATACATGCACGTACGTGCTGTGCTAGTACCCAGCCGTGGGTCACAGGCGCACTCCCGAATCTCCGAGACGTGGAGTCCCGCGATCAGTCCCCGGAGCTGAAGAACGGTGAGAGCCGTGTGTAAACGACAAAATCCGAAGTGTCCGCCATAATGTCGCAGTCACAATTTTTTTTTTGTTTATAGCGCAAAAAATAACCGCAGAGGTGATGAAATACCACCAAAAGAAAGCTATATTTGTGGGAAAAAAGGGACATCAAATGTATTTGTGTACAACGTTGCACGAGCGCGTAATGGTCAGGTAAAGCAAGGCCGTGCAGTTTAGCAAAGAAACGGCCTGGTCAGGAAGGGGGGGTGTGTAAACCTTCCAGGCATTTTTCCCCAACAAAAATGGATGTTTTATTTTCCTGTTCTGACGCCGAAATACAGTATCACACTCCCCCCAAGGCCTGGACTAGCTGCTATGCATCCCTACCAGCACTGTAGTACCCCCGGGAGGGACAGATGCAGCATCCAGCCCCACTGCTTGCAGCCTGTCAAAGTCTATAGCGGGCTGTAGCTGGATGGGGCTACTGAGGTACTTGTATTTAGGTCTCCAGTCTTCTGTGTGCAGCCGCCCCCCGCAAATAGTTATCCGAGCCCCCTCTCGATCCTGCAATGTCCACAAGAGGCTTGCCTCTCCGAGGACTCGCACTCCAGATTGGCTTTTGGTAGCAGCAGGAGCCATTGACTTCAACTGCTGTCAATAACAGCCAGAGAGCCAATCAGGAGTTGGAGGGGGTGGGCCAAGCCACGGCTGTGTGTGTGAATTGACACATGGAGCCCTGGCTCGGGAACACCTCTGCTTGGGTGCCCACAGAGTAAGATGCTTTCTGTGGGGGCACTCGGAAGGAGGGAGGGGCCAGCAGCGCAATCAGGGGATCCGAGAAGAGGTGGATCGGGGCTGCTCTGTGCAAAACCACTGCACAGAGCAGTTAAGCCCAACATGTTTGCTATAAAGAAAAAAAAAAAAAAAAAACACATACACACCAAAGACGTTAATATTTCTTGAAGACTTAAAGAGGTTGTTAAAGGCAGTGTTCCTAATCACGGCCAGCCCCTCTGCTGAGAGCACTTGTAGTATATATTGTATGCAGTTTTGTGAAACTCATCTTCTAACTACCTGATCAGCGGTCACGTGACTGCCCGTCGCTCTCTTCCTCCATGATCAATTTACAGGGGGGAGGGCATAGCCAGGCCGGATCAGCCAGGTTTTTCAGGTGATAGAGAGGACCAAATTACACAGCACAAGCATTGTGCCGTTATTCATTCTTTAAAAGGGTAATAAATGCTTTAAAGAGATTGTTAAGCCATTCTGTCATCATCATACAATCCTCTGTTTCCCAATGATAGATGCCCCAGTGTGTGCGTGCCTTATAAAAAATAAATAAGAAGTGGACAGAGGACAGCTGCAGATGAAGGAGGAACGTAAACTGACCACGGTGTCAGGGCTCAGCAGCCATGATAAAACGTGGTCAGTCTACAAAGGGGTGGGCAGAACCAGGCAGGATCAGTCAGGTGATACAAGGGGCCAAATTACATAGCACAAGCACTATGCTGTCATTCATACTTTAACCACTTAAGGACCAGAAGAATTTGCGCCCTTAATGACCAGGCCAATTTAAAAAAAAGCACAGCACTGCGTCGCTTTAACTGACAATTGCGCGGCCGTGCAACGTTGTACCCAAACAAATTGTATGTCCTTCCCCCCCCCCCCACAAATAAAGCTTTCTTTTGGTGGTATTTAATCACCTCTGCAGTTTTTATTTATTTTTTTGCGCCATAAACACACACACACACACATGCATGTTTTTTGCTATAATAAATATCCCATAAAATTAAATTCAATTAAAAAAATTCTTCATCAGTTTAGGCCAATATCAAATGTATCCCCATATTTTTGGTAAAAAAAAAAAAAAAATTAAATAATATCTCAACAAGCATATATTGATTGGTTTGCACAAAAGTTATAGGGCCAGATCCACAGAACGATACGGCGGCGTATCTCTAAATACGCCGCCGTATTTTCAAATCTGCGCTGGCGTATCTTTGTTTTGTATCCGTTTTTTTGCTTAGATACGCCGTCCTATTTAAGTTTCATGTTTACGCTGGACGCTAGGGGCACTTCCGTATATTTTCCACGTCGAATATGCAAATGAGCTAGATACGCCGATCCACGAACGTACCTACGCCCGCCGCAGTTGTTTTACGTCGTTTGCGTAAGTTAGGACGCAAGTCCTTTGGCTTCCTAGCGTACGGCGGCGTAGCGAAAATAATATACGCTACGCCGCAGAGATACGCGGGGCTTTGTGGATCTGGCCCAAAGCGTCTACAAAATAGGGGATATTATTTTAGGGCATTCTTATATAAAAATAGCCACTGATTACTGTATAAATGTCACTGGCAGGAAAGGGGTTAACACTAGGAGGCAATCAAGGGGTTGAGTATTTCCTAGTGAGGTGTTTCTAACCAACTGTGGGGGGAGTGGACTGACGAGAGTAGAGATAGATCGCTGTTCCTAAATCACAAGGAACAGCAGATCTCTCTCTACTTCCCTGTCAGAATGGGGATCTGTCTGTTTACATTGACAGATCCCTGTTCTGGCTCTTTGAGGATTGCCGGTGGGCATCATGGCCATGCGCATTGGCTCCGGCGTTGCGCTACGGCTGCCCCCTGTAGCCCTTAAAGCGGCTGCCGTACAGCTACGGTTTTTCATGCAGGGGAGCCAACCTGCCGCCATACAATGATGGCTGGTCGGCAAGAAGTTAAAGGAACAGGATCAATCTTATCTCTATTTTTTTTTTTTTTTTTAGGGTAACAAATGCTTTAAAGGGGTTATAAAGGTTTTTTTATTTTCTAAATAGGTTCCTTTAAGCTAGTGCATTGTTGGTTCACTTACCTTTTCCTTCAATTTCCCTTCTAAATGTTTTTTTCCCTTTGTTTTCTTTGTCTGAATTTCTCACTTCCTGTTCCTCCTCAGTAAGGAGTTCTAAATGACTTTCCACCACTCAGATGGTGGAAAGCTTACTGAGGAGAAACAGGAAGTGAGAAATTCAAACAAAGAAAAAAAACATTTAGAAGGGAATTTGGAGGAAAAAGGGTAAGTGAACCAACAATGCACTAGCTTAAAAAGGAACCTATTTAGAAAATAAAAGACGAAACCTTTACAACCCCTTTAAGGCCCTAAACACAAGTACCACTCTGCAGAGTGTTCAGCCCTGTCCAGCCATAGCACATTTCATCCTGCCATAGACTTTGATGGGGCGCACTAAAATGCTGGGGAGTCACACAGCAAGCTAGACGGCAAAATATGTGACCTAAAATGTCTTCATAATAGAGTATAAAGAAAAATAGAAAGTCGAGCTGTGAGAGCGACAACCTGGCCTTAGGGAAATGCCAGAGACACAAAGATCTAAAAAGCTAGTCATGCAAACCACAACTGCCAAGCAAAAAACAAATATTAGCTTTGGGTGAGGCTGAACCTCAACGCCAGAAAAACAGCAGTTAGAATCTGAGCAGCGTTTTTTTGGGGGGGGGGGGGGGGTTGCCTTCGCTGGTGTCCATCACAGCTGTAGCACTTTTTTTGGCAGGGGTGCTGAATGAAAAGGTATTAATGTAAGACTATTTATTTTTCATAGGCAGATCTATATCTACACAAAATTAAAATTGTGGTGCCTAGAGTGGAGTTAAAACATTTTTTTAACCTCTTCACATCCGTGCTATAGCCAAATGACGGCTACAGCTCTGACTTTGCCAGGAGGCCGTCAATAGATGTTCTCCCGTGCTTGAGCGGCCTGAATGCCCCCTGCAGGGGGCACGCGGCTATCTCTGTGATCAGCTAGTCTGAGACTGGGTCACAGATCAGAGTAAGGGGTTGGTCCTGACCCCTTACCACGTGATCAGCCAGTGACAGCTGATCATGTGATGTAAACAGAGCTGGTAATCGGCTATTTTTTCTCCCCGCGCTGAAAGCGCGAGAAGAGAAAAAAAGCCAATTAACTGCAGAAGACAGAGGGACATCGTTCCCGATCAGTGAGAGCTGCCGCCAGCTCACCAGTGCCGCCCACCAGTGCAGCCTCATCAGCGCCCACCAGTGCAGCCTCATCAGCGCCCACCAGTGCAGCCTCATCAGCGCCCACCAGTGCAGCCTCATCAGCGCCCACCAGTGCAAAATGTTATAACAAAATATGAAAACAATTTATTTTCCTATCTTTTTTTTTGTTTGTTTAGCAAAAAATAAAAACCCTAGTGGTGATTAAATACCACCAAAAGAAAGCCATTTGATTGAAAAAAAAATTGGGTACAGTTTTGTATGACTGCAGTGTGCATCAGTTTGGTCTATGCAGAAGGTGGGTTTAAGTGCCCAGTAAGCAAGTGTTTAAATAAACAATATAAACAAATTATTATAAAGCAAATAAGGGCTCTTTCACACGGAGCGGTCCATTTTTCGGTCCGCTCCGTGTGTCCGTCGGCTCAGCGGGGGGTCTCTGCTGAGCTGTCGGGCGGACAGGGCGGTCCTCGCACACTGTGCAGGGACCGCCCTGTCTCTCCTCCGCTATCCCCTATGGGGAATCGGATGGAAACGGACCGTCTGTCCGTTTGCATCCGATCCGTTCGGCCGGACGGAAGAAAAATAGGACATTCTTCCGTCCGAAAAAACGGATGCGGATCTGGCGGACCTTAGCGGATGCATCATCCGCTAACGGATCCGCTCCCATAGGGAAGCATTGAGGTCCGTTAACGGACGTCCAAAAAATGGACGAACGGAACGGACGTGTGAAAGAGCCCTAAGAAAATGATCCCTTGCAGTGGAGCTTGTTTTGTGTAGAGGAGAGGAGAAACAGTTTTGGGCCCCTGTCAGTTTTTTAGGCAGACCTGAACGGGCGCTCTGTCCACCTCTATGTAGCCATGGATGTCAGAGGTGACATGCCCGCTGACATACGATCTGCCAAAGTGTGACGGAGAAAACCCCTACTTTTCCTTCCGTCTGGCGGATCGGTTGATGACGGACTCTATGGTCTGTCGTCATCAGATCCCCCATAGGGGAGAGCGGCGCTCTGACAGGTTGGTCCCTGCACAGTGTGGAGATACAGACCCGTCATCTGCCTGCTCAGCCAGGATCAATGCTGAGCAAAGCAGAGCTCGCACGCAGATCCACCCTGTGTGAAAGGACCCTTACTCACCTGATCCTCCACTTCAGGCAGCACTCCTCCATGATCCGGCGGTGGATTGTCTCTGTGTCCTCGCATCCAGAGTGGGACAATGGACTCCACTCTGTTCTGGTTGATGTCAGGACCATGGATGGGTGGTGGGTACCGGTCTCGATTCAGAGAAGAATGGAGAACTACTCTTGCACTTGGCCTACCTTTCTCAGTCCTTGGGCATAGAATCCCTCTCACACAGGCTGCAGTCTCTAACAGGGTCCCGTCTTCAAACAGCTCGAACTCCCACCCCCCTACTGCTCTTGACGGCCCATCGTTATAAGGGCTGTATGCACCTGGGCACAACACGCGGACACAGGGTTGGAGATTCCGTCTCACATGGAATCTCCAAACTACAGAGCCCCATCTGGAAATACCAAGATCCAGATGAAGCTGCAAAAAAAAAAAACAGTATTTACCACTCAAAATCTATGCCCTGCAGTCAGCAGACATGTGAACTCTGCCTTTTTTCTGGCCACCTCCAAAGTGACAGAGTCTCACCATGTCACAGTCTCTAGACCAGTGATCTCCAAACTGTGCCTTTATCCAGCCCTTGGGGCCTTATACGTCCCACTGACACCAAGAATGAGGCACTATTCCTCCCACTGACAATGGGGCACGATTCTTCCCACCGACACCAATGATGGAGTATGATGGCCACACTCTGGCCCCCTGATGGACAGTAAACTTGGCCCTTTGTTTAGAAAGTTTGGAGACTCCTGCCCTAGACCAAAAAATTAGCAATAAACCCTTGCAGAGAGGGCACAACCCTACAAAAGAGAAGACTATTTACCTGGGGTTAGGCTTTAGAAGCTCATTTAGATCTATGCATGCGGTGCATTTTTTTGTAGCATTAGGTAGGTGCAATGTCATGCATCAGAGTGCATTTTCTTTTTACACCAAAGTGTTTTTAAGCAGGTTCTCAATGCATTTTTGAGTTTATAGTGATTGGGGTTAACCAAGACTTAATGTTAAAGTAGAAGCACAGCCAAGGCTTGTTTGGCTGTACTCCTTCCGTGGATCACAGGAGGGCAGTTTGTTCTGCACTCCTGCGACCGATTTTCAGCTGACAACGCTCACACGCTCCTTTACACTTGCAGTCGGGTAGCGGTATAAATAGGCACGAGAGTCGTGTTTTTACTAACTAGAATGTCCTGACTATAGTAAAGAAGTATAAATATGTACAGAGATGTACATTCTAGAGGGCGACCGTTATATCGGCAGGCCGATATTTGGCTGTATGAGAAATCGGCATTGGCCGATTTTTATCCAAATTAGGGCGATATTTAACATGGCCGCTAGCGGTGCCACGGATCCGGAGCTAGGCCGAAGCCGCGGCCTTTCCTAATGCGGTGACTGCGGCGGCAATCCGCCGCAGTCACAGCATCAGGAAAGGCCGCGGCATCGGCCTAGCCCTGGAGCCGCGGCCATCTTGGTACACCCAGCGTGGCGGCCCTCCTCTCCGTTTACACCCACAGAGGAGAAGGGGCCCGCGCTCGTGGGACACACACCGATCTGTACTATGGGGGGCAGGTCTGTACTGAGAAGGGGGGGGGTGTCTATACTGGAGGGAGTCTGTACTGACAATTTTTTTTTGCACCAGTACCACCTGCCAGTGCCAATTACTGCCACTTGCCGTCCAGTGCCATCTGCCAATGCCACCTATTAGTGCCAATACCAGTGCCACCATCCAGTGCCAATTAGTGCCACCGTCCATTAGTGCCACTGCCCGTGCCAATACCAGGGCCAATTAGTGCCACCTACCAGTGCCAACTAAAGCCATCAGTGCCATCTGCCAATGCTAACTATTGCCATCCAGTGCCAATTAGTGCCACCTACCAGTGTCACCTGTTAGTGCCACCTGCCAATCAGTGCCATCTGCCAGTGCCATCCAGTGCAACCTGTCAGTGCCAATAAGTGCCACCTACCAATCAGTGCCTTCTGCTAGTGCCAATTAGTGCCATCCAGTGCCACAAAAAAAAAAAAAAAAAAAATATCGGCTGCAAAAATCAGCATCATATATCGGCCATCGGCTCCCCCGATTTCTAAATATCGGCATCGCCAGAGAAAAACCCATATCGGTCGACCTCTAGTACATGCCCTTCCATAAGTAATAGGAGAATAGGATCTTGAATGAAAACGTAGCACCCAGCAAAGCCAGCTCAGTCTTCACTCCCCCTCCTGTATGATGTCAGCACTCCGATCAATGATGACTGTACTTCTCAGAGGAAAAAGTGACTGTGCACCAGATTAAAGGTCAGGCGAGATGCAAAGCAGCTCATACATGAACATCCAGTGCAAGAAACACATCAACTCGGGGCAGATGTCCAATGCAGAGAACGTGACATTTGAAAACATTCACTGGTGGTGAATCATTCGCTGTATATTAAAACACGATAGTAGAGCTGCACGATTCTGGTCAAAAGGAGAATCACAATTCTTTTGCTTAGACTAAAGATCACAATTCGATCACAATTCGATCACAATTCGATCACAATTCTCAAAACCTGAATGCCAGAAGTGCCCCGCAAATAAATCTGTGATTTATCTAAAAATATGAATATATAAAAAACAGACCAGTGAATATGTCTATAATGTTAAAGGTCATATAACTCCTATGAAAAAAGCAGAATCAAACTTTGATTCTGCTTTTTTCATAAAATTATAGACATGTCCACTGGTCACTTTTTTATACACATCAGAAGCAGTACCGCCAGCAAACATTGGGTGGCGCATGGATACACACTACAGTTGTACAGCCCGGCCATCCATCCAGCGGTGCAGGCTGCTGACGTCTGCTCCGATATCAGCGCCATTTGCGTTCCACGCTGGTTCCGTGGAACCGGCCCGTGAAACAGAAGAATCGTGAGTCATCCTGCGGGGAGATCATGGGCGGGGAGAATCAAAATCGCGATTCTCTCCGCGATTAATCGTGCAGCTCTACAAGATGGTAGAACAAATAGCTATAAAAGAAGGCTAAATGATTTGCTCAGTGTATATAGGAAACAATTTGTATTTTTCTAATTTATAACTAATATCATAAAGGCCAAATATAATGTCTTGGGTTATTTATTTTTTATTTATAACTTTTGGACAATCGTTTTATATATATTTACTATCTACATACAATCCTTGTTACAAACAGTTATGGCGCGTACACACGACTGTTTTTCATGATGAGAAAAATGCGATTTTTTTAATTGGTCATTAAAAACGATGGTGTGTGGGCTCCAGTGCATTTTTCTCGACGAGAAAAATGGGCATTAAAAATTTAGAACCTGCTATTTTTTCTCGTCATGAAAAAACGGTCGTGTGTAGGCTTTAACAACGGGGGGGGGGGGGGGGGGGAACTTGCATGCTCAGAAGCAAGTTATGAGAAGGGAAATTTGCATAATCAGCCCAAAGGGTGGCGCCATTTGAACGGAACTTCCCCTTTATAGTGCCGTCGTACGTGTTGTACGTCACCACGCTTTGCTCAAGCATTTTTTTTTCACGATCGTGTGTATGCAAGGCAGGCTTGACAAAACTTGAGCGTCTAGGTACTGAGTACAGGCAGCCCATGTAAGTATATGGAGACACAGCCAATCGCCATCATTTTTACAGGTCAGGGCCCCTCACCCGCACGCCTTTAAATTAGGAGCAGTAACTGTGTCCATGCCGCCTCTGTATCCCCATACTCTTACATGGGCTGCCTGCACTCCGTACCTAGAGGCTCAACCCACAAACCGCTCATACACGGTGTACGGGCCTTGATTTTTGTTGGACCTGGAATTTATTTAGCGGATTTAAACTGAAGGCTTTAACCATTCGAATACAAGGCACTCTTACCCCCTTCCTGCCCAGGCCAATTTTCAGCTTGACAATTGTTTGACAATGTTGACAATGACAATTGTGCAGTCATGCTACACTGTACCCATATGACATTTTTATCTTTTTTTTTCAGAAATAGAGCTTTCTTTTGGTGGTATTTAAATCACCACCAAACGCAATTAGCGTTTATTGATTGGTTTGCGCAAAATTTATAGCGTTTACAAAAAAGGGGGTAGTTTTATGGCATTGAATAAAAAAGTGAATTTGCGCAAAAAAACACACATCAATCAATATAAAACATATATGTGATAAATATTGAAATATGCAATAAGTGAGAAATAAATTAAATTATAAAAGTCCATATGTGTCAGAAGTCCATAAAGTGCAAAACATGCAGTGCACCAAGATGCTTAAACGTAGCTGTGTAGCTCACAGTAAAGTGCAAGTGCTCCTCCGTGTAGTCAGCCTCACAGGTCTCTCACCTTGGTAGCATAAAACAATGCCGTGATAGTGGCGCAAATTCACTTTTTTATTCTATGCTACACTTTGTGTATTGGTAAATGTGACGGTATTAGAGCATATCTCCGCCATCCTCTCCCTTCTTCTCCCATAAAAGAAATCACCCCAATATTCCCCGACTAGGAATATCCCTGGAATCGCTGAATAATCCACACATTAGCCATGGCTTAATACTGGATCTAACAGGACACACTTTAATGAAAGTACACAGCACACTTTATACAGGATTTGGAACATCCCGCCCCCAACAACCGCTTTCTTATTGGTCCATTGTAAAGTATGCAGTCTTCACTCTGGTCCTCTAAAAACCATGCAAATGAGGACTTGAAAATGTCTCCGCAGGGATTGGTCCCAAAGCTTGAATAGGTGTGGCCAGAAGCCTGAATATGTGTGTTCAGACAAAAGCCCCAGGGGGTCAATCAATGTACACAATAGCCAGCCACAGAACAATGGAGCCGTCTGGAGAATTGAGACAGGGCAGAAGTAATTTACACCTTATAATAGAAAGGCTTTAAATAGGGTTATCACACAATGGACAATTATCACTTATGAGTCTGTTGACCTGGCTGGGGTTTAGAATAACAATTAACACCTCTACACACTGGACAATAAAATGTATCTCACAAGCCCGACTCCGGTATGCCATTGAAGGGTCATTGTCCAATTATCCAGGTCTAGAGGCACACAGGCATTAAGATTAGCAGGGAGAGAATTACATCTTCTGTAATACATGAATTAGGATTTCAGTATTTCATGGTCCATGACATTACTCCCCCTGGGAAATAGTTCAACATCTGCAGTGGGACCCAAACGGGTCACTCGAGGATGTTGGGCAAGTAGTCTTAAGGTTCCAGGACTGTCTGCCAGGATAACCCATCCGCCTTCCTGCTTTGCGGCCCTGGCCCATAATCGCACGGCAAGAGGCTCGCATTCAGTCCTCTCCAAAAGCCCCTGTCCCGGCAAGGCCTGTCACACATCTCCCCTTTTGGCAGGGGACTAACCCAGTCGGAGACACCAGATGGGTTGTCTCTGAATTCAGTCAGTAGTTCCAGTCCCCCAAGGCCGGTATCCATACAGTACCCCAAATCACTTGCTCCAAACCGAGCATTACTCACCCCGCCATCCTCTGCCTCTCTCAGGGAACACGTCTGCCGCTGGGGAGAGGCCTGGACTAGCCCTTCTCCCTGGAGTCCTTTCAGCCGCTGGAGAGATGACAGGGTGGCTGGGCTCAGTCCATCATGCTGTTGGGGATCTGGGCCAACTGGCCACCATTTATGGGTTATACTAGTGGAGACTGAAGTCTCATCCACTGGTGTGAGGTGAAAATCCCCCAGTGCTTGCAAAGCAAAGCCGACATCCTCCTCTTTCAGTCCTGTACCATTTTCTGGGGTTGTGCCAGTGGAGACTGAAGTCCCATCCACTACCACAGGGACCCCTTCTTCTGTTAGGTGAAAGCAGAGGCCCGGGGCACTCTGCTCTGTTGCCAGCTCTTCCGCTGGGTTGCTCTGAGTGGAGACCACAGTCCCATCCACCGATATCCGCTCAAGCTGTAGTGGGGTGCAGCCGCCAGTAGCATCTTGTCCTGCTGCCAGGGATTCTGCTGGGAGTAAGAGCTTTACCACCTCAGCTGGTTGCTGGGGAGGGGGGCCAACCGCCCCGGCTCCCTGGAACTCCACAGTTGGTCCCGGTGCTGGGCAGAGATGGCTGGCAATCTGCCCTGTTGCCAGCACTTCTGCTGGGGATGCATAATCCATAACATCCTCTGAACAGTCCATACATTCTGTAATCTGTGGCTGGGGAGTGATCGCCATCTTATCACCCTGAGCCTCCAAAACTGCCACAGGGGTGGGGCAGAGGTCTTGAACCCTCTGTCCGGTGACCAGCGCTTCAGCTGGGGAAGTTCCTTGTAACTCCACAATTACTGCTCTTGGGGCTGGGCAGAGCACAGTGAAGTGTGGCCCTGATACCAGCTCTTCTGCTGGAGGCCCATCAGGTTGTTCTTCCTCAGCAGAGAAGTCTATCAGATCCCCTGTCTCTGCAACTGGTGTCTGGGGATAGAGGTTCACCATCTCCTGTCTTTCATTTGGTGCTGCTTCTTTAGGCGTTGTCACCGATCGTCGTATTTCTGCAATTCTCAGCTCATGTTGCCGCTCTCGTTCTTTCTCATCAAAAGCTTTAAAAGCTCTAAACGGAATCTTCCTTGTGTCTGCTGTGCTGTACTCACTGTTTGGAGAATGTGCGGCTGCTTGTTGAACTGCTGCCAGTTTTAACTGTAGTTCTGCGTTTCTTATTTGTTTAGCCTCCTCCGCTACCAGGGTCATCACTTTCAGCACCACATCCGCCGTTGGGTTCGGACCGAACCATGCTAATTTCTCTCTTATTAGCTTGTTAGCTGGTGATTCCTCATCCTGAATCACTGGTGTCCCCATCTTCTGTACTGCAGGCCTTGCTGCAACCGAGTTCTCCTGGTCTAGCTCCATTTATTCTGCTATGATGACACGCTCGGTTTTGCTGCTAGCAATCCTTCCACAAACTTCCAGTAGTCCTTTCCGTGTATTTCTTTTAAGCCGGGTGTACCAGTCTTCCATTCACTGTTCCCAGTGTCTGCTTGGAATCCTGGTGTAAAGGAAGGTAGAAGGGAAAATCCCGCTGCTGCCATCCAGTGTGACGGTATTAGAGCATATCTCCGCCATCCTCTCCCTTCTTCTCCCATAAAAGAAATCACCCCAATATTCCCCGACTAGGAATATCCCTGGAATCGCTGAATAATCCACACATTAGCCATGGCTTAATACTGGATCTAACAGGACACACTTTAATGAAAGTACACAGCACACTTTATACAGGATTTGGAACATCCCGCCCCCAACAACCGCTTTCTTATTGGTCCATTGTAAAGTATGCAGTCTTCACTCTGGTCCTCTAAAAACCATGCAAATGAGGACTTGAAAATGTCTCCGCAGGGATTGGTCCCAAAGCTTGAATAGGTGTGGCCAGAAGCCTGAATATGTGTGTTCAGACAAAAGCCCCAGGGGGTCAATCAATGTACACAATAGCCAGCCACAGAACAATGGAGCCGTCTGGAGAATTGAGACAGGGCAGAAGTAATTTACACCTTATAATAGAAAGGCTTTAAATAGGGTTATCACACAATGGACAATTATCACTTATGAGTCTGTTGACCTGGCTGGGGTTTAGAATAACAATTAACACCTCTACACACTGGACAATAAAATGTATCTCACAAGCCCGACTCCGGTATGCCATTGAAGGGTCATTGTCCAATTATCCAGGTCTAGAGGCACACAGGCATTA
This sequence comes from Rana kukunoris, assembly GCA_029574335.1. Lineage (NCBI taxonomy): Eukaryota > Metazoa > Chordata > Amphibia > Anura > Ranidae > Rana > Rana kukunoris. The sequence goes on along the minus strand of CM056054.1, from coordinate 209,886,787 downwards.
AGATTAGCAGGGAGAGAATTACATCTTCTGTAATACATGAATTAGGATTTCAGTATTTCATGGTCCATGACAGTAAACACTATCAGTTTTTGCTGCAATCTTAGCAATATTTATTCGTTTCACTATTGATTGTTTTAGCGCAAAGGTTTTTTGATTTTATTTTAGTTTTATGGCATTTTTATTAATATTTTTTTTTTTTACTAGTAATGGCGGCGATCAGCGTTTTCAGTACCGAGACATTATGGCAGACACATTGGACAATTTTGACAAATTATTGGGACCATTGGCATTTTTATAGCGATCAATGCTATAAAAATGCATTGGATTACTATAAAAATTCCATTGGCAGTGAAGGGGTTAAGTGTGTTCCTGGGTGTGTTCTAACTGTATGGGGGGGGGTGGACTCACTAGGGGAAATCACTGATCTTCCGTTCATACATTGTATAAACAGAAGATCAGCGTTTCCCCCCTGACAGGACCAGAGAGCTTTGTGTTTACACACAAAGCTCCCGGTCGACGCTCTGTAACGAGCAGGCACGCACGCCGGACTCGGGGGACGAGCGGGGGCGCGCGCCCCCTAGCGGCCGCAAAAATGTGGACGTATAGCTACAGGCTCTCGCCCAGGAGAGCCACCATCCCGCCGTAAAATGACGGTGGGCGGTCGGCTAGTGGTTAAAGCAGAGGTTAACCCTAAAAACTCTGTCCCATACCATCCAGCATACTGGCGTCAGTATGCCGTTTTTTTTTTTTTAATCGCTCTACTTACTTTGTAATGGATAATTTTATTTTCTCCCTACCACGGGGAATGGCGCGGCAATGGCACGTTACGCCTTCTGAAAATAGCCAAACTAGGACTCGGCTCTTCCAGGCGCTATACGGCGCCTGCGCACAGACCTAGGAGCTGACTGCGCAGGCGCCGTATATAGCACACACACATACTTATTATTGAACAACCATGTTCTCAATTAACCCAAAAAACTCATATCAAAGCTGAATATTTTTGGAAGTAGTTTTTAGTTTGTTTTTAGTTTTAGCTATTTTAGGGGGATATCTGTGTGCGCAGGTGACTACTATTACTGTGCATAATTATTAGGCAACTTAACAAAAAATAAATATATACCCATTTCAATTATTAATTTTTACCAGTGAAACCAATATAACATCTCAACATTCCCAAATATACATTTCTGACATTCAAAAACAAAACAAAAACAAATCAGTGACCAATATAGCCACCTTTCTTTGCAAGGACACTAATGCAGCCTGCCATCCATGGATTCTGTCAGTGTTTTGATCTGTTCATCATCAACATTGCGTGCAGCAGCAACCACAGCCTCCCAGACACTGTTCAGAGAGGTGTACTGTTTTCCCTCCTTGTAAATCTCACATTTGATGATGGACCGCAGGTTCTCAATGGGGTTCAGATCAGGTGAACAAGGAGGCCATGTCATTCGTTTTTCTTCTTTAATACACTTTCTTGCCAGCCACGCTGTGGAGTACTTGGACGCGTGTGATGGAGCATTGTCCTGCATGAAAATCATGTTTTAAGGATGCAGACTTCTTCCTGTACCACTGCTTGAAGAAGGGGTCTTCCAGAAACTGGCAGTAGGACTGGGAGTTGAGCTTGACTCCATCCTCAACCCGAAAAGGCCCCACAAGCTCATCTTTGATAATACCAGCACAAACCAGTACTTCACCTCCACCTTGCTGGCGTCTGAGTCGGACTGGAGCTCTCTGCCCTTTACCAATCCAGCCACGGGCCCATCCATCTGGCCCATCAAGACTCACTCTCATTTCATCAGTCCATAAAACCATAATTCTTGAGATATTTCTTGGCCCAGTCTTGACGTTTCAGCTTGTGTGTCTTGTTCAGTGGTGGTCGTCTTTCAGCCTTTCTTACCTTGGCCATGTCTCTGAGTATTGCACACCTTGTGCTTTTGGCCACTCCAGTGATGTTGCAGCTCTGAAATATGGCCAAACTGGTGGCAAGTGGCATCTTGGCAGCTGCACGCTTGACTTTTCTCAGTTCATGGGCAGTTATTTTGCGCCTTAGTTTTTCCCACACGCTTCTTGCGACCCTGTTGACTATTTTGAATGAAACGCTTGATTGTTCGATGATCACGCTTCAGAAGCTTTGCAGTTTTAAGAGTGCTGCATCCCTCTGCAAGATATCTCACTATTTTTGACTTTTCTGAGCCTGTCAAGTCCTTCATTTGACCCATTTTGCCAAAGGAAAGGAAGTTGCCTAATAATTATGCACACCTGATATAGGGTGTTGATGTCATTAGACCACACCCCTTCTCATTACAGAGATGCACATCACCTAATATGCTTAATTGGTAGTAGGCTTTCTAGCATATACAGCTTGGAGTAAGACAACATGCATAAAGAGGATACTGTGGTCAAATTACAACTTCCTAATAATTCTGCACTCCCTGTATACACACACATACATCATCGTTATAACTGGTGTGGTGGCAATCAAAGAAACATTTTTTTTCCCTCCCTCTTTTTTTTTTTTTTTAAACATACTGTGATCAGAGCAATATAGTGTTACCATAGTACCACTATACTACTCTGAGAAAGTGATCAGGATTTTTATACCAATGACTTTCACTGATATAAGCAACCATTTTTATTGAATGAAACCGATTGATTTGGTGTGATCATTGTGACTAAACACAGCTAGCAACACAATTGTAAACAAAGGATGGCATGAAAGGAAGCCATCAATTGTTTACAATGGTAATGTGATCTGCTATGATTGGTCACAGCAATCACATTGTACCGGCAATGAGCCGGTACAATGATCAGTCATCAGCTGGGTCTGATGGACACAGCAGGTGACAGATCGTGCTTGTTGGTAAATGACTGGGCCACTTTTTGCGATTCGGCACTTTGCTGCTTTAACCGACAATTGCACGATTGTGCGACGTGGCCCCCAAACAAAATTGACGTATTCCCCCCCCCCCCCCCCACAAATAGAGCTTTATATTGGTGGTATTTGATCACCTCTGCGGATTTAATTGTTTGCACTATAAACAAAAATAGAGCGTCAATTTAAAAAATATATATATATATATTTTTAAATTTTTGCTATAATAAATATCCCCAAAAAGATTAAAAAAAAAAAAAAAATTGTTTTTCCTCAGTTTAGGCCAATACGTATTCTTCTACATATTTATGGCAAAAAATAAAATAAAATTGCAATAAGCGTCTATTTGTCGGTTTGCGCAAAAGTTACAGCGTCTACAAAATAGCGGATAGATCTAAGGCAGTTTTTTTTATGGCAGCGATCAGCGATTTTTTTTTTGTGACTGTGACATTATGGCGGACACTTTTGACACCATTTTGGTACCCCTCTGAAGACGTGAGCACCAATCACGAAACGCGTCAGGGCGTGGCTACACGACCAGCGTACAACATACACACAAGGAGTCATCTGGACCCGAGATCCAGCAGAGTAAGCCGAGCTGACAAGCACAGCTACCCGCAGCTATCCGCATTCCAGTGTCTCTTTGATGTGCTGTTTTTTATTGCATACACATTGTAAGCATATGCTAGTGTGGGGCATTTAATCTTGAATAAAAACTGTATTACACTATATTCTTCTCCTCTCTCTTCAATTCCATGACCACTCATGAATCTATTTGCCATGAACCAACACTAATCACCTGGGTGACATTAACCTGGATTCCTGGTGGAGAGTAAGAGGAATGAGAATACCTGAACCGAGGAGGAGACCTTACCTTTGATTTCTACAGGCACATATATCACTACTATCTGGTGAGTAGAACTCCTAAGGGAGACACCCTTGCAAAGAGCAGAGAGATACAGACAAGATTAACCCCTCACTGGAAGCATATGATTTCTTTGAAGAGACTTTGCTAATGATTCAGCCAGATCTGACAACATATATATATACGATTGCTGCTAATATTTATTCATTGCTGGACATTATTATTATTATCTTACATACTAATCATTATTAATGTGTGTTTTTTTTAGATAATTTTAGCAGATTTTATGTGTTTTTTTGGGGATCTACAGATTACTTAAATTAACCCATACAGCGCTGTTAATGTTTCCCACCATAGAAACATATCACTTAATTTACCATTTTGGGACCATTGTAATTTTTACAGCAATCAGTGCTATGAAAAATGCACTGATTACTGTAAAAATGACACTGGCAGTGAACGGGTTGCCCCTACAGCGCTACCTAGTGGTTAAGTGTCCCTAGGAAGCGATTCTTACTGTAGGGGGCGTGGCTACACATGACATCACTGATCATTGCTCCCTCCGACAGGGAACAAGATCAGTGACAGTGTCACTAGGAAGAATAGGGAGACAGCGATCGGGTACAGAGCTTGTGGCAATTTAAAGGGGACGTACCTGTACGCCCTTTTGCCTGTCCGTGTCATTTTTCAGACGCATATCAGCGTGCACTGGTCGGCAAGTGGTTAAAGAGTAACTCCACTTTAACTAAGAAAGAAAAAAAAAAAAAACACACACACCCTCCAAACTTTGTTGCAGATTCCTTTGATTTTGATTTTCTAAATAGGTTCCTTTAAGCTAGTGCATTGTTGGTTCACCTTTTCCTTTGTCTGAATTTCTCACTTCCTGTTGCTCCTTAGTAAGCTTGCCCCCATCATCCAAGCTGTTCTGTCTGGGGGTTTGTCAGCGTGCTCGCACCCTCCCTTGGCACTACATCCCTGCGGGGAGATGCTGTGTTCATGCTGACTAACCCCCAGCCATAACGGCTCAGATGATTGGGGCAAGCTTACTAAGGAGGAACAGGAAGTGAGAAATTCAGACAAAGGGAAAACAAAAAAAAAACATATGGAAGGGAAATGTAAGGAAAAGGTAAGTGAACCAACAATGCACTAGCTTAACCACTAGCCGACCAGCCGCCGTGGTTCTACGCGCGTCCCGATCCCGGGCACGCGCGCTCGTTCGTTACAGAGCGGGGAACGAGAGCTGTGAGTGTAAACACACAGCGCTCGTTCCTGTCAGCGGGGGAAACGCTGATCTTCCGTTCATACAATGTATGAACAGAAGATCAGTGATTCCCCCTAGTGAGTCCACCCCCCCCCCCCATACAGTTAGAACACAAATAGGAACACACTTAACCCCTTCCCCGCCCCCTAGTGTTAACCCCTTCACGGCCAAAGGCATTTTTATAGTAATCCAATGCATTTTTATAGCATTGATCGCTATAAAAATGCCAATGGTCCCAAAAATGTGTCAAAAGTGTCCGATGTGTCCGCCATAATATCGCAGTACCGAAAAAAACGCTGATCGCCGCAATTACTAGTAAAAAAAAAATATTAATAAAAATGCCATAAAACTACCCCCTTTTTTGTAAACGCTATAAATTTTGCGCAAACCAATCAATAAACGCTAATTGCGATTTTTTTTTTACGAAAAATATGTAGAAGAATACGTATCGGCCTAAACTGGGGGAAAAAAATATGTTTTTTTATATCTTTTTTGGTGATATTTATAATAGCAAAATGTAAAAAATATTGCATTTTTTTCAAAATAGTCGCTCTATTTTTGTTTATAGCGCAAAAAATAAAAACCGCAGAGATGATCAAATACCACCAAAAGAAAGCTCTATTTGTGGGAAAAAAAGGACGCCAATTTTGTTTGGGAGCCACGTTGCACGACCGCGCAATTGTCAGTTAAAGCGACGCAGTGCCGAATCACAAAAAGTGCTCTGGTCTTTGGACAGCAATATGGTCCGGGGCTAAAGTGGTTAAAGGAACCTATTTAGAAAATAAAAAATTAACCTTTACAACCCCTTTAAGAAACAAGTGTCAGAAAAAGATTTAGACTTTAAAGTGGGGTTCTGGGCATAAATAAATAAAAAAAATTTGCAAGCCAATATTAATCACATTAAAAAGTCCCTAAAACATTAATAGCTCCCCATTTGTTCAAGAAATCATTGCTAACACTTGCCTTATATCCTCCAGATCATGTTGTGGCCGTATCCATCATATGTGTGGGCATGTGAAGCCCACTTCCTTTTTCTTCCTGGTTTTCAGGGAGAGGTGCATGCTGGGCGATTTTTAGGCACAGTAATGCCCAGAGACTCCTGGGAAATGTGTGTCATCATTTCCCAGGAGGCAATGGGGTCTTAGGACAGGAAGTTGAAACCACCAGGAACTAGGCAGATTACGAATACTGCCTAGTAACAGCCAGATAGAAGTAAAAAAAAAAAAAAATTGTTTTAAATTTTTTACCCTAACCACTTCCCGCCCGGTCAATGGACGTCCGGGAAGTGGTTGTGAAATCCTGACTGGACGTCTATTGACGTCCTGCAGGATTTTATGCCGGCACGCACCCGTGGGGGCATGACACCCTGCATCTCTGATCTCATTAAAGAGCCTCCGGCGGGGGCTCGTTACCACGTGATCAGCCATGTCCAATCACGGCTGATCACGATGTAAACAGGGAGAGCCGTTGACCGGCTCTTCCTCACTCGTGTCTGACAGATGTGAGTAAAGGAGCCGATCGGCGGCTCTCCTGACAGAGGGGGGGGGGGGTCGCGCTAAATTGTTTATCAGTGCAGCCCCCCCTCGATTAATTGTGCAGCTCTAGGAGATGCCCAAAATTGGAATTTTATTTATTAGTGAGCCAATCACACAAGCAGGAAATGACATTTTGTGGGGGCATTCCGTACATATGTGTACAGACCACCTCCAAGTGCATTGCATTGTCAGAAAATTACAGCAACTGCAGACTGAAAGGTAATTTTTAACCGCTTACTGGGCACATATACCCCCCTCCTGCCCAGGTGAAATTTCAGCTTCCGGCACTGCGTCGCTTTAACTGACAATTGCGCGGTCGTGCGACGTGGCTCCGAAACAAAATTTACGTCTTTCTTTCCCCACAAATAGAGCTTTCTTTTGGTGGTATTTGATCTGCGGTTTTTATTTTTTGCGCTATAAACAAAAAAAAAGCAACAATTTTGAAAAAAAAAAACAATTTTTGACTTGTTGCTATAATAAATAGCCCAATTAAAAAAATAAAAATAAAAAGTTTAGGTCGATACAGTACGTATTCTTATACATATTTTTGGTAAAATGGCGGCGATCTGCAATTTTTTTATTGGGACTGCGACATTATGGCGGACACATTGGACACTTTTGACACATTTTTGGTGCCATTCACATTTATACAGCGATCAGTGCTATAAATATGCACTAATTACTGTATAAATGTGACTGGCATTGAAGGGGTTAACACTAGGGGGTGAGGAAGGGGTTAAATGTGTATCTGTATTGTGTTCTAACTGTGGGGGGAGGGGGGTGACTGATTGTGTCCCTATGTACAAGGGACACAGATCGGTCTCCTCTCTCCCCGACAGGACGTGGAGCTCTGCGTTTACACACACAGAGCTCCATGTCCCTGCTCTGTCATTTCCTTTCGCGGGTACCTGGCGGACATCGTGACCACCAGGCACGCGCATCGGCATCTCGGGGACGCGCCAGGCGCCCGCGTGCCCCCTAGTGGCCGGAGGAATCCAGGACGTTATATGACGTTCTGTTGGATTTTCAGAGCCACCGTGAGGCCGTCATTTGACAATGGCTCGGGGCTCAGGTGGTTAAAAACATTCAATAACAATATGACTTGTGTCACAATTGTATGAGATTTTAAATTTTTCTGTATTTGCTATTTACTCCCCACAAAAGTGGAGCTACTCTTTAACCTAGGAAAAAGGATTCCCAGCACACTATGGGTAAACCAAAATAGCCGTTGCCAGCAGCTGTGGTCTGCGATTGAAACTTCATCCTAAGTTATATAAAAGGGAGGAGTCTCTTGCTCCAAGTCATTCCCCTGTATACAGATTTGTACACTGGCTTCTTTCACCTGCTCAGTTCTTACGTCTCTGGTTCTATTTGTCTTATGGGCACTGTTTTATTCCATTAATGTCACGTACGCCATTCTTCTCATGCTCACTGTTTTACTTCATTTACACTGCCTGTTTTATTCCATTGACAAGACCTGTGTTCTTACATAAATGTCATCTGCTTTAGCCCTGGTTCACACTGGGCTGCGGGAGTGAAGCCGTGCGAGTCAGCTGACCTCACACAATTTCACTCCCTCTGGCAGTTCCGATTTCGGCCGCAATTTCAGGGATATCTGTGCAGGTTTCTGCACAGATGTCAATGTAAATCACGGCCCGAAATTGCAAAAAGTAGTACAGGAACTACTTTTTGAAATCGGTGCAGCGCCGCAGATGTGGCGTCGCACCGATTAGGACGGTGCCATTGCTGACAAATGCCACCGATTTGAGATGCGATTTGACATCTCAAATCGTACCAGTGTGAACCAGGCATTACTCTACTAATGTCACCGGCTTTTATCCAATTTACACCACCTGTTTAAATCTTAAAAACTTTGCCTGTTATGTCACCTTCTTTCTTCCACGAATGTCACCCGTTTACTATAATAATGCCACCTGTTTAATTCCAAAAACATCACCAGTTTTATTGCACTAATGCACTAAGGGTTTGAGCATACTAATGTCACCTGTTTATTACACAAACGTCACCAGGTTTTATTCAAATTATACCACCTATTATATTCCCCGAACGTCACCCGTTTCATTCCACTAATGACACCTGCTACGTCACAAACCTCACCAGTTTTCTCACAAAAGTCACCCGTTTTATTTCCTTACGGTCACCTGTTTATTATACCAACGTCACCGGGATTTATTTTACATCACCTGTTATGTCACTTGTATTATTCCCCACGCCACCTGTTTTAGTCCACTTTCCCCCGTTTTGTCTGACTAATGTCACCTGCTTTATTATACCAATATCACCGGGTCTTATTTTACATCACCGGTTGTATTCCACCAACGTCACCTGTTAGGTCACTTCTTTTATTCCACTGTCACCAGTTTTAGTCCACTTTCACCTGTTTTATTTGACCAATGTCACCCCGTTTATTCCACCAATGTCACAAATGTCATCTGTTTTATTCTACTAATAATGTCACTGGGTTTTATTCAATTTACACCAATTCTTTTATTCCACCAATTTACATTGTAGTGTGGTTTGGTGTGATGTTGTCACCACATCCCTGGATAGATATTTACATACAAGAAATATTTGGGGGGGATTTTAACATTGCCACGAAATAGACCATGTAAAAAAACAAGTTTCTGTATTTTAATGTGTCTAAATTTTAAACAATGTATCAATAAAAAAAAATTATATTATATATATATATATATATATATATATATATATATATATATATATATATATATATATATATTTAGGGCTGTGCAAATTAACTTTTAATTAATCGATTAATCTTTAATTTTTTTGATCGATCAAAATTCTTTTGCTTGGTACTCACCTCTCCGCCAGCTTCCGGGCCTTTAGGGAGTTTCGTCGGAGATCCGGTGACGTCACAGACACCTACGGGGCTTGCCGTGTCCATCTGAAGGGCTCCTTTGCTGTTCCTTCATATCTACAAATCACGGCGGGACCTTACTATCTGCCACACGCAAGGGCTGTTACACTTCCCTCTATCACTTCCTTCTATTAACCTGGGATTCTACAGCTATCCACTGGGATTTGTGATAGTTCCCTTCATGGGACATCTACATGCCGACGGACTGATGTCAACCTCTCCTCATCTGGATTCAGCAGTGGTATCGTTGTACACATTTTTATACCAGTATCATACTTAGCTACATGCTAAGTATGATACTGGTATAAAACTGTGTACAACGATACCACTGCTGAATGGTATCCGTTTGGTATTACTCGCACCATTTGTACAGTTTATGTAGCTACATCGATTTTATCTCCAGTGCAATATTTATTTGGTTACCTACTTGAAGACTATAAAAGTTTTAATACTATTCCCATCGGGTGCTGCCTTTGTGTGTTTTTTGTATCCTGCTGTCCATTTTTCCAGTGGTTGGAGCTGCACTGGGAATCAGCCTGCAAGGAGATCAGCTAAAAGTAGTTGGATCTGTATGTGCGTTATAGTTAATCGAAATTAGTCGATTAAAAAAAAAAACAACGATTAATCGAACACAAAAATTTTGATCAGTAACAGCCCTAATATATATATATTTATTAGGGCTGTTACTGATCAAAATATATATATATATATATATATATATATATATATATATATATATATATATATATATATACACACACACACACACATACACACACTCTCTTGATTTATTGGCACCATTAAAATCCCCCAAAAATATCCCTTGTATGTAAAATGTTTATTCCACCAATGTCACCCGGCCTAATAAATTTGCATCACCCGTTTTATTCCTCAGGTGTCACCTGTTTCTCCTCCTATCCCATTTTCTTTGTTTTCCACCACCTGTTACATTCTATGCATGTCATCGGTTTTAGTCCATTTCCACGTTTTCTTTTACACAACATAAAACACGTATAGATCGAACGTTAATGTTAAACAATATTTGAACATGAATGTCCAGCTAACACTGGGGTGTCGCCATGGTGATGCGCGGTGTGTCGCCATGAACAGATGGTACCATAGCGCAGAGCGCGGGTCGTGTACGTTCATCTGTGGTAGGATGCGATAATAAATGGGCGGTGTTAGCACAACGCACAAGAACGCGCCACATAACAGCGCTTAGGTGTGACTGGGCTCCTTGTGGCAGGAGAACCCCCTCCATCACTGTGAGGAGCACTGCCACCACCCCGGGGAAGTCCCAAGCTAGGCCTCCAGCTGTCAGGCCTTGCTGGGACTTGTAGTTCCCCAGCAGCAGACGTTGTCATGTGACTCCCCCGCAGACAGCAGGGTGTGCGGGGCCTCTTACCCTGGTTGCTGAAAAGCCTCCATATCTTGGTGAATAGGATTCCCATGCTAGAAGGCGTCTCCGTCCGCTTCACTGCTCCGCTCCTCCCCGGGCATCACACGGCCCTCCTCATCTCCGCCATGTCTACCGATAACACCCCACTCTGACACTCAACCCAGACGCACTGCTAGTGACGACAATAAAGATCACTGCTCGCCCTATTGACCTCCACCTAGCGAAGCATACCTGTTCTAATATTGTCCCCGATAAAGCAGACATTTTCTGTTAGTCAATTCCATAAGCTTTCATCATTTTCTGATCTTCGACAAAATGGCCGCGCCCGCTAACTATGGACCGCGCTTGTGGGGACAATTTTCTCACCAATAAACGATGAGTGGCTGATATCACTGAGAATGTTTGCACATACAATAGTGCATTGTTGTCTGCGCTTCCCAGGTCTGGTTTAGACTTCGGCTGCCATTTTGCCGGAGTCAAAATGAATGTGTTGGACATTATTGTATTCGGGACCTTTTAAAATGACGTTTAATTAAAGGGAAACACATTTACATATTATTTCCAACATAATCTGGATTTAACCCATTTGTTGCCAAAACAGTTTTTGTTTTGTTTTTTGCACACATGCTTAACCTCTTCAGTCCCGCAGGATTTGGCTGCCCAATGACCGGGCCACTTTTTGCGGTTCGGCACTGTGTCTTTTTAACCACTTAACCCCCCGGACCATATTTCTGCCCAATGACCAGAGCACTTTTTGTGAATCGGCACTGCATTGCTTTAAAGCGGAGGTTCACCCAAAAATCAACTTTCTGCCATTAGCTCCAGCATACTGCTGACATCTGCAGTATGCTGGATTTTTTGAATTTTTTTTTGTACTTATCGTTTTAGCAGGGTTTCTTCTCCGGCACCGAGCGGGGATTCCTGCGGGGAATAGGCGTTCCTAAAACAAGCGTAGTTGATTGACGGGCTTGGATAGCGCGTCACGCCTTCCAAAAATAGCCAAAGTGACACTCGGCTGTTTACGGCGCTATACGGCGCCTGCGCCTGCCGTGTAGAGCTGACTGCGCAGGCGTCGTAAATTGCAGAGTGTCACATCGGCTATTTTCAGAAGGCGTGACACTTTTTCAAGCCCGTCAACCAACTACGCTTGTTTTAGGAATGCCTATACCCGGAAGAAATCCCCGCTCGGTGCCGGAGAAGAAACCCTGCTAAAACGATAAGTACAAAAAAAAAAAAAATCCAGCATACTGCAGATGTCAGCAGTATGCTGGAGCTAATGGCAGAAAGTTGATTTTTGGGTGAACCTCCGCTTTAACTGACAATTGCGTGGTCGTGCGACGTGGCTCCCAAACAAAATTGGTTTCCTTTTTTCCCACAAATAGAGCTTTCTTTTGATGGCATTTGATTGTCTCTGCGATTTTTGTTTTTTGCGATATAAACAGAAAAAGACCGAACATTTTGAAAAAAAAAATGTATTTTCTACTTTTTGTTATAAGAAAAATCGAATAAACTAAATTTTAGTCAACCATTTATGCCAAAATGTATTCAGCCACATGTCCTTAGCAAAAAAAATCACTGTAAAAAAAAAAACTAGCTACCCAGCGGCAACAGTGACACTAATACAGCGATCAGAAAACCGATCGCTTAGTGACACTGGCAATAGGGGGTGAAAGGGTTAACTAGGGCGGTGATCAAGGGGTTAAACCTTTATTAGGGGGGGTAGGGGGCTACCCTGGACCTAATGCCGTGTACACGGTCGTTTTTTGTGATGAAATAAAACAACGTTTTAAAAAACGTCATTTAAAATGATCGTGTGTGGGCAAAACGTCGTTTTATGTCTTCTGAAAAACAACCAAAAAAAAATTCGAACATGCTTCAATTTTTTATGTCGTTTTTCAGATTGTCGTCTTTTGTTTCACAAAAAATGATAGTGTGTGCGCATAACGACGTTTAAAACAACTTTTTTTAAACCCGCGCATGCTCAGAAGCAAGTTATGAGACGGGAGCTTCAATGGAACAGAGTGCCATTGTACATAACTTTGCAAGAGCATTTTCAGAAAACGATGGTGTGTAGGCAACGTCGTTTTTTAAAATGAAGTTTGAAAAACGTTGTTTTGTTTCGTGAGATAAAACAACGTTATTTTACATCACAAAAAGTGATCGTGTGTACACGGCATAACACTAACTGCCTGTCACATTAACTGTCACACTGACACTAAATGCAGTGATAAGTAAATATATGATCACTGCAATCAGTGACACTGTGACAGGGGGGTGATCTGAAGGGGTTAATGTGCCTATGTGTGTGGTGTCAGTGTGCTGTTGGTGCGACTTACTATGTGATGTCTTCTCTCCTCTCGCCGGATCGAAAATACCGCCGAGAGGAGAGGTGACATCACTTCCTCTGCCTGTGTTTACATTACACAGGCAGAGGGCGGGCAGAGCGGGGGGAAGCCGACTCACTTACCGACTGCCGCATGTAGCGGAGGGGGTCCCGATCTGACCTCCGTCCCGCGGGAAGGCAGGGACATACCAGTACGCCCATCTGCCTGTACGTGCCATTCTGTGGACCTACATATACATGCGATGGGCGTTAAGTGGTTAACTGACAATTGCGCGGTCCTGCGACGTGGCTCCCAAACAAAATTGGCATACCTTTTTTCCAACAAATAGAGCTTTCTTTTGGTGGTATTTGATCACCTCTGCGGTTTTTATTTTTTGCGCTATAAACAAAAATAGAGCCACTATTTTGAAAAAAATTCTATATTTTTTACTTTTTGCTATAATAAATACCGCCCAAAAATATATAAAAAAAACATTTTTTTTTTTCAGTTTAGGGCGATATATATTCTTCTACATATTTTTCGTTAAAAAAAAATCGCAATAAGCGTTTATTGATTGGTTTGCGCAAAAGTTATAGCGTTTACAAAATAGGGGTAGTTTTATGGCATTTTTATTAATATTTTTTTTTTTTTACTAGTAATGGGGGCGATCAGCGATTTTTTTTCAGTACTGCGACATTATGGCGGACACTTCGGACACTTTTGACACATTTTTGGGACCATTGCCATTTTTATAGCGATCAATGCTATAAAAATGCATTGGATTACTATAAAAATGCCATGTTGTAATGCTTCCATCCTTAGTAAATCCACGCTCTTCTATATGTGACAGTAAGATAATGTAGAGACCCCCCGAAATCCTGTTGCTAGGATTGACGCCTGGGGTAATACTGAGTTGTCGCATACAGAAGTGCATTGAGGTTCTTGTATCCACAGTTGTGATTCACTCCCATTTCTCCAGTGCTGTTACAACTGGTAAGCATTGGAAAATAGGAACAAGGGTGCGCTAGTAAACTAAAACAAAATTACAAAATAAGTGATCTACTATGGTTAATTTTGTTAAGATGATCCAGTAAGATGTTGGTGAAAACCTCTCACTAAATCACCATAAATAGCATAGCCTGTGCTGGTAAGGAACCAGTGAAATGGTTCCTTACCAGATAACAATGACCCTTTATTTGATACCAAAGTAAGGAGTCACATACAGCTGTACAGGAAAACCTGTTGGATGAGATGCGTCCTGCTGCTTGGTATACTTGTACTCAGATGGATCCCAATGGTTGCATGGAATGACAAAATAATGCCAACATAGTGTAACCCGTTTATTTAAATAAGTAAAACAACATAAAAGTGCCAAATGGCTGCTTACTATGAGTAGTGCCCCAAAACCCGGCACTGAGGCTAGATCGTATGGGTGAAAAGATCATCAATCCCGGGCATCTGACATGCTTCTCAGGCGTGCGTTCCAGCTAGCAGGTAGTTGGAACCAGCGGGACAGGAAGTGACGAATTAGCGTGCGTGGATGGATACCACCTCGACGTACGTTTCGTTGTAAACGTCTTCGTCACTTCCCGTCCCGCTGGTTCCGGCTACCTGCTAGCTGGAACGCACGCCTGAGACGCATGTCAAATCCTTAAAATCTTCTCCGCTACCAAAAATTTCAGCCCCTTCATACTTTCATCTACAGCTGCCAAATTACAGGACAGTCAATGGAAGAAAGTGTAGAAGTGTTGACATTTGAAAGCTCAACCAGCCAAAAGTAAAAGGCGTATCACAAAACTGAGCACATTGCCTGATACTAGACAAACATACCTACGTTTTGATGTACAAATTGTGTATGACAAGTAGATCTTGAGGGCGTGAGAGCAATTTATAAAGAAGAAACAAAGATAATTTTTTTTAAAGCTCTGTGCTCTGGCTATGACATTATCTACTCCCATAGACACTCTGTTTAATCAATAACTTTCCTGAAAAAAATCACTAAACTTAAACAGCTTTTTCACAAAAACTGTAAAAGAAATCAAACTGAACAGATCTAGCCAGAAATATTTTCTGAACATTTTAAAGTTTGTTTGGTGTCTGTAGATGAAAGTATGAAGGAGCTGAAATTTTGGTAGCAGAGAAGATTTTAAGGATTTGAAGCATGCTCTTATTGACTTCAATTGAACTCAATGTTGACTTCAATGTTAAAAAAAAAACAATCATTAGCTGAAAGAGCTGAACATTTTAAAAGTTGAATGGTCTTAATAGCTGAAAGTATGCAGAAGTTACGCAGAGCCAAAAAACGTACAGAATAATAACATGAAAACTAGAAAATGCATTTCCCGCAGAAAATGCGTGGGAAAGCCCACACCAAAGCCATTCACCATAACCACTAAACTATCTTTAGGACATACAAGCAGTTTTCCTTCAGTACTTATAAAGCCTCTCTTTGATCATTAAAGTGGTTGTAAAGTTAAAAATATTTTCCCTTAATAGCTTCCTTTACCTTAGTGCAGTCCTCTTTCACTTACCTCATCCTTTGATTTTTCTTTTAAATGTCCTTATTTCTTCTGAGAAATCCTCACTTCCTGTTCTTCTGTCTGTAACTACACACAGTAATGCAAGGCTTTCTCCCTGGTGTGGAGAAAGCCTCTTGAAGGGGGAGGGGCGAGCAGGATGCCCACTAACACACAGCTCCTTTCTCTATCTGCAAAGTAGAGAGTGTCCTGACTTGCCTGGTCGCCCCCTCCCCCTCAAGAGGTTTTCTCCACACCAGGTAAGTGAAGGAGGACTGCACTGAGGTAAAGTAAGCTATTTAGGGAAAAAAACAAGTGAGCGCGATAGAAGAAATTATGATTACCTGAAGCAGCTATATATCCAGGCCAGAAGGTGTAGCTCAGTGGAAGCAAGGCTTTTAAAATGTGCATCTCTTTCACCTAATGATGGGACTTCTTCAACTTTTGTTCTACTATTTATACTTTTTAAACTTTTCTTAAGCTTTTAGACACTTTTTTAACATTGAAGACAATGAGAGCATGCTTCAAATCCTTAAAATCTTCTCCGCTACCAAAAGTTTCTGCTTCTTCATAGTTCATAGAATTCACATTGGGATTGATTTACTAAAACAGAAGAACAGTGCTAATATTGGCAGCAAATTTCGATGTAGTTCTAGTCTCAAGCCTAGAACGATAACGGTAAGTTAGGCATTTATGTCTATTTATATATATTATATAACTAGAAAAGCTACAATTTCTGGGGAAATTGTGTGAAGTGTTCTTGCCTCCACCAATACACCTGACTGGAGACAGTTCCCCATGAGATGTAAATATGATCCAACAGTGTGTCGATCCAATTCAATCCATTGTCCCATCAAAACTGCAGTTTGGGAGTTAACCACTAGGGGGCACTGAAGCGGTTAAGTGTGACCTCATATGTGTTTCTAACTGTAGGGGGCAGGGCTGGATGTGTGACGTCATTGATCGCCTTTCCCTATCTCAGGGAACAGACGATCAATGACATTGCCACTGTGAATAACGGGGAAGGTGTGTTTACACACACCTCTCTCCGTTCTTCAGCTCCTGTGACTGATCGCGGGACACCGGCGTTGATCGGGTCCGCGGGTCCCACGGCCGCGGTCACGTAGCTTTGTACGTATATCGGCGTTAGGCGGTCCTTAAATTGTTGCCTATAATTTTAGCATCTGCAGAACAGACCCTCCGGGGTTCACACTATTGCGATGCAGGAACCAGTGCGATTCCAGTGCCAGTTCCCGCATCACTTCTCCCTCGCAGGCAGTTCTCACTGACCTCTGTGAGCCGCTGTGGGTGTCAATACAAAGTTAATGACTCCATCAGATCAGTTCACATATCACAGCACAAACGGTGAATTCAGACAGGAATAGGACCGCTAACACCCATGTGATCCAATTCCAGTGCAGGAAAAAAAGAGTTCCTGCGCCTTTATCATGCACAGGGGTGGACTGACCATTGAGTCTTTTGGGCACTGCCCGAGGGCCCCATGCCACTAGGGGGCCCTATCAGGGTTGCCAGGCTCAGTAAATCCAGGGACAGTATGTAAAAATCTATGTTTTTTTTTACATCTGTCCCAGATATGTCCAAAACCCACATGCTTTTGATGTGAAAATCCAGAGATTTTAGCTGCCCCGCCTCTGCACTGCCTCCTGGCGTGGTGGCCATCTGTAAGCCCAGGGGCCCCATAATCTTCTATTGCCCGGGGGCCCCATGAGTTGTCAGTCCGCCCCTGATCATGCAAATCCAATAAGAGTTCAGCCATATAATCTGTATGGCTGAAATTGCATTGCACAGACATCGCATGTGATCGGCACAGCAATGCGGCCCGAATCACGTGCAATGTCTGAGTACTCAATAGTGTGAACCCGGGCTAAATGTAAAATTTTCTGCACAGCTGTTATGGTACAAACTCAAATATTTTTCATCTAGAAAATAATTTCCATTGTAGTTGTTTTACCGGGAGAGAGGGGAGAGAGGGGGAGATGGACTGTAGTGCCTCCGGGAAGGAGATACTGGAGGCTATCAAGGCAAGCAGCGATGTGCTGTTAAATAAAATGGATGCCCTGGCAGTGGATGTATGCTCAATAAAACGAGAGTTTGATAAAATCCAAAAAAAAAACGGCAGAAATAGAAACCCGCATCTCCAAAGTGGAAGAGGAAATAAAAAAGGATAGCAAAGGCTGGCATACATTGAAAAAACAAATAAAAGAACTACAGGACAGAGCTATAGATACGGAGGGCCGCCTGAGGAGAAACAATGTACGCATCTTGGGCCTACCAGAGCGAGCGGAGGGAGACAATCCAGTTAAATTTGCAGAAAAATTATTAACTGAAATACTGAAACTGACAGAAGCAACTGTAATGTTTGTGGTAGAGCGAGCACATAGAATCTCGTTCCGTCTCCCCAAACCGGGAGCACTCCCCCGCCCCTTTTTGGTGCATCTATTGAACTACAGAGACCGGGACCAAATCCTTTCAACGGCAAGAGTAAGGGCAGACATCCAATATTAGAACACAAAGCTACTTTTTTTCCCTGACTACCCGATGGAAATCCAGCAGCAAAAAAGAGAGAGTATAGAGAGATCCATAGAAGATTGAGAGAGAAAGGGTTAAAATACAGTCTACTATACCCCAGTAAACTACGAGTAATGGATGGGACACGTGTCCTTTTCTTTGAGACCCCAACCCAAGCGGGGGAGTGGCTGGATACCGAATAGAAAAACTGGAGGAGTGTTTTTTTTTTTTTTTTTTTATATTTTTTTTTTTTGTTAAGATGGATGACTATTTCTACTTTTCTCCCTGATTTTTTTTCTCTTTTTTTTTGGGGGGGGGAGGTGGAGGGGAGGGGGAGGGTGAAGGTATAAATTGAGCTATGTGGGGAAATTGTACAGTGTTTAACATATTCACCCAGGGAAAGGGGAAATATGTATTTTTTGTTGAGTGAGTGATTAAGCACAGGTATGAATTGGAATATAAGTTATGATAGATCGATAGCAGTTAATAATAGTTAATTAATAATGAGCACTCAAACACTTGGGTATTAAAGAATATGTGAGAGCACCACATCTAAATAGCGAAATAGGAAATATATATTTATTTGTTGAATGAGGGATCAAGCACGAGTATGAATTGGAATAGGCCGATCAACAATAATTAATAATAGTTAATACACCTAAACACTCGATTAACCATGAGTAAGAATTGGAATATAAGCTATGGTGGATCAGTAATAATTAATAATAGCTAATTAATAATCAATAATGAGCACTTAAGCACTTGGATATTTAAAGACAATATGAGAGGTTTGCTTTCTGTTTTTTTTTTTTTTTTTTTTAACCACTTAAGACCCGGACCAATACGCTGGTAAATGACCCAAGGTGTTTTTGCGATTCGACACTGCGTCGCTTTAACAGACAATTGCGCGGTCGTGCGACGTGGCTCCCAAACAAAATTTGCGTCCTTTTCTTCCCACAAATAGAGCTTTCTTTTGGTGGTATTTGATCACCTCTGCGATTTTTATTTTTTGCGCTATATACAAAAATATAGCGACATTTTTGAAAAAAAAAACACTATTTTTTACTTTTTGTTAAAAAAAAAATCAAATAAACTAAATTTTAGTCAAACATTTAGGCCAAAATTTATTTAGCCACATGTCTTGTGCCGCATTTATTTAGCCACATTCAGTGACACTGTGACAGGGGGGTGGGGGGGCGATCACAAGGGGTTAATGTGCCTATGTGAGTGTGTGTCAGTGTTGTGTTGGTGCACACTTACTTGTGATGTCTTCTCTCATCAGCAGCGGTGGGAAACACCGCTGCGATGAGAGATTACATCATTTCCTCCTTCCTGTGTAAACACAGGAGGAGGAAGTGACAGGAGCTGGGAGCGCGCGCATTGGCTGGGAGCGATCGCGGGGGGGGCGGGTAAACGCCGACATCCACCCGCTCATCCCGGATCGCTCCCGGAGCCAGGGGGACCCCCGAACCGCACTTAGGCGGGGACGTAAATTTACGCCCTTGTGCCTGTACGTGCCATTCTGTGGCCGTATATGTGCGTGCGGGGGTCCTTAAGTGGTTAAGGAGCGATTAACTATGAATACAAATTGGAGTATTGGTTATAATTAGGTAATAATAATTAATGGAAAGCACGAAAGCACTTGGTCACATAAAAATATGGGTGGGATGAAAGGGGGTGTTTCTTCCCCCCTCCTTGTGTTTTTTTTTTTTTTTGGGGGGGGGGGGAGGCTTTAAGATATGAAGAAATATAGGTGTGTAGGGAGGATACGCAGTGAGTAGAGGCGCCCACCATAAAGTGGATGAGAGTTTTGAGAGTTAGGTGCGTCCCTTCCTTAAGTAGTAAGAAGGGAGGGTGGGGTATGTTAGATACTAGAACTATAAAAGAGATTTGGGTCAGTAAAATAGGGGATAGAAGAAATTCCTCTCCACTCCCATCCGGGAATGGATGGAGGAAGCTACAAGAGAAGGGAGTGGGGAGGGGTAGGGTGGGTAGGGTGGGGGAAAGGGGAATGAATGTGGAAGTGAAGAGGAAATGGGAAAGTCAATGGTGTGATTTAGGTACCCAAGAGGTATCACTTAAAAGAATGACGTGGCATAGTGTACAATGGAAGTATAAATCCCACATATATACTAGATACCATGCCTGGGAAGGATAACTGTTTTTCGATACTATCCTGGAATGTTCGACGACTGAATTCAAAGTATAAACGTGCATTAATATTTCAGTATATAAAAAAAAATTCTCCCCAGTTGGTCGTACCACAGGAGACGCACCTATTGGGGAAAAAATTGATAACGTTAAAAAAAACCTGGATACAGAAAACATACCACTCCACGTATTCTTCGTATGCTAGAGGGGTGTCGATCCTAGTGAATAAATCTTTTATAGGAGAAATAGAGAAGGCCCATATAGATGTAAACGGAAAATATGTTATTCTAGTCTATAAGATAGGTAAGCAGAGATATGTAACAGCTGCCGTATATATTCCACCTCCATTCTCGGTGGCAGTACTGAATGAGATAATGGAAAACACTATTCAGTATATGCCAGCGAGACTGATATTAATAGGAGATTTCAATGCTATCCTATCACCAGAGTTGGACAGACCAAAACCCCCTAAACAACATTCAACAGAACTATATAACTGGGCACAGGAAACGGGGGTAACAGAAGTTTGGCGATGGAAGAATCCGGGAGAAAGGGGATACTCGTGCTTTTCCACCTCTTACAAGACGGCCTCTAGAATAGACTTGGCATTTACGGATTCCTTGATGTTAGCAGATATTGAGGAGGCCAAATACCTACCAAGTGGTCTGTCAGATCATTCTCCCCTATTTTTGTCAGTACGTATTCCAACTCCTAAAAAATGCATCATTGTGGAGGCTAACTCCACAATGGGTAGAACACCCAGAAATAGGAGAGAAAATGGAATCAATAATGGGGGAATACTGGGAGAATAATGCAGGATCAGCCTCGGTAGGGATGGTATGGGATGTGTTTAAAGCCTACATAAGAGGGCAATATATATCAAATATTTCAACAGTTAATAAAAAACAGAGGAAGAAGGAACAGGAATTAAAAACACAGATTGACATACAAAGGGAGAGATATGGGCAGGACCCCAGTAGCATCAACTTTGATGAAATGATGGCAGCATGTAGAAACCTTCATCTTCACATAGAAGAAATAACAAGATTGGAAATGCATAAAAATAGACAGAATATTTTTGAACAGGGAGATAGGGGGGGTAGATTCCTGGCTAGGTTGGCACAACAAGAACACCAAGCCACAATTATATCAGAGATTGAAGATTTAAATGGACAGATAGTAAAAGAACCCAAAAAGATACTGGAGGCCTTCAGAGAGTATTATAGTGGGCTCTACACCTCCTCTCTCCCATCTGGCTCCTGCCCGGAGGAGATGTCGGGCCTTCTAGACCGGATTGCCTTGGGGTGGTTGTCAGATGGGGAGAGGAGAGAATTGGTCAGGCCTATAGGGGTGGAGGAGATTATAGAGGTTATACGAACATCCTCGGGAGGAAAGGCACCAGGCCCAGATGGAATTCCTGTGGAATTCTATAAGAGATATGGAGTATTAATAGCCCCCAAACTAGCAGAAGTATTCACAAGCGGGCTAATGCAGGGAGCCCTGCCGGATTCTATGAGAGAGGCACACATAACATTAATATATAAGGAAACAAAAGACCCAAAGATATGCTCATCATATAGGCCAATTGCATTATTAAATACAGATTTAAAAATACTGACAAAAATATTAACATCCAGAATACAGCCACTGCTTAGGAACATAATAGACTCGGACCAAACAGGATTTATGCCACAAAGGACAACAGATATCAACCTACGGAGGCTTTACACAAATATACATACACACCATATGCATGAGGGATCAAGGACAGTGGCCTCTTTAGATATTGAGAAGGCCTTTGATACGGTGGAATGGCCGTTTCTTTGGGAAATACTTAGAAGGATTGGATTCCCTTTAATATTTATCAAATGGATACAAACAATATATGAAAGGCCAATGTCCGCAGTGAAACTAGGGGGGAAACTCATCTTTTTTTCAATTATATAGAGGCACGAGGCAGGGCTGCCCTCTCTCTCCGACGCTCTTTGCAATCGCAATAGAGCCAGTGGCAGAGGCTCTCAGGACCACACCCAATATTCAGGGACTTCGGGTAGGGGGGCTGGAGGAGAGGGTAGCCCTGTATGCCGATGACATGTTGCTTTTTTTGAGAGATGCAGGTCCATCACTGGAAGGGGCTCTAGAATTATTAAATACATATTCGATATATACAGGGCTCAAAGTAAATTGGAGTAAATCAATATTATTTCCGATAGATCAAGGAGCACCAAAAACCGCTGCTCCAAATACGCTATTAAAATGGGTATCGGAATTTAAATACTTAGGCATTAAAATATCTAGACAGATTGAAGATTTTCGAAAATTTAATTTAGACCCGGAGGTACAGGAGCTTGGGAAGAGAATAAAGATCTGGGCAACACTGCCTTTGTCACTACTGGGACGCATAAACCTGGTGAAAATGAAGGTGCTGACAAAGTATTTATATGCCTTCAGAAATTCTCCACAGTGGCTCCCAAAAAGCTTTTTTACACAGCTACATGGAATGCTCTCTGCATTCATATGGGCTAATAAACCAGCTAGAATCAAATTAAGTACACTCATGAGACCAGAAGGGCAGGGGGGATTAGCTTTCCCAGACTTCCATAAATACTATACAGCGGCACAGTTAGTGACAGCAGGGAGGTGGTTACACTCAGATGGGTATGACTCAGTTACGATGTTGGAAGCTACAGTGGTCCAATCGGTGGAAGCATTGCAAGGATTACTGTATAGGGGTATTAAAACCAGGAGAGATTTAACGCCAGCAATGAGAACAACAGTAAAAATATGGAAAGCAGTCATAGGAAGAGAGAGGGGAAAAAATAATAATAATCTATCCCCAAATACCCCCCTGTGGAGGAACCCGGAATTACCACATTTAGATCTGGTTCAGGACCCGGGAGCCTGGGCTAAATATGGGGTAAAGAAACTCTCACAGTTGATACAAGAGGGAAAGTTTCTATCATATGTGGAGATGAGACAATTATGGAATATTCCCGAGAGTTACGAGTTTAGATACAGGCAGCTTAGACATGCCTTGGTGGCCCAGTTCCCAGAGGGGACTCCACAATTGATGGAATCAGATATAGAACAAATGATAAAAGGCGGGAAGAGGACAATGTCAAATTTCTATGGTTACCTGATAAATACTACACCTTATGATATGAGCAAATTAAGGGAGAATTGGAAGAGAGATGCCCCGGGTTTAGGGAACTGGGAGGAAGAATGGAAATTCCCACTGAAGATTCTGGTATCCCTCCGGGACAAATTAATACAATATAAAATTGTACATAGAAGTCATTATACACCATACAAGTTGCATAGGATTTCACCAATTAACTCTCAGAATTGCTGGAGGTGTGTAGTTGCTCCAGGAGACTTCATGCACATATTTTGGCTCTGTCCCAAAATAGCAGTATTTTGGAGTGAGATTCTGAGAATGATAGCAAGAGTGACATCTGTAAGGCTGGAACAAGAAGTGGAGATCTGTCTCTTAGGATTAATACGGGGTAATGCTATCTCAAAAGAAAGAAAAACACAGATAGGCCTGCTGCTGTTCTATGCCAGGAAAGCAATAGTGCTAAACTGGAAAAAAAACAGAAGCCCCCTCAATAGCACAGTGGAAGAACTTAGTAAACAGTAATCTGATATTATACAGAGAGACATATTGCAATAGAGGATATGGGGAGAAATATAGGAGAGTATGGGCAAACTGGATAGAGAACTCTACAACAGCGTCAGGATAAAGGGGGAACCGGGGTAATAATCACACATTGGGAGAGTGGGGAAGGGTGAAAGTAGAATGTGTTGTGTTGTACGGGATGGAAGGATGGTATGGATGTCTTGAAGATATAAAAAGTTAATGTTAATACTATTGAAGTAAAGGTAATTAAAATATAATGTATATGTATGATTTTATTTTTGTATGGAAAATGAGAAAATTAAAAAGATTAAATAAGATTTATAAAAAATAAAAAAATAATTTCCATTGTAGTTGTTTAACACATTTTTTATTGATCAATGTTTTAAAATGTTTCCATTCAAGCCAAAGAAAGACACACCACACATACATGTACAAGATTTTTTGTTTATTATAGAAAAAAATGTTAATGCAGTTAATTTTTTTTTTTTTTTTTTACACTTCTAAATTCCATAAAACAAGTCCAGAGGAATTAGGATGCTGAAAGCATGCAGTCTGCATTTGCTTTGTTAAATGTTCCTTTTTTTCACAAAAATAACACCAATGTTTTTTTTTTTTATCTCTGTAAGCCACTAAAGCAAGGGAGAGCAGAGCATGCAACACTGTACGTCTTTGCATAGTCATTTTTTTTTACCCAGCATGCCTTGTCAAATGCTACACATATCCATAGATAAAAGTAGAAAGGGTTAGTCAGCAAAACAATAAGAAAAAAAAAAAAAGGAAAAAAAAATATACAAATTTTTTGACTGTTTTGGTTTCTTAAAGGCAAAATTAATTTCCACAGTCTAGCTTCAAATGGTCAGCTTTGGGTAAACATGTTTTACAACAAAGGTGTAAATACTTCAAACGTGTATTTGCTTTATACGTTACTTGCTACCACTTCAAGAATTATTTAAGATTATTTAGAGAATGTCAGTATTATAATTGCTCAGCCATTCTTGAAATTTCTTTATCATAAACTCTTTTTAAAATACACATAAACCACTGTTCAAACACAATCTACATATGTGCTCTTACTAAAGTGTTCCCATCCCCAACACACAGTAAAGAAAGCCATTTTGGAAGCAAGACCACAGTTCTATATAGTGCAACTTTTTTGAGGAGCTAGTGATATCAGTGAGACTTGACATACAAATATTTTTTTTTATCTGAAAGCATTTATTTTATTGCTACCTTACACGTGTAACCTTTTTTAAAATTACTATTTGACTCAAATTAGGATTAAAATTTACTGTGTCTTCCATTAAAATTTGAGTTTATGTCAATTTGGGGAACAGTTTGTTTGGAAATGTGTGCACTATGGTTACAAATTTCCAAGCCTGTTAAATTGCTTATTTTTTCAATCCAATTTTTTTTTTAATAAAAAGAACCTCACAAAATGGTCAATTTATGCACAGATTCGATTAGAAAATATTTTTTTAAATCTGGTTATTGAAAATTTGTACTGAAATGTGTTTGGTAGGTATGATGGGGAGAGATTTCATGTCAAAAGTACTGCTTTCATCAAAATGAAGGCTCTGCATTTAAGTCGTTGAACTTTGCTTGAAAAGACAAAAAAAAAAATTAAAAAATGTATTCCTCTACGCTTTTCCCTTATTATTTAAAGCAGGGGTGTCCAACTTGTGGCTCATGGAACCACATGCAGCCAAAGATGTCTATGAATGCGGCCCAACACAACATCATAAAAACGTACTTAAAAAATTAGGGCCAGATTCAGGTACACGTACATTTGCGAAGCGTATCCGAGATACGCTACGCAACCGTATTTTACCAGGCTCTACAGCGAATTCTGGTCGATTTTTGCCCGTACGATACGGCGGCGTAGTCTATTTCTCGCCGTGTAATCGAAATACGCGATTAGGGGGCGTGAAGCATTTAAATTAGGCGCGTCCCCGCGGCGATCGAACTGCGCATGCTCCGTTCAGAAATTTCCCGCCGTGCATTGTGCGAAATAACGTCGATACATCATTCGTTGTTTGAGTAGCGTCGTTTACGGACATTCCTATTCCCGGACGTTTTACGTCAAAAATAAAAAAAGACTTCGGAAAACGTTGATATTCGACGCAGGAACGACGGCCATACTTAACATGGGCTGTCTAATATTAGACCAGCAAAAAGCTGGTATAGTTTTACGCAGCAAAAAGATGACTAAAGATGCCGTAAGAGATTGCGATAGACGTTCGTAATTTCGTGGATAGTCGGCAAAAGCTCATTTGCATACCCCGACGCGGAAAATGACGGAAACTCCACCCAGCGGCCGCAATTTTATTGCAGCGTAGATCCGAAGGCGTACGAACACGTAAGCCAGTCGGATTGAAGCGCAAAGCCGTCTTTTCATGGTTTGAGGATTCAAACTAGTAAAAAAACGTGTGTAATTAGAAAGTACTCCGGTCTAACACCAGTTAGACAGGAGTTACGGCTCTGTGAATCTGGCCCTTAGATTTTTTTATTGGAAAAATACATTTACACGTGGCTTAAGAAAAAATTTAGTGTCTCTTTACTGGACTTATACAGGTTTTATCTTCCCAAAAAAAAAAATCTCCCACATTTATGTCATCAGTTTTTGGCAGCACCTATATTTGTGAGCAACTATTTTCAAGGATGAAGCACATGAAAAAAGGCAAAATTAGAACCAAAATATCTGATGAGCACCTTAAGAATTGCTACTACATCAATATAAACAGATATTAATGCGTTAGTTTATCAAAAACAGTGTCCTTTTTTACATTTATACAAAAGAAAAATATTATAAAAAAATAAAGTTTTATTACTCAGATAGGAACATTATATCAGGGATCATTAATTTGTGATCTGCCTGACTTTTTCACCTCATCACCAATCCTTAGACAATTAATTCCTCTTCTTCCAATGTGGCCCAGGAAGGTCAAAAAGTTAGACACTCCTGATTTAGAGTTTGTTTTGGCTCGATTTAGATTAGTTTATTTAGGAAAAAAAAGCAACATTTTTTAGGTTAGTTTAGTTTTTATTAAACTTGGTGTTCTTCGTATTTGTGTTATTTTCCTTTTTTGTGTGTATTTAATCAGTATTTGTAAACTGTCGCTATATTTATGCAATTAATGGCAAATGTAATGGGGAAAAAAAGGCAACATTTCTTAGGTTAGTTTAGTTTTTATTTAATTTAGTGCCGCTTCACACTACCGCGACTTGGCATCCAACTTGTGTCGCCCCAAGTTGCGCGCCATGAGAAATTCAATGGAAGTGAATGGAGCCGTCTTAATGTACACTACTGAAGTCGCTCCGACTTCAGAAAAGGTTTCTGTACTACTTCAAGGCGACTTGTACCCATAGGCCCAGATTCACAGAGCAATTACGCCTGTCTAACTGGTGTTAGACAGGAGTAATTTAAAATTTTGCGCGCCGTATCACTAGTTTGAGTCCTCAAACCATGATACGGCGGCTTCGGGCTTCGATCCGAGAGGCTTACGTCTTCGTAAGCCTTCGGATCTACGCTGCGATATTTTTGCGGCCGCTGGGAGGAGTCCGCGTCGTTTTCAGCGTCGGGATTTGCAAATGACTTTTTACGGCGATCCACGAAGATACGAGTGGTCTTCGCAATCGCTTACGTCATTTTTTTGCTACGTACTGTTAGACCAGCTATTTGCTGGTCTAACGGTGCGTAGCTCATGTTAAGTATGGCCGTCGTTCCCGCGTCGAATTTAATTATTATTATTTTTTTTTTTACGTAACTCGTTCGGGAATAGGAATGTCCGTAAACGACGCTACTCAAACAACGAATGACGTAACGACGTGATTTCGCGCAATGCACGGCGGGAAATTTCTGAACGGAGCATGCGCAGTTCGATCGCCGCAATAACGCGCCTATTTTAAATGCTTCACGCCCCCTACTCGCGTAGATGGCTTGCGCCGGGAGAAATACAGTACGCCGCCGTAGTTTACTGGACAAAATCTACCGGGATTCCACGTAGAGCCAGATAAAATACGGCGGCGTAGTGTATTTCTGATACTCTATGCGAATCTAATTGTATGTGAATCTGGCCCATAGATTTCAATGGAAGTTGCCTCCAAAGTCGGATCACCATCTTAACTGAAGCAACTTTACAGGAAAATAAAAAAGTTTGCTACAAGTCGCATTGATGGTGCCTTGAAAAGTCGCGCTGTAAGTCGGGTTGCCCCTGTGTGAACCGGCACTTAGGCTGCGTACACACGATCGGTCCAAACCGATGAAAACGGACCTTCAGTCCAAACCGATCGTATGTGGGCCCTATCGGTCAGTTATCCTTCGGTCAAAAAAAAAGAGAACTTGCTTTAAAATGTAACCAATGAACGCCTAACCGATAGGTCAAAACCGATCGTTAGTATGCAAAAGCATCGGTTAAAAAGCCGCACATGCTCAGAATCAAGTCGACGCATGCTTGGAAGCATTGAACTTCGGGTTTTTTTCAGCACGTCGTGTTTTACGTCACCGCGTTCTGACGCGATCGTTTTTTTAACCGATGGTGTGTAGGCACATCAGACCATCAGTCAGCTTCATCGGTTAACCTATGAGAACGGTCCTTCGGGCCGTTCTCATCGGATGGACTGATCGTGTATACGCGGCCTTAGTGTTCTTCGTATTTGTGTTATTTTGCTTTTTTTGTGTGTATTTGATCATTATTTGTAAACTGTCGCTATATTTGTATAATTTACTGTATTTTCACTGTTTTTTTTTCCTCCATGAAATTAAAATAATGAGTGTTCTAAGGGACCATCTTTTGGCACCACAACAGATCCAGACAAAAAATAACTAACTAACTTATACAATAACCTTCAGATACAATTTAAAGCCCAATCCTCTCCTAAAAAAAAATCACCAAAAATAGCTTAATTTTGCCTTTTTTTAAGTTTCCAGATATTAATTAAAATTTCAGGGAAATTAAAACTCAAAATTTCACTTCTGCCTATTTGGCAGGTATCAGTAGTCACAGGAGTTCAATGATGTCACTAGTCCAGTGAGCGAATTCTGACTTATTACACAGAGTAGGACAGAGAGCAGTAAGGCGGACACGTAGTGCTGAGACCCAGAGCAACCAGTCAGATTTTAGTTTACTATATTCAGATCAATAAAATATTAATTATGATTTCTAGGAGGTAAATTTGCACATCATTTTTGACCTGAGGAATTTAAGCCTTCAAAATGACTTATTTGCCACAAAATGGAGGCTTTTTATGTGTGAAGGTGACCAGTCCCCTATATTACAACCTTAATTTATTTTTTTACATCGAACTGCAAACCATTTGCATGTTTTTTTTTTGTATATGAAGAACTAAATGTTAGGTTTCTGAAATGTACGCATCTATAAAATTAAAATTCACAAACTGCCATTAACTGTCACAAATGACCATTGCATGAAACGCTTAATGAAGACGTCTTTAACCGGCTCTAACAATTTACAGATTTGCTTTTTCAACTATTTTTCATTAATAAAAACACAGCTGCCATACCGGACAATCATAATATTTGATTTTGTAAACTAATCACCTTGTGCTAATACAAATGTGCTTTATTCATTCTCTTTCAAATATTTCCTAGATTTGGCAAAATATATATATACTGTATATATTTATATATATTTATATTCTAGCTCTATACATTACATTATTTGGTCTATTCCCCAGAAAAACAATTCAGGTTTACATGTGCCCAAAAGATACTATTGCATGTGGTAAGTGCACGGTTAGAGATGGAGTCAGAAGTCAGCCGTGTGAATGGTAGGCACCGCGGGCGGAGAAAAATGTACACTGTAATTCATGGAAAGCAACAATGGAGCCTTCTTGTTGAGGGACTACAGCTAAACCGGAGCATGCCGAGACTTCTAGTTTATAATTTACTGGAGGTCCGGATGATGCCCACTGCTTTAAATAATGTACAGAACACCATATTAACCTTCAGCAAAATGCATCCTTTCTGAAATACTCACACCTACCAGCCATGCATAGGTAGCATAGCATTTTTGTGTGCGAAGGTGCATTAAAGGGAACCTGTGATTTGCCCATTTGGGGCAAGGCAACAGGATGGATTTAATATTCCCCCTCCCATAGCACTTCACATTCTCCTCCCCCAAAAGCTCTGTCCATCCATCAGGGGGCGAAGAAAATTCCTGGCACTACTGGGCAAGGAGGCGCATGTGGCTCACTACCTTTCCCATCATGTTGAACAGCTCAAGCTTTGTGATTGGCTAATTTCGGTCACATGGGGGTAGGGACACAGCCATTAGTCCTGTGTAAGCTCTATATACAGTGACTGAATGATAACACAGGGTTGTCCATTGATCAGATTGGCAGGGGGAGGAAGAAAAGATAAATATGCGCTGCTCAGGAGTAGGCCATTAAAATTAAAGCAGGTCCAATGAAAGTGAGATTTAAGCTCTAGTCAGCTTAAAAAAAATGAACACCCCCCCCCCCCCCCCACACACACACACACACACAAATATGCAGGCCAAGTTCCTAATTTTGACTAGTTGTAGTGCAATATGAAGTTATGCTTACCTTACACCTCGGTCAAACAATAGCTGGTTATCCACTCTTCTTAGCTCCCGGAAAGTGGACGGCCCTCACATCATGGTGTAAATGCAGGACCAGTAGTGGCTGCTGGTCTTGTTTGTATATGAAGACTGGGATGTAATGGGAGAAGGAGTGACCAGAGAACAAGAGTGGCTTTGTGGGACCAGTCATCACCACTCACTGCAATTGGCAAAACTGAAGAGTGCAAACTCTGGTCCAGCGGTGTGTGGTAGCCAGTCAGCTCCTAACTTAAGCTTGTTCAATTAAGCATTGAAAAATAAACCAGGAAGCTGATTGGTTTCTATGCAGAGCTGCACCAGATTTTGCACTCTCCAGTTTTAGTAAACCCCAATGTGTTTTAAGGGACAAACACACTCCCCCTTAGAAATGTTGATGGTGCGTAAATGGACTCAGGTGAGCAGATATCAAACAAATCTGTGATTTAAGGTTTGGGACCTTTTCAAGAGGGCAAGTTATGCACTAAAAAAAATATATATGCATATATCTGAGGGGACAGACAAATTTCATTTTTTTTGGCCAACTTAAGTTAGGCTTTAATAGTAAAAGCACAAAACCCCATAAATTAAAAGAGAAGCATGGGAATGATTTAAAAAAAATTATACTCACCTAGGTGGATGCTGCATCTGTCCTCTGCCGACTCTCATAATGAGAACCGAGCGATCAAACACGCTCAGTTCTCAATGCTCCCTGAGCAGAGAGCCGGTGACTGCCAAGTCACCGAGCTCTCTGCTCTGCTCCCCACGCTCACTGGAGCGCTAGAGGGGGCAGGAGTGACCGGCTCATCCTCTCAGCAGCTGGCTGAATGGCTGAGCCGGGTCCTGGTCCAGGCATGTGGATAGATCCCAACCATATGGTCGCGATCTTGCCTGAGCCTTGACCAGCTCCGTGACGTCAGCCGACAGCGGGCTTTAGCCAGTTGTCTGCTGAAAACAGGACACAGGAGAAGTACAACCAAACAAGCTTTAGCGGTACTTCTCCTTTAAGTATTTCTTTGCACTGTTAGGGCATCTGCACCATGGACCATCTGTATTCTTGTATGTTCTTCCCTCTACGTTACATGATGGAAAAATATACATTACTGCATGATTAAATGCACAAAAAACGTGAGAAAGCACATTCAAAGTACACCTAAATGCACATAATTGCATGTAAAAAAACACGAATCAACATGAGCCATAATTGCATGCTACCACATGCATCTAGGTCACTAATAAATGTTTTACGTGTAGATAGGTATGAAAAGGCTCTTTGTGTTTGAGCAGATGTGGGTGGGGCTTGCTGATAATATGAGTGATTTAACAGAATAAAGGGAAGGGAAGGCCAAGTAAACGTGTTAGACCCCTTCCATTTTTTAGGCGCTTTGGCATTAAAAAAAAGCCTATCAAGCACCTGAAAGAAGCCTCATCTGCAATCCCAAAGTGAAAGTCTGAGTTCTTTCAGAGCCCTTTCACACTGCCAGCGCCCGAAAAACGATGGTAAAGTGCCGCTTCAAGGCACTTTGGTATTAAAAAAAACTCCCTCAATGGGAAGGGGGCTTTAGTAGGGGTGTATTCAATGCTCCTAAAGCACTGCAAAGAAGCGGCTTGCAGGACTTTTTTTGACGCCCTGCGAGCGCAGCGCCTCAGTGTGAAAGCACTCGGCTTTCACATTGGGATTGCAGATGAGGCTTCTTTTAGGCACTTTACAGGTGTTTTTTTTACGCTAAAGCACTTGAAAAATGCCCAGTGTGAAAGGGGTCTTAGGCCACGTACACACGATAAAATTTGTCCGCTGAAACTGGTCCGACGGACTGTTTCAGCAGACAAATCCGATCGTGTGTATGGGCTAGCGGACATGTCTGACCGGCGAACAAATTTTAAAGCATGCTTTAAAATTTTTCAGCCGGAGACATGTTCGTCGGATATGTCCACTGGTTAGTACACTAACCAGCTGACATATCTGCCCGCACATGCATCAAATTGATTCGACGCATGCGTGGAAGTTTTTAACTTCCTGGTGCGGTGACGTGGCAGTGTCAACGTCACCGCCACGTCACCGCGCTGTCTGCCGGCGGGGATTTTGATCCGATGGTGTGTACACGCCGTCGGATGAAAATCCGGAGGAGACATGGCCGCTGGAAATGGTCCGTCAGACAGTTTCAGCGGACATGTCCCTCCGTGTGTACGCGGCCTTAGGCCTCGTACACACGATTAAATGAGTCTGTTCAAATCGGTCGGACCGACCGATTTGAACAGATCTGTCTGCTGGGATTTTGGTTTGCTCGCGTGTACACACGAGCAAACCAAAATCCCCGCCAGCAGACAGCGCGCTGACGTGTCGGTGACGTGGCGGTGGCGTTGACGCCACCGCACCAGGAAGTAAAACACTTCCGCGCATGCGTCGAAATCATTCGGCGCGTGTGCGAGAAGACATGTCTGCTGGTTAGCATACTAACCAGCAGACATGTCGGGCGGACGGGTTCCCAGCTGACAGATTTCAAAGCATGCTTTGAAATCTGTCGGGTGGCCAAATCCGTCTGTTTGCCCGTACACACGATCGAATCTGTCTGCTGAAACGGTCTAGCAGACCGTTTCCAGCAGACAGATTTGATCGTGTGTACGAGGCCTAAGGCCTCGTACACACGATCAAATCTGTCTGCTGGAAACGGTCTGCTAGACCGTCCTAGCAGACAGATTCGATCGTGTGTACGGCTGAGCCGACGGATTTGGCCACCCGACAGATTTCAAAGCATGCTTTGAAATCTATCGGGTGGGAATCCGTCCGCCCGACATGTCTGCTGGTTAGTACACTTACCAGCAGACATGTCGTCCCGCACCGCCGCCGAATTCGGCACATGCGCGGAAGTGTTTTACTTCCTGGTGCGGTGACGTGGCGGTGACGTTGACGCCGCCGCCGTTGACGCCGCCACGTCACCGCCACGTCAGCGCGCCGTCTGCTGGCGGGATTTTGGTTTGCTCGTGTGTACACGCGAGCAAACCAAAATCCTAACAAACAGATTTGTTCAAATCGGTCGGTCCGACCGATTTGAACAAATAGATTGCCTCGTGTGTACGAGTTATGGGTGGTTATGGGTGGATCAGGAGCAGATTTTTCAAGTTGAGCCAATTTGAGGTTTCAAAATAAACCCCTGCATTAAAGTTAGAAGAGTTTTCTGCCCAATCAGCTTCCTTTTTGCATTCCCCCATACTGTACTGGTAACAGAATAATTCAATTGGATGCTATCCACTCAAAACCTTTCTGACATTAGATGCGTGTGAGAATTTACGAAGCATATGGTCTCCAATAAAAAGTAGAAGGGTTGACGTGACAAATAGT
This sequence comes from Rana kukunoris, assembly GCA_029574335.1. Taxonomy (NCBI): domain Eukaryota; kingdom Metazoa; phylum Chordata; class Amphibia; order Anura; family Ranidae; genus Rana; species Rana kukunoris. The sequence continues at coordinate 209,852,875 of CM056054.1, read as the reverse complement.
TCACACGGCACAGAATTTATATTCTACATCTACAGCACATTTTCTTTGCGCAGACATAAAATACTACTTATAAAAAAAAAATAGTAATAAAAAAGCTTTGGCCCTAAAAAATACATTTATTGCTTTAAATCTGGGATTTGGCTCCACATCTAGTGTTTTCTAGATAGACAACAGATTTTATTATTAAAATTATACAGATGCACAAAGAGGAGTCACCGACAGCAACCAATCCGACTCCATCTTTTAACAAATCTAATTGTAGTAAATTGTAATTTGTTTACAAAGTGCAGGTTGTTACGGCTCCTTGCACTTTGCAAATCCTCATCCCTCCCTGCACAACTACTGAATAAACCCCATACTGTGTTGGTTCATAACTGCTTCTTTATTGTAAAGTATAACCGTCATCAAGGCATAGTACAAGGATCTATCCTGCGGACTGAACCAATGTACAGCCTATGAATTCATTGGGGACTAAAGGCCTTTATTATTATTATACAGGATTTATAGAGCGCCAACAGTCTGCACAGCGCTTTACAACATAAATAATGATTGGAAGGGTTTACAAAAAATCCATCTTTCTGCCTACAGATTTTTTTTTTGGTTCAGGTTACTTTTCAAGGAGATTGAAAGGCAATAGTTAAAAAAGGGCAGAACGCAGTGCGGGATACCTGTATTCCATGCGCAAAAAAAATTGGGATCTGCAGCGGGTGTCAACTCAAAATGTTTTTTTTTTTTATGTCACAATGTGCAGTATAAGACTTTCTATCATTTGTTCCCAGTCTTGCCACACAAAGTTAATCCAGCTCTGAGTAATCCTCTTTTATTGTTCAGTGAAATAAAACAGACTTACAGAGAAAAACCTTAGTCCGTTCCGCCCCCTTGCTGTGAGTGACAGGTTATTTACATATCTCATGCACTAGCCTGGAGACAGGCATTTTTTTTTTAATTCCCACCCCCACTCCTTTTCTGAAGTCATGTGGATTTTGACTGGATGTTAGTGATCATAGCAGAATTTTTTTTTAACAGGGAAGATCATAGCAGAATTTAGTGTAAGGAATACACAAGAAAAAATGCATGTTGACAAGGGGAGTGTTAAGGAAGGCGGGGAGTCTACTGACATCACAACATCACCCACAGAGCTCCAGACAACAGATCAACCCACAAAATTGCTTATCAGACAAAAGGGAGCATGAGCTGCTTTTCAGGAGACAAATTGGCGGGTCATGAATTAATTAGGCTGTCCTATGTGCGACACGCGAAATCGCATGCAATCTACACTTGTTCCTGCTACGCAGAAGTGTAAATGCAGCCTGAACTGGTCTAAAAGTAGAAAAAAAAATTGCATGCTGCAGAAAGGGTTTGATCTTGAGAACCATTGTGACATTACTGAGGCGCGAGCATGCATTTGGTTGACTGTAGTCTCCAAAATATTGGTCCAGTGCACAAAATTATTATTTTTGCATAAAAGAGAGAAAGTGGCGATTTGAGACATACTCCACCTTGAGGACCATGTTTATACCCATATTTAGGGTGTAACATGAAACATGGGTGCACTCCCCATCCCTACACTGCCCCCCCCCCTCACCTGAAACGTGGGGTGCTTCACCCTGCATCCCATATTTTGTTAAATTTAGCATCATCCATATACAAGGAATGGGAAGACTTCAAGTCCTAGCTGCCACTGCCGTTCACAGATCCTGGGGCAAAAGTGTACATTGTTTCTAGCCCCATGCTAGAAGGCCTATACCTCCATATGGACCTGGAGTTAAACAATGCAGGAGCCTGAACTTTGCATTTCCAAAGTACTGATTGCAGATGCAATGCTCTGCAAATTCAAAAAAAAAAGAATTCTTTGCTTTTATTTTTGCTTAATGGTGGACTAAGCCTTTAAAATAGTATTTCTATCATTTCAAATATGTTACATTCTTATCATAAAAATTGCTATAAAATTGCATTTATTTTATTTGGTTCGCTTTTTAAACACCCAGTAAATATTAGTTTTATTATATGTAAGTGACGCTCACAAATGTGACTCTTTCCACTCTTGAACTAAACCCAAATAATATTGTATGTATGATGCAACCAAATAGAATTCTGTTCCATCAGTTACTGTAGTCTGCCCAAAGGCTGTTCTGTAAGATTACAAATAGACAATTTGTTTAATTCCAAATGCGTTTAACACATTTCGACAAATTCTTTAATTCCAAAATTAACGTAACCTGTTTAACTAATTTTCATAAATTCGTATAGTCCAAAATCCGTAAATTCAAAAAGTCGTAAATTTCAAAATCCCAAAACCCAAATATTCAGAAAGCTGAAATAAAAACGATCTAATAATAACTTAACTATTACTAACTATTAAATTATAAGTATTGGAATTTTCTTTCATATTTGTCTGTTATCGAATGTAATAAATGCAAATTTATCTGAAAATGTGAATTACACGAAATAACGAATGCCGTATCAAAACAAATGGAACATAATACATTTATAATAATACTAACTTTTTATTATTATTTATTATTAATTTGTTCCATTCCATTTGTTTAGATGCCCCATTTGTTATTTCGGATAATATGTAACTTTGGATAAATTTGAATTTGTTACGTTCACTAACAGCCACATTTGAAAGCAAATTCCAATACCTATAATTTAATAGTTATTAGTTAGCTATTCTTTACAATTTTCTTTCTTATTTTCGAATTTACGAATTGTGATCATAACGAATGACAAAAAAAAGAAGAAAAATGAATGAAACGATAAACACATTTTTCGGCAGTGCGCGTCTAATTACAAATAAAGTGTAATGCCGCGTACACACGATCAGTCCATCCAATGAGAACGGTCTGATGGACCGTTTTCATCGGTTAACCGATGAATCTGATGGACTATCGCGCCCACACACCATCGGTTAAATAACCGATCGTGTCAGAACGCGGTGACGTAAAAACACAACGACGTGCTGAGAAAAATGAAGTTCAATGATTCCAAGAATGCGTCGACTTGATTCTGAGCATGCGTGGATTTTTAACCGATGGTCGTGCCTACTAATGATCGGTTAGGAATCCATCTATTAAATTTAAAATAAGTTCCCTTTTTTTTAACCGATGGATAACTAACCAATGGCGCCCACACACGATCGGTTTGGTCAGATGAAAACAGTCCATCAGACCGTTCTCATCGGTTTAACCTATCGTGTGTACGCGGCCTTACTTACACCTTCAGATGTTCCTGTGCACTGGTGTTTACCTGTGCATGTATGTATGATGTACTGTGAGTTCACTGTGAATCCGTAATCTGAAACTTTGAAAAAGAGGCTCTCTATGTTGGTGTGACATTATGAGGTCTATTTAAAAATACACTGGGTACATGTATGAGCCAATTCCCTCTAGCATTCTCTAGAATTGTCACTTATGCATCACATATTCCCCTCTGCCCCATCTAGTGGCCATAATGCAGAATTTAACTACTGCCCATAATAAAAGGACATTTGTTTAAAAGGTAAAATAGCCACAACATTCGTTTTTGTCCAGTTGGCACAGAACGAATGGGCATGCAGATTTGCAAATGGCTATACAAATGTTTTATTTAAAAAAAATGCTGTTTTGTTGCGTTCCGCATTCTGCCGTTTACAAATATTCAGCCCCATGCGATGAGTCAGCCTTTTAAAAAGGATTAATGAGTGTCATCAATGCTAAGCTTATTCATACAGTTGTAACTTTAAAGAGTTACTCCACTTTTGTTGAGAAATAATAAATCCCTTTCGAGTGATTTTTGTACATTGCAAGGATTTTAATAAAATTTGCTGCAGATTTAAGTGGCAGAGCTAGGGTCGCCGATTCAAATCCTAGCTAAAACACGACAGTCCTGGAGTTTGCATGTTCTCCCTGTGCCTGTGTGGGGTTTCTCTGGGTAATCTGGTTTCCTCCCACACTCAAAAGACATGCTGGGAAGTTAATTGGCTGCTGTCTATATTGGCCGTAGTTTGTGTGTGTATGATGGCGAGTTAAGGACCTTAGATTGTAAGCTCCTTGAGGACAGGGATTGATGTGAATGTATAATATATACATCTGTATAATATACATGGCCGATCCGTCCTATAGGCTCACTATGCAAGCCGCTTAGGGCCCTCAAAAATTACTAGAGGCCCCACCTGGTGAGAAATCTTTTTCGGCCCCTCGCCTCACTTCTCAACTCGCTGGCTGCAAGGGAGAAGAGGTAAAAAGTCAGCCTCCCCGCTTCTCACTTTAATGTAAGGCCGCGTACACACGATCAAATCTGTCTGCTGGAAACGGTCGGCCCAACCGTCCCAGCAGACAGATTCGATCGTGTGTACAGGCGAGCCGACGGATTTGGCCACCCGACAGATTTCAAAGCTTGCTTTGAAATCTGTCGGCTGGGAACCCGTCGGCCCGACATGTCTGCTGGTTAGTACGCTAACCAGCAGACATGTCTTCTCGCACACGCGTCGAATGGTTTCGATGCATGCGCGGAAGTGTTTTACTTCCTGGTGCGGTGACGTGGCGGCATCAACATCACCGCCACGTCAGTGCGCTGTCTGCTGGCGGGGATTTTGGTTTGATCGTGTGTACACGCGATCAAACCAAAACGGCAGCAGACAGATTTGTTCAAATCGGTCGGCCCGACCGATTTGAACAAATCTATTTGGTCGTGTGTACGCGGCCTTAGATGTCATTTCCGACAGCAGAACACCCCCTCCCCCGGTTCTCAACTTTACCCTTCAATGTGACATGTCAGTGTCGGCAGCCCCCCCCCCCCCCTCGCTTCTCAACTTTAATGTGACATGTCATTTTGCTTAGGGCCCCAGGGAGGTCAGGATCGGCACTGATAATATATATACTGTATATTTGAAGCACTGTGTAAATTGACGGCGCTATATAAGTACCTGTAATAAATTCCTACCTTTTGTTATTCTGAAGAAATAGCTGATGCTCTGTGCCTATGTGCATGGGAGTGATTTTATAATTATCAATCAGCTGCTGCACCTGAAGGGCTCTAATAAGGAAAGTGGTAGGGTTTGCATCCCCTGAGATGTGATTTCCCTTTAGGAGTATCTCATCAAAAATGAAATTTTTGTTGCAGGGGATCCGACTTGTATCTTAGTACAGACCTCTGGGAAAATCAGTAAGCCAATCACACCAACAGGAATTCACTTATTTAGGGGCGTTCTGTACACCATCTGTGTAAAAAACGCCTCCAAGTAGCCATATTACATTTACAGAAAATTACAGTGCTGCAGATCAAAAAGGAAAGGTCGATTTTAATAAAATTCAATTACAATATGACTTGTGTCGCAACTGTATATGCTACATTTTTTTTTTTGCTATTATTTCCCATGAAAGTGGAGTTACCCTTTAAAGGCAAATTAAAACCTCTGTTTAAATCAGCTAAACACATCCTGCTTATTACTCATTTGAATTGCATATGATTTTGTCATTATTATATTATCTGATATGTATAACTCTGTACACAAATTTGATTCCTCGTTCTCTCGCTCTGTATTTTTGAAAAAAATCGGATTAAAAAATGTAATAAAAAATCAGCTAAATACATCCCAGTCAGACCTATATTTCTGCAATCAGAAAAGCTCAGGCTCCTTACTGATTGGAGAACTCTTGCTCTAAAGCTGCGTACACACGGTAGGACTTTTGACCGGGCAATTCGGAAATTCAGACGAAAAAAGTCAGATGGGGCATACACACGTTCGGAATATCCGATGAAAAGCTCCCATCTGACTTTTTCCATCTGAAATTCCGACCGTGTGTACGCGGCTTAAGGAGCGCTTTGAAGAGACTATTGACCCCACAGAGAGCAAGAATCCTATCACTGCTGGTAAAAAAACAGGCTTTCCCCCCAAAGCCCAACTCCTCCAGGTTGTGTCTACTTTTTAAAGAAAATACTGAGACTTTGTACCAGTGGAGGCCTGTCCATAGAGGGCACACGGGGAACTACCTCCCCTATCCATGCGTCCTGCCCCCTGATCTACGTATCAGTGGCACCGAACCATGGATTCCAATGCCGGGTGGGTGTTTTTTTAAGCACCTGATTAGATCCAGAGGCTCTAATAGACTTCAAAAAAGGATGAGCTTGGAGCGCACTGGTAAGCCAATGGTGAGCCATTGTGCTCTGAGCCCACCCAATTGTGTGACCATAGCAAATACATTTTCGCTAGTAGCACACTAAAGTTCCTCCCCACCAATCAGGAGGCAGGTCTGTGAGACCTGTTTCCCAACTGGCCAAAGCATCAGGCGATCCTATTGGATGCCTAGTGCTTTGGCGGAAGACACACAGTGGAAGAAGCTGGAGGAGCGGACACCATTGCCTCTTCTGCCTCTGCCTGCACCCCAGGGGAGGGGTGTACGGGCAGCTGGGTAAGTGCAGGGCTGGCCCGCACAAGGGGAGAATGCTGTACCACACCCACCGGGGGGTGTTTGCTTGCTGGTTCTTCCCCCAAAGAAGAACCCACCAGCCGCCACTGCTTTGTACACCTTTTGTTTTAATGGAATGTATTTAGAAAATTGAAGGCCCCAAAAAAAAAAATGAAGGCTCAATTGGGCTTTAGGCCCCATTCACACTTGCGAGTGGGACTGTTAGCAATTAGATGTGGGAGTTTTGTGCAATTAGCTGTGAGATAACGCCCCACTGAAAGCAATAGAAGACTGACAGCCCCTGCACCTATTTGTGGCCACTCACATGTTCATGGAATGAACATCTGCAATTGATCACCAGTCTGCGTCCAATAGTTCACATGTAATTGCTGCTTGAGTGATTACATGTGAGTGCCCGCAAGTAGCTGTGGGAGCCGTCAGTCTCACATTATTTTCAATAGGGCTTCCACCTACAGTTAATTGCCAGAAACCCCGGCTGGGTCTTCCAAATCTAATCATGTGTGTGAATGGGGTCTTAGGGCTTGTTTGCACCATGTCTGCTGAACTGCATTGATCTGCAAAGATCAAAGCAGAGTCAAGGCAAGGGCACATAGAAAACAATTGTGTTCAGTTTACACCATAACGCAGTCTTAAAGTGAGCTGCATGTTTGCATTTTTACGCAACAGAACGCAGCACCGTGTGCCACAATGGTGCAATGATGGTGCAATGTAATTTTGGAATATTTAATAAAGTTAAAAAAAGAAAAAAAAAATGTAAACAGAGCACACTACTGCATTAACGGTATACATTCGTAGATGCTGAACGAGCCCTTAAGCATGTTGCCAAGTACATTGTTTACGAGGTCAGCAGTAAAATAAAAATAAATAATAAATAAATAAAAATCACATAATCTGCTCATCATAGAGAATACTGGTTATACTTTTTTACCTATAAACATCTGAAACTATTGTCAGTAGTGCAGTATACAGCAGCAGTTATCAATCAGATTTAAAGTGAACCTGTCATTAAGAGAAATATGGACTTGCTGACTTGATTTGGAAAATGCAAGTTGGTCTGTTTTTAATGCGATCCAATCCTAAGTCACTGACCAGGAACAATTTTGCAACAATTAAAGCCACTTGCCCTGGCTCGGAAAGTACCAAAGCCATTTAATGCACATGCCAGTCAGGCAATTATTTTCTGATGAAACGGTCATATATGACATCTCTCTATTTTGTTGAGAAAAAAAACATTCCCCTCTGCGTGATCTCTGTACATTGCAGGGATTTAACCAAACCTTGTGGCAAATTCCTACCTTTTGTTATTCTGAAGAAATCCCTGTGTGTTACTCTGTGCCCCTGTGTTTAGTGAGCCTAATGGGAGTGGTTTCATAATTATCAGTCAGCTGCAGCAGCTGCAGGGCTGTAATGAGGAAAGCTGCTGGGCCTGCATCCCTTTATCTCACCAAAAATTACATCTTTGTTGCAGGGGATGCCTGAAATCTGACTTGCATCTTAGTGCAGACTTCTGGGAAAATCAGTGAGCCAATCACACCGGCAAGAATTATGTTTCTGGGGGGCCTTCTGTATACGTTCTGTGTACAGAACACCTCCAAGTAGCCATTTTGCATACCATTTTCAGAAAACTACAGCAGTTGCAGATTGGAGAGGAAAGTTTTTTTTTTAATTAACATTCAATTACAATTTGATTTGTGTTGCAATTGTATACGTAATATTTGTTTTTCATTTGCTTTTTTTTCCCCATGAAAGTGGAGTTACCTTTTAAACGTCTGTTTGAAAAGTTCCGGTCTCCTAATTCAATTCTGTAAATAAAGGCCTCTAAGGCCCCATACACACGAGCAGACAGATTTGTTCAAATCGGCAGACGGCGCACTGACGTGTCGGTGACGTGGCGGTGACGTTGACGCCGCCACGTGACCGCACCAGGAAGTGAATTACTTCCGCGCATGCGTCAAATCCATTCGACGCATGTGCGAGAAGATATGGCTGCTGGTTAGCCCGTACACACGATCAAATCTGTCTGCTGGGACGGTCGGGCCGAGCGTTTCCAGCAGATAGATTTGATCGTGTGTGCGCGGCCTAAGTAGTGGACACCAGATATACTATGGGGTTGATTTACTAAAGGCAAATAGACTGTGCAGTTTGCAAAGTGCAGTTGCTCCAGAGCTTAGTAAATTAAGTAAATCTACGCTTTGCAAAGAATACCCAATCACGTGCAAGGACAAAAAAAAAAAAACTGCATTTTTGCTTGCACCTGATTTGATGATGGAAGTCAGCAGAGCTTCTGCTCATTTACTAAGCTCTGGGACAAGTGCACTTGTAGAGTCTCCAGATACGCCGCGTAAGTACAAATATGCGCCGTCGTATGTGCGCCGAACCCTCAAACCAAGATACGCCTAAAAACAGACTTCATCCCACCGACGTAACTTGCCTACGCCGGCGTAGAGTGGGCGCATATTTACGCTGGAGGCATGTGGCTTTCCCATTGATTTTCGATTCAAATATGCAAATGAGGGAGATACGCCGACTCACGAACATACTTGCGCCCGGCGCATGATTTACCCGATTTGCGTAAGTTTTTACGTTCAGCGTAAAGTTATTCCCTATAGATGAGGCGCAACCCATGCAAAGGTATGGACCAGGGAACACAAGCCTACGTATTGTACGTTGGACGTCTGTGAATATGGGCCGACGTTGGTCTGGCTGGGCGTAGGTTACATTCACGGCGTACACAGTGATCCGGGGTATCTTAGGCAGTTGTTCCGACGTGGTTGTACCTCATGCGCACGGGGATACGCCCATGTCCCGACACATGCGCAGTTCATTTTAAGCACTTGTCTGGTGCCTGGCCCATCATTTGCATGGGGTCACGCTTCATTAACATGGATCACGCCCACTTCCAGCTACTTCCACTTACGCCGGCTTACGCCTACGAAATATACGCTATGCCGGCGCAGATTTGGGAGCATTTGCTTTGTGAATTCCATACTTGCCTCTCCGCGCTGTGCCGGCGTAGCGTAAAAGAGATACGCTACGGCGGCATAAATATACGCCGATGTATGTGAATCCGGGCCTTTGTATCTTTAGTAATATATATATGTCCCAACAGCCCATAGAAGCCAAGACGTCTATAGGCCTTTCTCTATTGCTATAGGTAACAACTGTTGTCAAAACCACAATACAGGCTATCTAACACAGCAAAGTGCTAATGGTTACTGCACTTTCAACAGGGAGTTTAGCCATACTGAATAAGCCAACTCTAAAGCAAGCCTTTAGGGCCCATTTAAAGTGGTTGTAAACCCATTTTTATAACTTTATGCTACAGGTAAGCCTATATTAAGGCTTACCTGTAGCTACCAAGGATATCTGCTAAACTTGCACAGTTTAGGAGATATCCCCCTGTGTCTGCATGTGCCAAAGTGATCGGCACATGCGCACTGAAGCAATGGCACATGCATGCGCGGGAGTGATGTCATTGCGTCTCCAGCCAATAACAGCGCCGGAGCCGCGATACCCGGAAGTAAGCTCCGGGAGAGATGTCCGTGGTCAGAGGGGGGGGCCAAGGACGGCTGCGGAGGCTTCGATCTAAGGTAAGTAATACATAATGAGCTAGTATGATATACTAGCTCATTATGCCTTTGTCTTGCAATGTCTTTTTTTTACGGTTTACAACCACTTTAAAACTTGTGCATGCATTTTCCACCACATTGCGCTGAACAGTCCTATTATTTTTCTATGGGCCCTCAACATGCATACAAAGACCTAAGGAATGCCCCAGAATATTTTTTTTCCAGTGCACCTCAAGGCAATCTTTTAGTGCATGCCTTGGTGTGCACGGAGAGTCAGGTGCTTTTATCTTAAATGTCTATACACACTGGGGTGCCATAAAAGTGAATGAACACACATCCTATAGCGCATTAACCACATGCTGTGTACTACCTATGTTTATGGGCATTAAAACACACAACAGTGTTGCTACTTCCTAGGAAATTTACAGTCTTCTTTCTACCAAACATCTGGCTGCCGAGTATTATACAGTATAGGCCCTAGGTGTAATTTAATGTGGAGCTCCTGTCCTTCAAGCCAGCTGGGGTTGGCAATCACTGAGAAACACAACTAAAGTTAATTATTCGGGATCCCTGAATACCTGGCTAATTATAGCCTTGGTGCTTTCCTGATATTTTGATTCTTCCAGATGATAAAATACATAATCAGTGAAAAATATATTTTTTTGCACTTAGGAATAGTAAACATAAATTTCTGAATCAGCAAATACAGGTTGTTTCACTGTCTTGGTTCTTTCGAGCCCAAAATGCTTTAGTCTAAATTGAGACTGAATTGTCCATAGCGGCCAGTTGGTGGTCTCCAATCCATGTCACCGGAGACTCATGGCTCTCAGCTTCCTGTGATGTTAAGTGTGGAGACCTTCTACCATTTCTATCTAGATACAAAATAAACCAGGAGTATAACGTCAAACCAAAGTCTTCTAAAGCCTCATACACACGATAGGACTTCCTTCTGACTTTTCCATGGATTTTGCTCCGAATGGGCTTTGGCCGTGAACTTGTTCTGCATACACACGGCAGGACTTTTTCAGCCAACTTTCACCAAATCACGTGTTTTTTCAGATCTTTACCGCCACCCCTTTGGTCAACTTCTGCTATTGTTGTCTGATCTTTAGCATTGTTTTTAAGCATGCGTGTTTGTACCTTGGACTTCAGTCCGATGGACTTGTGTGCACACGATCGGATTAGCCGACGTAGGACATTTTGTGCTGGAAAGTTTGTCTGTTTTCACAGCGAACATATGTCCGATGTAAAAGCGAAAACATTTGTCCGATGGAGCGTACACACTGTTGGATTGGCCGATCAAACAGGTCTGTCGGACATTTGTTGTCAAAAAGTCAGATCGTGTGTATGGGCCTTAACATGATGTGTCACCAAGACATTCACCATTATTGTTATAAAAGGCTTTTCTGGGGGACACAATTTTGGAAAGCTACACGAAAGATGAACTACTCTGCATCTTCTTTTATCTCTTTAAAAAAATGTCGGCGCCTGTGTTCACAACTCTCTTAATGCAGCCTTTGTATGCTAGAAGAATTAGGGAGAAATCGGCAGGAGTGAGATTCCACACAAAGAAGGTACCAAGACAGAAATTCCACACAAAGTACGTACCAAGACAGAAAATCTATCTCAGAATGTGGCTGTTGGAATCTCTAATGCCCTGTACACACGACCGGTTTTCCCATCGGAATAAACTCCATTCCAACAGAGTTCCGACGGAATTCCGCTCAAGCTGTCTTTCATACACATAGTCACACCAAATTCCGACCGTCAAGAACGCAGTGATGTAAAACACTTCAACAAGATGAAGTTCAATGCTTCCGAGCATGCGTCAAATCGATTTTGAGCATGCATAGTTTTTAGTCCGTTGGAATTGCATCATGACGAACAGAAATTCAACTAAAAAATTATTTCATCTGAAAAATTGAGAACATGTTCTCTATCTAATTCTGTCGGAATTTTCAATGGAAAAAGTCTGATGGGGCATACACACAGTCGGAATATCCGATGAAAAGCTTCCGTCTGATTTTTCCATCGGAAATGTGTACAAGGCATGAGAGATACAAGAAGCCAGTGTATGACTCAGTAGTTTAATGTTCACCCCAACTTAAAAAAAAAAACTGTTTTGATTGAAAGTCACCTGTAATCTGTAAAGCAGTGCAAAGAGGCGTGGCAACCAATCAGATTTCAGCTTATTGTCATAGTAATGACTGATTTATTCTTACTGGCTACTATGAGCTATTGCACTAGCTAACTTCACCAAACGTCTACTCCAAAGCTACAGAGGTATGGGCCCTTATCGAAACACACAAACATTTGTCATGATGTTATATTTTCCTAACCTTCGACTATCTTGAAAATTTTCAATAAAAATTATTGAAAGAGAAACACACAAACATCCAACATCTGAGCATTTGTGTTTAACAAATTTTGTAAAATTTTAAATGACATCCTCTTGTATGTGTAAAAGTTTTTTTGTTTTTTTGTTTTCAGATTGTGACACCATCTTTCTAGCATAGAATTATGAAATCTGCATTTATACTCTATAGTAAAAATAAATGTATAGTTTTTTTTTTTTTTTTGTATTAAACAATTAAACATCCTCTTTTCTATACCCCCCACCCATATTTCTGTCCAGGTTATTATTTTAAAGTGAATGCAACATGCTCAAGTAGACTTTCCAGTCAATTTACCCAAATTCCAACAGGAATTGGCTTATATATTGGTTCCAACTGGAACTGTTCATTTGGAATTTCCCGGTGTAGGAAATTGTACCTATACGTGCCTTGACCTGCAGCCTAAAGCACAAGTTCCCCATTCAGATTATCAAGAAATCAAGGCAGTTTGAGCTTATGGAGTGTCCTGACATGGATACGGTTAGGCTGCATTGGTACTTAATGATAACTTGTCACTGTGGCAGTATCTAGCTAGTGCAGGTCTACCTGCAACTCCAGACATACTTTATTGAAGCCTATAGGAAACATTAAAAGCAGGGATATTGTGAATGGACTACTCTAAAAGGCCTACTTATCTGACTTGTCTTATTATACAGAAGCTGCCATGTAACTGGAAACCAATATCGGTGATGTGGTAAATTGTGATGTCAATTGGCTGATGGGACACTGATATTGTTAACCAAGATCTGGCCTCTTGATTCTCTAGCTATGACTAAACACTAGTATAGTGTGAAGCGCGTCAGCTTGACCAGTGTGCTGTGTTGGATTTTACAATAAAGGCAATTTTATTCGGAGTGCGGCTGTCCAGAAGAAATTCCTCTTTTTTTTGCCTTGTACGTGCATTGCCTGCACCGGTGGTTTCTGTGAGATGTGATTACCTTTGAAGACGACCACACCTGAGCGGCTTATCTTCTTGTTGATTCTCTAGGAATTGGAAACATCACTGTGGCATTACCATTCCCCAGTGCAGTGACAGTTTTGACTGCTTTTAACCGATTGCCGACTGCCTCGCATAGATATGCGTCGGCAGAATGGCACGGGCAGGCAATGCAACTTACAGGTATCTTCGCCGGTGTCCCACGATCGTGGGACGGAGAGGTAGACCGGGGGGGTGCCTTTGTAAACAAGGCATTTCCCTGTTCTGCCTAGTGACAGGACAGTGATCTACTGCTCCCTGTAATCGGGAGCAGTGATCAGAGTCGTGTCACTTGTAGCCCAGCCCCCTCAGTTAGAATCACTCCCTAGGACACACTGAACCCCTTCCTCGCCCCCTAGTGGTTTACTACTTTCCCTGCCAGTGTCATTTACACAGTAATCACTGATCATTGTATAAATGACAATGGTCCCAAATAGCTTCAAGTGTTCCAATGCAATATCGCAGTCACGCTAAAAATCGCTGATCGCCGCAATTACTAGTAAAAAAATAATAATGAAAATGCCATAAAACTATCCCCTATTTTGTGGACACTATAACTTTTTCGCGAACCAATAAATAAATGCTTATTGCAATTTTTTTACCAAAAATATGTAGAAGAATACATATTGACCTAAACTGAGGAAAAAACTTTTTATATATATTTTTGGGGGATATTTATTATAGCAAAAAGTTAAAAATATTGCTTTTTTTTTCAAAATTGTCGTTTTTATTTTGTTTATAGTGCAAAAAATAAAAACCACAGAGGTGATCAAATACCACCAAAATAAAGCTCTATTTGTGGGAAAAAAAGGACGTCAATTTTGTTTGGGTACCACGACCGCGCAATTGTCAGTTAAAGTGACGCTGTGCCGAATCGCAAAAAATGGCTTGGTCATTTCGCAGCCAATTCTTCCGGAGCTGAAGTGGTTGAATTAAATAAGGCTTTGCCATTTTGAGGCCTGTATTTATCCTATGGCAACTGAGACTGCAACCAAGTATAGTACGATTTAGGGCCTAGATTAACAGGCTTTGGGGTTGTATCAATGACATCAGTTTGACAATAGTTTCGGAGATTATTTAGAATTCATTGACAGGTGCGCTGGATCTGAAGTTAACCTCCTTCTGACCTGTTTCTGCATTCACATAGACTTGTATGAAAATGAAAAAACCCACTTGAAGTGAACAAAAAGCCTGCCAACACAGGAACTAATGATAAATTGCCCCTTACGTCATCGATTTTCATATCTATTTTTAAGTGGGTCTACAGTAGGGTGACCATGTGTACCGGATTGCCCGGGTCAGTCCCGCATTTTGCAGGTCTGTCCCAGGCACCTTCATTCCAGGACAATACAGTGTCCCGGGAATGAAACTGACACAGCCACCCCCCGGCCAATCTGATGCCCCCAAAAAAGGCCGCCACATGACTGCTTTACTCACAGTACTGTTACTCACTTGACAGTACTTGCCCTGGTCGGAAAAAGGCTGGAGGAGCACAATCCCCGCTCCCTGCTTGTTATTGGAGAAATCATAAATCCCGCCTCTTGTGTCCAATCACTGTGCTGTGATTCGTTGCAGCCTAAGATGATTTTTGGGAAGGGGGGTGTCCCTGAATGGTAGTTTGGAAATGTGGTCACCCTAGTCTACAGGGAGAATAATAGGAAATTAAGGTTTCGCTACAAATAGCAGCCTTTTATACTGTATATGTATTATTTGAATTCTACAGAATGGTATGGAACTACTCTGTAGTTACTTAGGTGGCACAGTAAAATTGCCCTACTGGGCATATACTGCAATTTATACTATCAGTAGGCCCTGTTTCTAGTCACGAGGGCATGCCTTCTGCTAGGCCGAGAGGGAACTTGTTAAATGTGGCTTTTAAAGGTACACAACTGAACTTTGGTCTTGCCTATTGTATTAGTAGGCTCTTCTTTGCTTACACAAAGTGACATAGTAATAAGGGAAAAACCTGGAAAGTGGCCAGCACATGGTAAACAGTTAGGACAGTCTGCTACGTTTTTAAAGTTGTCCGTAGGTCTTATATTTGTGATTTGGTCACTCTGACGGACTTTCTTGTATTACAAGGCTGACTTTGTCCGCTCACGTGAGGAGACCCAACAAGCATCTAACTGCCCTGAGCTTTGAGAATTAAGGCAGAGAACTGTTGCCCTAGATTACAAATGGATGTGTGCAATACTCCATGTAAACACATACTGCTCTAATAGTAATGTCAAAGTAAATCTCTACCTACATGTATATACTTCTATGAATATGGTATTTTGCCTGTGATACAGCATCAAGTGACACTCATACAGCTGGCAAAATCAAGTGGTCTGTAATTTCTATCTACTTCATGTTTCTGCAAGTCACATGACCTTTTTGTTGCCCGTCAGGCCTGCTAAACCTCAGCAAACAATGCAATTGTTTGATTGCTAGGTAGCAAATTGGTCAGCGACCAACTACATTTTGTCAAGTTCCAAATAAAAAAAAAAAAAAAAAAAAGAAGAAGAAAAATTTAGTAAAGAAATAAAAAGGGAAGAAAAATCTCAAAGCCTGTGCCTGGAATCATGGCTATATCCTCCAGGAGAGCCGCGGTTCCGGTGAGGTTTATAAGTGTCCTGGTAGGAGTCAGAGTATTCTTCTTCCACAAGTGGGTAATGGTCGCGACTATGCTGGGAACTGGAAGACAAGCGGTTTCTGCTTTTCCGAGCTCTTTCGCTGTGGTAGTTTTCGTCCGAAGTCATTAAACTTCGTCTTTCGATTGGGGAATTTTCAGTTGAATGGTTCGTGTTCCTCATGCGCTGACTCTGCAATACCCCAAAGAACAAGCAAAGTGTTAGGATGCATTTTAAATTCCCAAGGACGCACGGTAGCAGATTTTCTAGCTCAAACACCCCCCCCCCCATTATGAGCTTTTCTGCAATTAATATCTGTGTTTACATATTTTGGTTGCAGTTATATTACATTTAGTGCAATTTAGTTAGAGGGGTACTAAAGGTTTGATAAAAAAAAAAAAACAACAAACATGTCATATTTACTGTGCAGCTCATTTTGCACAGAGTGGCCCTGATCCTCTTCTTCTGGGGTCCCTCGGTGGCTGTCTCAGCTCCTCCCCACATCAGCTACCCAAGGGGGTTACTTTGCGGTCATGCTCCCGAGTCCTGTATTCGGCGTCCATAGCCGCTAACTACAGGGCTCGGCCCAGCCCCCTCGTCATTGGAGTTGATTGACAGCAGTGCAAGCCAATGAATGCGCTGCTATCAATCTATCCAATGATGAGCTAAGAGGAGCCGAAAAAGCCCAGGATGAGAAGCCAGTTCGTTCTCGACATGGGACATTCAAGGGCTCAGGTAAATAAACGAGGGGGACTGGGGGGCCTGTAAGCATCATATGTTTTTTCACCTTAATGCATAGGATGCATTAAGGTGAAGAAACGCAAAGCTTTACAACCCCTTTAAGGTCAGGCTACACTAAAAAAACTAAAAAAACTACAAAACTCCAAAGCAAAATAAGCTACTGTCAGGCATTGGCCTAAATCCATATACGTAAGAAAAAAATCAATGCAAAGATCTTCATGTGATCCCTTAGTTCTTGGATGTAAAAGTAATTCACAACTATGCTTTTCTCTCTGACAAAGGAGGCCACACCTCCGAAAAATACAGCGATGCACGTTTTCACCTAGTTGCCCGCTTCCTGGTGTTGCCGAGGTTCGTAACAGAGCGCAGTGCCGGCTGCTCCTGGGGTACCCTAGCTGTCAGTAAGGTTCACTAGATGCCATCTGCCATTCAATCTTACAGCGGCCATTGTGGAGGAACGGCCCTTATGATACATGCCCCATCATTTATGGTATAATGTGAGTGCATCGAGTTCTGTCTACTTTTAGCAAAGTTTAATAAATGGGATTGCTCTAGGGTAGCTTATGCAGACCATACACGGTCGAATTTCGAACAAATTTTCTTTTCAAAATCAGAAAGTTTTTTTTTTTTGTGATCCGATGATGCCACCATTGATTTTCGAAATTCGGCCAACCAAAATTTTCATGTTGCCGGGAATATTAGTTTCTCTCTGGGAATATTCTTTTCTCTCCGTAAATGTTCGTTTCTCTCCAGTGATTTTCTTTTCTTGCACATGCACATTTCTTTTTTCTATTACATTTCTCACACGATTCTCCCATCATTGATCAGAAAATCGTCTGTTTTTCCGAAAATTTCCAACATGTCGGATTTCTCAAATTTGTTTGCTACACGAAAATCGGCTGTTGCTGCAGCCGCTAACGGTGCGAAATACGAACGAACATTCTTTGATACGATTTTCAAGAGAAAATTCTTTCGAAATTCGAACCGTGTATGGCCTGCTTTACACTCTTTTCTTTGTGTTATTTCATACATTGGCCTTGACTGGTGATCTGGAATTTCACAGTAGAACTAGTTTGTAAGAAAGTTTTTGTATGCTGCTGTAAGTTTCAGTATAAATATTGGGGGATTTGAACAATTTCATGTTATTTTGATTTAAACATGATGTCTCATTTTATTAAACTGAAACACACCCCCACTAATTACAGTAAGAAGATTGGGAAAGAATGCTGAAACGTGCAGAGATCACTGCGTGATTTGAGATGAGGAAGCGCCTACTCTCTTAGTACAAGAAAAACAGTCCTTCTAGACCAAATTCAGAGTAAAGAGCTCCTTAAAGGAAAAGTATAGCCAACGCTTTTTTGGCTATACTTCTCCTATGGATCACAGGAGTGCAGTGCAGCAGTGTGAACTGTTTTCAGCCGGTTTTCTTGTCGGCTGATGTTACAGAACTGGTCTTAGCTCTCAAAAGATCCCAACTATATGGTCGGGATCCACCCAGAACCCTGGACAAGCACCTTGCTCATTCTCTCAGTGAGCCCCTGAGAGCCTGAGCCAGACCCTCCCACGCCTACCACAGCCAAGCGCACCAGTGAGTGCTGGAGGGATAGATCAGAGTCATGGCTCGCTGCTCAGAGTGAAGGGGGGAAGCTGAGAGATCAGCAGTGTCTGATCACTTAGTTCTCACTACAGAGCTGGCGGGTACCTCATTCAGGCAGGAAAACACTGACAGGAAGAGATAATGAACTACCTTGAGCGCTCAACAGCATCCTGATAGTTCATTGAGAACTACAAGGCAATACCTGCAAAGGTTTTTGGTGAGTGAGTGAGTGAAAAACGTATAAAGCGCAACACATGCAAACTGAATCGCCTCTGGGCACTGTTTCCATTCCTTCAGTAAGGAAACGCTTTACCTCAGAAGAGATTAGTTTTAATCATTCTCCTGAAGGCCAAGTGGTCCGACTCCAGTCGGATGGTGGTTGGTAGTGCATTCCACAGTCGAGGACTTGTACCTGTAATTTCCCGTTCACAGAACTCTGTGAATGTATGACATGGCCAGGCAGGTGGAGTGAAGATCCCTGGCTTGCTGTCACCAGATCTGCGGGTTGGGGAAACACAGGAGTGGGAACATGTTACATGTTCCACCCTAAAAATGCGTAACATGTTTCCATAGGTGAACTTATCCTTTAAGGCCAATCTAAGTGCTCATGGTTTGCATTATGGTGCCTACCGTTATGTGGCAATATTCTTATACATTTTTGTAATGGTACAAGTTAAAGAAAGAATTGTATACATAGTTACATTGGTCCAGCTTGAATCCATTGGAGACGCTTGAGAAAGTGTGCATGCAGGTATCCCTTATGGATAGGCAATCATTATTGGTTGCCAAACCAAAAAAAGAGTATCAAGGAGAAGTTGCGTTCACCTCTGGGTTCCATAGGCAGTACAAACAAATAGAGGCAATTTTCAAAAAACACTGGCCTATTCTTATGAAAGACAGAGATCTGCAAACTTCCATTTCTAGAACCCCTAGGTTTATTTATAGGAGGGCCCCGGGCCTGAGAAACCAAATAGCTCGTAATGTACCTGACCCTCCGAAGAAACCTTTAACCTTTTTAGATGGGTCTGGATTCCATCATTGCACTAGGTGCAAAGCCTGTAGACAATCTGGAGATCCTAAGAAGGTCACACAATTTAAATCTTATGTAACTGGGGAAACATTCAAAATAAAACCTCTAATTACGTGTCACTCAGATCATGTGACATACGTCCTGGAATGCCCTTGACCACTTCAATACGTGAGCAGGACTACACGTCAACTCAAAATTAGAATTAATGAACATTTGGCCAATATTGTGTAGCGGGTTCACCCAGTCGGGAGTTAACGACAGGCCTGAACCCTCGCTGGAACTTTGTTCACGCTTGTAAATATGTTGAAATGCCTTTAAGAAGCAATGCATTGTGGGTTCAGAAGTACAGGGAGATATGGACTCCACTAACACTCAGTAGAAACAGACTACACTTCCCACAATGCCATGCCCAATTGAAACATGTGACATCTCCGCACAGACTTATGGGGGAGGTTACTTAAGGACAGGGAGGGGCTGTTTTCGGTCTCTTGGGACCTGCATCTTTTCCTCTGCAGAGCTGTGCATAAAAGCACAGTCGTGCTGCTAAATATATCAACTGTGTGAAGTGTGTTTTTCTCATCCGAGGAGACGCCCAGGAGCAGGTAATACTGTTATTCTCATACCATTTATGTTACATGTATGCTATTGTGACCCCAGGTCACACAGAGGTCACAATACTGTTGCTGGGGCAAGGGAGGGTTCGAGCTAGTTAAATAGGGGTGAGACACAAAAAGAGAGTAGATCCCAAATCAATCAGCGGCCCCTGAGGGGATCGACAAAGTTTCAAGTCATTGGCGAGGGACTCACATGACGAGGAGTGTCTCTCAGAAGGAGACCAAGTGGGTGCATAGATTGGGGACGATGCAGCCACTTGGCCTCAATATTGAGTTAGATCTCAATTATTTTTTTTGGCAAATGATTGAGCACATCCCTTTAAATAAGAAACCAACTATTTTCAATAAATGTTGTATAAAGGGGTGGGGTCTTTATAAGCCTGGATGAGGAAGTGTATTTATAAATTTTATTTTCTAAACGGTATCTATGCAGAAATATATGATATATTTTCTGACATTATGTCATCTGAGCTGGTAATTATAATTCAGACAGTCTAGACTTTCTGGGTGCATGGCCTAGATGTGCCCCTGGCGCTAGGGGGAGCAATAGTGGGAAATTAAGGGATGTCTAGTTCCAGTTAGGAAGCTATGATCTTCAATGAAGATAGAAGGTGAGCCTTGTGCCATTTAGCAGTTAATCAGCCAAGCAGGAAGATTTCTATCAATAGTATTTAAAATGCACAAAGGGTTAATAAGTCACACTTGCAGTGGTCATTTAAGTAGTAACCCTAAGTTTTATACTTGTTAGAAATGGTGCTGGTGTAGGCATAATGCGTGCAGTGTATTAGATGGTATTGACACAATACATTTGCAAATATAAAGTTTTTAATATTTTTAATATATTTTTAACAAATTGTATGTTAATAAACAAAAGGTATATGTAGCTTACCAGCCGATCGGCACTGTGGCTGCAATAGAATACATTATGATTCCAATAGTTATTAACTTGCCACTTGTAAGAACACTAATGAGATTGAAAGACAGACTACAAATACCGTGATCCTTTGTGACCAGGTACGCCCCCTGAAGACGTAAACTAACGAAACTTACGTCGGCGGCGGTACCTGGTCACGTGTCTGCCCACGCTTGAGGAACTAGCAGCAGTCGGTGGAACGCACGCCACCATTAAGGCTACAGCGCAGCGACACCGCACAGTAATTGTTTACACGCCTGCAGCCCCAGGAGCCATTTGCCATATTTTAGATCAATTTTTTTACAAATACAGGGAGTGCAGAATTATTAGGCAAATGAATATTTTGACCACATCATCCTCTTTATGCATGTTGTCTTACTCCAAGCTGTATAGGCTTGAAAGCCTACTACCAATTAAGCATATTAGGTGATGTGCATCTCTGTAATGAGAAGGGGTGTGGTCTAATGACATCAACACCCTATTTCAGGTGTGCATAATTATTAGCAACTTCCTTTCCTTTGGCAAAATGGGTCAAAAGAAGGACTTGACAGACTCAGAAAAGTCAAAAATAGTGAGATATCTTGCAGAGGGATGCAGCACTCTTAAAATTGCCAAGCTTCTAAAGCGTGATCATCGTACAATCAAGCGTTTCATTCAAAATAGTCAACAGGGTCGAAAGAAGCGTGTGGAAAAACCAAGGCGCAAAATAACTGCCCATGAACTGAGAAAAGTCAAGCGTGCAGCTGCCAAGATGCCACTTGCCACCAGTTTGGCCATATTTCAGAGCTGCAACATCACTGGAGTGCCCAAAAGCACAAGGTGTGCAATACTCAGAGACATGGCCAAGGTAAGAAAGGCTGAAAGACGACCACCACTGAACAAGACACACAAGCTGAAACGTCAAGACTGGGCCAAGAAATATCTCAAGAATGATTTTTCTAAGGTTTTATGGACTGATGAAATGAGAGTGAGTCTTGATGGGCCAGATGGATGGGCCAGTGGCTGGATTGGTAAAGGGCAGAGAGCTCCAGTCCGACTCAGACGCCAGCAAGGTGGAGGTGGAGTACTGGTTTGGGCTGGTATCATCAAAGATGAGCTTGTGGGGCCTTTTCGGGTTGAGGATGGAGTCAAGCTCAACTCCCAGTCCTACTGCCAGTTTCTGGAAGACACCTTCCTCAAGCAGTGGTACAGGAAGAAGTCTGCATCCTTCAAGAAAAACATGATTTTCATGCAGGACAATGCTCCATCACACGCGTCCAAGTACTCCACAGCGTGGCTGGCAAGAAAGGGTATAAAAGAAGAAAAACTAATGACATGGCCTCCTTGTTCACCTGATCTGAACCCCATTGAGAACCTGTGGTCCATCATCAAATGTGAGATTTACAAGGAGGGAAAACAGTACACCTCTCTGAACAGTGTCTGGGAGGCTGTGGTTGCTGCTGCACGCAATGTTGATGGTGAACAGATCAAAACACTGACAGAATCCATGGATGGCAGGCTGCATGAGTGTCCTTGCAAAGAAAGGTGGCTATATTGGTCACTGATTTGTTTTTGTTTTGTTTTTGAATGTCAGAAATGTATATTTGTGAATGTTGAGATGTTATATTGGTTTCACTGGTAAAAATAAATAATTGAAATGGGTATATATTTGTTTTTTGTTAAGTTGCCTAATAATTATGCACAGTAATAGTCATCTGCACACACAGATATCCCCCTAAAATAGCTAAAACTAAAAACAAACTAAAAACTACTTCCAAAAATATTCAGCTTTGATATTATTGAGTTTTTGGGGTTCATTGAGAACATGGTTGTTGTTCAATAATAAAATTAATCCTCAAAAATACAACTTGCCTAATAATTCTGCACTCCCTGTAAAAGCAGTATTATCCTATGGTCTTTTCTTTATTTGTTCATATATCTTACCTGATCCTTGGGAGTGAGGCCATTAAAAAATGTCCAGTAAATCGAGCATGTGTGCAGGCACAATCCTGTCAATGCCATATTTGACTTTCTTTTTCGTTAAAGAAGTCAAATATTTATATTTATTTATATCTGAGCACTTCGGGTGAAGATATATTTTTTATGAATATATGGTGGAGGATTATTAACGTCACTTTAAGCCAAAATACGTGGATCTGACAAGCGGATTTATTATTGGATTCATCACTCATATTGGGACTCAGTTTAATAGTAATCACTGTTATTGCACCAGTAGCATATATAATCACATCATTTGTGATATTTGTTTTGTACATTGGTATTTATATTGGTAATTATCACATAATAAGGTTGATCTATAGTACTATTTACTGTAGTTTAGCGCCCTCTACCATCACCTTTCACATTTTATGTATATACTATACCTGGCCCACACCCCTGGAAGCTGGAAGTCACTGATGTAAACACCACTACGCTAACAATCTCCACTTGCTTCCAGATCTTGTGTTGAATGGCTGCCCTGCTGCATTATGAACACAAGTCGGCCACTGACCCCGGAGCTTCAGTATGAATGCTAAGCCAGGGTTTGACAAATTTACTTGGAATCTAGGAGCCAGCTAAAAAAGTTAGGAGCCAGGAATGCGCCCCTTCCCGCCAAGCTTGCACGCATAAGCGAACGCATACGTGAGTAGCGCCCGAATATGTAAACGGTATTCAAACCACACATGTGAGGTATCGCCGCGATTGGTAGAGCGAGAGCAATAATTCTAGCCCTAGAACTCAAAACATGCAACCTGTAGAATTTTTTAAACGTCGCCTATGGAGATTTTAAAGGGTAAAAGTTTGTCGCCATTCAACGAGCGGACGCAATTTTGAAGCGTGACATAATGGGTATCAATTTACTCGGCGTAACATTATCAACTTTACTGTTGTCTTATTTTTTTTTATTAAAGAAAGTGTATTTTTTCCCCCAAAAAGTGCTCTTGAAAGACCGCTGCGCAAATACGGTGTGACAGAAAGTATTGCAACGACCGCCATTTTAGGGTGTTAGAATAAAAAATATATATAATGTTTGGGGGTCAAAATTCGAGGTAAAGAGATGGCAGTGAAAACAGTGAAAAACACATTAGAACTGATGTTTTTCTTGTAATGCCACAGAATGATCACAGAAATAAGCTTAGGCCTGCAGAAGGCCGCAAATCCATGGGCTCAATTACCGGCGGGTGCCGGCTGGCAATTGAGGCCGTGGCTTTGCGGCCTTCTGCAGGCCTAAGCTTCCTTCTGTGAAGGCCGCAAAGCTGTGGCCTCAATTACCGGCGGGCGCGGGGTGGGAGCCTGTGTCTCCGTGCGCCCCCACCTCCACCGCTGCGCGATCGTGGCGGGCCCGCGTTGGCTGGTAATTGAGGCCACAGCTTTGCGGCCTTCTTCAGGACTAAGCTTCCCTGGGCACCAGGTCACAATTTCTTGACGCAATTGCGACCGGGCGCCTGGATATTGTCGAGCCCTGTGCTAAGCATTTGCTGATTGGATGAGGTGAAGAGCATGTCACCACCACACCTCTTCACATCATACCATCAGAGAACACTTTGCAATCATCCAGAGAATGCAAAGCATTCTTTAAATGGTGCCTGTCCTCCTCTATTTAGAATGCAGAAGGGCAGCCACTTGGGAGGGGGATCCAGAAGAAACTGGAGATCACTAGAGTAGCCGTGTCTACTTCAGTGATTTACAGCTTTCGGGGGCGTCGGTATGGTATATACATAGTTACAAACTGAATCAATGTAACCATGCATAAAATATCAATATCTGGAATACTTCTTTAAAATTTGGCTGCTGCTTAAAAGTGGTGCCCCTATGATACACCAACACTCATAGCTGAACTCTGGGCACACAAACTTTCATCCAAATAAATTGCTCAAAAGCAGCAAATAATTATCATAGCTCCCAATTGTCCCTGATTTTAAAGGGACTGTCCCCGATTTGGAAGCAAGTCCTTCTGTCACTCTTTCCTCCTCATTTGTCCCTCATTTTGGTCTACAGAGTTGTATATAAAATGCACTATTTATCATTCAAAATGTGTTTCCCTGCAGTAAACCCTTGATTCAAAATTGTAATTGCTGCATTTGTAAATGTAAAAAGCCAATACAAAGGAATAGTAGTGGTAAAAAGCACCTGCGGGTTTAATTTAGTTTGTGTGTAATTCTCCTTTAAGGGGGTGTGGCAGGGTGTTTCTCCTACATAATTTTTCTTATAGGTGTCCCTCATTCCCATCTCAAAAAGTTGTGAGGTATGTAATATAAACCCACTTTGTGTACACAAAATGGCTTTGTAAACCCAAGTATTACTTGTAAAACTAGCAGTGACATCATCACTGGACTGTACATAGTCTGTGCAGATAGCAGAGCTGTGGGAGGGGCCAACAAGGCCACGTATACTATAGATTTACAGCTGCTCAGGAGCACTGGGCTTCAGCAAAATGGCAGCCACTAGCAAGAAGAAACAGGAACAATACTGAAGGAAATTTACATCACACACTATTTGTTAGCATAATTAACGCAATCTTTCCTTGCTAAAGAACATTATTCAGTAGTCATTCACAAAGTTCCACTTTAAACTTGGTACCTGTATTGATGTAAGTGCAGTCGATCCTAGATTTCTTCCCAGAAGGGGTGTCATGGGAGTACTGCTTGTGGTATGGGTAGCTCGCCAGTATGCTTCTAAATACTCTGCTAAATGCTCACAGGCATCTTCTAGCTGATTCTCATCCAAGATCACGTCGAACATTTCCTATTAAACAGAAGAAAAACCAAAGGGTATTCTTGACTTCCGATAGAAACAAGTGCCATGACGGACAAGAGGATGCACTGATATCTTCCTGACTTCTGGATTAAGCCCTGCCCAACTGTAATATCTCTGTCCATTGAGAACACTGGGTACAGGCAAGTGGGTGGGGCTTACCCAAGAAGTCAGAGAAGTCAGGCACATGGAAACAAAGAGCTGCCTGCTCTTAGGAAGGACCTTTATTTTTTTACTATAAAAATGGTGCTCTAGTTCACTCTTCACAGAGCAAGCCAATAATGGACATTTGGAAGAATCCAAATCTTCATTCCTGAGTTGTTATATCAAAGCAACCTCACCAATGTGTGCAATTATTCCATTATATTCTCTTCTTGTCAGAGCCAAATTGTCAGCCCCATGTCAGGCTGTAAGGTCTCCATAGAGGTTGACCTATCTTGAGTTCCTTCTGGATAATTGACGCTCTGCTTCAGCTGCTGGAGTTGTAGCCTGCACTCATCCTAAAGCCGGGTACCGACTACAGTTTGACTATGGTCAGCTCTGGTTGGAGCCGCTATTCTAACCAGGCGAAGTTAGTCCAGCGATCTCCACTGCTGAGCTGTAGTGTTCTGACAAGGAGACGCCCCCCTGCCACTGGAACACTCTGATCAGCACTCTCTCTGCTATTGGCGCAGAGCGCTGATCGGGAGTCGGTCGGCTGCTGGTTTTTCAGCATACATGTCTGACAGAAGCCGACCGAAAAGGCTGGCTTCTGCCAGACAGACCAACATACACATGGGAAGAATGTCGGATGGTTATTTTTGAACCGGCAATGTCTTCTGACGTTCTGCCCGTGTATGGGGCCTTAACACTTCTGCTCTGACAGGGAGAGAATTAAAGTAATAATATTTTTACTCTTTGAAAGATCAGGCTGCTTTATTAAAATAATTAATCAATGGGGATTTGGATGATTACAACTGGTGACTGGTTCTCTTTAAAATGGTTGCAAACCTCAGACATGAAATATACCATGAACAAAGCATATCTGTCTACACTGTGTACATGCCTCTATCCAAAGCACTGCATCCCATTTCTGTCTGCTGCTTTATTCCTCTGCTATCAGCATGAGTCTTTCCCACACCAAGGGCCAGATTCAGGTAGATGGGCGCATCTTTAATCTGGAGTAACGTTTCTCATTTACGTTACTCTGGCGAAATTTTAGGAGCAAGTGCTGTTATTCATGAAGCACTTGCTCCTAAAGTTGCGGCAGCGTATAGAAAATGAGCCAGCGTTATTCAAATTGGGCGGGTACGGGGCGTGTATTATTAAAACTAGGCGCGATCCCGCGGCGAACGTACTGCGCATGCGTCGACTGTCAATGCATCCCAGTGCGCATGCTCACAACTTCCGTCGGCACCACTTCCTTGGAAACGACAGCGCAATGTGTTCCGTTGGACGTTTAAATGCGCCCGTAGATGCGCCATTCCGGCACTAAAGTATATCCTGTTCCCCCTCCCCGCAGTGAAGTTACTTTTGTTCTGAGATGGCTGCTCCCGTTCCCCGCAAACACAGGAGAAAGCTGAACTTTAAAGGCCAGGAGCTGTCAGCCGTCATCTCGGCTATGGAGACCTATGATGTCTTCCTCCATGGCTGTAAAAGTTGACAGACAAGCAGGGACAGAGGTGTTGTCCTGCAAGTGGGGGTGCTCAGCTAGCTCTTATCGTCGGTAACGCTGCTGTAGCTGCTCTCCTGCTGACCTGTGGCCGTCTGGAGTAAAGATAAAGCAGCTATTTGTAGAAATAACTTTGCGCCGGACGGACGAGATACACGCGGCGCATGTAGCCAGTGTATGGTGCTAATCCGTTCCCGAATCGGGAAATCTCCCTCATTTGCATATTTGCAGGGGAAATCAATAGGCGCGACTGATGCGCCAAGCGAAATTATGCGCTGACGAGACTCTGGCGTCGGAAAGTTAAGCCGATCGGAAATGGCCCGTTTTCTGTCGCATCTAGTTTGGTGGGTACGGCCACATAGATACGACGGCGCATCTTCACAGTTATGCGGCGCATATCGAAATACTCCAGCGCAAGTCTTGCTGAATCTGGCCCCAAGAAGTAAAAAGGTAATGGGGAGGGAGCTCTAGCACACAGCCTATGACTGAAATCCTCAGCTCTGCATGTCCCCTGTACTGTGAGGAGTGGGGTGTGTCCCTTTACTCCAATCAGGACTCAGAGCTCTGCTCACTTAGATCTGCACTGTTATGCCCTGTATACATGGTCAGGCTTCAGCCCGACCAAACTCACATCTGAATTCCAACGGAATTCCATCGGAGGAAAAGAGAACACTTTCTCTATGTAATCTCCGATGAAATTCATGGGAAATTCCGATGGGGCATACACACGGTCATAATTTCTGATGGAAAAAGTCAGTCAGACTTTTTCCATCGGAAATTCCAATCGTGTGTACGAGGCCTTAGACATCAGATCTCTGCCCCTTGCTTTTCACAGCTGAGAAATGCTATGTAAATTCTGGACTTTGAACAACTGTAGAGGACAGATGGCTTCAGAGAAACAGATACAACTTATGAAGGAATTTTTTTTTCATCTCTGACAATAGTTACATCACTGAATATATGTAAGGGTTTACAACCATTTTAAGTGATTGAAGGGCATAAGATGTAAGAAGTAAAATAAAGGGCCATCTAGTCTTCTGTGCTTTAGCTGCATGAACATTAAATGACACCAAAAAACACACGGAGGGTTCTGTGCCATTGTGCAGCACCACAGTAGTACAAATTTATTCCAACGCATTTTTATGTGAAGCATTTTGTAGAAGTCTGCTTGCTGTATTTTCCAAATGCATCAATAGAATTGCCAGTAAAGCGATGGTAAGAAGTGGTTGCTTATTAACGTGTTCGGTGTTTCGCCAATCACGGACGTCCTCTTGTCCGTGGATGAAAAGACGTCCCTGATTGGCAGAACACTGAACACAGTGTCTGCTGGGAAGCCGAGTCTGAGGATGAGAGAACGTTCGTGATAGGCGGAACTGTCTGCTGAGAAACGCCTATCACGGAAGGTACCAGGAGGAGACCTCGACTGTGCAATGGGCACAGTGAGGTTGCAATGGGCACAGTGAGGATGGGCACAATGTGGTTGGCACAGTAAGGATGGGAAAAATGAGGATGGCCAAAGTGGTGTTGGAATGGGCACAGTAAGGTTGCAATGGGCACAGGGAGGTTGCAATGGGCACAGTGAGGTGTGCAAATGGGCATCGTTGACCTTCTTTTCCGCTTACATTAGCTGCTGAATTCTCACCCTAGGTTTATACTCGAGGCAATACGTTTTCCCATTTTTTTGTGGTAAAATTAGGTACCTCGGGTTATATTCTGGGCGGCTTATACTCGAGTATATACGGTACCAATATTCAACAGGAAAGGCTGAACTCATCATTGTGTCTCTAAAAATTGATAGCTTGCTTTTTTTAGGAATATTGATTGAAAGTCAAAAAGCTCACTCCCTTTGATTAGGAATGGAGAAGGATATTGCCAATAACATATAATCAGATCAATACTTACTGGTGGACACTGTGCTAGTTTGTCAGCAGCTACTAACTGTACATTTAGGTGTTTGCTTTGGGATTTTCCTCTAGACTTAATAAGCCGCTGCAAAACCTGCAAGGAAAGCAACAGATTTGAATTGATTTTTCACAGATTAAAAACACAAGCATTGTATCAGATTGGTTGATTGGTTGATTTAGCACTGGGGGACGAGACAAGTACCCCACCCTAAGGACCGTCCAGGCCCGTACACACAATCGGATTATCTGACAGAAATTGTGTGATGACAGGCAGTTGTCGGATAATATCTGACCATTTGTACGCTCCATCAGACAATTGTTGTCGGATTTTCCGTGGACAAATGTGGGATAGCAGGCTTTAAAATTGTCCGCCCAATGAGTGTGTTGTCAGATTATCTGATCGTGTGTACACAAGTCCTTCGGACGAAACTCCAAAGTACAAACACGCATGCTCAGAAGCAATGCTCAACATAACACGACATAAGCAGAAGTTGCCCAAAGGGTAGCGCTAAAGAGCTGAAAAAACACGTTTTGTGTTTGTTGGCCGTCAATTCTTTGCCATTTGTCCTTCGGACAAAGGTCCTACGATTTGTCCGCAGAAAATCAGATCATGTGTACGAGGCTTAACTGGTCGTTAAGTACAACTATCCTTTAAAGCCAAACTCTGGCTCAGTCCCCAAGTGTTTGCTTTTTCTATATAATTACCCTTTCAAAGTGTCTTTAGGTGGGTCATGTGACACATAGTTATTCTCTCAATCTTATCTAGTGGTTGACGGTCACCGATGACACCGAGAGCAGCATTAATGCTCTCTTTATGAATGTAGTGTGAATGCTGGCCAGCAGACATCTTGTGGGTAAATTGAAGTACTGTAAGGTATGTTTATGGATTGAAGGTAAGTATTGCAGGCTGTGCTGCCTTTTTGACCAAAGGCAGTAATCGGCGGCTAGCGGAAAAGTAAAAAACATTGTTTTTTTTTCAAAATTGTTGCTTTCTTTGGTTTATAGCGGAAAAAATGAAAACCGCAGAGGTGATCAAATACGACAAAAAGAAAGCTCTATTTGCGGGAAAAGGGGACATAAATGTTATTTGGGTACAGTGTTGTACGACCGCGCAATTGTCAGTTAAAGTAACGCAGCGCCGTTTCGCAAAAAAATAGCCTGTCATGAAGGGGGTAAATCCTTCTGGGGCTGGAGTGGTTAAAAATGTGCTCTGTGTTGGATATTAACACTTTCCCTACCGAGTCATTGTAAAATGACGTTGGCGGAAACCCTCCCTCCCTCAGAGTGGACGTCCTTGCATTCCCGGGCGGTGCGGGAACCCCGCCGTATTGCTCAGGACCCAGTGCCTGGCACCCGCGATGTCCGCCGGGCACCCGCAATTGCCCGTAATCACGGAAGGACCATGGATCTGTGTGTGTAAACACACAGATCCATGTCCTGTCATCAGTGAGGAGACCGATGTGTGTTCCCAGTACAGAGGAACACACATCGGTCTCCTCCCTATGTGAGTCCCCTCCCCCTACAGTTAGAACACACTTTAGGGAACATATTAACCCCTTCCTCGTCCCCTAGTGTTAACCGCTTCCCTGACAGTCACATTTACACAGTAATCAGTGCAGTTTTATAGCACAAATCGCTGTATAAATGTGAATGGTCCCAAAAATGTGTCAAAAGTGTCACATGTGTCTGCCACAATGTCACGGTCACAATAATAAAAATAAAAAAATCGCAGATCGCCGCCATTACTAGTAAAAAAAAAATGCCATAATTCTATTCCCTATTTTGTAGCTGCTAGAACTTTTGCGCAAACCTATTAAATACGCTTATTGTGATTTTTTTTAACCAAAAATATGTAGAAGAATACGTATCGGTCTAAACTGAGGAAAAAACGTTTTTTTTAAAAAAAATTATGATATTTATTAAAAGATATTGTGTTTTTTTCAAAATTGAAGCTCTTTTTTTGCTTATATCACAAAAAATAATAATCGCAGAGGTGATCAAATACCACCAAAAGAAAGCTCTATTTGTGGGGAAAAAAAGGACATACAATTTGTTTGGAAGCCAGGACCGCACAATTGTCATTCAAAGTGCGACAGCGCTGAAAACTAAAAATTGGTCTGGGCAGGAAGGGGGTGAAAATGCCCTGTATGGAAGGGGTTAAACACCCCGACAAACTTGCCTCACCAAACCTTTTGCACATCCCTAAAATAACCCTCCCAGCATCCACCGCCACTCACCCATGTCTGCTTCTTGACCTTTTAAGTACGGCCTACTGGAAAACTGCACAGCCTTCTCATCATTTTTTTTTCCTGCCATGATTGTTTTTTTCATTTTCATTTCATGATCATTGTTAAAAATCATTCTGGCGATTAGAGCGGAGGAGGTGTGAAAAAGTCATTGCTTTGGTTCTTAAATATTCTAGGTACACCACATTTGTTTCCCCTTTACGATTATATCTACAACTCCCTGGTCACATTAATTGTACAATGAGCTGTAGAAATAGGGATTTACGTAGACCTACAAATTATTTCAAGTGTTCCTCCATAGTAAAAAGCATGATAAATGCTGCAAATGTGTATCTAAAGTATTACTGCAAATATACAGGGTTTGCAAAATTAATAATAGTAATAAAAGATAAATCACGAAGATGGATATATCCTTTAAAAATGACGAGAGGTTCCATACTCATTTACCTTTGGCGAAGACACTTTGACGTGAACAATTATCGGTGCTAATGAAGTTTTGATTAGTTGTGCCGGATGATTAATGGTGTCCGCATCTAGAATAACGAGCTGTAATGAACGAGCCAACTCAAATATTCTTTCTATTTCGCTCTGCACTTCAGCTAGGAAGAAAGAAGGAAGGGCGACAGTTATTAGCGTAAATATATTAATCTGCATGAAAAGTAGCTGTATACCTAAAAGAAAAGGGCAGGAATAAAAATAAAGAAATAAAATAAATAAAAAATAAACATTAATACTTACCTAGGCTAGGTGGATGCAGCATCGGTCCCCTTCTGGCTCTACTGTATACTGAGAACTAATGCCTCGTTTCCACTGAGCGGATCGCTTCGGTACGCTATTTTGGGTGTTTCCATTATGAAAGTGTGCCATAAAACCGAACCATACCGCACCATTCTGGGTCCTGCTTCAGATGTGGGGCCATAGAAAACGGTTTGGTTAGGGCAGAGATATCATATGCCTCGTTTCCAGTACAGTTTGGAACGGTTAGAATTCTATTCTGGTTTATTCTGGTGAGTCCGACCGTCAGGGGCCATACAGGGTTTAGAAAAAATGCCTAACGTGTCCACCAATCAGTGGAATGTATGATATCTCCACCCTAACCGAACCGTTCCATTTTCTATGGCCCCACATCTGAAGCAGGACCCAGAATGGTGCGGTACGGTTCAGTTTTATGGCACACTTTTGCCTCGTTTCCACTGAACGGAACAGTTTGGAACAGTTAGAATGGACCGGTCTATTCTTGAGCGTTTCCACTGCAACTTGGACTGTCCCGGGCCATTCAGGGTTTAGAAAAAATGCCTAGGGTGTCCACCAATCAGTGGAATGTATTGCAGGTCTGCCCTAACCGAACCGTACCATTTTCTATGGCCCCACATCTGAAGCAGGACCCAGAATGGTCTGGTACGGTTCAGTTTTATGGCGCACTTTCATAATGGAAACACCCAAAATAGCGTACCGAACCATACCGTACCAAACCGATCCACTCAGTGGAAAAGAGGCATTTCATAATAGAAGCACCCAAAATAGCGTACCGTACCGAACTGTACCAAACCGATCCGCTCAGTGGAAAAGAGGCATTTCATAATGGAAGCACCCAAAATAGCGTACCGTACCGAACTGTACCAAACCGATCCGCTCAGTGGAAACGAGGCAATACATTCCACTGATTGGTGGACACCCTAGGCATTTTTCTAAAACCTGTCTGGACCCTGACGGTCCGGCTTGCAGTGGAAATGCTCACCAGAATAGACCGGACCATTCTAACCGTTCCAAACTGTACCAACCCGAACTGTTCCGCTGAGTGGAAACGAGGCATAAGTGATCTAAGCTGATTGCTCAGTTCTCGATTTTCTGATCTGCCCCTCCATCGCTCCTGTGGGCTGTGCAGGAGGTGGGAGCAACTGCTCCGAGTTTCAGTGGAGTGCTGAGAGGCTGGGCACCTAAGTGGATCCCTAAGAGCCGGTTCATGCAGGGGCGGCACGACTTTGGGGGC
This sequence comes from Rana kukunoris, assembly GCA_029574335.1. Lineage (NCBI taxonomy): Eukaryota > Metazoa > Chordata > Amphibia > Anura > Ranidae > Rana > Rana kukunoris. Next base: position 209,819,495 of record CM056054.1, on the reverse strand, counting down.
GACTCGGCAAGGCGATCTCAAGACGACTTGAGAGGCGATTTGCAAAATGACTTCCGTATTGAAGTCAATGCAAGTTGCCCCCCAAAGTCATACAAGAACCTTTTTCTAGGTCGGAGCGACTTGCATCGCTCCTATTAGAACAGTTCTATTGAATAGAGCAGAGTGAGACTTGTCAGGCGGCTGAGTAGCCTGACGAGTCGCCCCTGTGTGAACCGGCTCTTAAATGGACCTTTGTGTAGACATCATCCAAAAGCCAGGAGACTGCTGCCAGGTTCTACTAACACAAGGGTGTAATGCCAGCAGTGCCAGCGCCAGGTGACAACCTATAGTATTCCCCTTCACTCTTCCCCAGCGAAACGTTATGTAGACTGATGAAGGAAGGGACCAAGGAGCTGGATCAGAAGAGAGTATAAATAGGTTCCCCCAGAAGAGGCTCTGCTAGGCTATTGGCTCTTCCTGGAGTGGCCTAATTTTCCAGCAAGTTCAAAGGCACATTAATAGTGACTAAGGCCTGGTTCACACCTATGCAGGTTGCAGTTTGCATACTTCAGGTGCATTTTTCAATACATGTTTTTGATCCATTGAAGTCTATGGAACCAAAAAAACAAAAAAAAAACTCCCTGGCCCTTTCCATAAAATGCACAGATGTGAACATGACCCACCATGTTAAATGGACTGCATAAGTGTGAAGCAGGATTAAAACATAATTTATGAAAAAAAATGCTGCAAGTAAGCATTTAACCACTTAAGGACCGCGGCATGTAGATTTACGACGGCAGAATGGCACGGACAGGCACATCAACGTACCTGTACGTGGCTGCCTTGACGTGGGTCGGGGGTCCGATCGGGACCCCCCCCAGTACATGCGACAGTCCCGGTGGCTGTGCGAGCGATCCGTGCTGAGGGGCGGCGGTTCGTTTTTGTCCGCCCCCTCCGGATCGCTCCCAGCCAATGCGCGCTCTCCCTGCAGTGTCACTTCCTCCTCCTGTGTAAACACAGGAGGAGGGAAGTGATGTGATCTCTGCTCTCGGTGTTTTTTTCAACCGCCGCTGAGGAAAGATCACATCACATAGTAAGTCTGCACAACACTACACTGACACCAGGACACGCAGGCACTTTAACCCCTTGCGATCACCCCCCCTCCCCCCTGTCACAGTGTCACTGAATGCAGTGATCATATATGTATGATCACTGCATTTAGTGTCAGTGTGACAGGCAGTTAGTGTTAGGTTCAGGGTAGCCCCCGTACCCCCCCTAATAAAGTTTTAACCCCTTGATCACCGCCCTAGTTAAGCCTTTCACTCCCTATTGCCAGCGTCACTAAGCGATCATTTTTCTGATCGCTGTTGTAGTGTCGCTGTTCCCGCTAGGTAGCTATTTTTTTTTTTATTGTGATTTTTTTTTACTAAAGACATGTGGCTAAATAAATTTTGACCTAAATGTTTGACTAAAATTTTGTTTATTTGATTTTTCTTATAACAAAAAGTAAAAAATATTGTTTTTTTTTTCAAAAATGTCGCTCTATTTTTGTATATAGCGCAAAAAATAAAAATCACAGAGGCGATCAAATACCACCAAAAGAAAGCTCTATTTGTGGGAAGAAAAGGACGCAAATTTTGTTTGGGAGCCACGCCGCACGACCACGCAATTGTCTGTTAAAGCGACGCAGTGCCGAATTGTAAAAACCCCTTGGGTCATTTAGCAGCATATTGGTCCGGTCCTTAAGTGGTTAAAGTACTTGATTTTTCTGTGCTTTTATCTGCAATATTTTAAGTTAGTGACAGGGTCTCTTTAAACAGCATTGTTTTAATATAAACATGCTGAGAGAGATGTCACTGTTGAAAATATTATCTGCCTAGCTTGACCCTCAGCAATTAACCACTTCAATACCAGGCACTTATACACCTTCCTGCCCAGACCAATTTTCAGCTTTCAGTGCTGTTGCATTTTGAATGACAATTGCGTGGTCATACAACACTGTACCTAAACAACATTTTTATAATTTTGTTTCCACAAATAGAGGTTTCTTTTGGTGGTATTTGATCACCTCTGGGATTGTTATTTTCTGCTAAATAAATTCTGTTTCTGTTACAAAACTTTGTAAATAAAAAATGTTCTGCCCATATTGTCCATAGTAAATATGTGCAATGTGCCATTACAGATTATACTGCAATGTTAGTTTGACGTTGCTGCCATCTAGTGGTCAGAGTTGGTTATTATTTTGCCAGAGTTTACAGGAAGTTGTATTTTCCTCAGAGAGAGAGAAGCAGTAACCTTTAACCTGGAACTGTATTTCCTCCATTACATGCCTGCTCCTGGATTCTAGGCAGTCTCATGCAGAGAAGCTCTCAATACATTCCTGGACTAGTGATGGAATCGTCTGTAAATACTCTTAATGATGGACTAAGGCTGCTGTGTAATGTTTAATGTACTGACACATATGTTTTGTTTATGCTTATGTTGTAGTTTTACAAAGTTATTCAGAAAAAAGAATATACACAGATCTGATGTCTCACGTTTCTTGACTTCTGTTATACAACAGTTCAATAATGCAAATCAGAACAAGTAAGTTTTCTCCTTCACTGACAGGCACTGATGGGGCTGCACTGATGGGCACAGATGAGGTGGCACTGATGGGCACTAATATGCGCCACTGATGGGTGGCACTGATGGGCACACATAGGTGGCACTGAAGGCGGCACTGATGGGCACTAATAGGTGGAATGGATGGGCACTGATGTATACTGATGGATGATACTGATTGGCAGGTATTGTGGGCACTGATTGGCATCCATTGTGGCCATGGGTGGCATACCTGGTGGTGACTAGTGGTGGGCATCCCTGATGGTCCTGGTGGCATCCCCGGTGGTCCAGTGTGGGCATCCTGGGGGGGGGGGGGGGGCTGTGCTGATAATCAATCAGCACAGACCCACCCTGTCAGAGGAGCAGACGATCGGCTCTTCTCTAATCGCGTCTGACAGTGATCAACTGTGATCAGTCTTGATTGGACAGAGCATCTTTAGCTTGATCGAAGTTGCGGTGTGTCAGACTGACATGCCGCAACAACGATCGCCACATCATCCTGACCATGTCATTTGAGGATAACACAGCCTTTTTGCCAACGTCATTTGGCGGGTGGCAAGTGGTTAAGCAGATGAGTTCCAACTTAAGCCTGATTCACACTTACATATTTTTAATGCTTTTTGCATTGTATTGCATTGCATGTTAAATGGGCTGTAGTGCAATTCTGCAAAAAGCACAACAAATGCATAGGTGCGACTTAGGCCCTAAAGTGGAGCTCCGGGCTTCTGCAGAAAAAAATACTAATATTGTAGTTGCTGACTTTTATTATTAGGACACTTATCTGTCCAGGAATCCAATGGTTTCTTCACCCCAGCCAAATTTTCAATCGGCTATCGGGTGCTGCCACTGCCATCTCCACTTAGTGAAACCAGCAGTGAAGTTCTGTGTGCTGCGATCTATGAATGGGTCGACTGCGGGGAAAAGAGGAGGGGGCTGAACTTGCAGCTGAGCTTGGTGCGGCATCAAAACCAGGTAACCCCTTCCCCCAAAAAAGTGCTCAATGTGGCAGCGGAGGGGGAGGAGACAGACCAGCGGAGCTTCCCCTTTTTTCCCCAGACTTATTTCTGGTCAGCATTAGAACAGAAGCATTTTCATATGAAAGTCCGTAATGGAAACTTGTATGTGTATATATATATATATATAAAACTCTTTACTAATTTCTCTTAATGGAAATAGTGAACGCCAGTTACAGTACCAAAGGCAGCAGATTACTCTGTACACAATGTAGACATACATATATTTTTCATGTTACCTACCATTTTTTGATGTGCCGTTCACATGATGTGTTCTGACCACTTTTAGTGCTATCAGTCTTGGATTTGAAGGTGGGGGTGGGGGGGGGGGGCAATATAGCAACACTATGGGGGTTATTTACGAAAGGCAAATCCGCTTTGCACTACAAGTGCAAAGTGCATTTGAAATTGCACTGAAAGTCGCAGTCACAGGTATATATAGATGGCTCCCCTGCTTTGACTTCAAAGAGAGCTGGCAACACTGTTACCCATTGCACTGAATAATTCATACCCTCTCCCACTCTCACACTAATCTCAGGTGCTCAGACACCCTGTGATGACACCATGATGACTTGATCCCAACGTCGGCATGCATATACGATGGGGTGGGGGGACTCGATATCAACGCTCATTTCTTTTTAAAGTGACCCTGTCCTATAAATGAGATATATAATAAAAGCATGAAGTATATCAGTAAAAAAAAAGTCTGTAAATAGTAACCTTTCCTGCTGCCCTCCTTGTCAGTCTTTGCTCCAATGCTGAGAAATCATCTTGTAAATTCTGCACAAAAACCAACATTTCCAGGAGTGCCACTATCCTGGATTCTCTAAGGCGCCGTACACACGGCCGAGGTTCTCGCTGAAAACCAGCGAGAACCTCGCTGGAATGCACATTCCAGCGAGGACCTCGGCCGTGTGTACGGTCTCGGCGAGCTTCCCGTCGGGAAGCCCGTCGAGCCGAAATAGAGAGCACGCTCTCTATTTCCTCGACGGCCCGCCTGGAAGAATGGCTGGTTGCCATTCCCGACGGGCGGGTCGCCGAATTCGACGGCCGGGAGAGAACCTCGACGGGCGGAACGATGTGTTCTGCCCGTCGAGGTTCTCTGCCGTGTGTACGGCGCCTAAGTATTTAACCAGTATCGCTGGTTCCTTTTGCTGACCTTCCCCTTTATAAGGTACAATAGTAATATTACAAAAGCTCATATCACTGAGAGGACTTGAATCAGTTTGAAACTGGTTAAGAGCATCAAATGCGGTCATTGGGCTAGATTCACGTAGGTGCGCGTATCTTTGTGCGGGCGTAGCCTATCCTATTTACGTTACGTCTCCGCAAATTTTACAGGCAAGTGCTGTATTCACAAAGCACTTGCTCCGTAAGTTGCGGCGGCGTAGCGTAAATTGGCCGGCGTAAGTGCGTGTAATTCAAATTAGGCATGTAGGGGGCGTGTTGTATTGAAATGAACGGTGACCCCACGTAAATGACGCGCAAAACTAACTGCACATGCGCCAGCCGTGGACGTATCCCAGTGCACATGCTCCAAATCACGTCGCAAATACTCAATGAAAACGGCGTGAACGTAACTTACGCCCAGCCCCATTCTGAATCGGCTTACGCAAACTACGTGAAATTCGACGGCTGTTCCGACGTCCATACTTAACATTGGCTGCGCCATGTTTTTGGTGGTTTATCTTTACGCCTGAAAAAGGCCTTACGTAAACGGCGTATCTTACTTCGACAGCCGTGCGTATGTTCGTGAATCGGCGTATCTAGCTAATTTACATATTCGATGCGTAAATCGACGGAATCGCCACCTAGCGCCCAGCGTAAATATGCAACTAAGATACGACGGCGTAATACACTTACGGCGCTCGTATCTTAGCTCAATCTGAATACAGAAAAAAGATACGCCGGTGCATCTTACTGAATCTGGCCCAATGTGTTTTGGGGGAAAGGCCTCCAGGTGGATCCAATCACATTAGAGCAGTGGTCCCCAAACTTTTCAAACAAAGGGCCAATTTATTGTCCTTCAGACTTTAGGGGGAGGAGGTAGATTATGGCCAGTGGGGGCAAAAAAACTTTCCAGGCCCAGTAAGTATAAAGATTACCTTTAGGTTGGTAGTCAGTGCATGTGGTCATTAAAAGGAGGAATAGTGGCCCATCATTGGTATTACTGGGAGGAACAGTACCCCATCCTTGTTATCAGTGGAAGAAATTGTGCCATATCTTTGGTGTCAGTGGAAGGAATAGTGCCCCATCTCTGGTGTTAGTGGAAGGAATAGTGCACTATCATTGATATTAATGGAAAATATAGTGCCCCATCACTAGTATCAGTGATGGTGTCAGTGGGAAGAATAGTTCCCCAAGGGCCCAATAAATGCTAGCAAAATGACCATCCACTGCATTGGAATTCATTTTTATAAATGTTCCTTTTTTTATTTTTCATATTCCCGGCATTAAAATGCACAGACTGTTCTCAAGATCCACAGATTTTTCTGTACATCTGAACTACATCTGCCCCTTCCCTTACTCCCCATAAACAATTGTGCTACGTGTTGTATTTTTTGAAAATGTGTTTCACCAACAGTGAAGGGCAGCCTATTCACTTTTTAACACATTTTGAGTGCCATTAGGATTGACTGGCACCCAAAATGTGTGTTCCTCATTTTGGCGCACTTTTCAGGCATTCTGGAAACGCATGCAGAAACGTGTATCCGTTACAATCAGATATGAATGGAATGTTTTTGTATTGCATAACTGAAAACTCAATAAACATTATAAAACAACAAATGTCACATGAAGAACATGATAATTGTAGCTAGGACCACTGGACATCAACATGGGCCCTTAGGCTCCTGCCTAGGTGGCCTTGTGGATAATCTGACTCTAAAGCCTAGCATACATAGGCCGGTTCAATAAAAAAAAAAACATTTGGCCCATGCATATGGCAGCTGGTCCAACAGAAGCTGTCGAAGGTTCTAGGCCGCATACACACGAGGAGACATGTCCGCTGAAACTGGTCCGCAGACCTGCTCAATCGTGTGTACTGCCTAGCGGACAGGTTTCCAGCGGACAAAAGTTTCTAAGCATGCTTAGAAACTTGTCCGCTGGAAACCTGTCCGTCGGAACTGGTCCGATGGTTAGTACGCCCAACCATCGGACAGAAATCCCGCGAATACCTAAAATTGATTTGACGCATGCGTGGAAGCATAGAACTTCCTTGTTTGAGCACGTCGGTGTCGTCTATGTCACCGCGTTCTCTGTCTGCAGGGGTTTTGGTCTGATGGTGTGTACACACATCAGACCAAAATATCCCTGGAGACATGTCCGATGAAAACGGTCCGCGGACCGGTTTCATCGGACATGTCTCTTCGTGTGTACAGGGCCCATGACCGAAAACGATCTGCCGACCTGCTCCCGCATCAGCCATTGGCTGAGGGCGCTAACCAAAGTGTTTTGACGGGGGGCCGTCCCATTGTCAGAACACAACAGAACAGCAAGGGAGATAGCTTTACTAACATCGGATTGTTAATACAGCGGCTCTGACCTAACAGTTTTTTTTTCGGTTGAATGAATTGTGAACTGTGATTTTTTTTTTTTTTTAAGTAAAATTAGACACTGACATTATGTTAATTAAATAGGATGAGGTTTGTGTCTAATTTCACAAAAAAAAAAAAAAAAAAATCACAGTGGCATTATAAAGAATTAAAAGTATAGCAAAGAAATATAGAACTAAATATTGAATAATAAAAAAAAATAATATTGAACTATGTCCTGCTTTACAACATTCAGTTGCTAAGTGCAACAGCCTACTATTAGTCCAGTTTTCATATATTTGTTAAAAAATAAGTCTTTATATTTTTATGTTAGATTTTTTCCACATTTTACAAATAGTGGGAGACACAATACACTGAATATGGCTGTATACTGTATACATCTTCCATTATATGCAGCAATGAATTATCAAGCTGGGTAAATTATCAAGTTGACAAAAATCTGCCATTCACATGTAATTATCACTTTCCTCAGTCATAGCTGTAAATAGCTACACAGCTTGTCTGGTACTATCAGGCTTAAAATATAGCGCGAATGTTCACAACTTCACATCACAGAGGTATAAATGTACCCGTGCATTTAATCAACTAACTTTAAAGGCAAGCAATAAATACATGCATATGCATGCAAGTCATGGCTGAATGTACTTCTAATATAACAAACACAATTTAGAGAAAGGGAGTGTTAGAACCTGCTTCTTCACCAGATGGTGGGGATGGACTTGCAGCAAGCTTGGACCAGGTTGCGGCCCCCAGGTATGCCCAGCTGATGATATGGAGACAACTTGGAATGCAGAGTACAGAAGAGGAAACATGCCAAGGTCAGGGCAGGTGGAAACAATGGTGGGACAAGATCACCTGGAGACCAGGGCAAACATGCCAAATTGCGCCCCCCCCAGATGTATAAGCATTATAAAATGGAGCACTAATCTGCATGCTTACGCCCCAAGCATAGCTTCCTCCTCCTCCCAGTATAAATCCACCTCCCTGAAGAAATCCCCCCACTAAGCACAAATCTTTTCCCCCTAGCTCAAATTTTCTCATTCTATATCTGCTCCCAGCACAATTACACCCCCCCCCCCCAAAAAAAAATAATCCCTTCCTAGAACAAAGCCTCTACCGCTCAAATTTCCCCTCCCCTCCCATTCTAAATCCCCCAAAGCACAAATTGCCCACCTAAAATTCTCCATCCTAGCATTAATAACCTCCTTCCAAAGTAATGAAAAGGTATTCCCGCGCTGGCCAAGACTAAAAGGTGGGGTACTGCAGCAAGCACTGAAGGTAGTATCAACGCCCAGGTGAGTATAAATGTAGAAGTAGTGCTGCGCTGTGCATAAATAGGGGATAAGGTGCAAATGTGCTCACGTGAGCACATTTGCACTTTATCTCCTATTTATGCACAGCGCAGCACTACTTCTATATTTATAATAACCTCCTTCCCACGCCAAACCACCCCCAAATTTCCCCTCCTAGCACAAACCCCCCCCCCCCCGTCTCCTAGCACAAATCCTTTTGCCCGTCCCTCCTTTCAACACAATTTCCCCCAAATCAAGGGCGGATCCGGGGGGGGGGGGGCAACAGGGAAATAGCCCCCCACCCCCGAAAATATCACAGGGACAATGTTACTTGCTCTGCCTAAACCTCTCTCTCTCTGTCTCACATCAGCCGATCAGTGGCACAGAGAGAGAGAGACTTGTCTAGTGTGTGTAATTATGCCGCTGTGCCGTACTGACCAGGAGGAGGTGGTGGGTGGAGCCTCATCCCTACACTCGTTCCTAGCGCCTGGGCCGCTTGGCGTCTAGCAACGAGTGACGTCAGTGAGTCACGTGTCAGACTTGGAGTCTTATGCCGCGTACACACGGTCGTTTTTTGCGATGAAAAAATACGTCGTTTTTTAAAACGTCATTTAAATTGATCGTGTGTGGGCAAAACGTAGTTTTTTGTCTTAAAAAAAAACGACCAAAAAAAAATTCCAACATGCTTGAATTTTTTGTGTCGTTTTTCAAAACGTCGTTTTTTGTTTCACAAAAAGTCACCGTGTGTAGCAAAAACGTCGTTTAAAACAACGTTTTTCAACCCGCGCATGCCTAGAAGCTAGTTATGAAGCGAGCTTCAATGGAAAAGAGTGGTGAACGTAACCTCGCTTTTTGTGAAAAAAACGATGGTGTGTATGCAACATCGTCTTTGAAAAGTGACGTTTCAAAAACGTCGTTTTTTACTTCACAGAAAACGTCGTTTTTTTTAATCACAAAAAATGATCGTGTGTACGGGGCATCAGAGCCGACGTGCGGAACACTGCCGTTGTTTACCGCAGTGTATGGCTTTGGGAGTGACACCTAAAGCTTATAACGTTGTCATGTGTGTGTTGCTGTTAACACTAACTGCACTAAAATGTCCAGCATTCAGTCTCTGCTGCCTGACTCTGGGACACATTAAGGAAGTGACAATCCCCATTCTCCACGTTAGCAGGAAAGTGACAATCCACAACGTGTGGCAGATGGACAACCCGCAACGTGTGGCAGGTGACGTGGCAAGTGACAATCTGCAGCTTGTGGCAAGTGACAATCCACAATGTGTGGCAGGTGACGTGGCAAGTGGACAATCCGCAACGTGTGGGAGGTGACGTGGCAAGTGACAATCTGCAGCTTGTGGCAAGTGACAATCCACAATGTGTGGCAAGTGACGTGGCAAGTGGACAATCCGCAATGTGTGGTAGGTGACGTGGCAAGTGACAATCTGCAGCTTGTGGCAAGGGACAATCCACAATGTGTGGCAAGTGACGTGGCAAGTGGACAATCCGCAATGTGTGGTAGGTGACATGGCAAGTGACAATCTGCAGCTTGTGGCAAGGGACAATCCACAATGTGTGGCAAGTGACGTGGCAAGTGGACATTCCGCAATGTGTGGTAGGTGACGTGGCAAGTGACAATCTGCAACTTGTGGCAAGTGACAAACCGCAATGTGTGGCAGGTGACGTAGCAAGTAGACAATTTGCATCTGGTGGCAGGTGACAGTGGCAAGTGACACACTCGGGCTCCCACTGATTCTGCATTATGGTGAGTTGAACCATTTCATTTTCTATAACAATGTAATAATATAAATAATGCGCTTTAATCATCCTGACACAATAACAACCATGGTCCTGTGATTATTGAATCGCCAACACCAGCCATTTCCCAAATAAATTGCCCGCAATTTTTTTTTCTGGCAGTGCCCCTCCCGAGACTAGACTATGGATCAGCCCCTGCCCCAAATATCCCCTTTCTAAAACAATCCTTACCTCCTGCAGCGCCTCAAATTCCTTCTGCCAACACAAATCCCCCCCCCCCCAATCTCCTTATGGTTCCCTCACCTCACATGATACTACAATGCCCAGGGCAGCTTCCACTCCTGCCCACCCCTTGTTCTGGCCCTGGGTGGCAGACAGGCACCACAGCCGCCGTGGTGACCTATGGAGAGCAGGACAATGGGAGGTCGTCGCTGCCGAGCAGGGGAAGCCAGCGGTGGTATGGGGTACGTGCGGCCGACCGGGGGAGGGGGGGGGGTTTGGCATATTGTATTTGCCCCCCCTCCCCAAAAAAAAATTCCACCAGCTGCCACAGGTTAATACTAAAACGTTATTATTGTTATTCATTGCGCATTAACTGCTTTGCGTTCTAATGATCAAGTACAAAATGCCTGATTTTTACATTAAATTTTTTAATGCAATTCCCAATCCGTATTGTTTATATGTCAAAAAAAAACTTGATTGCTTTAATGTACACTGAAATATTAATTTGTCTCTTGCACTGTATGTGTTCGTCTTAATCCATCAAAAAATTAAATATCAATGGAAATATTAAATGGAACAATGTACTTGGTGTTGGCTTTTAATTAAACATGTAAGCCCCCGCTGGTTAACATTTGATTCAGCCTATTGATTTTTGTGCCTGATCCCTGCTTTTCACATCAACAACCTTGGCAGGGTCCTCCGCATACATTTCAATGTAACCGAATTTGCTGCGTTAACCTACACGCTAATTCAGAGTGACACCCATTGTCAGTCATAGCTAGGACTGGGATCGCCAGATATACGCCCGTGTCACTTGTCACTTAGAGAACTGCTTTCTGTGGTCAGCGCACTGTAATTTAAAAGCTGTTTTTTAAAAAGGAACCTGAGGAAATGGGTGCAGTCTGACGTGTCTAGTAATTTCTTGTACAAAACAGCTGGCATGCTGCATGGGAAATTTGAGAAGTGCCTGTGGCATTTTCAGGGCTCATGTCCCCCTCGCCCACCTGAAAATGAGAGGAAATACCCCTAAGGGGACACAGTCAGCAATAAAAGCCTATTTATTTTTTTTGCAAAGGTTTAGAACATCTGTTAAAGTGTTACTGAACCCAGGACCCTGCATTCACCATATCTGGTCTCCCACGGTACACAGAACTGGAAATACAATTAGTTTAGTAAACAAACTTCTAAATACCTTTTCTCATCAGCAGTATATAGCAGTCGTGTTGCTTCTATTAGTGTCTGGTTAAAGCTTTAGGAGTTTTCATTCTCCCCCGATTGTCCTATGAGGCTTCAGGACCCCTGATCCTCTGTCTGGACAGTGCTAATTGGCCCTGTGCTGATCATATACACCCTCCCAAGAAAAAAAAAACTAGCAATATACACCAAACTGAGCATGTACAGCCTGCCCCCAAGGTTCTGTTATATGAGCAAATAGATTGGGGACTGTGGAAGGGGAGGATCAGAGAAGACATGATCAAACAGCCTTTTTTACACAATGCAGATGATTAACCCCTTAGGTTTCACAGTGAGTATAACAAGCATGCTTTACTGCAGGGATCCTCAAACTACGGCCCTCCAGCTGTTGCGGAACTACACTTCCCATGAGGCATTGTAAAACTCTGACATTCACAGACATGACTAGGCATGATGGGAATTGTAGTTCCTGAACACCTGGAGGGCCGTAGTTTGAAGATCCATGCTTTACTGCATATACAGACAGATTTTACTGTTGTGGGTTTAGTAACACTATAAGGGCCAGATTCTCATAGATTCGCGCTGGCGTAGCGTAAGCCATTTACACTACGCCGCCGCAACTTAACAGAGCAAGTGCCGTATTCTCCATGCACTTGCTCCGTAGTTTGCGGAGGCGTAGTGTAAATGGCCCAGCGTAAGGCCGCGTAATTCAAAGGGGGCGGCTTGTATTTAAATTAAGCGCGCCCCCGCGTTGATCGAACTGCGCATGCGCCGGCCGGGGAAAAAGCCCAGTGCGCATGCTCCAGCTCACGTCGGAAAGCGTAGTTGAAACCGACGTCAAAACGACGTGATCGGCATTTACGCAATGCCCTATTCGCGAACGACTTAGTAAAACGACGTAACCAACGGAAAAAGCCGACGCTGACCCGACGCCATACTTAACATGGCACCCGACGGCATCCGACGGCATTCGACGGTACTGCGTAAGGTTACTCTACATATTAGCAGGGGTAACCTTACGCGTTCGAAAACGACGTAAGCGACGACGGGGCGGCGTAAAAGCGCTAGGGAATCGGAGTAGTAGCCTCATTTGCATAGGCAAATGAGAAAACAACGTAAAGGCCACCTAGTGGCCGGAGTTGTCATTACATGTACGATCCGCAAGTGTAATTGTATTACACTTGTCGGATCTTCACCCGTATCTATGCCAAAGTGATTCTAGGAATCACTCGCATAGCGGCGATACGACGGGGTATCTGAGATACCCCGTCGTAGCGCCTCTGAGAATCTGGCCCTAAGATTTTATTGCTGGCTGTATCCCCATTAGAAAAAATTTCATTCACTTCCTGTGATAGGTGAGAAAAAAAAAGGGATTAACCCTTTGCCGACCAGCTCACATCGACATATGTCGCAAGAATGGCTCTCCTGCCCAAACTGACGTACCTGTACGTCAGTCCGTAAAAGCATTTGCAGCGGGAGTGTGTACTCGGCCAGCGGGCATTTCCCCGTTCTGCCTCAGAGATCTACTACTCCCAGCGATCGGGAACAGTGATCTAATTTCCCAGGCAGCCCATCCACCCTACAGTTAGAACACGCTGAGGGAACACATTTAACGCCTTGATCACCCCCTAGTGTTAAGGCCTTCCCTGCCAGTGTCATTTTTACATTGATCAGTTCATTTTATGGCACTGATCAATGTAATAATGTCACTGGTACCCAAAAAGTGTCATTTGGGGTCAGATTTGTCTGCCGAAATGTCACAGTCCCGCTATAAATCGCAGATCGCCAACATCACCAGTAAAAACGATAAAAAAAAGGACCCTAAATCGACCCCGTAGATTTTAGATGCGATAACTTTACCAAAAATATGTAGAAGAATATATATATCGGCCTAAACTGATGAATACATTTTTTATTTTTTTTGCTGATATTTATTATAGCAGAAAATAAAAATGTATTTTTCCAAAATGGACGCTGTTTTTTTTGTTTGTTTGTTTATAGCGCAAAAAATGAAAACCGCAGAGGTGATCAAATACCACCAAAAGAAATCTAAATTTTTGGGAAAAAAAGGACCCAATTTTGTTTGGGTACAACGTCGCACGACCACGCAATTGTCAGCTTGTCATGGATATGCATTAGCTCTGGCACTTACCTGTGTCCATGTGTGCATTAGAGGCCTGACCCTCTCCTGGCTTGCTCTTTTATCCCTTCCTCTTCCTGTAGGGCTCCACCCAGGCCATCACAGGAAGTCTTTATTAACCGTCGCACCACAGGTCTGCGGAGCTGTTCAACAGTGTTCTTGCCTAGTTCCTGTTTGCTGTGTATTTGTTAACTTCCAGTGTACCGATTCGGCTTGTCCCTGACCACGCTTGTTTGTCTGTGTCCCCGACCTAATGGCCTGTCCCCTGGATTACCCTGTTCTGCCAGTTGCCCTGACCTCAGCTTCCATCACCACCGCTTGCCCTGCTGCGACTTCCCTTCTCCTCCTGGGGAGTGTGACCTAGGGGATCTCGGGGGTCGCGACCTCGGCCCAGCTGCGGCCAAGACCATCCCCACCACTAGGGGCTCTGGTGAAAACAAGCTGGGCCTTAGACCCCGCGCCCTGGGTGATCCTGGGTTACGCTTCCTCCGATCGCAGCAGTCGGCCAAGGGTTCACTACCCTGTGGTGCATCCCCGTCTCCCACGTGGTGCACTTGTCACCGTGCCTCTGGTGACCTGACACAGCTAAAGCGACGAAGTGCCAAATCGCAAAAAAATGCTCTGTTTAGGAAGGGGTTAAATTCTTCCGGGGCTGAAGTAGTTAACGTGTCACTTTAAATTTGCCTCTGGGCCCCATTATATAGTTTTTTAAATAGACTAGTAGGAATAATTTTAACCAAACTGTCTACTTCTACTAATGAACTATAAAAATCAAATCATTGAGCATGTAAAGTGAATAGGATATGATTAACGATATAATTACCTGTACATTACTTTATACATTTATATATAGATTTACAAGCTAATTAAAAAGTAATATTATATTCAGGGATATAAATATGAGTTTGCAAGATAAATAATGTTACACTGAGAAAATATTAATTCAGATTTTCAAGAGATGGAAATTTATTGTGCGTAATATTAATATAGCTTTTCAGTGTGCAGCTGTAGATTACTGATCAGCAAAATAAGACTGATATAGATATTCTAGAGCAGAGTTTCTTAACCACATCAATACTGGACACTTTCACCCCCTTCTTGCCCAGGCCAATTTTCAGCTTTCAGCACTTTCGCACTTTCAATAACAATTGCGCGGTCATGCAACGCTGTACCCAAATGAAATGTTTATCATTTTGTTCACACAAATAGAGCTTTCTTTTGGTGGTATTTATTTACGACTCGGTTTTAAAAAATTTGCGATGCGAGAAAAAAAATACGGAAATTTGGGAAAAAAAACTATGGCCCAGATTCACGTAGATCGGCGCATTATCGGTCCGGCGTAGCGCACCACTTTTCCGTTAGACTTGCGCAATCTAGCCGCGTAATCCCGCGATTCACGTAGCTTTTGCGCAAGAAATTGCGCAAGCGTAAGGTTTTTTCCTGAGGCGTAAGGAGGAGTAATAAAAATTGGGAGGGACGTGGGCGTGTTACATTGAAATGAGCCGTGACCCCATGCAAATGAAGGGCCGGCCGACTCGCGAATGCGCGCGTGAAGGAAACCATGTCAGCTCCGTTGTGCGCATGCTCACAACTCGGGAGCGGCGCAATCAGTGAAATTGGAAATGGACTAGGGCAACGTTGTGAACTACGCAGACAGCATAAATAGACACACACTTCCATTGCAAAAGTACATCCCTTTGTGTCCCTTCCCATTGAATCAAGTGCTTTTGCTCTGTTGTTCGTTAGAGTGTGTTTTGTAGTTGTCAGATTAGTGTTCTGTGTGATCTAGTGCTTGTTGGTAGTTTTGTGAAAGTGAGTTTTGATAAGTGTTTGAGACTGTTTGTTTGATTGATAGATTTCTGAGCGTTTGTTTTCTTGCTTTATTTTTTCATCTGATTTTTTTGTGACTGTTTCTTGCTGAGTGCTAGTGTGATTTTTGGGTGTTCTTTTTCTCTTTGTGTGTGTTATTGCCTGATTGGTTGTGCTTGTATTTGTGACAGATTTTTGGTGACTGCTAGTGAGTTTGTTTGGAAGTATGACTGAGAGAAAAAGAAAGCTTAATTTTACAGTGGGGGAAAAAAGAATTCTTGCCCGGGCCATTACCGACTATGGGCGTTACCTCCACGGCCCGCAGAGTGCCACCACCACCCCGGCCAGGAGGAGGGAGATATTGGATATGATCACGGAGCAGGTCAATTCATCGGGGGAGGGGGAGACACGGACCCGGTCTGGGATTGAAAAGAAAATAAATGACCTCCGGCGTCAGGTGAAAAAAAAACTGGCCGCAATAAATGCCCATGCCAGGGGCACAGGAGGGGGCCCACCATGCCGGATTAGATTTACAGCGACGGAGCGTGTGGTGGCCCTGACCTTTCACCGGCATGAAGTGGAGGGCCTGCCAGGCTTTGACACAAGTCCGGTCCCCGCGGTGCCAGGTAAGGTTTTTATTTCTCTCAGGTGTGTAGCATGTGTGGGGGAGGGGGTGAAAGGGAATATGTGGCAAGTGTGTGGATCCTCCAACCTGTGAATGGTTTGTGTCATCCACAGCTGTGCAGGAGGGTGCAGGGCCATCTGACCGCTCCAACGCCAGGACAGCAGCCTAATGAGGCCCCCCCAACAAGGCCAGAGTCCGCGGAGGAGGAACAAGAGGAGGAGGATGATCATGCGGAGGACGATCATGAGGAGGAGGAGAATCATGAGGAGGAGGAGTCCATGGCAGGCACTGGACGTTTGGTTTCTGCGGACTCTTCCCCTCTGGCTGCAAGAAGCCTGCCCTCCCTAAGGGTGAGCCCCCCCCTCCTCCCCCTCACAAGGGCCTCCCCTTCTCCCCGGCCACAACCATCAGCTGGAGCCAGGAGGTCATCCCAGAGCACCAGGGGGGCGCCAAATCTCCTGCCCGCCTGTCTGAGAAGGAACCTGGCCACCCAGACCCGCCTTCTGAGACAGCTCTGCCAGACTATGGGGCGGGTGGATCAGAGCCTGTCCTCCATCAACGATAGGCTGGGTAACCTGGACTCCCACTCCCGGGCCTCCACAACCTGCCTAAATGACCTGCAAACTACAGCAGCAGGCGTTGGGCAGGATGTGAGGGCCCTTACCCAGGCTATCCAGGGCAACACGGCAACACTTGGTGCTGCCCTGGACAGAATAGCCGTGGCCTTGGAGGGCAGGCCGCCAGGTGGGCAGATCTCAGGGGCTGCTCCTCCTTCCCCGGCTTTTCCCCTCCCCCATGCGTCTCCCCTGAGGGTCCGGGGCCGTGGCCGGGGGCGCCCCAGGCGTGGCTCACGCAGAGGGCATTAATTTTTTTTCCCCCTTTTTTTGGTTTGAAACCATTTTTATTTTTGTTCTCTGCTTTTTTTTTTTTCTCTGCATTTTTTTTTTTGTTTTGCTGACATTTTTGGCATATTTTGGGTTGTGAATGATGTTTGAATGTGGGGGTGACATTCCTGCTGGAAAAGGGGTGTCATCCTCAATTTGGGTGGAGAAGGGTTCCCCAGGACCAGGGAGAAGTGATTCCCAGGTCCGTGTGAATGGTGTATGAATGTACAGTGACATAATTGGAGCCTTGACGTGGCGTTACTGCTCACCAGTCTTGCATGGTGGACTGGTGCCAATCCAATTTGATGAGGATGTGGGGTGTGTGTGCTAGGGACCACAGTGGTGTGCATGCATGCATTCTCATTGTGCCATGATTAATGTGTGTGTTTAACGTGCAAAGATGCATAATGTGAGCTGGCATGAGATGGGGTCATGAGATGGGGTACCAGTGCATATGCAGAGTCACCTTGAAGGGAAAAGACAGGAGGATGTTAGTCATGCATGTGCCACTTGTGAGGTGTGCATCACGGGAGGGGATAGTCATGCCTGACTCCCATGTCACTCACCAACCAGCCAGCTGTCCCCATACATGTTCTGTTTGAAATCTGTGGGGATGGGGCTCTGATTGTATATGTAGCTGTCATGGGTGTCATGGGTGGTGCCATGTGTTGGGCTGCTGATGTCCTCCTGCAAGGTTGTGGTAATTCCATGATGGCATGAGGGGTGAATCTGAAGATGCGAGACACCTCAGAATCACTCATGCCAAAGATGTCTATGCGTGTGTGATATATCAAGTGAAGAGTGAGGGGCTTGTATCAGATAAGAATATTGTATTAGATTAGATTAAATTGTAAATTTTATATAAGCAAAAAAAAAAATAAATAAACATCTCCCGTGCCCTCCTTAGTGCCATCCTCCGTGCCCTCATCCTTCTTTGTTCATCTAAAGTCAGTAGTATAGCTATGCGCGACGATGCCCCTGGCATGTTGGCATACAGATTGTTGGGCAACACGTGTGACTGCTGAACTCCTCACTAACAGTGTTGCTTTATCTGACAAGTAGACTTTTTTTCAAAATTTAGACCAGCTTTTAGGTCCTCTAACTTTAGACAGGACATTTTGCTGTTGCGCACATCGCGTAGCCTGCGCAGCAACTGCGTTTTTTTGTCTAACTTTTTTGTCTAACTCAATTACGCCGGACCAAAAAACGTAGATTTCTGGCGTATATTGTTTTGTGAATCGCGTGCAACTATACGCACGCGCACATTTAGACTTACGCACGCGCAACAGCAGTTGCGCACGCGTAATCGCTCTGTGAATCTGGGCCTATATTTTCTTCTTTCTATTTAAAAAAAAAATCCAATAAAATCAAATTTTGTCATAAATTTAAGCCAAAATGTATCCTGCTACATGTCTTTGGTAAAAAAAAAATATCCTGTTAAGTGTATAATAATTGGTTTGTGTGACCACAGACAGATGTACGCAGATGTGATTTTACTGTTGCATATGTGGGGGACAGGTGTTTTTACTGTGTGGGGACATGTGTGTGGTGACACTATTTTGGGGACTTTGTGTGTGTGACAGACTCACCTGGGACAAAGGCTTTTGGAGGGGACTGAATGTTAGCCTCCTACCTTGCGATCATGGGCATTTGGGGGAACAGTGCTCTTTGTGAGCTGTATGCCTGGGGACCCTGTATATGCCATATTAGAGTGACTGATTCATACTGTTGGGACATATAGTGAAAGGAGATGCTAATGCCACCACCTCCAGCCATATGTCTGTTCTCCCTGCTTCTGTGTGAAGATGTCCTGTGTTTAGACTTATGATAATGTGTATTTTATAGCAGGTGAGCAAGGAGACGTGACGTCTACCCTGAAATGTCATATCTATGAGTCACCTAGTCTGGGTAAATGATTAGTTTATTAGCTCATGTTAATTTATGTTCTGGTTACCTCCTCTTTAACTGTATATAAGATTGGATTTTTGGTTCTAATAAACTCTCCATGTTTAGCAAACAAACAAGTCTCGTCTCTTTGTGTGCTTGTGAGCAGCTGGAATATCTGATATCTATATCCAGACTGATAGGAAGTGGTATATGACAGAAGCACTCAAGCAGAGTGTGGGACGTTCCATTACAATGTGTTTACATTGTGTGGGGACACTGGGCCGGTGATCAGTGTTTAAAAAGGCGTTAAAAAACAACAGCTCATACTTACTGATCACTGGCCGGCTGCAGAGATCCGCTCTTCTCACTGCCAACTTCTGTGTGAGGAGAGGAGAGCCAATCGCCTAGCAACCAACGCTCTATTTACAGCAGATGACGGCTGTATTTGGACACAGCGGTCATGTGATCAGGAGGGCCAATCACAGAGTCCACTTGCCGATAAGAGATGCACAGTGTCCGGGTGACACGAGTGCATTGGGATTGTGCCACTGAGCGGGCACATGTGTGATCCCCCTTCTTCTGAGGGACGTTCCTGAACGTCCACTCAGAAGGAGAAAGCATCCACCCGGCTGTATATATGCAGTGGCCAGGTGGAAGGTGGTTAACCACTTCCCGTTCGGCCTATAGAAGAATGACAGCCAGGCAGTGGTTCCGTTATTCCGTTCTTTCAGGATAACATAGGGGCACGCAGCATGGCGATCGGTAGTGCAGTGTGTCAGTAAGAAATTTGCTGTGCACTATATCCTGGCAGTGGCACGCTATCTTGTGTGATGCTTGTGCAATACTCCTAGACCTAGATATCTAAATCAAGAAAACCGACGACTGGCAATTGTGTTGCCCCCAAAAAGCCAATCAAATTCCAGATCTCATTTCTCATACAGATTGGAAAATGAAAGCTTACACCTGAATAGTTACCATTGGCAACCGGCATTATTCCTTGTTCTAGTTTTTATAAATTCTCAGTATCTTTTATTTGCTGTAAAGGGTCTTACCTAAACTGGATCTGGTGTTGGAGCGTTCAATTATAGCCCTCCTGGTTGGATTATTTAACACGGACCTCTTGGCGAGAGAAATGTCAGCTGTCACCCTTGTGATGGATATCCTAAAAAAGGAGGACACAGAACCGTATTAAACATGTTCACTGAGGATTATTAGATTTGTGATTTGCGCATAGCAAAGTGAAATCCTTTTAGCTTGGAAGGTAGCTTATATATAAATCATTTCTGTTAAAACGGCCGTGCCTACTTGGAAAATCTTGTATTCTTCCTTCACAGGCGATTCTATCTGCCTTACATTCTATACAACCCCTCTACTCCAAAGACAGAGACTTCCATATTCTGAGGATGCAGATATTGAAGTCTACCCACTCAAGAAGAGCATAGCTCCCAACTGTCCCTAATTTTGAGGGACTGTCCCTGATATGGAACAATGTCCCTCATTTGTCCCTCATTTTGGTCTGATCTCTATAGATGTATCGTATACAAAATTTACTTTTTATCTTTCAAAAAGTGTTTTCCAGCACTAAACCTTTCATCCGATTTCTAAATTGCTACATTTGTAAATTCCAAAAGCCAATATAAAGGAATAGTAGTGGTAAAAAAAGCATTTGTGGGTTTACCAATCGTGTTTTTTTGTACAATTCTCCTTTAAGGGGGTGTGGCAAGGGGTGTGTCCTATGCCTGCATGCTCTTGCTGATAGATGTCCCTCATTCCCATCTTGGGAGGTATGGAAGAGGATTATGAACACTTTCAGACAAAGAGTTTAGTCCTGATGACCATGAACTTTTGAAGGTGGTCAGATGTGTATACAATCGTTTGACCATCCTCCCTGCAATGACAAACGTAGGTGACAAGGGTTTGAGTCAGGGGTCTCAAACTGGGAGCCCTCCAGCTGTTGGGAAACTACAAGTCCGATCATGCCTCTGCCTGTTATAGTCATGCTTGTAACCATCAGCCTTGCAATGCCTCATGGGTCTTGTAGTTTTGCAACAGCTGGAGGACCACCAGTTTGAGACCCCTGGTTTGAGTGTAAGGCCAGCCATACAAGGTGCGAATTTCCTTCATGCAACCACGGGAAATTCACATGATTCCCCCCATCAACATAGACAGTGTCGACAGGGGAATCAACAATTGTCTGTTTCTGGCAGGGGCGGGCAGGTGAAGCTGTCCCTGTCGGAAGACAGTGATTATCGCTAGCGGCTATATCAGCAACTAGCGATAATCACAAGCGAATCCGGCAGGTTGGTTGTACCCAAGTTTAATCGATCAACTTGGTACATTCAGCCTGCCCATTAACAGTTTGAATCTTGCCTGGTTCCTGTGTATGGCCGGCCTTAGGCTGCAGTCACACTTGGTCGTTTTTACTGTTTTTTATTTTTTTTAGCATTTACATGGGCATTTCTGCTTGAGAGTTGGTCAATAAAAAGCTAGTAACTAAGGGGAAAAAAATTGTGAAACATGCATTCCCATTGCAGTCTATTGGGTCCGAAATGCTTAAAGCTTGAAACTCAAGTAATTTTTGACGCTACAAGTTCAAAGCGACACTGTGAACAGGCAAAACTGAAATCCAGGTAATTTCAGATGTTTAAGCTACAAAATGGTCAGGTGGGAATTGGGCCTTAAGCCGGACATAGATGGTTTAAATCTCGGAAGATGTTAGGGTGAATATTACCGCGCTTACCATAAACGGGGGGAGGGGGAAGGGAGAGGGGAGTGGGTGGGTACAGCTGCTGCACTGATTGGTGTATCAACCAAGGCAGATAAAAATGGGGGGGGGGGGGTGTAGTGCTGCGCTGTAAGGGAGAAAATGGGGATGGGATAAATGAAGAGGAAGTGTGGCAAAAAACTAGATATGTGGAAAAAAGAAAAAAGGTAGGAATAACCTAACTATTATACATAGTAATGTCAGAAAATGACAGTGGTGTATATAAGAAATATATATTGAACGTGCTAAATGTAGCCTAAGCCGGCTACCAAACCAATGACAGTGCAAAATAACATAAAAAGTGTAACTTCCTTATAACAATCTGGTGCACAAAGTGCCAGAAATAGCACACAACAGTGTTATTCAGGGTGAATGTCCATACAACAGGTAACAATGGGTCAATGCAATGTATAAATGCAATATGGAAATAAAGTTAAAAAAAGATTGCTGATGTAAAAGCCAAAATGCCGTGATGACCAGTTGCAGATGCTATTTCCAAAATAAGTAAAGATGTCCCCTTACCTTACTGCTGTAAGGTAACAGCAGAAAACAAAGCCCAGGAGCACTTTTCAGGTTGAGTCCACTTGTGGTGTCATCCAAATAGGTAAATGTGGTGAGAATGGATCCTTCCTGGTAATCACCTCCAAACGATAATAGTCGCTCACATCCAGGAAAACAAAAAAATGCCAGGCATAAAAACACAGGGCGTCCGCCAGGTGACGTTGGCGGACGCCCTGTGTTTTTATGCCTGTTTTTTATTTTAACATTGTGAGTACCCAGTTTTTGTTTTAATAAAACCCCCCTGTTTTAATGGTACTACACTATGGGCATTTTTTTGTTTTCCTGGATGTGAGCGACTATTATCGTTTGGAGGTGATTACCAGGAAGGATCCATTCTCACCACATTTACCTATTTGGATGACACCACAAGTGGACTCAACCTGAAAAGTGCTCCTGGGCTTTGTTTTCTGCTGTTACCTTACAGCAGTAAGGTAAGGGGACATCTTTACTTATTTTGGAAATAGCACCTGCAACTGGTCATCACAGCATTTTGGCTTTTACATCAGCAATCTTTTTTGAACTTTATTTCCATATTGCATTTATACATTGCATTGACCCATTGTTACCTGTTGTATGGACATTCACCCTGAATAACACTGTTGTGTGCTATTTCTGGCACTTTGTGCACCAGATTGTTATAAGGAAGTTACACTTTTTATGTTATTTTGCACTGTCATTGGTTTGGTAGCCGGCTTAGGCTACATTTAGCACGTTCAATATATATTTCTTATATACACCACTGTCATTTTCTGACATTACTATGTATAATAGTTAGGTTATTCCTACCTTTTTTCTTTTTTCCACATATCTAGTTTTTTGCCACACTTCCTCTTCATTTATCCCATCCCCATTTTCTCCCTTACAGCGCAGCACTACACCCCCCCCCCCATTTAAATCTCGGCAGGTTTAACAGGGACGGACCGAAAATCGAACCATGTATGGGCAGGCTGATTGTACCCAAGTCAAACCAACCATCGACTTGGTTACAACTAGCATGTTGGATTTTTAGGATGGATTATTGCCAGCGCCTATAGCTGCTAGCAATAATCACTGTGTTCTCCTGGCTGTGATGACTCCCCATGCCCCCCCTTCCACAGGGAGAACACAATAGCTCCATGTGAAGCATTCCCCCATCAACACTGACTGTGAATCTAGTGATTTTCTTTCTTGAAACCCATGGTTGAAGGAAAGAAAATCGCATCATCTATGGCCTGCCTTAGTGAATGAATGATGAATGGCCAGAGAGGCAGATGTGACGAACTATAAAGGTAAATGCTTCTGGTTTATAACAAAAACTAGTACATTTTTATTTACATACAACTACCTTAATCTTTTGCAGTCCACGTTGCACATATGTGCGCTGGAAAAGTCCATACTCCACACATGGATAGCAGATCTTCCGTGCGGAGAGCATGCCCACTGCATGCTCCAAGCGCAGCAACTGAGCTGTTGAAAACAGGCCATTCATCTGTAATAATGATCAGAGTTTGGCAGGACCGGCTCCTGATCATGTGACCACTGTGACAACCAATCACAGTGGTCAAATGATCAGGTTCCTTCCTGCCTCAGGCACACAGACCCTATTAAAGGGATACAGACCCTATTAAGGGGCTGGACGGGAAAGGGTTAAGTACCCACCTTAGGCATTTTCACATAATATAACTGAATACTAACATTTATAGGCAAAGTTAATCCAGGGAATATCCGATTGCCTCTCTGGTAATCAGAACAGATTTTTTTCCCCCCTGCTGGAGTAAATTACATTTTGCATTCCTCTGGTTTAACTGTGGGTATAGGATTGTATTTTTTATTTTTTTTAATCTTTTCCTTTTTATTGGTTAAACTAGATGGACTTGTGTCTTTTTTTTTAACCAGACTAACTATGTAACTCGGCATGACTCTATAAAAGGTCCGGCAATTCCCTGTACAGAATCACTCAGACTAGGAGTTGATGGACTTTTGTTTGCATCAGAATGTTTTTTCCTCTCATACAATGCTAAAGAAGCAGGAAGAAGGTCAAAGGAGGTCAACTGCTGGCCTGGTCAGATGAACCCATCAATGAAATTCCGAATGATTTTTGAAAAATCTGAAGCTTATGTCAAAAGCATGCTGCATTTGCCAAAAAGTCCTAACAATGTGAACATGAATATAGGATTGGAGAGCTTAGACCTCAAGAGTGATCTGCTGCTCTTTCATTGCCCACTCAGAGGTTTGGGGGAGGATCCTGGACCAGACTGTATAGCTTAACTAACATGTAGGCCGGGCTTTCTGAACCAGGGTTCCGTGTAACCCTGGGGTTCCTCCAGAGATTGCTAGGGGTTCCATGATCAATGAGCACCTTCTGTTTCTCAGGTAATTAACTACTGACCCCAATTATCTTTTTAACTTTCTGCAGGGGGGGGGGGGGGGGGGGTTCCTAGTTACCCTAAATGCAAAGTGAATTTTTCCTTTTGACCATACCACGCACTGGAAAACTGCCTCTCATTGCTCTAAAGCCAAAAGCCTCAAGAGTCATCTCTGAATCAGACATGACAATGGATGCACAAATAGGATCAGCAGTCAGCGGATTTTACCAACTTCTTCGCCTGTTGCGTAGACTCATCCCCTTCATCACGGAAGGAGACACAGCAGCAGTAGTTGGAACAATCATCAATTCCTGACTCGACTACGCAAACTCCCTCTACCTAGGACTTCCCAAACACCAAATTTTACGTCTACAAGTTGTCCAGATCACAGCAGCCAGACTGGTAACTGTAAACAAAAAACTGGGAATTAATCACCCCGTCCCTGAGGATCCTCCATTGGCTACCCGTGAAGGATCGGGTTACATTTAAGACCCTTTGCCTCACTCACAAATGTACACAAGGAAAAGCCCCGCAATACTTCTGCCAAAAAATAAAGCACTACACCCAAAGTCGCCCCCTCTGGTCAACTAACCAGAACCTCCTCCACATTCCCAAGTCCTGCTACAAATCAAAAGGCGATCGAAGTTTCGCAATCCAAGGACCCTTGCTATGGAACGTTCTACCCGTGGACATCCACTTGGAAGAAAACCATCTGGCCTTCAGGAAGAAGCTTAAGACCCATCTCTTCTGAAGACACAGGCAAACACTGACTGCAAAAGGGCCTTGAGACGATTTAGTTCGCATTTGTAGTGCTATACAAGTTACTCATTCATTCACACTAATGTACTGTGAGCTCCAATTATAGTAATTATTAGCGGGGGTTTCTTGAGACCAGGAGAGTATTTCAAGGGTTCCTCCATGTTAAATAGGTTGAGAAAGGATGATATAGGCCAGGGGTCTCCAAACTTTTCAAACAAAGGGCCAGTCTACTGTCCTTCAGACTTTAGAAGGGCCGGATTGTGGCCAGTAGGGGTAGAAAATGTGCCATGCCCAGCATCAGTAAGAATAAATATAGCCTCAGGGTTGGTGGTAAGTAGGAGGAGTAGTGCCCCATTATTGGTATTAGTAGGAGGAATAGTATCCCATCATTGGAATCAGTGGAAAACATAGTGCCCCATTGTTGGTGTCAGTGGGAGGAATAGTGCCACAAGGGCTGGATAAAGGCTAGCAAAGGGCCACATCCGGCCCTCGGGCCGCAGTTTGGAGATCCCTGATATAGGCTATAGACAAGTCTGTGATGTCCAGCAGACATGCAAATCCGTTGGCAGGTAAAACAGCTTACATGTAGGAC
This sequence comes from Rana kukunoris, assembly GCA_029574335.1. Taxonomy (NCBI): domain Eukaryota; kingdom Metazoa; phylum Chordata; class Amphibia; order Anura; family Ranidae; genus Rana; species Rana kukunoris. The sequence goes on along the minus strand of CM056054.1, from coordinate 209,793,517 downwards.
AAGATTAACTTTCCATTTAGTTGCTTGCCTGGGGTTTAGCTGTACGTCAAGACCTTGAAATGCTATTTTATTGATAATTAAAGCTCTGTTTTTACTTACCGTTACCTCATTATAATCCTTTGATGGCTTACATTACATACACCATGTGCATGAAGCAGGGAGATGTGCATAGCAACGTCTATTGTCTCTTGGCACATGTGTGAACTTTGCTTGGCCATATGCTGTCTAAACACCTACCCCAGCTAACACCAGAGCGTGAAATATAACACAATCAGAGCTATATCTGGGAGAGAATGCAGATCTGAGTATGTGTTAATCACCCTCTGCTTTGCCCCTTCTGTCCCATTCAGCCATGCAGCGCTGCTACTACTTGATGTGACATTTCAGCTGGAATGATGGAAATTTCACATGAAGAACATTAGCTAATTCCACTAAGCAATGTTTAAGGCTGGGTTCACACTTGTGCGGATTGAGTGCGGCTTAAACCGCATCTAATACGCAGAACATTTCTAAATACGTTGTTTTCAATAAGGCTCACATATGTGCGATGCATTCGCACTGCGCATTGCAGAAAAAACGTGTTCGGATTTTATGCCTTGCGGTGCGGCTCAGGTGCAAATTCAGTCCCATTATCTTCTATGGGTACGCAGCTGATTCGCAGATGTGTTCAGTTCTCTTCAGGAATTTCTCTCATTCAGCTCAATACACTTCTCCCCCACTCTCCTTTCACCCGGAACTTCTCATAGGTCTCCAAATTCGCAGCTAAAAACTGAGCTAATCTGCTGAACACTTCTCTTATCTTTGCAGAGAGATTACAGAGCTGAAATTCGCACCACACAAGTGTGAACCCAGCCTAAATATAGCATCTCTTTTTAATACAAATACACAGTACTGAAAAAAGGGTCCATATATGTGGCTTTTGCTTGCCCTCACCTCCCATCAAACCTGTGCTTCAGGAAGTCAAAAAGTGCTTTCTGCATCATGTCCGTCACCTTCCAAGATGAGAAGAGGTTGGAAAAAAGATTGGAGAGGAGAGAAAAAGTGAGCAGGTTGTGAAAGAAGGGAAAGAGTTAAAAGAGAAGAGGTCTAGAATTCTGGCTTCAGACAACTAATGTAAAGTTCAGTAGAAGTTGCCGAATCATACATTTTCACTAGAAACTAAAGCCTCGTACACACGATACGATTGTTGGCAGGGGATTGTTTGTTGACAGACTGTTGTCCTAAAATCTGACCGTTGGTACACTCCTTTTGAAAATTGGTGTCCAACTTTCAGCCAACAAATAGTGGATGACATGAGTGACATGCTAGTAAATTCTCGGCGGACAACGGTTGGTTGTCTGATTTTCGGATGGTCAGTGCACAAGTCCGCCACACGAAAGTACAAACACATGTTAGGAATTAATGCTCACCAAACACGAAATTAGCTGAAGGGGCCAAAAGGGTGGCGCTCAAGAGCTAAAATTCCTCGTAGTATGTCACTATGTTCGTGTTTGTTGCACGACAATTGTGTACCGTTATTATGCCAGACAAGATCCAGATCAGACGCTCGGTTGGCCAACAATCGTACCGTGTGTTTGAGGCTTAAAGGAGTTGTAAAGGAAAAAAATGTTTTGCCTAAAATTAATGTCTGCAAGGTAGACAGACAGATTAGTGTAATGATTCTGTTAAAAAACTAGTAAATACCTATTAAATTCCTTCATCTATATCACCTCCGGCGTTCTAGTTTCTGTTCTCTCATTCACTTCCTGGTTTGCGGCGCTCGTTCATGTAAGAAATATATTTCCCAGTATGCATTGCAGCACGCCCAGTAATTCACATCTCCTTGAAGTCTCTAACACGTAGAGAGCGTCCTGCCACACAGATGTAGTTTCCAGGAGGGGACGAGCACGTCACTGACCACAGCAGTAAAGCTTTCCTTCATGGTGGTCAGTAACAATCAGACAAGCAGGAAGTGAACAGAACAGAGAAGAAATAGAGCAACTTCTGAGCAAAAACTAACAATGAGGAAGAGAAAAGAGGAATGTCTGCAGGTAAAGGATGCTTATTATGAAAAAAATGTTTTTCCTTTACAACCCCTTTAAGGCCTCATGCACACTGGACATTTTTTCCTATCTCTAAATGCCCCTCCATGTTAGCCTATGTGTCCATGCACACATAGGCTGTAGCAGTATTTAGTGGCAGGAGCTTTTAGAGGCTTCTAGGGGCAGGGAAAAAAAAAAACACTGCCAGTGGGTCCAGGAGCAGCAGTTAGGGCAGAAAAAACGCTTGACGCTACTTAAAGCTGCTAGAAGCTGCTGAACGCTAGTGCTTGAGCATTTATTAATTTCAATGGGCAGAACAAATTATTTATTGTGGCCAATGAAATTAATTAAATGCCCAACAGCTTGAAGCCTATAAAAACTCCTAAAAGCTTGTAAAAGCTTTATGCCGCGTTCACACGATCACTTTATGTGATGAAAAAAAAACGAAGTTTTTAAAAACGTCAATTTAAATGACCGTGTGTGGGGGAAAACGTCGTTTTATGTCTTGTGAAAAACGACAAAAAAAAATTGAAGCATGCTTCAATTTTTTGTGTCGTTTTTCAAAACGTTGTTTTTTGTTTCACAAAAAATCACTGTGTGTGGCAAAAAACGTTGTTTAAAACGACGTTTTTCAACCCGCGCATGCCCAGAAGCTAGTTATGAAGAGAGCTTCAATGCCAAAGAGTGGTGAACGTAACCTCGCTTTGCTAGAGCATTGTGAAAAAAAACGATGGTGTGTAGGCAACATCGTCTTTGAAAATTGAAGTTTCAAAAACTTAGTTTTTTACTTCACAGAAAACGTCGGGTTTTTTTCATCACATAAAGTGATGGTGTGTACGCGGCATTAGACACTTTAAGGCCTGGTTCACACCTATGCAGTTTGCATATTCCAGGTGCATTTTGCTTATTTTAATACACATTTTTGATCCTTCGAAGTCTATGGAACCAAAAACCAGAAAAGAAATCCCTGGCTCTTTACATAAAATGCACAGATGTGAACATGGCCCATAATAATGTTAAATGGACTGTAGTGTGCAAAACTGAAAACGCACTAAAAAATGCATAGGTGTGAACCAGACCTTACAAGCTTTATGCCGCGTACACACGGTCGTTTTTTGCGATGAAAAAAAACGACGTTTTTTAAAACGTCATTTAAATTGATCGTGTGTGGGCAAAACGTCGTTTTTTGTCTTCAAGAAAACGACCAAAAAAAAATTCCAACATGCTTGAATTTTTTGTGTCGTTTTTCAAAACGTCGTTTTTTGTTTCACAAAAAGTCACCGTGTGTAGCAAAAACGTCGTTCAAAACGACGTTTTTCAACCCGCGCATGCCCAGAAGCTAGTTATGAAGCGAGCTTCAATGGAAAAGAGTGGTGAACATAACCTTGCTTTTTGTGAAAAAACGATGGTGTGTATGCAAAATTGTCTTTGAAAAGTGACGTTTCAAAAACGTCGTTTTTTTACTTCACAGAAAACGTCTTTTTTTTTCATCGCAAAAAACGACCGTGTGTACGCGGCATTAGGCATTTTTTCTGCAAAAATGCTGCAGGCTTCTAGAGTTAATAAAAAAAAAAAGAAGTCCTTTGGGCATGAGGCCTAAAGCTAGCCATATACCAGGGGTGGGCAACCTTGGCACTCCAGCTGTGGTGAAACTACAAATCCCATCATGGCTCTGCCTCTAGGAGTCATGCCTGTGATTGTCAATGTCTCATGGGACTTGTATTTTCAAAACAGCTGGTGGGCCGATTTTTCCTACCCCTGCCATATACCATTATATATAGATATTTATATATACACACATACAGAATATATATTTAGTTTTTTATACTGTGTGTGTGTGTGTGTGTATGTATATATATATATATATATATATATATATATATATATTGTAGATAGATATATAGAATTACAATAACTTCAATACCTTAATTTTTTTCTGAAGGAGGACCACATTCATTGTCAGAATTTTGTTAATTCAGATAAGAAATTAAAAGATTTTCCACCCTTATTTCAACTATGGTTGAAAAAGATTGTAGATTTATCCACATCAACTGTTACAAAGGCCAAACTAACATTTTGAAAAAGATCACTTTCAAATGAATTTGTAATCATGTATGGCATTGGCTAATTTTAACAATCCACATCTGTGTTTGCTGATCCTTCCCAGGGCTCTGAGAGCAATCCATTATCACCCACAAATATATCTTGCATGTTTCGTGTATCTGTGTTGGAGGAGGTTGTCCGGAATTTCTTTATTCTTTCTTATAAACTACAATGTAGATAAACGGTGATCTATTTAGCTTTGAAAGGGAATCTATTTTTGTATTTTTGTAAAATACAGTTTTTAGTTACTGCAACATCTAAAATAAATGATTAGAATGTTATATTTTTTGCTTGCTTTTCCATATTTTGATTGTGGTCACGGCTGAATTATTATAATACTGTATAACAACATTGTATATTAAAAGGACTGCTACCATATCTGCCCCATAACCCAACTGTGTCCTCATTGTTGCAGAAGTCGGTTATGACTCATAAAAGGTCTGTCCAATAACAAAGAATTCTAAAAAAATAATAGAATTATTTTTAACTAACCCTTTTTTCTTTAACACTATTATTATTCCTTTATTTGTTATGTTTCAGTTTTGTTTACATGCTTTATATAAAAAAACAATAAAAAAAATAATTCTATATATATTTGATGGGACATAAAGAAATGATTTTCAACTTTAACGTTTCACATAGCAGTGGATATTTATTATAGTAGTTTAATAATGGGTATTTTGTGTTTTTTTGTTTTATATTTACACATTGTCTTTTTCAGATAATGCACCATTATAATTATTTGTATATAAAGAAGTTAGCATGGCTCCAGCCATTGCCTGAAAATGAGGAATAGTCCTCTTATTTTTGGAATATTTGATAAAAAATGTATATGGTTTTAATAATAAGTACTGATTCCATTGGGGGTCTTTTTAATTCCTTGTAACCTGTATGGATATACCATCAGCTATGATTTCTAGGGTTATCCCGATACTGATACTAGTATCGAGACCGATACCGAGCATTTGTGCGAGTACAAATTCTCCCGATGCCTGACCGATACTTGGTAGGCAGCGTGCGGACTCAGTGGGCGGAGCGGGCGGGCGGGCGTCGTCAGTAGGCAGATCAGGCGGCTCTAGTGGGCAGAGCGGGCGTCAGTAGAAGGATCGGGCAGAGTGGGCGGGCGGGCGGACTCAGTGGATGGAGCAGTCGCCGTCAGCTTGGACATCCCGACACCCATCTTGATACACCCTGCACTTGGCCACAGTAAGCCAGCAGCTGACATCTTGTTACACCCAGCCCATATAGTTTGGGCTGGGTGTAACAAGATGTCTGCTGATACTTACTGATGCCGAGTGCAGGGTGTACCAAGATGCTGCAGCATAGCATTTAAAAATACTTTCCTCGTGTCATTTATTGCATTTCAGTGCCTGCCCATAAGTGCCAGCCACCTGTCAGTGCCATCAGTGCCCATAAGTGCCACCTATTAATGCCATCTAACAGTGCTAGCCACCTATCAGTGCCCATAATTGCTGCCTATCAGTGCCAGCCACCTGTCAGTGCCATCAGTGCCCATAAGTGATGCCTATTGGTGCCACCCGTCAGTGCCGCCCATCGGTGCCAGTGCCCATAGGTGCCATCTATCAGTCCACATCAGTCAGTGACACCTATCAGTTCCCATCAGTCAAACTGTCACATGGCATTAAAAAAAAGTATCGGTAATGAGTATCGCCGAGTACATGAAAAAAAGTATCAGTACTCGGTCCTAAAAAAGTGGTATCGGGACAACCCTAATGATTTCCATATACTGCTCTGTTGATGGCCAAAAAAAGGCAGAAACAGCTGTATGTAGTTTGGAGTACGTGGCTCTAGAATATTAGACTATATTTGTACCGTACACCAGTGGTTCTGGATGTGCATCTGGCTAATTGGGCATAAAGGAATGATTTGCACTGTTCTTCCCACTGTTCTGAAATTGGGAATAATTTTATTTTATTCCCCAAAATGTACTGGCTTTCCACACATAATAAATGATAATAGTTTATGCCAAACCATCCCTACTTTTGGCACTCCTTTTTTCTTCATCTAAAACTTTCACCCAAGGTCCCTCATTGGGCAAAGGGAAAACCTATGCCAACATTTCTACACTTTTCCAGATCATTAAGACCTAAAGGCCCGTACACATGATCAGGTATTCCGACAACAATTGTCTGATGGACGTGTTTTGTTGGATAATCCGACTGTCGTTATGCTCCGTCATACAATTGTTGTCGGAATTTCCGACAACAAATGTTGGCTGTGCATGCTCTCAAATTGTCCGACAAGTACAAACATGCATGCTCCGAATCAATGCTAAATATCAGACAACAGTAGCAGAAGTTGCCCAAAGGGTGGCGGTAAAGAGCTGAAAAACCATAAAGTTTGGTGTATGTTGGCAGAAAATGTTCTGCCGTCTGTATGCAGAACAAGTTCATGCACAACGTCCTTCGGACAAAAATCCACGGATTTGTTCAATGGAAGTCCGATCGTGTGTACCTGGCTTAAGACGTTCCTCGGATCCAGAACCACTACTTATTAAACCCATCTACGGACATAGGGCTCTCTGCATACAGAGTTATAATAAAATAAGCAACCCCGAGGTCTCATTACATCTCTAGTATAGCTCACAACTGGGCGGCATAGAGAACCAAGACGTCTTTTTCATTTTCTTTCCCTCTGCACTTTTCTTTCATTAAATCATTCCACTTCATGTATGACCATGCAGTTCACAAGCACCTCGTTATGATATAAAGTTTTTTTCACCTTCTTCTCTTAACATACCAACATACCCAAAATAACATTTTGAATAATCCCAGTGAAAAATTATTGTAATTAGAAGCCAATATTGGCAAAATTGCAGTTTACATACCTCATATCCTTTTAGCGATGGACCAACTAATACTACCGGTCTCATGGATGGCACAACATCATAAGGCGGTATATGCTCAGTCTAAAATGATAAAATTGGCCCATTAGTTGGCCCATTCAGATAACATTCAGACATTACTACTCATTTAGTAACAGGAACTTACCACTTTTTGCTTCTGTTTGGCTGGAAAAGAAAAACAGGACAGTTAGGTTCTGTTTAGTAAAGCGCTCAAATGGCCTTCTCCTCAAATGTTATGATGACTTTATGGTTAGCCATTTATGATGGGTGTGTCTTTGCTAAGGGGCTTAATGCCCAAATTAATCTTCAGTTTAAATCAGCCAATTACATTCTCTAGAAAGCAGCTACAGAGTAGGAAAACTTCCCGTGCCCAGGGCCATCTTAATAGCATCATGGGCCCCTGGGCAAAGTAATGCTCTGGGGCCCCTACAATGGAGACAGTGCGGGTAAACATAAATCAAGTAGGTAGGAGGTAGGGACTATCTAGGGTGTAGAGGGGTCAGGGTGCTGGGGGGATATCTGGGATGTAGAGGGGCAGCCCGGGCTCAAGGACCAGCTGCTTTGGGGAAAGGGCAGGGCCCCCCCCCATGCAGCTGGGGCCCCTGGGCAGTTCCCAGGTGTGCCCTCTCATTAAGACAGCCCTGCCCATGCCAGAATGGTGTAGAGAAGAACTCTAAAGCCTCATACACATGATCCAACTTGTGTGATGGATGTATTGTGTCAAATAATCCAACCGTGTGTATGCTCCATCAGACAATTGTTGGCTGAAATAACGACAACAAATGATGGCTGTTCATGCTCACCAACTGTTGGGCAATAAACCTGTTACGTTGGTTTATCCGATCGTGTGTACGCAAGTTGGTCCAACTAAAATCCGATGTACAAACACGCATGCTCAAAACCAATGTTAAACATCAGCCAACAATAGCAGAAGTTGCCCAAAGGGTGGCGGTAAAGAGCTGGAAAACCACGTGGTTTGGTGAATGTTGACTGAAAATGTTGTGCCGTGTGTATGCAGAACAAGTTCACGACCACGACCTTTGGACCAAAATCCACAAAAAAGTTGGTTGTAAGTCCGATGTGTATGAGGCTTTACTCTCTGTGTGGTAGCAGTGGTCTCTCTGTAGAGGTTCGGCACTCCCGCTCTTAAGCCTCATACACACGATCGGACTTCCATCTGACTTTTCCGTGGATTTAGGTCCGAAGGGCGTTGGCCGTGAACTTGTTCTGCACACACGGCACAACATTTTCAGCCAATATTCACCAAACCATGTGGTTTTTCAGCGCTTTACCGCCACCCTTTGGGCAACATCCACTATTGTTGGCTGATGTTTAGTATTGGTTCTGAGCATGCATGTTTGTACTTTAGATTTTAGTCCGATGGACTAATCAGATGATCCGACGTAACACATTTGTTGTGAGAAAATTTGAGAGCATGCACAGCGAACATTTGTCAGTGGAAATTCCGCCAACAATTGTCCGATGGAGCATATAGACGGTAGGATTGTCCGATAAAAAAAATGTCTGTCGGACCGTTGTTGTCGGAAAGTCTGATCATGTCTATGGGCCTTAAGATCTAGAACTCTGCAGTCAGAGTTTTAAGCTTATTGCAGAATCCAAACTTTGACTAAACGGGGCATGTCTGACCTCTACAGAGAGACCACTGCTTCAACACAGAGAGCAAGAGTCCTGCTCTAATGCATGCTTACAAGAGAATGCCTTTTGTTTTGATGCACTTGGAATATGTATGTATGTAGTAGATTTAAACCGAAGGTTCATTTGAGCTTTAAAAGTAACATGTATTAAAATAGGCTACAATGTCTGACCTCTCTTTGTGAAAGAGACAGCAAGAGAACTTCAATTTTCAGAAAGGAGGTTAGCTATAGAAATGAAGGTTTTTTTTCTTTACAGTATATACAAGGGAACACAGAAAGCAGGCCATGTTCACAAGAGCTTACAATCTAAAGATGAAGATGAGACTGAGCTGGTAAAAATGCAATAGTGGAGTCATACACCAGCCATGCTGACAAGTAAGACTTCCTAATTTTGAGTGTTGATTGTAACTGGCCACACATTGGGAACTTGAAGAGAATAAGGCCCCTTTCACATCGGAGTGGGAGCTGCGGTGGCGGTATAGCGCTGCTAAAAATAGCGGCGCTATACCATCGGATTTGCAGCGGGAATCGGCCGATATCGGTGCGGTATTAACCCCCGCTAGCGGCCGATAAAGAGTTAATACCGCCCGCAATGCGCCTCTGCAGAGGCGCACTGCGGGTGGTATTGCCACGGTTTCCCATTGTTTTAAATGGGAAGGTGCGGTATACACCCCGCTCCTCTCACCGCTCCAAAGATGCTGCTGACAGGAGATTTTTTTTTCTCTCCCGCCAGCGCATCTCCTCAGTGTGAAAGCCCACGGGATTTCACATTGAGTAGGCAGTGAAGGAGTTTTTCAGGTATAGCAGCACTGTACTGCCTGAAAAACTCCTCCGTGTGAAAGGGGTCTTAGAGAATGTGATGCGCTGTAGATACATCGGGTTATATGGGAGTGCATGAAAGTGCGTATAGGAGATTATATCGGTATGTAGGAGAGCTGTGCTGTGCTGTGCATGGCTAGGTTTGTGAAGATCCTCATTTATGGAGAGTTTTATTAGGAGTCCTTTAAGAAATACATATTGATTCTGTTGTTCCTGCCTCCGGTCTTTCTTATCCTAGGTCATTGATGGTGAACCTTGGCACCCCAGATGTTTTGGAACTACATTGCCCATGATTCTCATGCACTCTGCAGTGTAATTGAGCATCATGGGAAATGTAGTTCCAAAACATCTATGGTGCCAAGGTTCGCCATCAATGGCCTAGGTCAACATTGTGATAAATTAGGGCTGCGGAAATTAACGATTAATTCCTTGATTAATCGTAAATTTTTTCGATCGATCAAAATTTGTTTGATCGGTACTAGTGGTGCAACGGATCGTAAATGATCCGTGATCCAAATGGGTCACCATATGCGAATCGGCATGCCACGTGATCCGCCTAGCTCCGCTGCTGCCTCGGCCATAGGAAAAGCCTCGGCTTCGGCCTAGATCCCGGAGCGGCTGCCATCTTGGTCCACCCGGCGGCTGCCTAGGTGAGCCTGGAGCGGCACGCTGATGTCATCACCCGTGCTCGTGTTCGGCCGGCTTCTCTGGCAAGACTAAGCAAGCACTAATCTTCCTATAAAGTGGGGAGATGTGTGTAAGCAGCTGTCAGTGATAGGGTATTTCAGTGCTGCAAGAGTAAGTGGTAAAGCATCGTATGTATTTCACGCTGTAGCTAGTTGTTATGTTTATTATGTTACCACTATTTACCTCTATAGTGTCTCCAACACCATTTTGCAGGAGCCCTGCGTCCTGATAGGCCGCACTAGATCTCGAGAGATTTGGGAGGCCATTTTTGGGTGGTTTCCTTATATAAAAAAGCTCAGGCTTGTTTTTGGGGAGAACACGTGTGGATGCAGAGAGGGACAGAGACCCTGCTTGTGAGGGAGAGGTAGAAGAAGTCAGGGAGAGTGTTCCGGCCTGTAGGGATAGTTCAGGGCTCCTACGGAGTCGTGCAGTGGTAACCTTGGTCAGATGAAAGACTCCCAGCTGCTACGGGTAATGTGTTTCCAGCGTCTTCCAATCTGCATTGGGTGCCGGGGTATATAGCGTACCATTGAGTGAGGAGTGCCTGTGTTACCCAGAAAGCCACATCGCTTAGAACAATAGCTGCTGTGTTGCATATGTGTGCCTCTGTGCCTGGAGAAGAACCGTTTGCTGTTTGATTATAAAGACTGTTGTTACTACCGCCTTTCGGTAATAAACGTTACTTTGTTCAAAGAACTTACTTGGCTTCCTCTGTGAAACGCAACACCCTTTCCCCGCTTACATTTTGGCGTAGTCGGCAGGATTTGAACCTGCGCGGGAAAACCGGGGGAGATGTCTGTAGATTACAGTGGGGGAGATGTCTGTGGATTACAGTGGGGGAGATGTCTGTGGATTACAGTGGGGGAGATGTCTGTGGATTACAGTGGGGGAGATGTCTGTGGATTACAGTGGGGGAGATGTCTGTGGATTACAGTGGGGTTGATGTCTGCGGATTACAGTGGGGTTGATGTCTGTGGATATTACAGTGGGGGTGATGTCTGTGGATATTACAGTGGGGGTGATGTCTGTGAATATTACAGTGGGGGAGACATCTGGATATTACAGTGGGGGAGACGTCTGTGAATATTACAGTGGGGAAGATGTCTGTGGATTTTACAGTGGGGGAGATGTATGTGGATATTACAGTGGGGGGAGACGTCTGTGGATATTACAGTGGGGGGAGACGTCTGTGGATATTACAGTGGGGGGAGACGTCTGTGGATATTACAGTGGGGGGAGACGTCTGTGGATATTACAGTGGGGGGAGACGTCTGTGGATATTACAGTGGGGGGAGACGTCTGTGGATATTACAGTGGGGGGAGACGTCTGTGGATATTACAGTGGGGGGAGACGTCTGTGGATATTACAGTGGGGGGAGATGTATGTGGATATTACAGTGGGGGAGATGTATGTGGATATTACGTGGTGGAGATGTATGTGGATATTACAGTGGGGGAGATGTATGTGGATATTACGTGGTGGAGATGTATGTGGATATTACAGTGGGGGAGATGTCTGTGGATTACAGTGGGGGAGATGTCTGTGGATTACAGTGGGGGAGATGTCTGTGGATTACAGTGGGGTTGATGTCTGTGGATTACAGTGGGGTTGATGTCTGTGGATATTACAGTGTGGGTGATGTCTGTGGATATTACAGTGGGGGTGATGTCTGTGAATATTACAGTGGGGGAGACATCTGGATATTACACAGGGGGAGATGTCTGTGAATATTACAGTGGGGGAGACATCTGGATATTACAGTGGGGAAGATGTCTGTGGATATTACAGTGGGGGAGACATCTGGATATTACAGTGGGGGAGACATCTGGATATTACAGTGGGGGAGACGTCTGTGAATATTACAGTGGGGAAGATGTCTGTGGATTTTACAGTGGGGGAGATGTATGTGGATATTACAGTGGGGGGAGACGTCTGTGGATATTACAGTGGGGGGAGACGTCTGTGGATATTACAGTGGGGGGAGACGTCTGTGGATATTACAGTGGGGGGAGACGTCTGTGGATATTACAGTGGGGGGAGACGTCTGTGGATATTACAGTGGGGGGAGACGTCTGTGGATATTACAGTGGGGGGAGACGTCTGTGGATATTACAGTGGGGGGAGACGTCTGTGGATATTACAGTGGGGGGAGACGTCTGTGGATATTACAGTGGGGGGAGACGTCTGTGGATATTACAGTGGGGGGGAGACGTCTGTGGATATTACAGTGGGGGGAGACGTCTGTGGATATTACAGTGGGGGGAGACGTCTGTGGATATTACAGTGGGGGGAGACGTCTGTGGATATTACAGTGGGGGGAGACGTCTGTGGATATTACAGTGGGGGGAGACGTCTGTGGATATTACAGTGGGGGAGACGTCTGTGGATATTACAGTGGGGGAGACGTCTGTGGATATTACAGTGGGGGAGACGTCTGTGGATATTACAGTGGGGGGAGACGTCTGTGGATATTACAGTGGGGGGAGATGTATGTGGATATTACAGTGGGGGAGATGTATGTGGATATTACGTGGTGGAGATGTATGTGGATATTACAGTGGGGGGAGATGTCTGTGGATATTACGTGGTGGAGATGTCTGTGGATATTACAGTGGGGGAGATGTCTGTGGATATTAGAGTGGAGACTATATATGGTGTTGATCCGAAAAATGTATGTGTGTTATAATTAATCGAAATTAGTTGAATAAAAAAAAAATTGATTAATCGAGCACTATGATAAATACAAACGTGCATCAAGCCTTGCCATTAAATGCCTCCAAGGTGGGGTGGTTGCCTTCTGTAAGTTTCTCTAATTTAGTTTCTCTGTCACTGGGGCCTGACCTCCCCTGACTTAATAGCAAAGTTTGGCTAAGTTCCATATAAGTAGAAAAAAAAGCTGCATCAGTGGCCAAAAAAAGCACTTAGACGAGACAGGAGGATATTAGCTGGCACAGAAGAGTACTGTCTGGATAATAAAGGCAATGGCGGGTATTATGTCGCGTTTGCTCTCAAACATGAGTTTTACACCTCAATGGATCATTTTAGATGTACTCAGCCCACTGGCTAAAAATATTTCAGGCCCCTATTCAAGTGGTGCTCAAGAATATATGCAGAGGATGCACCGAGCACCCTTTAACACTGTTCATTGTTACAAAAAAAAATAAGTAAAGAAAAAAAAAATTACAGGTCCGACTATTTGATGACCACCTGAAAAACGAGTTGCATTGCAGTCGATGGGGAAGGCAAAAAAATATATATATTTTTTTTTGGTGGTTTTAATAGTAAATCTGCTCAGATTATGAACACCAAATCTCGGACATGAACTATGAACAAAGCATACCCATTAATAGTGTGTCTCAATTATGAACGCTAAAGCCATGTACACACGATCGGTTTGTCCGATGAAAACGATGGACTGTTTTCATCAGACAAACCGATCGTGTGTGGGCCCCATCGGTGAAAAGAAATAGAACATGTTTTACATTTTTCCTATGGATAAAAAAACAATAGAAAAATCCATTCGTCTGTGTGGAACTTCATCGGACAAAAATCCACGCATGCTCAGAATCAAGTCGACGCATGCGCGGAAGCATTGAACTTCATTTTTTTAGGCTCTTCGTAGTATTGTACGTCACTGCATTTTGGCACGTTCGGATTTTTGACTGATGGTGTGTAGGCAAGACTGATGAAAGTCAGCTTCATCGGATATCCAACGAAAAAAATCCATCGGACGATATTCCATCAGATATCCGATCGTGTGTACAGGGCTTAAGTGTCATTTCTGTCCATTGCTTTGTTCCTTTGCATGAATCGCTTCTGACAAGTTTTCCTGACACCAAGAGAAAAAAAGGTGACAGGGGAGGGAGCTCCAGCTGATTGACAGCCTTGGCACTGTTCCTGTGTGCTGTGTAAAGGGGGATGTGTCTCTTCCCACCAATCAGTTTTCAGAGCACTCATCACTGAGCTCTGCAGAATGTAATTTTAGCTCTATGCCCCCTGTTTTCTGACAGCTCAGACAAGCTTTATAAATTCTGGACTTTGAACAGATGTAGAGGAGAGATGGCAGATAAACAAACAGATACAACTTATGTAGGAAGATTTGTTTTATCACCTGAGAATAGTCACTTTACTGGATACATGTAAGGGTTGACAGACACTTTAATGCCGCGTACACATGGTCAGAATTTCCGACAACAAATGTTCGATGTGAGCATGTGACTGTGTGTATGCTCCATCCGACATTTGCTGTTGACATTTCCAACAACAAAAATTTGAGAGCTGGTTGTTGGAAATTCCGACCGTGTGTATACAATTCAACGAACAAAAATTCTATGCATGCTCGGAATCATTGAACATTTGTGTGACCGTGTGCGTATGCAAAACAAGTTTGAGCGACCATCCGTCGTAAAAAAATCCACGGTTTTGTTGTCGGAATGTCCGATCGTGTATGCAGCATAAGGCCGACGGACCGTTTCAGCAGACAAATCCGATCGTGTGTATGGGCTAGCGGACATGTTTGTCTGGCAGACAAATTTTAAAGCATGCTTTAAAATTTGTCCGTCGGATATGTCCGCTGGTTAGTACACTAACCAGCGGACATATCTGCCCGCAAATGCGTTGAATGGATTTGACGCATGCGTGGAAGTTTTTCACTTCCTGGTTCGGTGACGTGGCGGCGTCAACGTCACCGCCACGTCACCGCGCTGTCTGCCGGTGGGGATTTTGATCCGATGGTGTGTATACCCCGCCGGACGAAAATCCCAAAGAGACATGTCCGATGAAAACGGTACGCGGACCGTTTCAATCGGACATGTCCCTCCGTGTGTATGTGGCCTAAGGCTGGTTTCACACAGGCGTACTCCATTATGTGCATCCACCTTCTCAAAAGGGGATCTCCCCGCTGAGCAGGCGGATGACAGGTCCGTGTCCACTCTGCTATACAGAGCAGGCATGGACACGGTCCCGCTGTTTTCTATTGGACTGTCAGATGGAAACGGACCGCCTGTCTGTTTCCATCCAACTGTCATCCAATCCGGTCTGCTGTTTTTGACAGATCGGATCAGATGCCAGTGGGTGTCAGCAGACATCTGTCTCTCTATAGAAAGCTATGGATGGTGATCAGACCTGCCTGAAAAACTGATAGGTGGACCTGATCTGATAGCCTGTGTAAAACCAAGCTAAGTGTTCAAAAAATGCAGTAAAACCACTTAAAAAAAAACAAAAAAAAAACCACATGCACTTTAGCAGATATGTAGGGGCACTAATAAAAATTAATGAATCTATGGCAATGCCACGCGTGTGCTAAAGGGCAACACCTTTCTGTGCGTGTCAAGAAACGTGCAATTTTGTGTGCTCTCCAGTCCAAACACCCCCACAGTGTAAATGTAGCCTTATGCCGCGTACACACGGTCGTTTTTTGCGATGAAAAAAGACGTTGTTTTTTAAAATGTAATTTAAATTGATCGTGTGTGGGCAAAACGTCGTTTTTTGTCTTAAAAAAAACGACCAAAAAAAAATTCCAACATGCTTGAATTTTTTGTGTCGTTTTTCAAAAAGTCATTTTTTGTTTCACAAAAAGTCACCGTGTGTAGCAAAAACGTCATTTAAAACAACGTTTTTCAACCCGCGCATGCCTAGAAGCTAGTTATGAAGCGAGCTTCAATGGAAAAGAGTGGTGAACGTAACCTCGCTTTTTGTGAAAAAAACGATGATGTGTATGCAACATCGTCTTTGAAAAGTGACGTTTCAAAAACGTCGTTTTTTACTTCACAGAAAACGTCGTTTTTTTTCATCACAAAAAATGATCGTGTGTACGCGGCATTAGAAATGGTCTGAAACCTGGCTTCAAAGCTTTTCTTGTGATCTTTGTAGACACACTCCTAAAACTTGTGGACAGCCTTCCCAGAAGTGTTGAAGCTGTTATAGCGGCAAAGGGCGGGGCCAACTCAATATTGAACCCTACGGACTAAGACTGGGATGCCATTAAAGTTCATGTACGTGTCAAGGCAGGTGTCCCAATACTTTTGGTAATATTGTGTATCTCTAAATTGGCATTTAAAAAAGACATTCCTGGCATCAGAAATCCCCGATGCATCTGAACCCCTTTCATCTATAGGACCTCCCACAACGCCACAAAACACCCAGGCGGTGGACTTGAACTTTAAAACTGGCAGGATTTCATATTGTTCCCTGGTATGTAGATTTATAAGGCCTCATACACACGATAGGATAGCCAGAGGACAACGGTCTGATTGACCATTTTCATCGTTCAAAACCGATCGTGTGGGCCCCATAGGTTATTTAACCTTAGGTTAAAAAAAAAGCCAACTTGCTTTCAAATTAACCGATGGACTCCTAACCGATAGGTCAAAACTGATCGTTAGTAGGCACGACCATCGGTTCAAAATCCACGCATGCTCAGAATCAAGTCGACGCATTCTTGGAAGCATTGAACTTCATTTTTTTCAGCACGTCATTGTGTTTTACGTCACCGCGTTCTGACACGATCGTTTTTTTAACCGATGGTGTGTAGGCACGACTGACCATCATTCAGCTTCATCGGTTAACCGATCACAACGGTCCTTCAGACCTTTATCATCGGATGGATGGACTGATCGTGTGTACAAGGCTCAAGCCTACTCGTCATTTACTCTGCGGTTCTGCCCAATTGCGGTCATCACAACAGAAAGAACAAGGTAAGACAAGGGCCAGCGTTGGAGTGGTGAGAAGAGGGCGATGGAACATTCCTGCATTATCTGTCTTGTACAGAAGTTCTCGGCACAGTCATGGAAGCAGTTGTTTTCACGTCAGTGCGGCTGTCTTTCTAATATTAGTACACAGCTCACCGTCTCATTATGTGTGTTGACAGGCTTCTGCAGATAACTGCTTTTCCCACATCACAAGCTTCAGACATTTTTTGGAGGAGAAATCACCTCCCTGTCATGATTATATAAAAAATTCATCCTAATTCTAATTTATAAAAAAGAAAAGAAGTGCAGCGCTAAATAATATCTGGAGTGAAACCAAATATGTGATCAAGGTATTCAAATCAGGAGCCCCAATTATGGAGCAAGTATGTGAATCTATAAAATTGCACTAGACCAATACATGTAAATATCAAATAATAATATGCACAAACATTTTTATAAATGCTAAAAAAATAGAAATCAAAATAAGTGAGATACCAAATGGTACCACCAGGGTGCTTCACACTGAAGTGAAAATGAATTGTATCACAAATAAATGTCCTGGAAAGATACGTCAAAAGATAAAAGATCAAATGCTAATATATGTTGTAAATAGCGATATAAAAAAGCAAGAAATGGAAACTATGGTGATGAAAAAGTCCCAATATAAAATGAACAGAATCACATTATGGCAAACGGAATTGCAAAAACGCGTAGAATAAGTCCATCAACACAGGAATTGGATATTTCAGTGATTTAAACAGGTGGTAAAAAACCCCATCAGCGGTCAATCTCATAGGATCCACAACAACATCCAATCAGTACAGATAAAAGTTGGGTACTCTTACCGGATGGCGTGGACACACACACGTCAGCGACTGTGTGTCAATCAAGCATGTACGAACTCCTGGAAAGCGATGATG
Source organism: Rana kukunoris (assembly GCA_029574335.1). Lineage (NCBI taxonomy): Eukaryota > Metazoa > Chordata > Amphibia > Anura > Ranidae > Rana > Rana kukunoris. Next base: position 209,775,756 of record CM056054.1, on the reverse strand, counting down.
TCAATGGGAGCCCGTTGAGCCAATAGACAATCGATCATCAGAAGCCGAGTGGATCCAAATGTGAGAGAAAATCCTTCAGAGGAAACTTATGGATAATGGCATTGTGGCAGGTAGACCCATCATAGAATCATGTAGGGAAGAAAACACACACAACTACGCATAGTGTGGTTATTTCCAGTAAAAAAGGCCTTTATTAGGCATAAAATGGTATACAGAAAAATAGGCAAGAATAAATAAAAAATAAGCTAAAAAGTACAAGACTGCGGGAAGACCAGTACAGTTGATCACATGGGTAAGTAGCGTGGTAGGCAAATAGCGTATGGGCTTATGTACCCGACATGTTTCGAGCCATGAGCATGCCCCAGTTGAAGAGCTCATGGCTCGAAACATGTCGGGTACATAAGCCCATACGCTATTTGCCTACCACGCTACTTACCCATGTGATCACCTGTACTGGTCTTCCCGCAGTCTTGTACTTTTTAGCTTTTTATTTATTTCTTGCCTATTTTTCTGTATACCATTTTATGCCTAATAAAGGCCTTTTTTACTGGAAATAACCACACTATGCGTAGTTGTGTGTGTTTTCTTCCCTACATGATTCTATGATGGGTCTACCTGCCACAATGCCATTATCCATACGTTTCCTCGAAAGGATTTTCTCTCACATTTTGATCCACTTGGCTTCTGATGATCGATTGTCTATTGGCTCAACGGGCTCCCATTGACATCATCGCTTTCCAGGAGTTCGTACATGCTTGATTGACACACAGTCGCTGACGTGTGTGTGTCCACGCCATCCGGTAAGAGTACCCAACTTTTATCTGTACTGATTGGATGTTGTTGTGGATCCTATGAGATTGACCGCTGATGGGGTTTTTTACCACCTGTTTAAATCACTGAAATATCCAATTCCTGTGTTGATGGACTTATTCTACACGTTTTTGCAATTCCGTTTGCCATAATGTGATTCTGTTCATTTTATATTGGGACTTTTTCATCACCATAGTTTCCATTTCTTGCTTTTTTATATCGCTATTTACAACATATATTAGCATTTGATCTTTTATCTTTTGACGTATCTTTCCGGGACATTTATTTGTGATACAATTCATTTTCACTTCAGTGTGAAGCACCCTGGTGGTACCATTTGGTATCTCACTTATTTTGATTTCTATTTTTTTAGCATTTATAAAAATGTTTGTGCATATTATTATTGATATTTACATGTATTGGTCTAGTGCAATTTTATAGATTCACATACTTGCTCCATAATTGGGGCTCCTGATTTGAATACCTTGATCACATATTTGGTTTCACTCCAGATATTATTTATCGCTGCACTTCTTTTCTTTTTTATTTCTGTACACAACATGGTCCATTGTTGGTGCTGGCTGCTATATTCCTACATTTGTTTTTAAGTCTAGCGCAACTTTTTCATTATTTTGTAATTCTAATTTATCTCTAACAAATCCATACTGAGGCCTTTTTTTGGCCAGCTTGCAGTCTCTGCACACACAGCATCTCACAAAAGTGAGTACACCCCTCACATTTTTGTAAATATTTTATAAGTCCCCAGACCTAAACCCTATTAAACGTCTGTGGGGTATGCTCAAAACGGAGGATGGAGGAGCACAAAGTCTCCAACATCCACCAGCTCTGTGATGTCGTCATGGAGGAGTAGAAGAGGACTCCAGTGGCAACCTGTGAAGCTCTGGTAAACTCCATGCCCAAGAGGGTTAGAGCCGGTTCACACAGGGGCCGCCTGACAAGTCGCACTCCGTTCTGTACTATGGAACCGTTCTAATAGGAGCGACTTAAGTTGCTCCGACTTAGAAAAAGATTCCTGTATGACTTTGGGACGACTTTAGGGCAACTTGCATTGACTTTAATACAGAAGATATTTTGCAAGACGCCTCTGAAGTCATGTGCAGATCACCTTGCCAAGTCGCTCGGCAAGTCGTGTTGCCCATGTGTGAACCGGCTCTTAACCACTAGAGGGCCGCACTATAGACGAAAGACGTCCACAGCGCGGCTCTCAAGTGCCAGGAGAACGTCCTGTTTACATTCCGCGGGGGCGCGCAGTGGGGAAACACTGTGCCCGGTGCATCGATGGGGAGCCGATGCGTGTGCCTAGCGGCCGCGATGTGCTCTCGATCGGCGATGACACAGCAGGGGCGTGGAGCTCTGTGTGTAAACACAGAGCTCCACGTCCCGGGCAGGGAGAGGAGACAGATGCTGTGTCCCTTGTACATAGGGACACAGCATCGGTCACCTCCCCCAGTCCGTCCCCCTTCCCCACAGTAAGAACACTCCCTAAGGAATACATTTAACCCCTTCCATGCCCCCCTAGTGTTAACCCCTTCACTGCCAGTCACATTTATACAGTAATTAGTGCATTTTTATAGCACTGATCGCTGTATAAATGTGAATGGTCCCAAAATTGTGTCAAAAGTGTCCGATACGTCCGCCGCAATATCGCAGGCCTGACAAAAAAAAAATCGCAGATCGCCACCATTACTAATAAAAAGAAAAAAAAATCATATATCTATCCTCTATTTTGTAAATGCTATAACTTTTGCAAAATAATGCTCCTGAAAAGAATTGGGAGTGCATTCTTGCTGGATTTCAATTGCCCAAAGTTCTGGAGCAATATTTTTTTCTCTAGTTCGGGACCATCAGTAAAACGTACTTTCTATTCTCATAAACGAAATTCTCATAAACTAATGCCATGGTTTTTTTTTCCCAACGGAATTTTGTCTCAGGCCGTGTACACACGGCAGAGATCCTCAACGGGCAGAACACATCGTTCCGCCCGTCGAGGTTCTCTGCCGGCCGTCGAAATCGGCGACCCGCCCGTCGGGAATGGCAACCAGCCATTCATCCAGGCGGGCCGTCGAGCAAATAGAGAACATGCTCTCTATTTCTGCTCGACGGGATTCCCGACGGGATGCTCGCCGAGAGCGTACACACGGCCGAGGTCCTCGCTGGAATGCAGCTTCCAGCGAGGTTCTCGCTGGTTTCCAGCGAGAACCTCGGTCGTGTGTACGCCGCCTCAAACTTGTGTTGCATACACACGGTCACACCAAATTCCAACCGTCAAGAACGCGGTGACGTACAACACTACGACGAGCCGAGAATAATGAAGTTCAATGCTTCCGAGCATGCGTCGATTTGATTCTGAGCATGCGTAGAATTTTTCTCCTTTCAGAATTGCATACAGACGATCAGAATTTCCGACAAGAACTTTTCCCGTCGGAAAACTTGAGAACCAGCTCTCAAATTTTTCTTGGCTAAAATTCCGACAGAATTTTTTCTTGGCGACAGAATTTTTTCTTGGTGAAAATTCTGTTGGAGCCTACACACGGTCAGAATTTTCGACCAAAAGCTCACATCTGACTTTTCTTGTCGGAATTTCTGATCGTGTGTACGCGGCATAAGATTACTTGGTGTTACCATCTACCTACACTTATCTACAAATGAGTTCAATGCCTGTGGAGGATCCTTGAGCGTAGGTCTTGCCAGTACACAGGGTTTATATTATTTTGAGCTTCCCTTTTTTCGCAAAATTCTTCCTATTATTCGACTGTCAAATGCCAGGAAAAGAAGCAGGGGTTAGCTGTGGAAGGCATTAATATGAGAGAAGTCTATGTTCTGCATACAGTCCAGGACCCAGGCCCCAATGATTAATGAAAAAGACATTTGAAAATGGTAGCTTCATTAATGCCACTGTGCTGTAAGCTGGAGAAACAAGACCCAGCATCTTCATAGAGAAGAGTGGATGATATGCAGTATCTGCAGTGAATGAGTGTCTAATATAAAGATTCAATACAATGTTGCTATAAAAGGAAGTATAACTGCTGTTACAAACATCCCCAGAGAGTCCAGGTTGTGAAAAGCATATACAGTGAAACCTCAGATTGCAAGTATCGCGGTTAACAAGTGTTTCGCAATACAAGCACTGTATTTAAAAAAATCCTAACTTGGTTTGCTAGTGTTGTCTTGCAAAACGAGCAGGATTCAGGCCAAAGCAGTGTGCAGTACCACGTTTGGCCTGAGGTGGGGGGGGGCGCCGAAGCCAAGCAGAGCCGAACAGCACCGATCAGCGTTTGGAAATGCACGGAAAGGCCCGAGGGCAGCTCTGCTAAACTCAGGAACAGAGTCTTTACAAGTTTTATCTAGGTCAGCCGAGGTGTCCTCTGTCCTTTGCTGGTCGTTTCCGAGGCTCTCCAGCGCCCCCCACCTCTGGCCGCATTCGGTATTGCAAGCCAATGAAGTCAATGTGGAACAAATTATTTTTGTTTCCATTGACTTCAATGGGGAAATTTGCTTTGATATGCAAGTACTTTGGATTACGAGCATTCTCCTGGAACGGATTATGCTCGTAATCCGAGGTTCCACTGTAGTTGCTATCCAGGTTGGGACAGGTTGGTTTGGTATATGGCCCCAGAGCCAGACAGGAGTCTGAATTCCTTCAGTTTAGGCTCTGTAGTCTGGTGTTAGGGAAAGAGTGGGTGGGTTCCCTGGCCAGTAGGGTATTTAGGTTTTATGCTGCCCTAGGCCTGACTAAACTCGTGACCCCCTAATTTAAATATGACCCACCCCTTTTTGTGAAGGCCACACCCCTTCCTGTTTAAGACCCGCCCTGACATTTTCGAGTTGAGACACTAGTTCTGAGGGCCTGCGGGGTGGTGGGGCAATGGATTCCCTTAATTTGCATAGATTTCATCTCACTTTCTGTTTGGCTATGGGGCAGGAAGTGAAGGGAAATCTATGCAATGGGACAGGGATGGTAAAAAAAAATAAACTGACAGGGGGCTATAACCTTCCCTTACTCTATCCAAATTGAAAAAAAAAAGTGTTGCCTATAGTTCTACTATAAGAACACATTTTTGATAATTTTATGGAGAGGACTAAGAAGATATAACCAATGGTGCAGCAAAAAACATATAGCACAGTGATGAAGGTTTGTGGCCCAGGACCAGGATGATAGGACATTTAAAATTAGAAGCAGCGTCCCCCCCCTCATAGTTGTGGAATGCCAGCCGTCCGCATACCGGAAGCAATGAGGCCGCTTTATGGGGGCGCTAGACTAATTTGCCTCTCTGCCCAGTCCGCCCCGTAAGACTGGCACTACACTAATAGTGTATCATAAGCCGGCGGGGACTCTTTCCGTGCTGCCCCCTGCAAAGTGCTGCCCTAGGCCTGGGCCTTGTTGGCCTAGGCCAGGATACAGCCTTGTCCCTGGCACCAATCCACCATGGGTTTTGCATCTTGAAGACAGCAACAGGTGGTTGTGGTTATAAACCCTTACATATATCCAATAAAGTGACTATCATCAAGTGATACAGAGAGATTAAGCAAATCCTCCTACATGGGTTGTACCTGTTTATCTGTAGCTATCTCTTCTCTACAACAGTTTGAAATGTAGAATTTATACAGCTTGGCAGAGCAGGGGACAAGGGTCACACACCGCACAGCTCAGAGAAGAGAGTTGAGTATAATCTGGGACCAAACTGGAAGAAATGGATACACCCCCCCCCCCCCCCCTTCTACACAATCTCATAGGGAAACTTGCACAGCTGAGGCTGTCAATCACCTGTTGGAGGCACCCTCCATGTGCCCATTGATTACTTGGAAAGAAATTGGTGTGCTGACTTTGCTGAAAACCAGTGAGTAGGCTTTTTTTTCTCACTGTTTGAAGCCCCCCTCCTTTCCCCATTAACTTTAGATTTACTATTGGATTCGGAAAAGTTAAATTTAAAATCTAACAAATAACTGAAGTGTAAGCTGGTATATTACCCATAGCTCCCAACTGTCCCTGATTTCCAGGGACTGTCCACAATTTGGAACAAAGTCCTTCTGTCCCTCTTTCTTCCTCATTTGTCCCTCATTTTGGACTGATCTATAGCGTTGTATTTAAAATGCACTTTGTATCTATCAAAAAGTGTTTCTCCGTGCTAAACATTTCATCTGATTTCTAAATTGCTGCATTTGTAAATTTTAGAATCCAATGTAAAGGAATAGTAGTGGTAAAAAAAGCCCTTGTGGATTTTATGAACCTTTTTTTGGGGTTAATTCTCCTTTAAGGGGGTGTGGCTGGGGGCCTGCCCTATGCCACACCTCTATGCCACGTGCCCTATGCCTACATACGTTTGCTAGTAGGTGTCCCTCATTCCCATCTCAAAATGTTGGGAGGTATGTATTACCTATATGCAGTCAATTGGATACAAAAACGTCCGCCAATTGAAGCGAAATCCTCTGCAGGTACGGGAATCGCACCAATTCCCGTACCTGCAACTACCCCCAGTGAAAACACACTGCTCTGTGGAAACGTGGGGGTCTGCTGTTCATTCTGAATGGCAACCCCACGCATGTAAAAATTGCAGTGCGTGTGCAGAAATCGCAAGTTAAAAAAACAAAAACATGGGATTTCCCTGTGGCCATGTTTTTTGAAAAGGTGCATACACCTTTTTTTCTTGGCGTAAACACAGGCAAGGCAGCCCATTCATTTGAATGGTCTTCTGTGCCCGCGCAAAAGCGGCACGCACAAAACGCATAGATGTGAATCTAGCGTAAAGGCCTTATTAGCAGCTGATATATTTTTTTTAACTATGTTGGCAGAGGCGGACTGACCATTGGGGCATTCAGGCCCTGCCGAGGGCCCCATGCCACTAGGTGGCCCTATCAGGGTTGCCAGGCTCAATAAAACCAGGGACAGTATGTAAAATCTGTGTTTTCTTTACATCTGTTCCCATGGGCGTCCGCTCCATAGGGCAAGGGGGGGGCAATTGACCCCCCCTGAAAAATCGAGAAGGTGTTGAAGAGTCTCGTGGCTGTGGGCTGTCTGAACAGTCCCAGGCTGGATGTCACACAGACACAGCGAGCAGAGTGAAGCCACCTCCCCCTCCAGTGTTTATGTGTACACAGGGAACCTGCTGTGCCCATGCCATGCTGATGGCTGATCTGAGGTACTGAATGGGATGGGGGGGGGGTCCGTCTGTGCTGAAGGGGGGGTTTGTGCTGAATTGAGGGGTCTGTGCAGAATGGGGGGTCTGTGCTGAATGGGGGGTCTGTGCTGAAGGGAGGGGTCTGCGCTGAAGGGGGGTCTGTGCATTCTCTAAGCCAGGGGTCTCCAAACTGCGGCCCGAGGGCCAGATGTGGCCCTTTGCTAGCCTTTATCCGGCCCTCGGGGCACTATTCCTTCCACTGACACCAACAAGGGGGCACTATTTCTTCTACTAATACTTCTGATGGGACACTATTCCTGTTACTAATATGGAGCACTACTATTCCTCCCACTGATCACCAACCCTGAGGCCATATTTATTCTCACCAATGCCAGGCTCGGGACGTTTTCTGCCCCCGCCGGCCCCAATCCGGCCCTCCTAATGTCTGAAGGACAACAAGCTGGCCCTTGGTTTGAAAAGTTTGGAGACCCCTGCTCTAAGCTATATTTACAGTATATGGGCATGGAGTGAAGCTGAATTATCTCAAGAGCTATTTCACACTGCCAGCTGGCTGCGTTATCGGTGAAGCACCGCTTTACCATCGTTTTAGCTGCGCTATTTGGCCACTAGCAGGGTGCTTTTAACCCCTGCCAGCGTTTGAAGAAAGAGTTAAATGCGACTGTGTATTGCCGCTGCGGAACCCCCCCCCCCCCCTGAAAAAATTTCAGCGGACGCCCATGTCTGTCCCTGAAATGTCTAAAACCGACATGCTTTTGATGTGAAAATCCTGAGATTTTACCTGCCCCGCCTCTGCACTGCCTCCTGGCGTGGTGGCCATCAGTATGCCCGGGGGGCCCATAATCTTCTGTTGCCCGGGGGCCCCATGAGTTGTCAGTCCGCCCCTGTATGTTGGGGAAGTGATATTCCAAACCCTATTTAACATTTTGAAACCTTCACAGCTAAAAAAAGAATTGGGGGTTATAATACGGACTGTATTATCTCTAAATAGATATTTGTAATAATTAGACGCACTACAGATTACGGTATATAGTGTTGAGGACGTTGATAAATACGGCAGACTGCCAGACAGACAACTGTAGAGATGACATTGAATGGAATTGATTGGATTTTACACAGTTGACTGGAGTTGTGGGCTATTACGCCAGCAAGTTATGGCTGAGGACACTCAACGTGGGGGGTGTGGCCAGTCTGGAATCACATCTAAATGCATTGCCTGAGAAGTCTCACCAGCAGATGGAGGGGTTGCTCGAAACGTACCCGATACCATTTCCCCGAGACTGGATGATGATGTGCCACTTGATTTACTGTTGGGGAAAAAAAGATTTTTATGGTTAAACCAGTCAAATTATATGTAATGCACAATACATTTCATAGGTTGTTCACAGCTAAGTACAGCCAAACTTATATTTTATTGTAACTATTACGATGTTCCTAAAGTGGAGCTTCACTCGCCCAATCAACATTGACTATTTTTAATCCTCATGCGCCTAGCATTAGTAAGAAGATAGAAAAGTATATCATATTTACTTAATTTAATTTAAACTTTTTTTTACATTTCTTCAGTTACTTCCTGGTTTCTTGCCTAGGCAAATGAGGTCATACATCCCAGGAGTCTTCAGGAGGGGAGGAGGAGGAGTTTTTTTTCCCAGCTAAGCACACTATCCTGCATGTATGCTTACAGAGGAGTTCCACCCAAAAATGGAACTTCCGCTTTTCGAAATCCTCACCCCCTCCGGTGTCACATTTGGTACCTTTCAGGGGGAGGGGGGGGGGAGCAGATACCTGTGTAATCCCAGGTATTTTACCCTCACTTCTGGGCATAGATAGCCGAGAGCCGAGGGACAGATCGGCTTCTGGTGCCAACATTGCAGGCGCCCTGGACAGGTAAGTGTCCTTATTTTAACCACTTGAGGACAATATACGTCGACAGAGCGGCACGGCAGGGCACAAGGGCGTACATGTAAGAACCCAGCCATGGGTCGCGAGCGCGCCGCCGGCGGCGCACTCGTGCCCCGTGAGCACTGGACCCACGACCAGGTCACAGGAGCTGAAAAATGGGGAGAGGTGAGTGTAAACAAACCTTCCCCGTTCTTCTCTTTGGCAGTGTCACTGATCATCTGTTCCCTGTTATAGGGAATGACGATCAGTGACGTCACACGTCCAGCCACGCCCCCCCCTACAGTAAGAAACACACATTAGAACACACTTAACCCCTTTAGCGCCCCCTACAGGTTAACCCCTTCACTGCCATTGTCATTTTCACAGTAATCAGTGCATTTTTATAGCGCCTTTAGCTGTGAAAATGACAATGGTCCCAAAAATGTGTCAAAAGTGGCCGATGTGTCCGCCGTAATAGCGCGGTCACAAAAAAATATCACTGATCGCCGTCATTACTAGTAAAAAAAAAAAATTGTAATAAAAATGCCATAAAACTATCACCTATTTTATAGACGCTATAACTTTTGCACAAACCGATCAATAAACGCTTAATTGACGTCCTTTTTTCCCCACAAATAGAGTTTTCCTTTGGTGGTATTTGATCACCTCTGCAGTTTTTATTTTTTTTGCGCGCAGTGCCGTATCGCAAAAAAAAACAGCCTGGTCATTAAGGGGGAAAATCTTCTTAAGGCTGAAATTGTTAAGAGATATTTCAGAGCGCATGCAGCCAGTGACGTCACCGGCGCATGCTCTCTAAAGGTCTGGCTCACCGTGTGGGACCTTTAGAGCCCTTGCTGTAATCAGCGGCTCCCGCACGCATGCGGGGAGTGACGTCATCCTGCCCCGGGCCAGTCTTGTAGCCGGAGGCCATAACAAAGACCGAGGGAAGATGGAAGCCTTCTCAGCATTGACAACGTGATACTGGAGCTGGAGGGCTTAGCTTTAAGGCAAGTCTCTTATAATGTGCTAGTATGTGATGCATACTAGCACATTATTACATTGCCTTGCAGGAGTTTTTTTTTTCTTTAACTGCGGTTTACTACCGCTTTAAGCAGAGCAGTGCCTCTAAAATCAGCACTTAATCCAAAATGTTATGGTTACTCACCCTCCATGAAATCTTCCCCTCTTCTGTTCTTGCTGAATTCGTATGTTCTCCAACCTCAGAGGACTTGGAATAAAGCCGATTTCACAGCCTTCTTTAACCAACCGCCCGATCCACCAATCATTGTTGTATTTCTAAAAATGGGAATAGTTTGCAGTCAAATATTTAATATTTTGCACACACACATACATATTATATGGAGAATAGAAGGGGGCTAAAGGGCCTCCTGTGGCATGGGGTATGGATGGGACCTATTCTTACTATCATTTGTAGTATTTTCTAGAAGGTTGCCTTTCCAATGTGTGTTCTGTTGTAGACAACCCTAAAAACAGTTGTTGGATGCGAGTTTGGTGGGATCTCGTTTGGTGGGATCTCATTTGGTGGGATACATGCTAAATCCCCCATGAAGAGGTAGAAGTATTTTGACTTTAGCAGTTAAACCTCCCCCTCATGGGTTTTTGCCCATCTTAAAGTGGTTGTAAACCCTTACAGACCACTTTAACCTACAGGTAAGCCTAGATTAAGGCTTACCTGTAGGTGCAACAAATATCTTCTAAACCTACACAGTTTAGGAGATATTTGCAGAAAAGACTGCACCGATGTCTATGGCGCTTGCGCGTTGTAGACAACGGCGCAGGCACACTGAGCGTGCCATTGGTGAAGAGGATCGTTCCGTCACTGATGCCTCCCGCGCGCATAGCGGGAGTGACATCATCGCGGCTCCGGCCAATCACAGCGCTGGAGCTGCGATACTTGCGGTATCATGGCGGCAGCGGAGAGGAATGAGAGACGCTTCAGGGGCTTCGATTTCAGGTAATTCATAATGAACTAGTATGCTATGCTCCGTGATCTTCCTCTTCTCGAGTGCCCCCACGGAGACCCGTATTTCCTGGGGGCACTCCTGCAGCACACTGCCAAGTCATGCTGCTGCGTCCATTGACACAGAAAGCAACCCTCTGCCCCGCCCTGAAACTCCCGTGGCACTGGCTTTGATTGCAGCGGGAGCCAATGCTCCTGCTGCTATCAATCCAGCTAATGAGGACCCGAGACTGGAGCCGCTCTGTTCATCTCTTGAACGATCGGATTCAGGTAAGTAAAAGGGGGGCGCTGAACTACAAAAGGTTTTTTCACCTTATTGCACAGACTGCATTAAAGGGTCACTAAGGGCTCTTTCACACGGAGCGGTCCGTTTTTCGGTCCGCTCCGTGTGTCCGTCGGCTCAGCGGGGGGTCTCCGCTGAGCTGTCGGGCGGACAGGGCGGTCCCCGCACACTGTGCAGGGACCGCCCCGTCTCTCCTCCGCTCTCCCCTATGGGGAGTCGGATGGAAATGGACCGTCTGTCCGTTTGCATCCGATCCGTTTGGCTGGACGGAAGAAAAATAGGACATTCTTCCTTCCAAAAAAACGGATGCGGATCTTGCGGACGTTAGCGGATGCATCATCCGCTAACCGATCCGCTCCCATAGGGGCCCATTACAAGTCCGTTAACGGACTTGTAATTAGCGGACCGTTCGTCCGCTAGTGTGAAAGGGCCCTAAAGGAAAAAAATTTTTTTTGCTGAAATGACTGTTTACAGGGTATAGAGACATTATAGAGTTAACTGATTCCTTTTCAAAATGATTAAAAATAGATAAAAAATCAATCATATAATGTGCCTGCAGGTTTCACTTTTAAACTGACTTCATGTTTCTGTAAAGTAGAAATAGACACATAAACAAAAAAATCCAGGGCAGTGTTTTGTTTTTAAAATGAATCTGATTGGTTCTGGGAAGTTTTAGACACACGGTAATGACAGCTTAGACCACCGTGAGAAAGCTCCCAGCTCTGTGGTTATAAGGAAACAGACGAGCAGGAAGTGTGGAGAACAGAGCAGGATTACAGCAACTTCAAAGCAAAAACGAACAATAAGGACATGAAACCAGTACTGCAGTAAGGTAAAGGAAGCTATTTAGCTAAAAAAAAATAATCCTTTAGTGATCCTTTAAGTTACAACTCCTTTAAAGCTCCCAGGATACTCAGAATGTTATCCAAAGGAATCTGTGTGTACCTGTTTTTGTGGGTCAGAGCTCAGGACTGAATGGACAAAAATACAAATGTTCTCATTTATTTATTTTTATTTGTGTTTTATGCTGTTTGCAAGGAGTTCATCTTTATTGATGGGCTCATGCACACTGCAGCTCCAAAAAAAAAAAAAAAAGCTCCTTTTACAGACATTTCAGCTTTTATTTCAGCTCCAAGAATTTTGTAATTGTAATTGTAATTTTGCACGTTTTTATTGAGCTTCTTTGAGCATAAGCGGTTTTTGTCACAAACCCTCCCCTCAGATAACTTTTCCTATCATTTCTTGTGTGTTTGAGCTTCTTTGAGCTTTTTCATGCTCTTTCGCATGTTATTGGACACTGATATCGCATACACACACAACCGTTTTTCACAATGTGAAATTTTTTTTTCTTTAACGTCATTAAAAAACGATCGTGTGTGGGCTTCAGAGCATTTTTTTCAATGTTAAAAATGGCCATTAAAAATTTAGAACATGCTCTAAATTTTCACGCCGTTTTTCACATCGTCGTTTTAAACGTTGTAAAAAAAATGGTCGTATGTAGGCTTTAACGACGTGAAAATAACACGCATGCTCAGAAGCAAGTTATGAGATGGGAGCGCTCGTTCTGGTAAAACTAGCGTTCGTAATGGAGATAGCACATTCATCACGCTGTAACAGATTGAAAAGCGCGACTCGTCTCTCACCAAACTTTTGCTAACACGAAATCAGCAAAAGCAGCCCCAAGGGTTGAATGGAATGGAACTTCCCCTTTATAGTGCCGTAGTACGTGTTGTACATCACCGCGCTTTGGTACAGCATTTTTTAACGATCGTGTGTAGGCAAGGCAGGCTTAACAATAATCGGGTTGAAAAAAGAGTCGTTTTTTCTAGACCATTAAAAATGGTCGTGTGTACGCGGCATTAGGCGTCTTTTTTGCTGGAAAGCTCCTCTCAAAAACACAAGTTTGGTGGGGGGGGGGGTTTTCTACCTGTAGGAGCATATGCCTGTAAATGACTAAAAAAGCCATAGGGCCAGATTCACGTATTCCAGAGCATCTTTGCTCCGGAGTAACGCTTCTGATTTGCGTTGCGCTGCCGAATTTTTAGGAGCAAGTGCTGTCATTCACGAAGCACTTGCTCCTAAAGTTGCGGCAGCGCATCGCAAATGAGCCGGCGGAATTCAAATGTCGCGGGTACGGGGCGTGTAGTATGCTAACTACGCGCGATCCCGCCGCCGACGTACTGCGCATGCGTCGAGTGTCAAAACATCCCCGTGCGCATGCTCCAAAATCTGTGAATGAACGTCAATGACGTCACATTCCCATTCATGACCGTTTTACGCAAGCGACGTTTTTTTTTTTTTTTCCCGACGCGATGACGACGCCTATACCTAACATAGGATACTCCAACCCCATGTAGGTATATCTATGCGCCGCGTATCCCGTCCGGAAACGTCGTAACGTCACTGCGTCGCGCCGGATTTCGATCGTGAATTGCCGATTTCCGCTCATTAACATATTTTTTGAGCGTAAATCGGCGGGAACGCCCCCGGCGCCATTTTTAAGTTGAAGTAACGATGCGATGGCGAAACTCAGTTACGCTCATCGCATCGGAACTTCAACCCGGCGTTTCTTGTTTTCTGGTTACAGAAAACAGAAACGCCGGCTCAAAGCCACTGTTACGCTGGCGGATCACTCGATCCGCCAGCGTAACCTTTCATGAATCTGGCCCATAGTGTGATTGGACACATTGGCTAACATTGAGGGGAGTTTCTAGGTAGAAAGAAATGAGAGCTAAAAAAAAAAAAAAGCTCAAAAGCCTGTTGGAGTGGCTTCTTTATGATATGCAGTGTGCATGAGCCCTTAAGTCAGATGGACTTTTTTCATCGGAAAAAGCGATTGTGTGTGGACCCCATCGGTGTAAAAAAATAGAACATGTTTTAAAATTTTTGAAAAAATGGAAAAAAAGACGATACGAAATTCGAAGCGTCTGTGTGGAATTCCATCAGAGAAACACCCACGCATGCTCAGAAGCACTGAACTTCATATTTCTCGGCTCGCAACTTTAGTCTGATAGGCCCGGATTCACAAAGCACTTACGCCGATGTATCTCGAGATACGCCGCATAAGTGTAAATATGCGCCGTCGTATCTATGCGCCGTACCCATAGAACTAAGATACATCAAAAAACTGACTTCATCCGACCGACGTAACTTGCCTATGCCGGCGTATAGGGGGCGCATATTTACACTGGACGCATTTGGAACTCCCATTGATTTCCGATGCAAATGAGGGTGATACGCCGATTCACAAAGTACCTGCGCCTGGCGCATGTTTTAAGCGATTTGCGTAAGGGTTATGTCCGGCGTAAAGTAATTCCTTATATAGGAGGCGCAACCCATGCAAAGGTATGGCCCAGGCAACGAACGCCGTAGATTTTTACGCCGCTTACGTAGTACGTGAATAGGGCTGTGAGTAGGTTATGTTCACGTTGTAGGCAGTGTTTCGACGTGACTGTGAGCATGCGCACTGGGATGCGTCCAAGATACGACGCATGCGCCATTCGTTTTTAGTACTTGTTTGAAGCTCAGCCCATCATTTGCATGGGGTCACGCTTCATTTAAATGTTACACGCCCACTTCCACCTACTTTGACTATACGCTACGCTGGCTCAACGTTGGGAGCATTTGCTTTGTGAATACCATGCTTGCCTCTCAACGCTGCGCCGGCGTAGCGTAAAGAAGATACGCTACGCCCGCATAAAGATGCGCCTAGGTACTTGAATCTACCCCATAGGGCCAGATTCAGGTAGATAGGTGCATCTTTGCTCTGGAGTAACGTTTCTCATTTACGTTACGCTGGCGAAATTTTAGGAGCAAGTGCTGTTATTCATGAAGCACTTGCTCCTAAAGTTGCGGCAGCCTATCGCAAATGAGCCGGCCGAATTCAAATTGGTCGGGTACGGGGCGTGTATTATTTAAAATAAGCGCGATCCCGCGGCGAACATACTGCGCATGCGTCGACTGTCAATGCATCCCAGTGCGCATGCTCCAAATTCGGTCAGTGAACGTCAATGACGTCAAATCCCCATTCATGGACGTTTTACGCAAGCGACGCGATTTTTTTTTTTCTGACGCGATGACGACGGCTATACTTAACATAGGATACTCCACTAGGGGGCTGCTTTATCTTTACGCCGCGTATCGCTTACGGAAACGTTGTAAAGTCACTGCGTTGCGCCCGAAAAAGATCGTGAATTTCCGACTCCCGCTGATTAACATATTTTTTCAGCGTTAATCAGCAGGAACGCCCCCGGCGCCATTTTTAAGTTGAAGTAACGATGCGATGGCGAAATTCAATTGCGCCGATCGCATCGGAACTCCAACCCGGCGTTTCTTGTTTTCTGGTTACAGAAACGCCGGCTTAAAGTGACAGTTAGGCTGGAGTATCACTGATACTCCAGCCTAACTCTACCTGAATCTGGCCCATAGTGTGTAGGCAAGACTGATGAAAATCAGCTTCATCGAAATTCCGACGAAAAATTCCATCGGATTTTATTTCATCGGAAATCCGATCGTGTGTACATGGCATTATTGTCATACCAGTATCCCCATCTAGGTCTGGATGGCCAGTGAGCACAGTCTAAAGCAGAAACCATCTAGGAGAAAAAGTCCATTATTGGCATCTGTTTTCCAGCTGCATGAAACTCATTGCTTTATAGCTCTGCGGCAGACGAGGGCTATATCAAAAATCCAGCTGGCAATGGTCTGTTATGCTGAAGAGGTTAATCATCCTGTCTTGCAAGGCCTGGCAGCTGGTCAGTTTTCCTTTTAGCCTAAACAAGCCGTAGTCTGACCGCGGATGTTTATTAGCTAGTGACAGGTGGCAAGAGAAATCCATCCTAGATTTACCTCCTTAATGTGTAAAAAGTCCTTGGCATCAAAGGAGATGGCAGTGCCTGGTACAGGAACATCTTCGTCCAGAGCCCCGCAGTAGCTCACATTCGTCTTTACCGCAAATGCCACCGGTTTAGTCTAAAGACACATACAGCCATCATGAATACAGAGCAGCAGCAATATTCTACATTAATTACTGTAAAACCTACATTGTGGTCTTGTCTACATAGGTTGGGGTTACCCCCCACCCCCCCGATTGCTGACCCACATGTTAATATGGCAATAGGCCAGTGATGGTGAACCTTGGCACCACAGATGTTTGGAAACTACATTTCCCATGATGCTCTACTACACTGCAGAGTGCATGAGCTTCATGGGATATGTAGTTACAAAACATCTGGGGTGCCAAGGTTCGCCATCACTGCCATAGGCCATGCTAGGCTGGCCATAACTAATGCAATTATCCTTCCTTCAATCATGGGTTGAACAAGAACAAGAGTTGAAGGAAAATCTTCCAATGGGTACAAATGTTCTGGTGACAAATGTCAAAGATAAAGATTCTAATTTTGGGAAGATTTACGCTCATTTCCGGTTATGCCTCCAGTATAGGAACGGAAAGGAAAAATCCCCAGGTCAACAAAAAAATAACATGATATGGGGTTTAAATCTTCCCTACTCTATCCTAAATAGAAAATTCTATATATACCTACATACACCATATTACCAAAAGTATTGGGACACCTGCCTTCACATGAACTTTAATGGCATCCCAGTCTTAGTCCGTAGGGTTCAACATTGAGTTGGCCCGCCCTTTGCAGCTATAACAGCTTCAACTCTTCTGGGAAGGCTGTCCACAAGGTTTATGGGAATATTTGTCTTTTCTCCCAGAAGCGCATTTGTGAGGTCAGGTACTAATGTTGGACAAGAAGGTCTGGCTCGCAGTTTCCATTAGGTCATCTCAAAGGTGTTCTATCGGGTTGAGGACTTTATGCAGGACAGTCAAGTTCCTCCACCCCAAACTTGCTCATCCATGTCTTTATGGACCTTGCTTTGTGCACTGGTGTGCAGTCATGTTGGAACAGGAAGGCGCCATTCCTAAACTGTTCCCACATGAAATTGTCCAAAATGTCTCGGTATACTGACACCTTAAAAGTTCCCTTCACTGGAACTAAGGGGTCAAGCCCAACCCCTGAAAAACCGGCCCCACCATAATCCCTCCTCCACCAAATGATTTGGACCAGTGTACAAACCAAGGTCCATAGAGACATGGATGGGTGAGTTTTGGGTGGAGGAACTTTTAGTAATAGAGTGTATAGACAATATATAAACAAAGGTTTGGGGTGGCACAGCAGCTGTCACAATACTCAAAGAGTGGTTGGATCTGATTGGATGCAGCCACTGTTCCACTAAAATTTTTCCAGCAGGCTCCTTCGACAAATGTCAATTAAATGATCAACTTTTGTTGAATGGAGTGTGGCTGGCAGGACCACCCAATGAGAAAAGTTTTGCCTGTTTATTACAAACTGTCTGATATTCGCTTAGTATATGTCCACCTTAAAGCGGAGCTCCGCCGTAAAAAAAAATATTAAGTCAGTAGCTACAAATACTGCAGCTGCTGACTTTTAATAAATGGACACTTACCTGTCCTGGAGTCCAGCGACGTCGGCAGCAGAAGATGAGCCCCCACCATCGGTGAGGGAATCAGGAAGTGAATCATTGCGGCTTCACTGCCCAGTTACATACTGCGCATGCGCCATCCTCACTGTTCCCCGCTGTGTTCTGGGAGCCGTGTGTTTCCCAGAACACAACGGGGGGGGGGGGGGGAACACTTGTTCGTTCCCCGACTTGTTCATTCCTGACTTAGTTGGGGTAGGCGGTACACTTTGTTGGAGGTGGGTCAGCCACGCCCCAGTGACCTTTGACCTCTGGGAACCCGCCTTCTGACCTTTGACCTCTGGGGGAGGTCCCTGTTCTAATTCCTGAGTCCTAGCCTTATTCTTCAATGGGAAACCCTAACCCTAACCCCGCAAAGTCTATGCCCGGAAGAAGGTGCAAATACCTGTCTTAGATAGGTATCTGCACCCCCTTCCACCCTGAAAGGTGTCAATTGTGGCACCGGGGGGGGGGGGAATCCGATGAGTGGAAGTTCCACTTTAGGGTGGAGCTCTGCTTTAAAGGGGAAGTAAACTTCCTCTGATGACATTTACTTTCAGGTAAACCTATAATAAGACTTAACTATAGGTAATGTAAATATCTCCTAAACATTTACCGTTTGGGAGATATTTACATTACATGCAGCCAGTGAGATCATCGGAGCATGCGCTCTGAAGGAACTGCCACAGGTACCATTCCTCCAGAGCCCTGTGCCGTGAACGGCGGCTCCCGCATACATGCACAGTAGTGACGTCATCTTGGCTCCGGCCAATCACAGAGCCGCAGCTTGTGAACCCAGAAGCAAGACGGGTAAAAATGGAAGCGGCTGCAGCGCTGACAACGCGGCGCTGGAACAGCTTTGTTTGAAGGTCAGTTTCACATAACGTGCTAGTATGAGCTGCATACTAGCACATTGTGACTTATGACCTTTCAGGACGAAAAAAACAAAATGTCCAGCGGTACACAACTGCTTTAAAGCGGATGGTTCACCAGAAAAAAATATTAAAAGCCAGCAGCAACAAATACTACAGCTGCTGACTTTTAATATTAGGACACTTAACTGTCCTGGAGTCCAGCGGCGTCTGCAGCAGAGGATGAGCGATCGCTCGTCACCCTGCTGCTCCCCCCTCCATCCACGGTGAGGGAACCAGGAAGTGAAGCGCTGCGGCTTCACTGCCCAGTTCCTTACGGCGCATGGGATGTCGCCAAAAAACCCGACTTTTGCCCGAGACTGCGGGCCGGAAGTGGTTGCAGATACCTGTCTTTAGACAGGTATCTGCACCCCCCTGAAAGGTGTCAATTGTGACACCGGAGGGGGGAGGGTTCCGATCAGCGGATCTTCACTTTAGGGTGGAGATCCGCTTTAAGTTTGTTTTCCCGGAAGTGGATGTCGTTTTTTCTGTTGGTATTGTAGGTTTATGTTGCGCCGGTTTTAGATAGAAATAGGTTACTAGTGGAAGTTATCAGGCATTACTTTGGCTCTCTCAAGTTGTACTGCGGCTTGCTGTTCTCTCTCTTGGCGTATTGCTTCTCTGTCCTCTTCCAGAGATACATCAGAATCTGATGGTCTGCTTGTGTAAGAATCTGCTGAGCCCTACAAAACAGAGAAAAGAAATTAGGTCAGTATAACATAAAGCTGAACTCCGGGCTGATATATAAAAATAAAACAAGGATTGCAGTTATGTATTCATAAAAAAAAAAAAAATACAAATATCCATTCTTTTTAATGCATCCAGTGTAAATACTTGATTTTGATCTAGTATCACCATTTGTAATCCATCCATTAAAACCCAGACTGGTAGAGAGGGGGGGGGGGGGCAGCACATGGAGCCAAACAGGGGTGCTGCAATAATTTCTGGGTTAAAAACTGTAAAAGTGAAATAAGTCCTTAGTAAGCCCTGATGTCATTACTTTGTCCAGAGAAAAGAAAAGCACAAGCAATGCTGTATGACCCAAATGTGTGTTTAATTCGATTTTTCGTACTTCACTAGAGAAAAATGACTGGACTGGAACCGACTGGTTGCCGAGAGCATTACAAAGATCGTCCTTAAAGCGGAGGTTCACCCTAAAAACATGTATATAACATTACATTCTGCATACTTCCAACATTTACAGTATGCCGTTTGTTTTTTTGCTGTACATACCGTATTATTGCTATTTTCCACCTGGCTTCCGGGTGCTCACTCCCGCGGGAGTAGGTGTTCCTATGCAGAGGCGCAGTGTCATGTGGGACTTCGCCCAGATGATTGACGTCTTGAGAAAAACTCCCCACCGGAGCGTCACGAGTTTCCGAAAGTAGCCGAAACTGCGAGTCGGCTCTATACGGCGCCTGAGCAGTCAGCTCTACACGGCTCCTAGTCGGTGCGGAGGCGCCGTATAGCGCCGTATAGAGCTGATTCGCAGTTCGGCTACTTTGGGAAACTCGTAACGCGCCTTATCTGCCGGGGGGATTCTGAAGACGTCAATCACCTGGGCGAAGTCCCACATGACACTGCGCCTCTGCATAGGAACGCCTACTCCCGTGGGAGTGAGCACCCAGAAGCCGGGTGGAAAATAGCAATAATACGGTATGTACAGCATAAAAAAAAAAAAACAAAAAAAAAAAACAGCATACTGTAAATGTTGGAAGTATGCAGAATGTAATGTTATATACATGTTTTTAGGGTGAACCTCCGCTTTAACTTTATTCTTTAAAGTGATACTATAGCTTCTCGTTTAAAAAAAAAAAAAACAACAAACCTGTCATACTTACCTCCACTGTCCAGTTCGTTTTGCACAGCCTGGCCCCAAACCTCCGCTTCTGGGGTCCCACGGTGGCTCTCGCAGCTCCTCCCTGCAATAGATAACCCCCTCTGCGAAGCTCACCCTCGAGGGGGTTACCTTGCAGGGGTGCTCCCGTGTCATACACTCAATGTACATAGCCACCGAGTGTATGACTTGGCCCCGCCCCACAGCGGCCGTGTCATTGGATTTGATTGACAGTAGCGGTAGCCAATGGTTGCGCTGGTATCAATCTATCCAATGAAGAGCCAATCAGCCATGGGGAGAATGGGGCTCAGGTAAATAAAACGGGGGCTCAGGAGGACCAGACACGGCAAGGTGTTTTTTCACCTCAATGTATAGTATGCATTAAGGTGAAAAACACAAAGCTTTACAACCCCTTTAATTTTAGTCTTTAAGACGTCATGATGAAAGCGGCTCGGCGGGCGGAGGAGCCAGGAGCACCAGTGACCCTGAGAAGAGGAGGATCGGGGCAATCTTGTGGCTGTTACCAACATTAATGGTAGTCAACTATTTGCAACACGAACAGTTCTCTTTACCCCAAACTCACTCACTCAATGAGCTCCCAGTCTCTCTCACTAGACTTCAGATCTACTTGTCACTGGATCCCCTGAGCTCTTTCACTGCAGCACTCGGTATCTTCCTCAAGCGTCACACCCGCTTCACTGGCTTGGCACTCACAAATACTCTTCAAGGTTCACCCCCGTTGACACATTAGGTCCCTGGCCTGGCGCTCCACAAGCGTCGCCTCTGCTGTCCCGCTGGGTCCCTGACTTGGCATATGCTGAAGTTTTCCCACTTCTTCACCATCCCCGGCTGGTCTGCTCTGGTACTGGCCTCAGCTTACTCACAGTGGTCTCTGGTAGTAAGGTGGATTGTCCCTTAGTGGCAACAGCTTTCCCTCTACCTCCAACCACGACAGGTTCCCCAGCCGGCAAAACCGTTACTTCTGGTTGGACTACAAGCTCATAGTCCCAACACTAAGCTGCTCTCAAGCTTCTGGATAAGCCCTCAGACAGCCTAGCAGCCAGATGCCACTGGGATAGGCCTTAAAGGATCACTAAAGGATTTTTTTTTTAAGCTAAATAGCTTCCCTTTACCTTAATGCAGTGCTGTTTTCATGTTCTCATTGTTCGTTTTTTGCTTTGAAGTTGCTGTAATTCTGCTCTGATCTCCACACTTCCTGGTTGTCTGGCTCCTTATGAAAAAACTCATGGCAGTATTTCACTGTGGTCTAATCTGTGTGTCTAAAACTCCTCAGAACCAATCGGATTCATTTTAAAAACAAAACACTGCCCTAGATTTGTTTGTTTTTGTTCTGTGTGTCTTCTCTACTTCACAGAGGCATGAAACCATTTTAAAAACTAAAGTGAAACTAGAGGCACATTATATGATTGATTTTTATCTATTTTTAATCACTTCTAAAAGGAAACAGTTAACTTTTATGTCTCTATACCCTGTAAACAGTCATTTCAGCAAAAAAAAATTCCTTTAGTGACCCTTTAAGTTTCTGGCCTAGCAGCCCAGGGAAATATAACACACGTCCACCCAGACAGCCGTCTAGGTGGCACAGAACCCCAATCACCTGACTCAGCCCAAATAAATAGTTTCTCCTAGCAGGCCAAGGGACCCAAGAAAAACCCTGCCCATTGGCTGAGACACCCCATTCATTCCTAATTTGTCCTTGCAATGCACTTGTTTTATCCAATGTCACCAGCTACAGTGCCACCTTGTGACAGAAGAGAGAAGTGCAGCAGTTTCAGAATTAGGGCAAAAATCAATTGACCACCTAACAATTGGCCAAGGCAACTATCACTCGGCAACTAAATTTAATAGCAAACCTGCCTAAACATCAGGGTGCTACATCTAGAAAAAAAAAAAAGGAACTCATTTACAAGATTGTTGCAATTGGAGCTGCAGATCATATACTGTATTCTGTTATATTCACAGCACCATCTAACTGCTATTTGTGGACAAATAAAATACATTAAAATACCTTATATACTAGATTGGACAGATACAATGCAGAACAGGGATTGTTGAAGTTTATTTCTTATTTTTTATAATTGACTTGAAAGTTTTTTAAAGCGGAAGTAAACCCATTGATTTAACAGTTTAAAAAAAAAGCAGTTAAATTTCCGGCATGCCGGGATTGCCAACTGTCACATTGGTTGTGCTCTCGACCAAACTGTTAAACCATCCAATGGCAGGTGTCATAACTGATCACATGTGCAGCACCACTGCAGTTGAAGATTAAACATAGGCCAAGATGGCGGCTTCCTTGGCTGAAAATTATAGAAGGGTTTACTTCCACTTTAAGTGATGTCTTCCTTTGTCTGAATAACTTGGAGAGAAAAAAAAATGTAACTTGTTCTTCTGCACTGCATTATTCAATCACTATAGTTACAGAAAGAATATTGCAGTGGAGCTGCTTTTTGTGTGTCACATCATGTCTCTTTGGGAATTCTCTGCTTGGCTTTTTCTTAGAAAAAATAAAATAAAAGGTTTAGTAAATTCCATTTGAAGTTTACCTGTTATTTGCCCACTGTGTAGGCAGCCATTTTGTGCAATGAGCCGTATTTAGCAAGTCATTAAAGAGGAAGTAAATGTCTTCAGCAAACGTTTACTTATAGGTAAGCATATAATAAGGCAGGGCTCAAAATTTCAAGTCCTGAGCTACTAGCCAGGCCTCAAGAGTTACTCGCCACCAGTTGCCCCACCTACTTCATACACTGCCCTGCGTCTAATTGCACCCGTAAACACGCCCTCGTAGATTATCTCATGGAATGACACTGTTAAATGTTTTATGCAGAATCAAGTTACAAAATTAAATATTACCAACAACAACTTTAACAAAATGGGACAGGGCACTGGGGGCAGACCAGAGGGACAGGGCACTGGGGGCAGACCAGAGGGACAGGGCACTGGGGGCAGACCAGAGGGACAGGGCACAGAGCTGTATCCTGGCCTAGGCCAACAAGGCCCAGGCCTAGGGCAGCACTTTGCAGGGGGGCAGCACGCCGAGTCCCCGCCGGCTTGCGCTACACTGTTAGGAAAATTATTCTAGCGCCCCCATAAACCGGCCGCACTGCTTCTGGTATGCGGGCGGCCGGCATTCTGCAACTTTGGAGTGGGGGTGCTTCCAATTTTGACTGTTTTATCATCCTGAACCACAAACCTTCCTCACTGTGCTATATGTTTCTGCTGCACCATCTCCTTAAAGTAAAACTATAGGCAACACTTTTTTTTCATTTTGGATGGAGTAAGGGGAGGGTTATAGCCCCTGTCAGTTTATTTTTTACTATCCCTGTCCCATTGCAAAGATTTCCCTTCACTTCCTGCTCTATGGGCAACCAGGAAGAGAGAGGAAATCTAAGTAAATTAAGGGAATCCATTGCCCCCCACCCCCATGCCCTCAGAACTAGTGTCCATACTCGAAAATTTCAGAGCAGGTCTTAAACATAACAGGGTGTGGCCATAACAGGAAGGGGTGGATCATATTTAAATTAAGGGGTGCACGAGTTTAGTCAGGCCTAGGGCAGCACAAAACCTAAATACACCTCTGACAGGGCACTAGAACTGGGTCTCTTCCCCATTCTCTTGCTGTCTCCTCTGTAACTCCCATCCATCCTCTCTCTCTCCCATTCATCTCATCATCAGGAGCCTGTGTGTGCGGCTCCACGCTTGCATGTCCCCACTTCCCCCTTTTATTCAGGCTGGCAGTGAGGAGAGGAGCTGCAGCACAACGGGAGGGGAGTACAATCCAGTGCTGAGATACACACAACTGCACAGCCATTGACACCATAGCACAGCACACACTGAAACCGCACAGCACACATTGAGACTAGTCTGTTCACAGTTCTCAGGCTGAACCGTTGGACACTTACATAGAGCACAAGGAGAAGAAAACTGCACAAACTGGAAGGCTGCCGCTCTCATGTCAGGGCAACTTTCAGTGAGTGCTGCACCAAAGTGGTAATTTTCCCAATCCTCCACCTCACTCATTACTTTCTGCTCTCCAGCTACATTGGTTGGAGGGGGGCAGGCACAGAGAGGTCATATTGTTAGGTCCAATGGCTTTATGAGAATTGTAAGGAGAGCACGTGTGTACTACTCTGCCTGTGCGCGGCTTACCAGACTACTTTTCCCGAGCATGCACCTTTCCTCTTTGGCCGCCAATCTCATCGGGACTCTAAGTGTAGGCACAGATTGGAGGAAGATTGGTCATGTAGCCCTGTCATCACTCGCCCCCAGCTTAAATCCACTCGCCAAATGCTAGTAGGCGAGTGGAAATTTTGAGGGCTGTAATAAGGTATCCCACTTTAAAGCAGAGTTTTATTTTTATTTTTTGGAGCATTCAATGTCTTTTTACACAACAAATTAAAACTCACTTGTTTGGTGTCCTGAAATAGCGCCTGTCCTTTTTTGTGCAAAAGAAGAACTTTAAGAAAATGATATAGTGATTTTCCATTTTGCTTGTGGGCATTGTGAAGCACTGATTTCCGAGTAGCGGTGAATGCTCATTGTAACGGAATGGCCGTGATACCCAGAGACATTTGAAGGATGCAGGGTACTCCTGTGCCAGCTTCATCAATGACTCTTGGGTCTAGGGTCATCCTATGTCCAATAGGGGCATAGGATGACTGAGAAATTATATCATGAATTACGTGAGATGGGACAGTAATGATAATTCATGTATTGCAGGATATCTTGAAATATTATAGGTGGTTTATTTTGAACCCAACAGGTCAATAAGACAGTATTCATTCATGTGGGGACACATACTGTTGAGGTGTTAATTGAGTCTGGCTCCTAAGATATTTAATTGTGTACATTTTCTGGGTAGAGTGCACATCCGCTACCCCAGCTGTGCTGTGACTCATTACAGCACATGCTGATTTTTGGGCAGGGGGGTCATTTAGGAATGTGGTCACCTTACATACCTGTGGGATCCACCTAGAACAGGACTTCTCAACCAGGGTTCCATGGAACCATAGGGCTCCTCCAGAGTTTGCTAGGCAATTCCTGCCTCTCAGATAAGTTTCCATTGACACCATTGATTTATTTAGTTATCTGTAATTCTTGCCAATGACCACAAGTGTAAGAAGCATTCTTACCACTGACCACACTAATGCAGTGGTCCTCAAACTACAACTCAGGGGCCAGATGTGGCATTTTGCTTGCCTTTATCAGGCCACTGCTACAAGGCACTATTCTTTCTACACCAGCAATGGCTATAATTCCACTGATCCCAACACTATCCTATTTGCCGATTCCAATGATGGGACACTATTACTCCCACTGGCACCAACTGCAGGGCCTTACTTCTCCCACTGATACCAATGATGAGGCACTATTCCCACTAACGCCAAAAATGGGACACTATTCCTTCCCCTGATACCAACAATGGGGTACTATTCCTTCCAATGACACCAATGATGGGGCACCATTTCTTCCTCTAATACAAACAATGGGGCAATAGTCCTACCACTAATACCATGATGAGGCATTCTTTACTCCCATTGACGCTAGGGGATGTTTTATGCATGCTAGCCACAGTCTGGCCCAACCATAATCTGAAGGACGGTAAACTGGCTTTTTGTTCAGAAATTTTGGAGATCCCTCCACTAATGGATGAGTTGTAGATATAGTGTTCCTTAACAGGGGTTTTTGGAGAACAGAAAGTTATTTCAAAGGTTACTTTGTGAGAGCGGGTAAATTTAGGCAGGCCTGGCTGGACGGTTACACTTACCTCCCGCTTGCTTCTAGACTATTCTAGAAGCAGAAGAAGAAGAGGGGCAGTGGGAAGGAGCAGTCTGGTATGTTTCAAGGAGCCCTGACCAATCCCCAAATATGATTGGCAGGGGGCAGGCCTCCTTAAATACCTAGAGTCAGCCCAGCTGGGGAGGAGTTGTCGGATGGAAGAACTGAGGATGGAGTACTAGGCTGTCGGGGCCTTTGAGGGAGCTCGCCAGTCTGAAGGGGGGGGAGTGACCTTGGGCCTGGGAATCGGGTGCAGGATGGATCCTTTCAAAAACACATGGAGGCATAGAAAGGAGTCAGAGAGGACAGCAGGTGCTAGTACTACTGGGCAAATCTTCAGGAGGGACCCACTGGTTGCCAGGAGGGCTGGTGAGTGACATGGGCAGTCGGCAGGACTGGAGAGGAATAGGAGAGGACTGAAAAAAAACAGTCAGAACTGGGTGTGGAGCCACTGAGGATTGCTTTGTCATGGGCAGTGAAGTCGGGCAGCTGTGCCCAGGAGGGCTGGCAGGGCCTGAAGAGGACTTACTGAGAGCAGTAGTCTGCCATAGCTAGCACTGAAAGACTTCTTATTTCTATTTTTGCTACAATAAAGGGACCCACGGTCCCTGCCTGAAAAAGGCAGTTGCTTAGGCCTGACTGAGTTAGAGTTGGGCTTAAGCACGTGCTAGCTGTGCCTGGAGTTAAGTGATGTTCTGGAGGAGACTGGCATAAGCGCCAAGTGTATATAGTTGTCCCAACTGATTGATATACAATCAACCAATTGCCTGTTCTACTGGGCCTCCCATATATTCCTATCCCTATCCCAGTTAAAATCCCTCAATAAAAATACAAAGCAACCACATGGACTGTTCATTGTCTCAAAAGTGACTGGGAAGTGAACGCCGGGCTGGACAGGTGGGTCACGACTTTTAGCAGCCCCTACGGGGGGCTCAGGTGGGTCATGACTTTAAGCAGCCCCTACAGGGGTACCGCTACATATCTATGGCCAGCTTAAAAATGGCAGCTCAATATAGCACAAATGGAAACCTGAATAAAAACATCAACACCCTTGTATCAATCTGCTTTATAACCCCAATCTCGCATCATATTGGATGGATCTGCTTTAACAGCTTAAAAGTAAAGTCTAACATAACCCAAAACAAAAGTGCGTGCCTCTGTGCAGAGTTCCTGGGCAGCATGGCGGAATGTACAAAATGGACGCCTTCCAAGGATTAAGATGACTCATGAATCATGTAATTATATCACTCAAGATGTTAAGTTGTAGACGTTGCAGATTAACGGCAAGAAAGAATTTAAGCTGCTGCCATTTTCTCAACATGAATCGTCACGCTACACACCTATAATTTCACGCTGAGTGTGTTTGTGAAAACGGCTTTCAGACAAATGCAAACAGCTTTACAGAGTTCACGCGAAGATGAAAACCGTTAACCCCTTCCGTTCACATGTCGCCATTGAACTGACACACATTTCTCTCTATCTGGTGGATTAACAAAGACTTGGCGAAAGGAGAAAAATGTGCCAAATTTTATATGCACCATTATGTAGCATATTATGCGCCAAAATGTTGCATCACAATTCAGTAATTTGTTGCATGATAGTGGTGTGTTGTCCATTCATGCACATCCACCTCTCCTCTGCCTTCTGCTGTACGGCTCCCCGCTGTCTGCTTCTTCTCACTACATTATTTACTAGGGTTGTCCCGATACCACTTTTTTAGGACCGAGTACAAGTACCGATACTTTTTTTCATGTACTTGCCGATACTGAATACCGATACTTTTTTAAAATGTCATGTGACAGTTTTCAAACCACAATACAGACTAAGGATATTTTCTTTAGAATTATGAAGAACTCTAACTCAAGACATTATAAAAGAATAAAAATAAGTAAAAATGAATAAAAAATGTATTTGCTTGTCACGCAGTAGTAAAAAACTCAAATAATTTTCACAGAACATGTTGATAAATACAAAAAAGTATTCGGCAGAAGCATCGGGAGCATTTGCGCGAGTACAAGTACTCCCGCAAATACTCGGTATCGGTACCGATACTAGTATCGGTATCGGGACAACCCTAGTATTTACGTCACTGTGTTATTGGTGTACATTTGAGAACAATTAGTCAATTAACATTGGCGCATGTGCTTGATTATTTTGGCACATTAGGAAAAACGCATATGACTGTAAAAATAATGTGGTACACCTGACCCAACAACACATACAACACATTCTAATCCTCCTACATTCCTATTTTTTTACTTCTTTAAGCGGAGTTCCACACAAAAGTGGAACGTCCACTTAAACCACTCCACGCCCCCTTACATGTAATTTTTTTTAGGGGGGGTGGTTGCTTTTTTAGGAGTGGGACTTTCTGTTCCACTTCCTCCTTCTTCGCCCCCTTACATGTAATTTTTTTGGGGGGTGTGGGGGCTTTGTTAGGAGTGGGACTTCCTGTCCCACTTCCTCCTTCCTCCCAGGGACCGCTTAGGTGACTCGTTATATCGCCTTAGGCAGCCCCTCCTTGTAGGCGATCGTCTGGGACATGTGACACTCCTAGAGCGCAGCACTGCATGCGCAGTGAGTGTCCGGCCGTGAAGCCGAAAGCTGTGACATGTCCGCTGAATCTAAACAGATGGCTGATTGGATCAGATGAAAACGGACAGGCGGTCTGTTTTCATCCGATTCCCCATAGAGGAGAGTGGGGCTCCGACAGGTCTGTCCCTGCACAGTGAGCAGAGATGGACCTGTCATCCGCCTTCTCATTGGGGATCAACGGATCGATCCCCGCTGAGCTAGCGGAATCCGTCAAAACGGATATGTGTGTGTGTGAAAGGGGCCTTAGTGTTGCAATTCACTTTGTGGATCGGCTGATACTCTAATGCAGGGGTCTCCAAACTTTCTAAACAAAGGGCCAGATTACTGTTCTTCAGACTTAACGGGTGCCGGACTGTGGCCATCGGGAGTAGAAAAGGTCCTGATTATCAGTGGGAATAAACAATGCCTTTGGTGTCAGTGGGAGGAATCATGCCCCATTATTGGTGTCATTAAGCCCTATTGCTGGTGTCATTGGGATAAATTGTGTCCCATTGTTAGTGTTATTGCGAGGAATTGTATCCCATCGTTCGTCTCATTGGGAGGAATTGTGCCCCATCATTGGTGTCAGTGGGTCATATTATGTCCCATTATTGGTATTAGTGTTTGAAAATAGTGCCCCAAGGGCCGGATCAAAGCAAGCAAAGGGCCGCATCTGGCCCCCGGGCTGCAGTTTGGAGACCACTTGCCTAATGGCTCCTACACACGATCCGAAAATCAGACGAAAAATACCGCTTTTAACGCGATCGTACGATAATTGGATCATTAGTACAGAGCTTTTGAGAGCCGATCATGACCGTTCATCCGATGGGAAAAAAAACGAAAAATGTTCTCGTACGATACCAGATTGTACGATTTTCATTCAATCAGAACAGTTGTCGTCCAAAAACACAATACAAATACACTACAACACATTACATCACTTCCGATTTTTTATTCTGTCGTACGAGAATTTTCGTAACTTTAGTAAACTCTCCATTTTTGATATGCGACTAGCATGCAAAAAATAAATAAAAAAAGTGGACGATCTGTGGTCCGATTTTCGGATCGTGTGTACGGCCATAAGGCAAATCATACACGGTTCGAATCTTGGCTGCTTCAGCAAGAACCGGCCGAGATGTGAACCATTAATGGGCAGGCTTGAGTACAACCAGCCTGCCGGATTCTCTTACGACAGAAGGCAACCTCGGCCCTCCAGCTGTAGTGAAACTACGAATCCCATCATGCCTCTGCCTTGAAAGCCTAGAACACACGATCGGATTTTCTGCAGGAAAAGCGTAGGACTTTTGTCCGAAGGGGATTGGCCAGGAATTTGTCTTGCATACAAACCACACACAAACATGAAATTACGTGTTTTTTCAGCTCTTTAGCGCAACCCTTTGGGTACCTTCTGCTAATGTTGTGTTATGGTGAGCATTGATTCTGAGCATGCGTCTTAGTACTTTGGACTTTTTTCCGACACACGCTCGGAAAATTTGACAACACACAATTGTTGGCAGAAATTTTTTAAAACATTCTATCCATTATTTATCTGTGGAAAATCTGACAACAATTGTCCGATGGAGCATACAAAACAGTCGGATTTTCCTCCAACAGCCTGTCATCACACAATTCCCGTCCGAAAATCCAATCGCGTGTACGAGACTTAGGGCCCTTTCACACTGGTGCGTTTTTGCTGCGTTTTGCCACGTTTTCGCGGTAAAAATAGCGCTATTAAAACGCCCCTATGCCCCCTACATTGAAATGAATTAAAAACGCGGTAAATACGCGGTAAAATCGCAGCAAAATCTTGGTGTTTTTTCTGCGATTGAAATCGCGGCAAAGCACCGCGATTTTGCCGCGTTTTTACTGCGTTTTTACAGATTTTTTAAATTCATTTCAATGGAGAGGGGCATGGGGAGCGTTTTATGAGCATTTTAATAGCGCTATTTTTACAGCGAAAACGCGGCAAAAACGCACCAGTGTGAAAGGATCCTTAAAGCCCCCTTCACACTGAGGCGCTTTTCAGGTGCTTTCACAC
Organism: Rana kukunoris; assembly: GCA_029574335.1. Classification (NCBI taxonomy): domain Eukaryota; kingdom Metazoa; phylum Chordata; class Amphibia; order Anura; family Ranidae; genus Rana; species Rana kukunoris. The sequence goes on along the minus strand of CM056054.1, from coordinate 209,745,004 downwards.
AAAAAAAAAGCGCCTAAAAATCTCACAAAAACCTATTTCAATTAAAATCAATGAATGCTTTTACACTAGGGCTGTGCACTGGCAGGGTGGTGAAAGAACGCCCCTCTCCATTAATGGAAAGCTCTCCGAAAGCGCCTGAAAAGCTCTTCAAAAGCACTCATTGTTTTACTGGCAGTTTAGAAGCGCCTTAGTGTGAAAGGGGCCTTTAAATCATGCCTCTGAATGTCAGGGACTTGCAATGTCTCATGAGAATTGTAGTTTCACCACAGCTGGAGGGCCGAGGTTACTCCCCCTGTCTAAGTCCCCTTTCACACTGAAGCGTATTTCAGGCGTTTTAGCGCTAATAGCGCATAAATAATGCCTGAAATAATCCTACCCCAGCATTCTCAATGTGAAAGCCTGAGGGCTTTCACACTTAGGCGATGCGCTGGCGGGAGAAAAAAAAATCTCCTGCTAGCAGCATCTTTGGAGCGGTGTGTTTACCGCTCCTTCACATTGAAAACAATGGGACACCGCGGTAATAGCGCCGGCAATGCACCTCTGCAGAGGCGCATTGCGGGTGGTATTAACCCTTTTTCGCCGCTAGTGGGGGTTAATACCGCACCACTATCGGCCAAATACCGCGGCAATTCCAATGGTAGAACGCCGCTAAAAATGTGTGAAAGGGGCCTTACAATTATCGCTAGTCACTGACCCCCCCCGCCCCCCATGCCGGGAGCAGACAATGGCTCGGCCTGAGGGCATCCCCTGTCAGCACTGTCTCTGTTGATGATGGAAACGGCCCCATTGTGTATTGCTGGCCTTAGAAGCGCCCCTTTTTTCCTTTTATGTACACAGAAAGTTGCAGGTGATAAACAACACTGAGATGCATAAAAGTAGTATTTTCTAAAAGAAAAAAACAAGGCAAAGTTGTGTATAATACGCAGCGCTTTAGCAAACTAATGCAGTCAGGGGTTGGATCCATTTAAACTAATGGAAAAAAAAACTTTGAGCAGCGCCGCCGGAACAAAGAATAAGCCAGTTTAGTTTCTGTCTAGTTAGGCGTAATTTCTTCTGTGTCCTCCTCAGTCCTATCAATACACAGCCTACCTCCGCCCTCTCATTTCATCAGCATACAATCCTCTGGAGATTACTACCCACTCCATCCAAATCACATCAGCGGCACGATGCAAGTCACTGGGAGAGATGGCTCGCTTCAAGAATTCGCTCCTATTATTCCGCAAATGTCTGCTTACATAATGCGTTATGTTCATTCCGCTATTCATCATTATTTCTCCACATTTAAGTCAAGGTCGGCACGCACGTTGCATTTTCTTTACTTTCTGACAGATTTGAAGATTTTTTTGTTCTGTTGCTGACACATCCGCTTTTCTGGCTAATTTCTGTCTTTTCTTTTTTTTTTTTGTCATTTGTCCCTGAGGCCTCATTCACACTAGCAGAGCTGTTTTCATGTGCAATGTACTAAAATAAGTGTAATTATTAACAGCTTAATGCTTCTACATGTAATACACTGGCCTGTGGGGCCTACGCTGACGTGTGGGGCATACGCTGACGTGTGGGGCCTACGCTGACGTGTGGGGCCTACACTGGCCTGCGGGGCCTAACACTGGCCTGTGGGGCCTACACTGGCCTGTGGGGCCTACACTGGCCTGCGGGGCCTACACTGGCCTGTGGGGCCTACAGACATAAGATTGTTGCTTGACCATGACCAGTGAAGACCTTCTAATGTCACCTCTGATGTCACCTCAAGAACTTCCTACAAGCAGGAGATACCTGTATTGAAGCCCAACTCTCCTTCAACATCTTTCGCCCATCCCCCCTATTGACGCACACCCTCTGCACCCTTTAAAGCCCAATTCTACACTAGGGTTTAAATGCCGGTTAGAGGGAAAGGATGATCTTACTCCTCTCTCTGACTCCCCATTTCCAGGCGAGCTTTTGGCATTCTAACATACAAAATCATTTGTGCTGCTCCCCCCACAGCCCCCCAAATATTCCTCCCCCCAATACTCCCCTGAGTCCCATCTCGATCCAGCAATATGCGCGAGAGACTCGGCTGTCTTGGGACTCCATGGGGTAGATTCTTATAGAGATACGACGGCGTATCTACTGATACGCCGTCGTATCTCTGAGATGCGATGGTTGGATCTATGCGGCTGATTCATCGAATCAGGTTCCGCATAGATCTCCCTTAGATCCGACAGGTGTAAGTGACTTACACCGTCGGATCTTAGGCTGCAATCTCCCGCAGGTGGCTCTTCCGTTTGTATACGCGACGAATATGCAAATGAGGAGAACCGCCGATTCAGAAACAAACGCCCGGCCGTCTTTTTTTTTTTACGTTGTTTGCGTTCGGCTTTTTCCGGCGGATAGTTACCCCTGCTATATGAGGGGTAAGTGCGGCGTATCCTATGTTAAGTATGGCCGTCGTTTCCGTGTCGAGTTTTGAATTTCTTACGTCGTTTACGTAAGTCGTTAACGCAAATTATGTATGGCCGTATTCGCTAACGTCAAAACCAATGACGTCCTTGCGACGTCATTTGGAGCAATGCACGCTGGGAAATTTAGCCGGCGGCGCATGCGCAGTAAAATCGGCACGGGGACGCGCCTGATTTAAATTATACACTCCCCCTAGCCACGGAATTTGAATTCCGCCGGGGGATTTACGAGCCGCGGGCGCCACTTTAGCGGCAAGTGCTTTGTGAATACAGCACTTGCCTCAAAAACTGGCACTGGCGGATCGTAAATAAGATAGATTACGTGGATCTGAAGATCCGCTGATCTATGTGAATCTACCCCCATGTCTTCATTGGCTGAGGCAGCAGCGGACGCCCATCATCTCCCACAGCTGTCAATCAGTCAGCCAAGGAGGAGAGGGCGCAGGGAGGGGGGGGGGCTGAGGCCAAACTGGGCTCTGTGTCTACGTAAGTATACATATTTATGTTTTTCATTTTCCTTGCATGTCGCCCTCAGATCTACAGCGACTGCACTTCTAAATACACAAAAAGTGTACTTGAAGCGCAAAGCGGATTTGCCTTTGGTAAATAAACCCCTCCGTGTCTTCCCTAGGTGCCCCCAGGGAAAGCTGCTTTCTCTGGGGGCACTGCTCAAGGGAGAAGAGCCAGGAGCGCAGAGGAGGGACCCAAAAAGAAGAGGATCGAGGCTGCTCTGTGCAAATACATTGCACAGAGCAGGTAAGTATGACATGTTTATTTATAAAAAAAATTAAACAAGCTTTATTATTATCAAGTGATTGTTATTTTAATTTAAAAAAAAAACACTTTACAAACTGCTTAACTGCTCTATGCAATGTGTGACAGGAAGTCAGGTAAATCTGTGGGCGTTGTCACAGACGGGAGATACATTTCTGCCTTGTTAAGACAATTCACCAATTACTATCAGGTGTCGGCGGCAGAAGTAGCCAGAGAGGTTTAAGGGCGTTGAAAAAACTTCAGTGGTTCAGAATGAGGTAATTAAGGCCTCTATAAGTAATCCAGAGGATGACTACTGATTGCTGCATCCTCAGGCTTTTTTGAGAGCAGTGAGAAAGACTTCTGAAGAGGTGAGGTGGTTGTTGATTTTTCTGTGTGATAAAAATCAAAAAGAATATTGTTTCTCTGCTGTATGACCAGCAGTGTCTGCCCAGCAGTAGGCTGTGCCAGACTCCGTAGATAGGTTCTTGTGTGGTGAAGGTAGACGCCCCAAGTGGCCAGGGTTTATTTTATGTTTTGTTTTGTTTATGCTGTTTGAATGCTTGCACTTGTTTCCAGCAATATGGAAGAATAAACC